>OY992795.1:10005000-11255000 GCA_963921375.1 Tiliacea citrago | reverse complement strand
AAGAAATTGTTTTTTCAGATTCATCTTTGAGTGATACCATGACAAGTATTTTTAAGTTAGCCGTAAAAGAATTTAGATTATATTTTAAGAGGTCAATGCGCGAAGGAGAATTACTTGACAGATTTATTAGATGTTTTATAGATGGCTAATACATTTAAAAACTTTTTACTGAACGTCATCCAATGGAATGCGCAGAGTATAAGACCGAAACGAAATGAGTTTGAAGCAATTTTAAGCCAGGAAAAAAATCACATAACGATTCTATGTGAGACTTGGTTGGAGCCAGAATGTACATTAAATCTAAGTGGTTATAACATATACAGGAAGGATCGGGATGACGGATATGGTGGTTTAGCAATAATTGTTCACAAATCAATTCAGTCGTACGTTTGTCCAATCAGTCTTACCAATACAGGAATTGAAGTCATGTGCGTTAAAATCCTAAACTGTAAGTACTTAACAAATATTATTGCGATTTATTGTACGTCCCCTGTTCGAACTTCACAAGCTGACTGTGATTGTTTATTTTCTCAATTTATGCACAGTACAATGATAGTTGGTGATTTTAATGCCCACCACACGAATTGGTCCTGCAAAAATGATACACGGGGCAATCAGTTGTTTGATAGTCCAATAGAAAATGGTTTTGTTTATCTAAACGATGGTAGTACAACAAGAAGTAAATATGTGAATGGTGTACTCCAAGAAACATCACCAGATGTCACTTTTGTTTCCACGGACTTTGTTATGCACTTTAACTGGCGGGTTTTGAATGAGAATATAAGAAGTGATCATCTTATTATAAAAATCAAAGTTTTAATGCGTGTTGATTTGATGCCAAGCTCTGAGGAGGTTCAGAACATGTATAATGCTTTTGTTAGGATAATCAATGAGGCAACTGACAAGAGTATTCCTAAAATTAAAGTGTGTACAAACCCATCGTAAAACTTCACACCTAAACCGTACTGGACATCTGATTTATCTAAAATTGTAGCAGAAAGACGGTAAGCTTTTAAAATAATTCAAGAGAAACCCCACACCTCAGAATTTAAACAAACTAGAAAACAAATGTACTGACTCAAAATCAAAAACTAGTAAAGCTCGAACAGAAAACTGGCAGAAGTTTTGCGATGGATTGGATGATGCTTCTTCTAGCCCTGAGGTTTGGAGGAAAATAAGGTGGGTAAAAGGACGGCAATATAATAGATTCACCCCATCTACTGAAGATAAATTAGATTTGCTTTGTAACTTAGCTCCTGATTCTGTATTTACGCGACAACCACTATTTACATCAACAAACCAACTATTGGAAGGTGAACTTTGTATGCAGGAGCTTCTGTGTTGTCTTATAAAGGAAGATACAGCTCCCGGTGTGAATGAAATAACTTACTCTATGGTTTATAACTTACCTTGGTCAGCGAAGGAGTACCTTCTTAAAATCTACAATGTAATCTTTAAGCAATCAATTGTACCCGTGCAATGGCGGATTATCTTAATTATCCCGATCCCTAAACCTACAGCTGGTAGTCGTAATTTAACACAAAAATTGAGACCAATATCGTTAATATCATGCCTTTGTAAGGTTTTTAATTTAGTGATCACTAAACGTCTTGAATGGTTTGTGGAAAAAAAACAACATTTTAGCTCCAGTAACTGTGGGTTTCAGGCGAGGTCATTCCTCGTTAGATGCTCTCACTGGAATTAGTTTCAAACATCCAGATTGGTTTTTCAAAAAATTGTGACACGCTGTCCTGTTTTTTGGACCAAGAAAGTGCCTACAATAATGTTTTAATAGATAAAGTTGTCCCTATACTTGATGGTTTGTCGGTGGGTACTCGGGTCTGTAAGTATTTATGGGAATTTCTCAGTGAAAGGAGACTAAAAATTAAATGTGAAAATGATAATAATTTTATTAAAAGGTATACAAACAGAGGCCTAGCACAGGGTGATCCTATGTCACCACTACTGTTTAATATTATAACACATAACATTCTGTAAAGCCATTGGAAATGTAACTGTTTCTCAATACGCTGACGATTTTGTATTCTACACTAGAAATCCAAAATTACACGACAGTGTTATTCAACTTCAGGAGTCAGTTAATCTCTTTGTTAATTTGTTAGAAAAATTGGGCTTGAATATTTCTGTAAATAAAACTAAAATTTGTTTATTCACTAGAGGTAGGAAAGCTAAAGAACTAGACATTAAAGCAGAGGGTACCTTAGAGTTAGTTAAGAATTACAAATATCTGGGTAAACATATAAATGAACTACATGCAAAAACACTAAAGTTTTTAAATTTATTGAGGATATTGGTTGGACCTACTTGGGGAGTACACCCAAAACATTTACGTAGATTATACATAGCCTTGATTCGTAGCAGGATGGATTACGCATCTTGTTTATATGATAATAGTGGCGAAAGTCATATTTCGAAATTAAACTTGCTCCAAAATCAAGCCCTTAGAATTATTGGCGGATTTATTAAAACAACTCCTATACATGTTATGGAGTGTGAGATCTGCATACCGCCATTGTTTTTGAGAAGGCAATATATTGCCTATAAATATTGTTTTAAAGCTCGCTCTTTTCTAATAATCCCAACATAATTTTGTTAGAAGAACTCCAAACCTTATGTGATAATAGATACTGGCAAAAGAAAAAGAAACCACTATTACCTTTTGTATACACAGAGATTAAAAACGAGAAAGTATTTGCCTCTTCCCCTCTAGTGATGTTTAATTTGGATATATGGACTTGTAAAATAAAAATTGGTGAAGTAATTTTAACCAGTTTGGATTGCGTTAAAGCACCCAAGGATTCGTATAATTATAGTTTACTGTTAAATAATGTACTAGATGAATTAAATATTAAGTATGCAGGATGGCAAAAAGTGTTGACAGATGGTTCTAAGACTAAAGATGGCATTGGTGCCACCTATGTTAGTAATAGTTTAGAAGTGAGTGAGGGTTTTAAAATTTCTTCTGAAGTAAACATTATGTGCGCTGAGCTATTTGCGATCTAAGAGGGCCATATCATTTAAAAAAAATAGGTGTTTAAAATCTAAAAATGTTGTAATTTTTTCGGATAGCAAAAGCGCTTTAGAACACATAGCTCGCTCCGCCTCTGGTTGCAGAGGGACAGCGTTAGCTTATGTTATTCTTGATAAACTGTATACCATGCCTAATGATATAACTCTGAGATTGCAGTGGATCCCTTCACATATTGGCTTGAGAGGTAATGAGGAGGCTGACATTTTGGCTAAAAGATCTTGTACAGACGGAAGTGAGGTATTCATAATTCCTGACTACTCAGAATATTTTGTCACGGTACAAGACAATATATGGCAACCAAAGTGGAAAGAACATTTTGACATCAGATCTCGAGAAAAAGGAATATGGTACAAAACTATGCAATGTGAGCCTCCTCGGATACCGTGGTTTGCCGATGTTAAACTGGGTAGGCGATTACTTAAAATAGCTTTCAGAATACGATCTGGACATGTACCACTTAAACAAATTACCTTTTTAATGAAGAAATCCCTTTCGCCTAACTGTACTGCTTGTGATGAACCAGAAGATGTCCAACACCTCCTTATTCGCAATGATTTTGAAAGACAACATTTATGTAAAAAGTTAAAATAATTAAATGCATTAATTGATCCATTGTTAATTAAATGCATTAAATTTAGGTAAATTTCAAAGTATTCTGGCTTACCCTGCAAGCAATAAAGCTAAGCTTATTTATAAGTTTATATTTAATAGTCTTAAGAAAATTTTGTAAGTAACTTGTTTGAGGAAATGATGGGGCTGACATGACTTTTAAAGGTTGCAAGTCCCTAATAAATAAAGAGAAAAAAAAAGTACCTTCTTACGCAATACAAGGTTTATTGTAATACACAGAATTTAAGGTACATACAAATAATGTGGCGAGCCACATACCTTCCCCAAACACTTGGGTATTCTCACCAATACAACCAGTCTCTGAATCTAGTTGTATCCGTGTGATCACCTACAATGAGACTATAACAATAACTTAGAGTCGCTATAGCGAGTCCGTGAGATGATTAATAGCTTCTAGCTCAATCATACAAGTACCGACGTATTTAGGCTGTGCTCATAAAGGAAACATAGAGATTATGCACAGCAACCTGAGACACAACAATTTCTCACAACTGGTCTTATTACCTAGTCTGTACAATAGGCCTAACTCTCTCATAGGTTAAATTATGACAATTCAGATAAACTCAATATCTCTCAGTAATCCTTTCATTTGACGGGACCAATACCCTTGGCATCAAACAACAGGATGAACCTGTGTTCACGCGTGACCTACGGGTGTAGATGGTGACGCTTTCATTACCTAGAGTGGCGTACTTCCCTCATCACCGAGATTTGGCTAAGTAAGGCCTTCCTGACCAACGGATGACCACACCTCAAGGGTTTGCCTGTACCCGGATCAGTTCCAAATCATCTGACCACGGGGCTACTCCAAGGCATCACGTCTTAGTCGCGCATTAGACGATCTCTAAAAGGCTAGCATAAACAGCCAGACCTGTAACAACATACTCTTGTCAAAATTCACATGTAAGACATAGGTTATCCAGCATGAACAAAGAATATGGTTGAATACTCACAAGATTAGAATAGAATAAAATACTCTTTATTATGTATACCATAAAAGTTACAGATATAAATGTTGTAGTTTTACATAGGGTGACAATGGGCGGTCTTATCGCTAAAAGCGATGTTATAAAGACAACCTTTGGATGGATTAAAGGGAGAAGGAGAAGAATCAGCTTCGATTGGACTTATTGAAACCCTCTCGGGTTATTTGGGCACAGTCTGGTCTTTTCAGAACTAAGTCCCTTTTCCAAAACCTATTGGTTCGTTTCCCGCCACGTTTGCCGGTCCACTCATCTTTTCTGAGACCAATCTGTTAGTCATGTTCTAGACGCTTCCACCACAGACCAAATAGAATTGTTATCTATTGGTTAGTTTGAATATATTAGGCATTGTTTTAAATAAAATGTGGAAACCACCATTCACCAGCGCCATTTAGTGTAGCGGAGACTACATTGACAGCCATGCCACGATCCTGTCTGTCCTGACGCAAGATTTCGCTATTAGTTGCGTTAATTATTGATTTTGCAACGTCATACCTTAACAACAATGTTAACAGCATTGTTGTGTTTCGACAGTTAAAGATAAGATAGCCAGTTCCTCTGTGGTTCCGGGAGAAGCTTGCTTCTACCTTCGGCCTGATCATTACTTACCATCGGTGAGACAAAGTCCAAGAGATACCCTGTCGCAGTAAAAAAAAAACCGGCCAAGTGCGTCTCGGACCACGAACAATAAGGGTTCCGTAGTTGAGATGAATTTATCCCTAAAACAAACTTAACATTGTAGTTGAAAAAAAAATCCTCCCATACATCGATATACGTCACGGTGAATTCTCAAACTGCCTGCAAACGTAAGTTAGTCGACTATTACTCGTTGACTTGTAAAGCCTACCTAACTGTGATAGTTTTCCTCTTAACTTCGTTATATATTCTACTGCCATGAATTTTTCACTTATCCAAAAACAAGCTTTAAGCTGACTGGGATACTTGACTGACAAAAATTAGAACTTTAAAGCTTAATATTACGCAAGCGGGTCCCTGAATCGAAAAATGGTCTTCGCAGACGGCCTATCCAACTATACTCCACATCATGGGATAGACGAGAAAAAAATATCATCCCCACTTTACGTGTTAGGGAGGTAACCCAGATTTTTTTTTTTTAAGATTTTATTTTCCACTTTGTCGGCGTGATTATTTTATGTATACTCATGCCAAATCTCTCTGAGCTAAGCCAGGGACAGACAGACAGACGGACATGGCGAAACTATAAGGGTTCCTTGTTGACTACGGAACCCCAAAAACTACAGTGACCTCCGAAATTATTTTTTCTATGCATGCTTGCACCGTAGTTATTGCTTGCACAACACTGGATAAACGATGAGTTTATTAGATCAAATACATAAGTATAATTTCCTACTAGGTAGTAGGAAATTATAATTATCATTATTTTAAAAGCTGGCTAAGTAATACCAAATAATAAAATTGAAATAATTTTCTAAATTCAAAACCTTGGAATTCAAAACCTCGCTGAGATCTGGCTGGAGAATAATTGAGCAAAATAGTTTCTTAGTTCAAATCGGTTAAGGACTCTCAAGACAATCGGAGATTACATTAATTTTTAAGTTGAGGTAAACTGTGGATACGAATAATTAGGCGTACCTACCAGTGTAACAGTTTCGAAATTTGGTTGACAAACATCACTCAGCATAAACCAGCACCCTAATTGCGTAACACAGTTTGAATCGGAATCGGAATGATTTTGAAGTAATAATCCATTGCTAATCCATTGTGGACAGAATATTAATTCAGATTTTTTACAGTTGTAATGGCGATGTTGTCATTTGGTTTAAATATGTAGGTTTTTATTTTTATTATTTTAGTAATATTTTATATAGATTCTTTTTAATTTGTGAATGTGAGAACGTTGTAGGCTTAATATACCGTAGCTTTGTAAACCATCTTCTATTTTGTTAAGTACTTGGTACTTGTTGACGGGCCTACACTATCCTATACCCTGGCCTATACTATGGCCTTTTACAATGTTTTTAAGTTACAGTGTTAATAACACTGTAACTTAAAAACATTGTAAAAGGCCACTTAAAAAAAAAAGAGTAACCGTGGAGTTTCTTGCCGGCTCTTCTCCACAGGAAACGACCAATTGGAACCGTGCACCTAGCTTCTGACGTTTCATAAGTGCCCATGTAGGTTTATGTGAAATAAAATATTTTGATTTTGATTGCTTCATAAGTTAGAAAAAATTGTCTGCTCAACGACGTAAATAACGCAATGAATGTTGTTGCACTATCAAATTAAAACCGATTCGTACTGATAGTGCGTAACGCAATTAGCCCACAGAGCGTGAAACAGGAATTTGGTAAGAAGAGTTGAACAGTCTGCAGTTGTTTACATGTTTAGACCTCAGTTAGGTACTGAGTTTTTTTCTTCTCTGGGCCACTACTACTCACAAAAAACTCAGACGGTGAAGGAAAACATCGTGAGGAAACCGGCAAGTCCAAGAACCAAAAGTTCGAAGTTATGTGCCATCTACCAACCCGCACTGGGCCTGCGTGGGACACAGGCCTCCTCTCTTCGAGAGGGAGTGGGCTTGTAATACATTACAGCTGAATATTTTACTGAGTTTTTGTTGATACTCAATCTCTAGAATAGAATAGTTCTTTATTTGCACAGAAAGTAGGGTAGGTTCATGTTACAGATGTTCAGTTTAAAATGATCCTTAGACTAATTACCTTAATTAGGGCAATAATAATAAAGACTCATTCAATTTAAATTATTAACAAACTCAATCAAATCACGTCTAGTGGTCGCAAGCGCTACTGCCGAGCACGAGGTCCTGGGTTCGATTCCCAGGTCGGGCAAAGTGTTATTGGGCTTTTCCACCAGGAATTTCTTAGTAGCAGCCCGGAGTCTGGATTTGTGCCCGGTTGATGGCAATATGCTCGCCCCCTATTACATGGGACTTAAACACAACTGGCGAAACGTGGGTGTACTATAGGTACACCTCTGCCCTAACCCTTCGGGGATTACAGGCGTGATGTTATGTTATGTCAATCAAATCAATACAAGTTAACCATGTCAAGATGAAATTCAGTAAATAATTTGAATAGGCAATTACAATACATAATGTCAAGTTTAATAAAATGGGATTACAAATTCATCTAGTTCGAGGTCAATACATTTAAATTAAAATATAAATACAAATATAGTACAAGTCAGGAGTACAGAGATGTCATATTATCAATTTAAATTATTATCGGTCAAAAATAACATTTATTAATTAACAGATGAGTCAATCTGTCTGTCTGATCTGATCTCGTCAGATTGATATCCTAACTAATATTATAAATGCAAAAGTGAGTTTGTTTGTTTGATACGCTTTCACGCTAAAACGGCTGAACGGGTTTGGATGAAATTTGGCATATGGGTAGACCATGACCTGAATTAGGACAAAGGATACTTTTTAACCCGTTATTCTCACGGGATCGAGACCGCGGGTGAAACCGCGGAGCGCAGCTAGTTCTAAATATTTTCACATGGCCATTCTTCAGAATAGAATAGAATACATACTCTTTATTATGCATACAACCATACAACCCCGACTGGTCGCAAGTTCGATTGCTGAGCGTTGCGTCCTGGGTTCGATTCCCGGGTCGGGCAAAGTGTTATTTGGTTTTTCCATTAAGAATTTCTTAGTAGCAGCCCGGAGTTTGGATGTTGGATGTGTGATACGCCTGTGCCACGGAAAGCATGTTAAGCCGTTGGCCGTGCGCCCGATCTCTTTCCGGTCGTGTCGGATTGCCGTCCCATCAGACTATAAGAGTATTAAGAGAGAGTGCACCTGTGTCTGCGCACACGCTTGTGCTCTATAATATCCTCCGCGCAGATGGCTAGTCTCCGCTGAGATTGGTCGCCATGGCCGAAATTCGGTCTGGAGGACTATTAATATTATTTATTATCACATACAATGTACTGATATGAATGTAGAAATTTTACATAGGGTGACACAATGGGCGGCCTTATCGCTAAAAGCGATCTTCTTCAGCTTCACGTAACATGCTTAAATCTCAAGACAGATGTACCCTACACATTTTCATACCGAGCAACTCTTGAAAGAGTTCTCAACATTTTTCAGTTAATTTCGACCGCGTACCAGGGCACAAGTCGAAGGATGGAGGTAGTAATTAGCTGGGATGAAGTTTCTCGGGCGTCTACGTCTATGTGGATTAAATGAACCTGCGGCAGACAGTATGATAGCTTTCCGTAACCGTATCTTGCTGCTGATTGCTGCAGTGTCGTTATAGTTACCTACGTGTTGAAGCTAACAATAGTCTATTAACAATATGGCGATGAAAAATAGTCCCCCTATTTTTGCCACGGGTGGGTCTGACAGAAATCAAAGTTAAGTCGATCTTGATAGGTATATGAAATGTGTTTAAACGTACCTTGATATTAATGCATGGTCATAAATATTACATTTTATGTACACACGGCTACTATCAAGTTATAATAATAAAAATCTTTATTGATACAAAAACCTGTGACATTGTATATGACGTTATGAACATTGAGTTTCCTGGCCCTGAATTATCTCACTGGGTGGGTGAATTTAAGCTACTTATATATATTTTTTTTGTATTACCTAATTTTGTTTACTTAGTTTGTTTTTGTTTGTTTTGGTTTTGTTTTAATTTGTTTTTGTTTTAATTTAGTGTATAAGTTCTATTCAGTGCAACTTTATAATATAGTCTTTTATTTCTTTATATTTTTTATTGTTAGTTACAACAATGTTTTGTGTGCATGCAGAGTTTACCTATAAGTGATTGTTACACTCTATGCTGATTTGTAGCTTCTTTTTCAATTGCATAAACCAGTGTATATAATTGTTGGTGAACCAGTTAAATAAATAAATAAATAAGGACATATACATAACTTGGTTAACTAACAGTCATACGGATAAGATAAACCCTGACTCCTACACTAGGTGATTCTGTGACTTAGGAGTCAGTGTCCTGCTGTCACTGTGATACCAAAAGCCTTTTATGTTGTATTCAAACATTACAAAAATAGTCATTAAGAGTAAGAATAAGAATAATTTATTTGCTGAAAATATAGGTATTACCAGTTGTTAGAGGTTGGTGGTTTAGGTACAGTCCATATTTTGCCTGTTTAGGGCATGCAAATTAACTTTACATTATTACCTAATAGGTACTTATTTTATTAAGATATTACACGGAATATACGATAAAATATCTATTAGGATTTTTAAATAATGATAAATTTTAAGTTAAAATAAAATATACACACATAACAAAACAAAAATTCTTAAAATAATATTTTTCTTTAAGTAACAAAAGATAATAATGTTAAATTATTAAACCACAGCACATCATATTGGAAACTAAACTATAGGAAACTTAAAATATTTTTTTTTCTTTATGTTGCAGAAATTCTTGTAAACTATAAAAACAATTCTCTATTAACCATCTACGTAGTTTAATTTTAAAATATTTAAATGGGAGCTCCCTTATGATCTTCGGTAATTTATTAAAAATTGTAATGCACATATGATAAACATTCTTTTTGGTACTTAAACTTGTGTTACAAAAAGGAACTAAAATTGACTTTGCAGGTTACAAAGTATGTTGGTATATTCAAATTAACAACGAAGGAATATTATGGGATACTGGAAACGACTTTTAAGGTGTCTAATATGTGTGTGTATGTGAGAGTGAGGGTGTGTATGTTAGAAGGAGGGTATGTATGTGAGGGTGTGTATGTAGAAGTGTGTGTAGTAGTGTTAAGTGTGACGATGTTTGAGATTGTGTTGTATATGTGCTGCTGATATGTTCATAATAATGTGGAAAACTGCAAACGACAGAAGAACTGATTTACATATTTATACGCCTGCTGCTGGTGGTGTAGTAGTTCTTCTGTTCGACCGTAGTCTTGATCCTGTAGCCAACTTTGTAATTTAATCTTAACTTTATGGTGATTTAGCCCAGCTATACGGAAATCCTATACAATGCGAGATCAGCTTATACTGGAAATGTATAGCTTGATACGTAGCCGTGTGTACAAATATTTATGTTAAAAATTAAAATTCAATATACCTCAGAAGGGCTGAAATAGGCCTATTTATTTTTAGAATTTTTCAATGTCATCCGAAAGGTGAACGCGCTGTATAAATTAGATTAGCAATCAGAAGTACCTATTCTCTACCTATTCAATCGTACGAACGACTTTTAAAGGCTCGTACAGGCTGGCTCGACTCATCGCGCGACCGATGTGACACCGGTAGAACAATTTCTATGAAAATTTCATGGAATTTGTTTTACCGTGTCGCGTCGTGCGACATGTCGCGCCTATATGCATGAGCCTTAAACATAAATCATGTTCAAAAAAAAAAAGTCGTTCTAAAATACGAAACATTTTCTTAACTGTCTGGTATAATAAAGCTTCCAAAAACTAACTTGATTACCTATAACCTTACATAGATTACCTCCACGTCGCTATTCGTGACAAAACCCATCAAATCCCGTCCTTGGTGACCTATTCTATCCTATTTTCCTCTATGGCAATGGTGCCGATGTCGACAATTCTGCCAATGTCAGATATGTTGAGAAAACGTGCGGAGAAAAAAAAAGAAAAAGATTAAATAAATAAAAAATATATATATACAAAATCCAATAAGTTGATTACAAAATTGAATTTAATGTGAAACTTGTTTACAAACAGATAAAAAATATTGTTATTTATATTAATAAAAATATGTACAGACTATCACAATAGTGTCAGGTAAACCGCTGTCACTGTCAGATTGCATACAAAAGAAAGAGATGCGCGATGACACAACGTATGGCGTAAAAATGCAAATAAAATCATATAAAATTAGATATTAACTAATTAATAAAAATTCATCCATCATCGGATGCAGATTTTTCTCATAACTCTTGTTTAAATCAGTCTCCATTCAACCTAGATATTCTATATTCCAATCGGAATAAAAACACACCTTAGGAATATGTTTGATTTACAAATTATTTTGGTATTACGTTTGTATGAACTACGCATCCATCGCCGGTCTCTTAAGTTTACCAAACATTTGGCGTGGGCCAGATTTCCCTTCCGTTAGGGCGAGCATCATTTATCTTAATAAGGGACGTTGATTGTTACTGGCCATGGCGCAAGTCCACGTCACGTCGCCGGCGCTCGCGGCAGGTACGACGATGAACAAAGAAAAATGGTTTACGGAAATTGTTGGCTTTTCCTAGTAGTTCAGAGATTTCCCCTTGGAGTTTTTTTTAATAAGGTTGTTGTGATTGATTAGGATGTTGATTATTAATAGAATATTAGTTATATATTGCTTCAATCAGTAGAGATAAACTACGATAACACGGCTCGCCCCTGCAAATTACTGTTTCAATGTGTGTAGTCACATCTTTACGAAAGAGTTTGTATGTAGTTGTAAGTGCTCGTAATATCTCACTTATTGCCAGATTTGTTGGTCAACTAATCATAATTAACCGATCACGCAAGACAACGCACGTGTCGTTTTCATAGAGTAGGTACGTCAGTGCAGCGCCATACTAATAATAATGAGCGATTAATGACGTCACTAGACGAGCAACAAATACGTGGATTTGTTTTTGTTTGACGGCTGTCTCTTTACGCATACATGCGTTGTGTGCTTAGTAGTACTTTGTAAATACTTTTAAATGTTTTGAATTTTAGAGGGGTGCGGCGTAATATCGTAGTTAATCTCTACTTAGCTATGTTTAGGGTCGCCTGCTGACCGTCTATTAGCAGCTAGTGCTACATAAAAACATTGCCTACAGCAATCTGTTAGGCGCAATTATTGTGACGTGCGAGTGGAAAACTATAAAGTGACACTTCGTAACTTGCCAACCGCACGAGCGGTCGAAATATTTCCTCTGTAATTTATCTAAAATAAAGTAATTTCCAAAAGTACATAGTACTCGTATACATTGAATAAACCAAATACCCAATGATCCATCCTTTATGTCGTAATATAGACAAGCTAGATAGTTGAGTAGTTACCTCTAACAATTTAAATTAACAAAGAAAATTTAAAAAGCTGTTTAAATTACAAAGCTGTCTTGAAAGCCGAAGCTATTGGCTAGAAGCTAGTCCTTGTCTTCCAAGCTTGAACCCGCGATGTAATGTTGAAAAGATTTAGAATGTTGTTCACAGTTTTATTACAATAACTGCATCAGCGTCTTTATGTAAAACATGCAACCAAAATCCCATTACCTAAAATGACATCAAACTCATACGGAATAACATCTTGAACAAAAGTTGCAACGTGTGGCGTTTACATGAGATTCTACATCTCCTAGAATTTCCAGTGGAGCGCAGACAAATTACTGAACTAAATTCCGTTCCCCGGAGTTAAAATATTGCTTTTCTGCATACGTCCTGAAATATGGTCGTCATCTGCAATGTTGCTTGATATAAATTGCTACAGGAGAAGTATTCTAGGAATCCTCACCTGTAATTAGGGAAATGTCTCGTCTAGATGCAGATTAATTGTCTTTGTGAACGTTTTAATCTCATTTGCGTTTCTGTTGCGACTGGCTGGGAAATTGTTTTTTAACGAAGCTTGTCCGTAAGCTTTTTAGCGCCATGTCTTTTTAGCGCCATGTCTTTTTTTAGCGCCATGTCTTTTTTTAGCGCCATGTCTTTTTTTAGCGCCATGTCTTTTTTTAGCGCCATGTCTTTTTTTAGCGCCATGTCTTTTTTTAGCGCCATGTCTTTTTTTAGCGCCATGTCTTTTTTTAGCGCCATGTCTTTTTTTGGAATGATATTATGGCGGACTATTTAACGGCCTCGTTGGTCTAGTGGTCGCAAGCGTTACTACTGGGCATGAGGTCCCGGGTTCGATTCCCAGGTCGGGCAAGAGTTATTGGGTTTTACCATCAAGAATTTCATAGTTGCAGCCCGGAGTCTGATTTGTGCTCCGTTGATGGAAATAGGCTCGCCCTCTACTCCATGTGACTTAAACATAACCGGCTAATTGTGGGTGTGCTATAGGCAGGGCTCGGAAACCGGTTAATTTTCTATCTAATAACCGTTATTATAAAGGTTTACGAACATACTTCGTTAATTATTTATTATTTTGTTACAAAATCAATCATCTGCCTAGCCTTTTCCCAACTATGTTGGGGTCGGCTTCCAGTCTAACCGGATGCAACTGAATACCAGTATTTTACATGGAGAGACTGCCTATCTGACCTCCACAACCCAGTTACTGGGTAACACGATATCCCTTGGTTAGACTGGTTGTCAGTTTTTGGCTTCTGACAACGCGTAACAACTGTCAAAGATCTACAAATGACAGCCGGGACCAACGGCTTAACGTGCTTTCCGAGACATGGAGGAATCTTGGTATGAAAAGATGGTCACCCATCCATGAACCAACCGCGGCAAGCGTAGCTTAACCTGATCGATCGACCCGTGCGGCAGTCATTACTTAGCCACAAGCTCCAACGCGTTACAAAATCAATGCTGAACTTAATGTGATGAAGCAATCTTTGAAGCTAATACCAATTGTATCAAAAATAATTTGTATCTTCGGAAATAAAAATTAACCGGTTTCAAGCCCTGGCTATAGGTAAAACTCTGCCTAATTACCCTTCGGGGATTACAGGTGTGATGTAATGCTATTTACATAAGTGTTATTGACCTAGCAAATCAGCGCCCTAATTGCGTAACACACTTTCTAATCACAGTGTTTCAGATTTTGAAAGAAAGAAAAAATATTTATTGGGACTCACACAGGAGATTACCAATTAAAATAAAACACACAAAAAACAAAAACAATAATAAAAACAAAGTAAAATGAAAGAAAACCAAAGTCCTGTACGAGGCCAAAAGGCTCCTATCTGAGCATGATGCTGCGACAATTAAAAATAAGTGCCGCAGCGCTGGTACTCTGATAGGGCCCAGCTGGTATTTTGAAGGAAATTCCTTATCGACTACTTCATATGTTTGAAAAGTTTGTCTGCTATGAATATTGTTGGATTGTCAAAAATAAACGCATGGCAATAATGTAAGTGTGTCATGCAATTAGGCTGCTGACCTTTTCATCTTTTACTGGTACAATTTGCTTCAAAGAGAGGTCAGGCTCCTGTTCAGGATAAAGCGGGAGGAAACGCCCGGGTGTCACCACTGTGTGGATCGCCCGGAGGACACAGTGGAGCATACAGTGGAGGTCTGCCCAGCTTGGGCGGAGCACCGCCGTGTTCACGGAGGCGATCGGCGGCGGCAATCTCTCGCGTCCGGCCCTGGTTCAGGCCATGGTTTGGAGCGAGAGTGCATGAGAGGCCATCACCTCCTTCTGCGAAGCAGTAATGCTCGCGAAGGAGGAGGCGGAACGCGTGAGGGAGAGGCAGGGTTCGCGCCCTCACGCCCCTAGTCGCCGCAGGAGACGCCCTGAGTTGCACGCCAATTTCCGGCCACCATAGGCGCGGGCCTGCGGACGGTAAGCGATGGGTAGCTCGCCGTCCGATAAAGACTAGGCCCGGGTCTTACTAAAAACATTCGGTAGCATATAGGTAACATAAACTGCTCAGAATACTTAAGGCAGCTCTAGGTTCTATATCAGAAATGGCGTACAGAAAATAAATATTACTTACATCATAGTAATATCCATATTATCCATTAGTACGTACTCCAGTGAAATATAAATGAAAATTCACCACTTTAACACGAGTTTTTTTTTTTGGGATATTATCAAATAACTTCTCCCGCTCTGGGCGCAGCGGGAGGACGTGACGTGTCAGACTTTTACTGACTAAAATCCATCCGTGTTCCTTCAGTTGCCTGTGTGCCAGGGCCACGATATCTCTTTCGGACAAACTCGCAACCTTGGCAGGCATTAGCCCTACCGGACCCCGTCAGTTTGTGCTGACACCTCTTTGAGGCGCGCGTGGAACACACACGTCTAATGTATTAGTCATTAAAAAAATGAATCGCATCAAAAAAATATAATAAGAATATTGAATATCATTAAAATAGTCGCGGAATAGGTAATTTGGCCTAAATGAAAAGAGATTACGAGTAAACTTGAGATACATCGGATGGTAAATCTTTGTTACTCATCTGGTTCCCGAACCAAGGAATCGATTGCAATCGGTTTTAGGTTCGTGACCACTAAATTACGTGAACATTCAAACAAATATTATCTTATAAAGAAGAACCTAAGTTATCCCGATGGAAACAGTCCTGGTTAAAGCTAATCTAGTATAAAAAAGTTACCTCTGAAAGTACTAATAATAACTATAATAGTTAAGTGTTTTAAGGTTTAGATAACAAGTCGATCCTGATGAACCGCAACCTCGATGCGTAGCACGCCTCGAGACAATCGCAGGTGACACGACAATCCTGTGTTTCGGACCAAAATGGCAAGACCATTTTGGTTCGCAACACAATCATGATTGTCCGGTCTTGAACTCAAAGAATTCTATGCGGCTGGTAAAAGCAAACCAAAGTAGGCAAGCCTGGTTAAAAGTTCGGTACCTACACTACCTACCCGGAAAAGGCTGGAAGCGGCCCTTTTCATCTGTTTCTACAAATTCAAAGAATATTTGTGTAAAACACAATAATATAACTTGGTTGACTGCGGGTAACAGAACAGAATACCTAACCTGAAACTTCTTTAGGAATCAAGGCAAAGTATAATCAATAAATTCACTTGGCTGAATTTTTAAATTAACAATTCACATATTTCTGCGACTCAAGTTTTATAAACAATTGCCATGTTTCCGGCTTCTTCATGGTGGGTGGGCGTTTTTGAGGGACTGTCTTATGTCGTTTTTGACGTTCGAAGAGTGCTGATTCTCAGCCTAGTTTGAATAAATGACTTTTGATTTTGATTTCATCAAATTTGAAAATAAGAAAAATTGAGAATAAAAAATTTATGCCCAGTTATATGAAATTAATTAAAATCATTGAAAAAAATAATTGATAATTGTTGAAACGGCTGAGGTGGCGCTGCAGTACCTACCTTAAAAGTAAGTACCTAAAGCTGCCTGTCCACCGGAGCGACCGGAGCGGAGCGAGGCTGCGGAGCAGAGAAACTGAGCAATATTAACCAATAGGATTGCAAGTGGACAGGGATTTGCAATCCTATTGGTTAATATTTCTCCGTTTCTCCGCTCCGGTGGATAGGCAGCCTAATAGTTCACATGTAGGTAATTCCTACATACATGGCGAAAGCCGAAAAACTAATATCAAAACTATTATTAGTTGTTCTAACTCCATTATTGATCCTTTTAACGATGGCGCGGTGGTCGCTTCGATTAATTTCCCAATCGGAAAATTCCAGTGGCACTCTGGCCAGCAATTAGCATATAAATTAATTCGGTATTATTATACCTTCCTGTGTCGCTGTCCATCGGGGGCTCATAGATAAGGGAATTTCATAGTTCGGTGAAGCGAGCCGGTTTTATGTAAAATCATAATTATTTTGAGTAGGTATTGATTGACAGGTAATGGGTTTTATTTAATTAAAATTTAATTCATGATTGGTTGTTGTCGTCCCTTACAAGGGTTTAATTCAGATGCTAGCAAAATTGATCGTATTTAATTCAGTTCAAATGGTCGAAGGAAGGTAAATGGCGATTATCCCAAAATCGAACTAGAGGTCCATTTCATTTTGGGTTAAATTATTTTGTCTTGCCTTATGTGAATATTTGAAGTAAAATTAAGTGTACATAATAGGTTGGAGAAAAAGTTTCTTCGCATTTTTTAAGAAAATTCAAATTATTTTTTAATATCGTTTATTTACATTTAACTAAAGTATGTAGGTACCATTTTGTTCGATAACTTTTTGCCATCTTGTAGGTAGGGACGTGATCCCATTGCTATAGAAATTTTGGGACCTCAGTCCTCTCGTGATGTTAACCTGACACTGCCTAAAGAATTCTGAAGAGACCGAAACAGGTGGAAATCTGAAGGTGCAAGGTCAGGACTATACGGCGGATGCATTAACACCTCCCAGCCAAACTATTTTAATTTTTGCTGAGTGGCTAAAGATGTGTGAGGTTTAGCGTTATCATTATGAAAAACCACACCCCTTCTTTTGATTAATTCCGGCCGCTTTCTCTCAACTTCTTGCTTTAATCTCATCAGTTGTTCGCAGTAGAGTTCAGAATCGATGGTCCTGCCTGGTGGTAACAGCTCATAATGAATAATGCCCTTCCAATCCCACCACACACACAGCATCACCTTGTTGTGAGTTAACCCGGGTTTCGCCACAGTCTGTGAAGCCTAACCGGCCTTTGACCACGACCTTTTTCGCACGTTCTTGTCATACGTGATCCACTTTTCATCACCAGTTATCAGCTTCTTCAAAATGGTAATCGGTTTCATTACGTCGTAATAAAGAATCACAAATGAGTACACGGTTCATTAGGTTTCTTTCAGTGAGCTCGTGAGGTACCCAAATATTGAGCTTTTTTGTGTACCCAGTTTTTTTCAAATGTGCCAAAACTGTTTTGTGGTCAATTCCCAGTTCCTCAGCTACGTCGTAACTACTGATATACCGATCTTGCTCCACTTTTTCAAAAATGGCATCCGTAATAGGGTGACCAGAGCGACGTGCATTTTTGACATCAAAATTTCCGGATTGAAAACGCTTAAACCGAATTTGTGCTACTCTTACAGACACTGCACTAGGTCCATAAACATCGCAAAGTTTTTTCGCGGCTTGCGTTGCATTTTTACCTTTTCCGTAGTAAATTTTTTAAATGTATCGAATTTCTTCATTAGATTCACATCTTGACAGTACGAAAAACAAATGAAAATCACACATTTTCCTAATTTGAATTTGGAATTATGTTCTTTGAAATTTAAACTTTCAATGGTACCAAAACCAGCCAGATACAAATAGTGTAGCCAAAGAGATTTTATTACAAGTTCATACATACTATAATGCGAAAAGACTTTTTCCCCAACCTAATAAATAACAACTTTTTCCTAATTTATGTGTTCGAGTTTTAATCGAACACTCAGCGAAAATGCATAATTGCATCGAACGCAAGTATGCACATTCGCTCGTGAAAATGTGGGCCAGTTCGCGACCAGATCTCATTAGAGACACCACGTACTCAAAACCACTACCAATACCATTTTACCATACATTTTACCAATAAGTTAGTTACATAGTTTACCATTTTTTACCATATCTTGTAACTCCCGTGATATAATATAGTTATTTCCCCTATAATTCGAGACTTTAACTTCTACCATTTAAATCATATCATATCAATCCGAGAAAGGAGTGTTAGGTCACCATAGCGCCGAGCAATAATTTCTACATGGTCCTTCGAGCATTTAATTACCAGTGACTACCAAGTGAAACAGTGCCACGCAAACCAGAATCGGTGCAATTTGGAGAACCACGGATTGCAGAGACGGTCGGTTGGAGCACATAAGGTCAGATCAAACCATTTATTTATATTAACCATTACCAAATAATTTCAAACAAATTTCAAATATGGATTCCGATTCTCTGTTCATCAACCAAACGGAGCTCTATGAAATACTGGACAAGTTTTTAACCAACATAAAGAAGGATGGATCTGAGAGGAAGACCATCGATAATTACAAGCGCAAGGCTAGTATGTTGGAACTTTGGAAGCATACTGGCACGATTACCAAGAAAACCATAAGAAAATGTGTCAGTTTGCGAATTTTGAGCACATTTACTTTAAAAAGGGTTGTTTCGATACAGTCCAGGAAATTTATTTGAAAATCAAGGAGATTATTGATAAAACCCTGGGGCAGTTAGGCACAACGCAGCTGCAGGAAGAAGGCCTCCGTAGAACAAAAGCGGAAGAGGTGCAACCATTACCAGGTATCCGGGCTAGGCAACAGCTAAGCGCTGACCATCGACGGGCGGAAGACGAGGCGGTGCAGCCACAACCAGGTACGTCGTTTTGCTATGAGGAGAGAGAGTCCAGCAAGCTGAACGGGTTAGTGAAGAAGCAGAACATTAATTTCAAAGCGTTCATGAGAACCGTGAGTAATATCCAAGTAGATAAGTTCGAGAATTAATGGCAATTCGAGAACGCTCTAAAATCACTCGACAGCCGATGGGGTGAAATTGACAAACTCCATTGGGAAATTGAAGGTGAGGATGGAGGCGACGATATTAGGTACCCAATGGGATTCTGCAAGCACGAGGAAAAGTACAGTGAGTTAACAAACGACATCAACAAAAAATATGTGTGGCAGTGAAGCACCGTCAGAAGTCAGCTCCGATGATGGACATCTCCGTATTCAATGGGACTTACAACCATTGGGTTCCGTTCAAAGACTTGTTTAGCGAAGCGATAGATAAAAACCCGTCAATGTCTAATGCGCAAAAAATGCAGTTTCTGAAGAGTAAGGTGACTGGAGAAGCAGAGCGTCTGATTTACCATTTACAGATTAGCTCTGACAATTATCAGGTATGTTGGGAGATTTTAAACCACAGGTATGGTAACAAGAAATTGATTTTCACGTCCCATATTAACATTCTGCTTGGACTTCCCAACATACAACAGCAATCGCTGGCCACTATTAAGAAGCTGCATGACGTAACCAAGGAGACGTTACACGCTATTCAGAACCTGGGAGTGGATATAGCAACTTGGGATCCACTTTTAGTACATCTATTAGCGCAAAAGCTTGATAACGATACCTTCACAGAATACATAGAATCGGTCAAGAATCCTAGAGAGCTGCCCTATCTGCAGGAGTTCCTGGAGTTCTTGGAGACGAAATTTGTAGCACTTGAAGCGTCTTGTCGCAAGCAAGAACTAGCCAACCAAAAAATCACGTCACATCAACCATATAAAAACAGCAACTATAACCAAAACCATAAGAAAAGTCATCACCAAAATAAACATCAATCAGGCAACAAAGATAAGTCTATGAATGCATTACATGTGTCGCGGTCGATAACCTGTGCATTGTGCAATTCTGAGCACGGATTGTGGCGTTGCCCTGATTTTTTGCGAATGATGCACGAACAAAAAATAAACAAAATTGAGCAATTAAATTACTGTCAAAACTGTCTATGCAGTCATAACAATAAACCATGTCAATCGAACAAACGATGTCGCAAATGCTTAGCTACACATAACACTTTACTTCACGAAGCATTGGCAAAACAAAGTCCAACTGCGTCAGCAGATGAAACTACCAACAGTATTGCAACCAAAAAGAGCACATCTAGGTCATCTCACGTGTCTTGGGATGACATGTCTGAAATACTTTTAGCCACCGTTATCATCAAAGTAGAGGGAGCCGACGGAACTCAGCACAAGGTGAGAGCTTTAGTTGACCAGGGTTCTCAACTGTCGTTAATTAATGAAAACGCAGCTCTGATCTTAAGATTGAAAAGGGCTCATTTCAAAGGTCATATTTTCGGCGTCGGTGAAAAAGAAAATAATGCGAAGGGAATGTTACAGGTAACACTACAGTCTACAAATAGTGAATTTACTTGTGACACGAACGTAATTGCTATGAATAATTTAATCAAGCGACTGCCAAACAACACGTTTACTAAACCAACAACGTGGAACCATATCCAAGGGATACAATTGGCCAATCCGGAGTTTCATATAAGCAGACCCGTAGACATGCTTCTAGGTGCAGATGTTTACAGCAAGATAATGTTAGGAGAAATCTTGAGAGGAGACAAGGACAAGCAACCAATCGCTCAACAGACGCAACTAGGATGGTTACTCTGTGGATCCATGAAGCCACACCACCAATGCAACGTAGTTCTTAACAGCACAGAAGACCTGCTGAAATATTGGGAGAATGAAGACATAAACCAGAAGATAGAGATGACCAACGATGACCACGAGTGTTTACAGTTTTTTATTAAAATTACTAAGGGGCTTGAGGATGGAAGGTACGAAGTCCGACTACCACTTAAGCCGGAACACAAAGATAAGTTGGGTGCCACCAAACCACAAGCATTAGCTCAATTTAGAAAATTAGAGAAGAAATTTGAGACGAACGGTGACTTGAAATCAGATTACAAAAAATTCATGGACGAATATTTTGCATTACACCACATGGTACCTGACCTACCTGATGGTATACCACATGGTTAAATCGCCGTTAATGTTTTTATTAATTATAATTATTTAAGTAGACCAATATGCTTTTACTTTTTGCTTTTTTAATAAGTTTTACCAATGTTTTTTTTTTATATTTACCCGTGCAGATTACTAGAAACGAATGCGTTTAAGTAGTTTAATAATTTGTACACACCATCATGTAGTTTTAGCTATCTTCCCGCATTTCTTCTCGCTCTCGGGAATATGTTCGAGTTTTAATCGAACACTCAGCGAAAATGCATAATTGCATCGAACGCAAGTATGCACATTCGCTCGTTCACCAAAATGTGGGCCAGTTCGCGACCAGGATCTCATTAGAGACACCACGTACTCAAAACCACTACCAATACCATTTTACCAATAAGTTAGTTACATAGTTTACCATTTTTTACCATATCTTGTAACTCCCGTGTTATAGTGATATAATATAGTTATTTCCCCTATAATTCAAGACTTTAACTTCTACCATTTAAACCATATCCTACCAATCCGAAAAAGGTGTGTTAGGTCACCATAGCGCCGAGCAATAATTTCTACATGGTCCTTCGAGCATTTAATTACCAGTGACTACCAAGTGAAACAGTGCCACGCAAACCAGAATCGGTGCAATTTGGAGAACTACGGATTGCAGAGACGGTCGGTTGGAGCACATAAGGTCAGATCAAACCATTTATTTATATTAACCATTACCAAATAATTTCAAACCAATTTCAAATATGGATTCCGATTCTCTGCTCATCAACCAAACCATTTAAACCATATCCTATCAATACGAGAAAGGAGCGTTAAGTCACCATAGCGCCGTGCAATAATTTCTACATTATGAATAAAATAAAAATATAATATCCTCAGTAAACCTAAACCAAACTTAAACTACTATAAAATACAATTAATATGGCTACTGGTGGTACCCAAGAGACTGGTGGCATTGCCACGTTGTATGGCAATTCTTAGCGTCTGGCCAAGGTAAAAGCCAACCCTTGGGTCACGGGAAATGTCAACCAGCCGTTTGGAGATTTTATTGAACGGTGAGCCAGTGTAGATAATATTTGGAATCATTACATGAAGCTTTGCCCCTTGTAACGAAAATTACGCGGATGGATTCGAGGAGAAACATTTGGCACACTTAAAGTTTATATGGACGAGAAGTTCAGAAAGCTAATATTTTTATATAATAATTATGCATTATAAATAAATTAAATTAAGTAATAAAAAAAAACATTAGGCACACTACCATGCGTTTGACACAAACACACATAGTAGGTACCAGTGCCTGACTTGAAGATAGGTAGGGTAACGTTGCAATGATTCCAATAGATTTTATTTGGCTCGGTCGCTAGGTACAAACAAATCACTGGACCGAAATTGACCGGTGTTTTAATGAAATCCCTATCCACAAGCAAACTATTTACCTATAGCTCGGAAAAAGATACCGTTGTTTAATTTGAAACTAATCCCGAAATGTTTATCTTAACTGATATTGTTTGATCCTTTGTTTCAAAACAAATGTTTTTGTAACTTGAAATATGTTTGCTTTTATTTGTAATGAGGGTTTTCTGGCAGCACTAAGACGTCAGTTCAGGACTTGGCAAAAGTGTCAAAGCGCCTATTTACTTTAGTCGTGACCAAGAAGCTTATAGATAAAAGCGGAGGCAACACTCTAAATACCTAAGTGAAGACGACTGTGGTCGGACTCTCTCTTTCTGAATACATACATAAGAACGAGACAGTGATATTTGTTTACTTTATCTTTATATTTTGTATTTAGTGTTGCCTCCACTTTTATCTATACCTTCATAGTTGTGACTAAATGATGAACGAATGAATGAAGCGAATGCTGAACGTCATCATATTTTTTTTATTCATTGTCGAAACGGAAGACCCCTTGTCAAAGTGGCGCCAACTCGTGGCGTGGTTTTTCATGAAAACCCTCATTAGGAACAATGATGCTTTGGGCCCTGAGTTCGATACACAGGTTTTTCCATTACGAATTTCTCAGTCGCGGACTGCCTCGTCGGTCTAAGGGGTCGCAAGCGCTACTGGTGATCATGTGGTCCTGGGTTCGATTCCCAGGTCGGGCAAGTGTTATTGGGTTTTTCTAGAATTTCTTAGTTGCAGCCCGGAGTCTGGATTTGTGCTCGGTTGATGGTAATAGGCTCGCCCCCTTAAACATAATTGGCGATGTAGGAAATTAGGGCGTGAATTAAAAAGCAGTACTTTGAATTTAAATAACGTTAACTATATTTGACGTTTCACAGGGAAGGAATTATGTCTGCAGTCTGTCTCTTAATGCAGTAAATATGAAAAGAGGAAATAACTGGGGACAGTTGTCGGTTTTATATTAAACATTGAGTGACAGTACTGACAGTGTTGCCATTATCAGAAAGTAAGAATCGATGCATTTTTGCACAGTTAATTCGACTAAATACCAACAGGCAAAATGCGAAATGTGAGTGTGCTATAGGTACACCTCTACCTAACCCTTCGGGATAGGCGTTATGTAATGTTATGTTAATTTCTCAGTACTGGCGTGAAGTTTAGATTGGCGCCCGGTTAATCTAGACGAATAGTTTTATTATTATATAGGTAAGTCTAAGGCAGCCACACTCAAAGTGTGTTCCGCGGAACCCTAGGGATCCGCAAAGCCTCTGTGGGGGTTCCGCAAAAATACTGGTCAGAATAAAAAAATAATACTAAAGGAGTGTCTACCTACTATATTTTATTTTACTCTGGTACCTAAGTAACATAATATCAATCTAAATATTTCAACAAAAGTAAAAAAATATGTAAATTTTAATGTCAAGTAATATGATTATTAATGAAGAATACACATAAAACCATTTTTGATTACTTTAGGGCTCCGTCAAATATTTCGTTTTCGAAAAGGGTTCCGTCTCCAAAAAAGTTTGAGAACCACTGGTCTAAGGTCATCTAAGTTTGGCTGATTTTAGGAAAACCCACAAATCGAATCCTCACGGGCATGGACCGAAAACCTTTATAAATTACGGTACAGGTATTGAATAATTGCGGTTACCTCTACGATTAAGGTTACCGCGTTCTGGGTTACCATAGGAAGAAGAAATATATTGTTACCTCTATTTACGTTACCGTTTTAATACCGGTTACCTAAAGCCAGGGTTTGGTCGGCGCGCGGATTGACTCACACACAGGCGATGCGCGCCCTTTGACTAATGCTAACGGCACAGCACGTGTAAGATAGAGGTAATCTTTATTGCGGTTACCGGTATTAATACCGGTAGTATTCAATTTCTTAGAATTAAGGTAACCATTAAAAATAATAAAGGTTGTAACCGAAAAATACCGGTATTGATCATACCGGTTTCGGTCCCTGCTCACGGGACATCACATCAGAAGTTTGACAACCCTCCACTAATCGATCCAACTTCAGAAAAACTCTTTCGGTGCAAAGTTTCTAATAGAAATTTCACAATTCCTCGAAAATTCCTTTCCCTGTAGCCTGTCGTACCTACTATTTTGTAAAGTTTACTTTGAACTTACTAACCCCATATATTTTTATTCGAAAGCAAATTGATTCAGTGTTTAGTATCTAAATAAGCTAATTTATGCTCACATAAAAGGTGTATGATCTATCTATTCATACATACACGAAATCTCTTAAGGGTTCATTGTACTCATCAATAGGAACAACTCTTATTACGGGACCAAACCTCAAATCGCGACCAAAAGTCAGCTGTTCCCTACATTTATGTTCGCATAACTCGTCAAAATATACGGATCAGCAGGTTTTTTTCGCGATTTTAAGTTTGATCCCTTAGTAAAAGTTGTTCTTAGTGATGAGTACAATGACCCCTTAAGAGATTTCGTGTATGAATAGATAAATAGTAAATGAGGCATGATAATAGTAGATGCATACATATCGACACCTTTTGAATATCAAAGTGATCAGCTTCCCTTACCACCCCTTCATTTCAAAAAACATTTTCTCAAAATTAAAAGACGAAACCGCTACATTAAAATTGATTCAATTTAAAGTATCAATAGCCTAAAATAGACTAACGAATGAATAGTAACATTATTGGTCGGACAAGGCGCCGTGATTAGGGGTGGCGCGCAATCCGGCGCGGGGGCATGTGACGCGCATACTAAATGCAACACGCGGTCCACTCGTCTGAATAAATTATGAACGTGCAAATTGTGGGAGGCATCACTAATGTTGAATTGGTTTAGTTTTGTAGGTATTGTTAATTAGGTTACTGGGAATTTTGAATAATTATGGTAGATCTAGTAGGCTTAAGTTTGTTCGGAATTTCGTGGTCTTCTGACACGTCAAATAGGTAGGTACTGAAAAATAATGTTCGTTTAACAACGCTTTAGCTTGAATTAGCATGGTGTGTCAGTACATTAACCATTGTTTGATTAATGTAATGACAAACAAACAAATGACTCAGAGACAGACGTAGATATAGTTAATCGTTTTATTTATTTTATTTTATTGTATTTTATGATTTTAATTTAATTTTATAATCCTGTTTTGATTTTATTAATATTGATTTTTTATATTGATGTTATAATTTTAATTATGATCCTGAATGGGTTGAAATAAATGATTTTGAATTTGAATTTGTAAAGGAAAAGAGAATGTTTATTTTTTACACACACAGAGAGCATGCTTTACAACTTATTCGGTACTTAGTAGATTCGGAGCAAATCGGCTGTGACAGACGGACAGACAGACACACGAGTGATCCTATAAGGATTTCGTTTTTCCCTTTTGAGGTACGGAACCCTAAAAAACATGCCTTTTAATGGTGTGTGTATTTTAACCTTTACTTAGCAAAGACAAAATATAATTAGTATTTGCTCCTAGTTTCTGTAATTAAATTTCTCTTTGGAGTGAATTTCCAGTATTTTATCCTGTTGATTTCTCTTAGCTGAAGCAAAGTAATTGCCCTTTAGTGGAAACAACTAAATAACGGGATAAATGCTTGAAAAGCTATTTCTGTTACATTTAAGATTGAAACACTATTTGCTGCAGTATATTTTTTTGACAAAAAATCAATATTAATAATATTGATTTTTTATATTGATGTTATAATTTTAATTATGATCCTGAATGGGTTGAAATAAATGATTTTGAATTTGAATTTGTAAAGGAAAAGAGAATGTTTATTTTTTACACACACAGAGAGCATGCTTTAAAAAAAGCGGCCAAGTGCATGTTGGACCAAGCACAATGAAGGGTTACAAGAACAAACGTTACATTGTAATTGAAAATCATGTTCCCTCATACATTCCAACAGTAAATGTAAGTTTGTACGCACAATATCGAGAGATTTACCATGTTGTTTTGAGATCATAGACTTCTTATAGGTTTTCCTGTAATAAGTAAAGAACAACTTTCTGTATTTTAAAAAAAATAGGTTCAGTAGTTTCGGAGATAAATGGTGAATTTTCATCTATTTTTTTTAAATAATATTAAAAGTATTATTTTAATATTATTAAAAAAAATATCTGAAATCTTTACAAGCCCTTTCATTTGTTATGTCACACGGTACAGTTTTCAGGTTTTTTTTAAATATTCTAAGTTGCCCCCAAAAGTGACCGCCATATTCAAGATTCATTTATGTACGTTACACGTCCGTGCTTGGGTCACAGAAATTCATAAGTTTACCAAATTTCAACTTATTCGGTACTTAGTAGATTCGGAGCAAATCGGCTGTGACAGACGGACAGACAGACACACGAGTGATCCTATAAGGATTTCGTTTTTCCCTTTTGAGGTACGGAACCCTAAAAAACATGCCTTTTAATGGTGTGTGTATTTTAACCTTTACTTAGCAAAGACAAAATATAATTAGTATTTGCTCCTAGTTTCTGTAATTAAATTTCTCTTTGGAGTGAATTTCCAGTATTTTATCCTGTTGATTTCTCTTAGCTGAAGCAAAGTAATTGCCCTTTAGTGGAAACAACTAAATAACGGGATAAATGCTTGAAAAGCTATTTCTGTTACATTTAAGATTGAAACACTATTTGCTGCAGTATATTTTTTTTACTCTCTAACGTGCTATTTTTAGAAAGGATCAATTGTTTAACTAAGTACCTACCTATTAACTTATTTACTCTAGTTTATAGCAACTCAAACGACTAAGGAAATGTGGTGTGGTATGTGGGTGGTATTTAAAAAAAATAAGTAGTTAATAGGCATTTTTTTAAATTTTGTAAATGGCGGTGTCATAGTGTAAATGTATATCGCTATGTTTAATAAGCTAGGACCATATTATGAAGTATAAATGCCATTATGATTCCAGACCGAAAAAGGGACGGTGCTAGCGGTCATGTATAGATCCATCTCTCTCTTGCACTGGAATCATGATGGCATTTATACTTCATAATACGGCACCTGTTCAGTTATTAATAAGCAACTTGGAAACTGATTTTAGTCGTAAACGATGAGGTACAGTCTAGGAATAAATAATTATACTAAGCACCTTATAGAAAAATTTATAAGTTTACCACCTAAGAATACCTACAACTACATGTGGAATGCAATAAAAGTATAAAGTATTGAGTATTAAAAGTAGACAAAGAAAACCAAGATTAGTACAGGAAAACTTAAATTAGACTTTATTAACCATATTATTTATTAATTAATCTGGTTACATATTATGTTCCTACTGCTGAGACACCTCTCTGTGAGAGAGAGTGGACCGTAATCCATCACGCGGGTCCAGTGTGAGTTGATAGAATAATTCATAGTTCTCTACAAAACCCATATAAAATATACTCTATATCATGCATACACTAAATATAAATGATAATATCACTATTCTACAATTTTATATCATATCTTCTGCGTTCCCGTTGTACGGACGCGAGTGGAATCTTGTTATCCAGTGCGCGCGAAAAGCTATTTGTCACCGTATGTAATCCTATCTGCTACTACCTGGATGCATAGGTATCTACTGGGAAATTCTAGGCAGCTACCTACAATTACACTGCACCTTTATGTATTTTTCATGGACAAAAAGAAAATTCAGTTTAGAGCTTATGTAGGGACTCCTCTGCCTAACCAAGATATTTGTTACAGTTGTAATGGCGATCATGTCATACCAAATGACATGATCGCCATTACACAAGGGTGCTATCATAAAAAAAAACGTTTTTCGTCAATTTCTTATCTAATTGTGAGAAAGCTTGAAATAATTGAAACATTAAGTCTGTATAACTTTAAAAGTACAGTTTTCGTGGTGATAAACCATTCGTGTCAGTCTCAGCACCTGTTAATAGTTTCATCACTTTTGCGCTCTCGAAAATATAGTTTATTGCGCCGTTCATTTACTTAATGAAGATATTATATAATCATAAAATCAAATTTTCATTTTATCACACAGATAGCTGAAGCCCAGTGTGTGATTTTTAAATTTCTTGATATGGTTTGTTAAATAATAGGAAAAAAAACATTACCGACAGTGTTTTTTACAAAAATATAGGTTTTTTCAACAATATTTTCTGAGACTATTTGTAACATTTTGATAGTTCTTTTTGCTACCTTTTTGAGTTGAACATGTCTGCTTACATAAATATTTTTAATAACTAAATTTATGTTATCATATTGAAGAAAAATGTTCCTAAATTCAACACGATATCGTCAATTTTGTGTGAAGAGGCAACGGAAATTATTTTTTACAATATTATAAACCTACATTTTCGAATAAAAAATTGCTACCAATGGAGATGAAGGAGGAATTTATCCGTGGCAATTATTAGTTAAATTTGGTTTAGTTACATTTTGCCGCAAAATGTACCGAAAAACGGCAAATAGGATTTTAATTTATTTATTTTTATTATTTAAAAAAATAGGTTTTTATTTTTATTATTTTGTATATTATTAATTATTTTATATTTTGTAAATGTGAAAACTTTGTTGGTTTAATAGACTGTTGATTTGATGACCATTTTCTATTTTGTTTGTTAATTACCTGGTACTTGTTGACAGGCCTACTGTCCTCTCATACCTATTAACACTGTAATTAGAAAATATTGCAAAAGCCAATTATTTTTTAAAGAGTAACCGTGGAGTTTCTTGATGGCTCTGCTCCATAGGACACGACCAATTGGAACCGTGCACCTAGCTTCTGACGTTTCGTGCCCATGTTGTAGGTTTATGTGAAATAAAATATTTTGATTTTGAACCCTTCGGAAATTACAGACGTTATGACCATGTTGAGACCATGTTATGATACAGTTCATAACATGGTCTCAAAAAAGATACTTATGGCAAAAGCGCTAATAAATATTTGTAGTAAGTAGTAGCTATTTCATCTTCAGTTTTGTTTACTGATTTTATTGTAGTGCATTAAAAGAGCCTTCGGGAGTGACCATTTGTGGGCTTCCAAGCAAAAAGGGTCCAGTTCTCGGCATTTAGTGTCCAAGACATACACAGTTTTGTAAAGTTGGGTGAAAAAATTGCATTTCGCGATTTTAATTGATTATTAATTAATGCTCATTAAAATTCATACGAGTATAGTCATGTCATCTGTCAGGCAGGATGACACATCAAACGTTTCCGGTTTTTCAATTTTAATGTATTTATATTAAAACAATCTATAAGTCTCAAAAATCGCAAAGAATGTTGACTATATGGATGGAGTAATGGAAATATGGAGAAGTCTCTTGACGCTGCGTGAGTGTGCGTGATCCATTGCCGCCCGTTTGATGTCCATCGCGCACAGGATGGATGGATTGTACTGCACATGAAGTAATTTTTTGCTCCGTTGGTGTAATTGCTGTATGGCGTTCCAGTGAGAGGATAAATAAATAAATAAATGGTAAATGACTTTATAATTATGATGTTTCTAAGTACCAGAAATTTTAAGAGTAAAGTTTAGGTAAAAGGTACCAGTGGTCAAATAAAAAAAAGGCCAGTGTCAAATTTAAAAATGCTTTTTCTCAGATCAAGTTTTTTCACATTTTCAACTTCAAAAAAAAAACATGAAAAAAATGTGCCACTTTTTGAATATTTTTTTAATCCTTATTATCAATTGACTATTCTACATTCTATACCGAATCTAGTCTTAACGACGCCCACTTTTTTAAAAATTTTTTACATGGACACTATACACACTCATCCCTGCTAACTATCTACCTTCTTATTTGCTGACTGGTTTCTCTGTTCGCCAGAACATGAGCCATTCTCTTATAATTCGAGCCAACATGTCAGGCGAAAATGATTTTATTATCTAAGTAAACTTACTGGCACTTGGAAAATTACCACTGCTTAAACAGTGTGAAAAGTTTTGTCAGAGATCGGTATTAAGCTAAAACCAAATAATCCAAAAACTTATGAGACCATTTAACATAATGACACGTGGAAGCTTTCCATTAAGTTTTTTTTTTTTAAACGTTGCCCCACACTAATGCTATCCAAGAAGAGAATTTTATCGAACAGTGATTGTTTAATTCAATCTCCGGTCAGACGTCAGGGGTCCGTCAAGATAGTTCTTGAGTTAATCCATCAGACGCCAGCAGTTTGTATTTACTCTGTCTAAGCTTATCTAACAGGTCGATGATAAATAAAGATTTTATTGGAACTTGAGTTTATGGGACAAGAATGTTTGAAACTTCTAATTTTTTTACCTAAGCCATTGATTATAACTGAAATTGTTTGTTTAATAAAGAGGATAAAATCCTAACGTTCTATCAGACTAATATTATAAAGGCGAAAGTTTATGAGTGTGTGTGTATGTTCGTTACTTCTTCACGCTCAAACGGCTGGACCAATTCTGATAAAATTTTGTATGGAGGTAGCTGACACCCTGGATTAAGATATAGGCTACTTTTTATCCCGATATTCCTACGGGATCGAGACTTACGCAGGTGAAACCGCGGGGCGCAGCTAGTTGAAAATACGAAAGTGAGTTTTTTTGTTACGCTTTCTCGTTAAAACCGCTGAACGTATTTAGATAAAATTTGGCGCATGGGTAGACCATGACCTGTGTTAGTACATAAGATACTTTTTATCCCGATATTTCCACGGAATCAAGATTTATGCGGGTGAAACCGCGGGGCGCAAATTTTATCAAAATTGGTCCAGGCGTTTGAGCGTGAACAAGTAACAAACATACACACACACACACTCACAAACTTTCGACTTTATATTATTAGTGATGATGTGATGTGATGTGATTACTAAAATGATTCAAACCGATACAGCAAGCAAGTGCAAGACTCGCACCGTGCGTCGTCGTATAACGTCATGCGTCATAATGAATATTTTTTATTCCTCAAATGTTTATAAATATTCTTTTTATTTTTATGAATGATTAGTAGTCAATGCTGCCGTTGTAAGACGTTTAAAATGCAACGGTGTATTTGTAACTTACTAGTGTTGTATAAACTGCCGACTTATTTTTTTGGTCTGGCTGTTTGTGTATGTGAGTTTACAGGAGAAATTCCTAGTGTCGGGCAACGTTTTTAAAAAAAGAACAAAGCACAGATAACAAAAAGGTAGGACCTACTAACAAGCTGTTTGCTGACGAAATGTTCACAGCCTAACAGCTAGTGGTAGGAGGTGTCATAATTTCAGCCGAAACACGTCCACTGCTGGACTTAGGCCTCCCCCAATAGGGGGGGAGGAGGGTTGCCTTAATTGCCACGCTTGGAAGACGGGTTGGCGATCCCAGTATGGTGTTAAAATGCATAGAGAACGCTGCTGCCCATTCTCTAGTAAGTCCCTTAGTCGCCTTTTACGACACCCGCACAGGAGGTGAGTACACAGCGAATATTAATCTGTGCTGCAGAAATCTGTAAACAATATAATTGGCGAGCCCTGCCTCTTAAACTTGGGTTACCTGTTTCTTAAGAGACAGTTCAGACAGTTCAGCTAAGAAGTTAATGCAAGAACATTGATACAACTTGTGAGCTGTATCGATCTACCAAGAGATTATAAAATGAAGGTTAGTTTATAATTTAAATAAAGATTCAATATTCTTTATTTGTGGAAACATGAGTACACATACAGAGCATGCAAGCTATAAATACATTGTAGTTTAAGACCAGTCATGTAAAAAGAAAGGAAAAGAGTTTTCATTTCTCGTACTCGGAAAGTAGTGTTTGTTTGATCTTAGTAGCGGGTGGAAAACGCATAGTAATTGCTTCCCTCCCTAGGGCGGGAATGAACTTTAAAAATAGAACTAAGTTTGGTTAGGTAGTCGGCTACGAACATTTTTACATAATTAAGAAAAATATCGATAAAAAAAAAACCTGCGGACCTGTGGGTGTATAAACACAGCCAGTGTTCAAAAAAAATACCTATTAAGCAAGACGGCCCGCGGCGGTGAAACGGTGTTTTCCATATTTAAAATTTATGAAAGACTATATAATTTGACGGAATACTAACTCTGTAAGCTGTACCGAAATTCAAAATCTGGGTTTTATATAATACTATACTAACATTTGATTAAAAATGAGTTAAAGCAATTCTGAAATGTTGACCCCAGATTCGGTTAAAGACGAGGCAAATACAGTAATCGAAAATCTTTTGCCAAAATTTCAAAGTAAAGATATTTAAATACATACAATGATTTTATGAAGTGGTATGCAAACAAGAAAATTTTAGAAAAACGAAAAACGAACGAACGTTTTTACTTTCCTTATATTCGAAATGAAAAGTAGAGTGTTGAACACGGATGAAAGTCACCAATTCCTACTCGGACTATAGCCGCCCGAGTGTAGCGAGGAAATACCTCGTATGGGAATTGATTCCTTTCGACCCTTGTATAACAATGTACTATTTGACCTGCATAGGTACTTTATGTATACTTGAAAGCTCTGTACCAGAACACCATGCAAGAAACCCAACTACCTGGCAACTATTTCACAATAGGAATCAGTCTTACATCAAAGTAAATAAGTACATGACACTCTCAAGAGAAATTTCGGATACACACAAAAAATATATGTAGCTACACAAGTCTCGAACTAAATGCTGACTACATGAAATATTCTACTGTTAAAAGGGTAAGTTCTCCAGGGAGCTGTAATTTAAATAAATATTATTTCACCACATATTTTATGTATAAGCACTGCGACGAGGACTGTTTAATATGCTCCTTTATATAAACGAGTTTGTGTTTTTATTAGTTTTTATTGTTGAATAAGTTAGTAAAGATCTGTTTGAATTACTAATTGCTCCGTCTCGCTCCAAGGGGTTTATTTATAAACGTGATTAACATCTGCTTTTTCACGTTGAAAAGGCTCTTAACATGAAACGAAGTTTATAAAAATCCTTTAAGATATGTCATTGTCTAAATATCATAAAACTTAGATTTATTTTATCTGCATCATCCTATATTTTTTTTTTTATAACGTTGCCGCACACTAGGTATTTCTTCTCCTGTATCGTGGGTGCATTTACAAACATTTAAACTCACATACACAAACAGCCAGACCCGGAACAACTACTTGTAGGTCATACAAATATTTGTTCCGTGCGGGAATCGAACCCGCGACACGCAGCGCAGCAGTCAATCGCTTAACCACTGCGCCAACCGTGTCGGCAAAATTAAACGAAACTTCTTCGTCTATTTGTTAGTCTAGTGCTAATAACGTAAGAATTATTGAAATATTCGATTTGACTGATTATTAGGTAACTTAAGTTTTCTATTAGTAAAGTTTAGATGTGATAAACTAGAAAGGTATTTGTTATTACCGACCTTGTGTAAAGTAACGCATATTTTCTGGAGTGGCATATAGGAAAATGTGCCATGAAACTTGAAAAAACCGGCCAAGTGCGAGTCGGACTCGCGCACGAAGGGTTCCGTACCATTATCTATAAAAAAGGCAAAAAAATCACGTTTGTTGTATGGGAGCCCCCCTTAAATATTTATTTTATTCTGTTTTTTAGTATTTGTTATTATAGCGGCAACAGAAATACATCGTCTGTGAAAATTTCAACTGTCTAACTATCACGGTTCATGAGATATAGCCTGGTGACTGACGGACAGACAGACAGACGGCGCGGCGGCGGAGCCTTAGTAATAGTGAAGGACAGACAGACAGACGGCGGAGCCTTAGTAATAGGGTTCCCGTTTTACCCTTTGGGTACGGAACCCTAAAAACTAAGGATACTACCTAGAATGTATGATTAAGTTCCTACCCAGAATTCAACCTCCCTATTATAGTCAAAAAAATGCATTTGCAAACGAACGTAGAAGCAGCACTGGTCATATTTTCAGCCGCATGGCACCTGCCCAGCTCACGTATCGGACATTAGTTCGGCAGTTCCACGTCAGCTCACTAATGGCTCAAACGTACGTGCTCGATCATATTCCACACTTTCACGTTATAGTTAGCAAGAAAATTTTGGACTGTTTTGGTGGTAGGTGACCTAATCCATTTTTGTGATCCCTAACGAATGAGTCACTGAATTTTAAGTGGCTAGAAATAGATGAAGTCAAAAATTTTAAGTGGCTAGAAATAGATGAAGTCAAAAATACACCTGTGATTGTTTCGTCGACGCTATCTTAAGCTTCAAAAATATGATTTAGAAAATTACGTCGTGATAATAATGGGTTTAAAGAACTTTATTTCTCATAAGAACTTAAAAATCACAGTTCGCTTATAATGAGAAACTTAAGTGATTATAACTAGTACTATTAATATTTGATACCTCTAGGGTATTGGAGACAGTATATTAGCATATTCTGTTTTATGTTATTTCAAATGTTGTGGTGGCCTTAGTCTGCGTTTGAATGTGTTTATATTTAGATCCTCCGGTAAACTATCACACTAATATTATAAGGGCGACAGTTTGTGAGTGTGTGTGTGTGTGTTTGTTACTTCTTCACGCCTAAACGGCTGAACCAATTTTGATAAAAAATTGTATGGAGGTAGCTGACACCCTGGATTAACATAGGCTACTTTTTATCCCGATATTCCCACGGGATCGAGACTTAGGCGGGTGAAACCGCGAGGTGCAGCTAGTTGTACATAATATGATAGCGATATACCTATTGTCTGTACACAGCCACTTGAAAGACCTGACACTAACAAAATACTTGGACAAGAACCACTTACATTTTTCAACCATTTTCACAATACAGTATGTACAGTATTTTTAAGCTTAGTGACCGTTTTCTTTGTGCTCAAACACACTCCTTTCCAATCTCAAATGTAGCTACCTCTACTCGTACTGCATTGTATGTTGTGTTTTATTTTATGTTGTATTTTTGTAATAGAAATACCTAGGTTTTTAGATGTTGAGTCTAAGAAGCTTAAAATTGACTTTAAATAATTAAATGTTGGGTTTATTATTGTATTGTGTTCATTTGTGTAGAGAGTTGCTTATTGAAACTAGCATCTTGCCACTTAAATATTTGCATGCCAATTTATGGTACCATGTGTCATCGCACTAACAATTTATATACTTACCATCTTTTGCACCGCATTTACTGCAAATAAATGATTTTGACTTTTGAATTTCGATACCAGCTTAGTTACCTCCCTACATAAATAACATCTTCAATCACAAAGGAGTAGGTACACATGTGTTTCAATTCGATAGTTTCGTGCTTCGTTAGGGTGTGCAGCATACATGAGAGATTTCATTAACACAGCCTTGGAACAGTGGGCACTCCCCTTTGCTTTATTGAGAGAATATTGACTAGCTAGGTTTCAGTGGTCAGGCAGTATTCATTTCGTGCCCGTCTTGTATTGTTCACTCGTTCATTGAGAGGATGAAACCCGAATGAAACTGAATATAGGTGGTTTCTTGCAAAGGAAAGACAGCCTAGGTTGGATGCATTTTGCTGATACATTTATTTATTACTACTCGCGCCCACATACCGCACATGTGCGGTGTTTTGCCATACTTTGCAGTTACATGGGGCTAAAGTAGTAATATATAGGTATATGCAATGATGTTTTACCTTGGTATATGTATATACTTTATTGTACATTAATTAATGAATTAATGAAATGCACCGAACCCTGGTTAAACTAGACTGAAACAAATGAACCCAAAGATTCACACTAAACCCCACAAAAATACATAACAAAAAATAAATCAAACACTACAAAATATACCTACAGTGCGCGGCCTTATCGCTTTCTGCGATCTCTTCCAAGCAACCTTGATTATATCTTTATACTAGCTTATGGCCGCGGCTTCGATCGCGAGGAGGTAGGAAATTATCCCACGGGATCGTACTACCGGGCTAGACTTCTCTAGTCTAAGGTCATAGTCTACTTGCCAAGTTTCATCGAAATCCGTTCAGCCGTTTTTTTGCATTTTTTTCTTATTTGCCATCGATACGCTAACAAGAAGAAGTAATAATAAGTATGGATGATACATCGAGCCCTGTTCAATCTATCCATTCAAACAGCAAAAAGATGAGACTGTTCTAAAGCCTATCATTTCAAAATAGAAAACAAAAGCAAAAGCCCGTCTATGGTAGGTAAACTTTTGTTGAAATTGCATCTTCGTTCAAGACTTTCCTGCGTCAACTTCAATATGACACGGGCTAACGGTTTGCCGAAGATATACCTTCAAATATCAGCAAACTGGAGTAAGTACTCAATCTGAAAATCTAAAAAGAATTAAAACGTTTTTCATTGAAACCTAGAAGCGTACAAACAGTCTCAAAAAAATATAAACAACGCCAATAATTATTTTACAGTATTCAAGTACAAACTTTGTTCAATTACATTGTATCAATGTTTAGCCACAAAACATAAATATTACATATTGGGCATTTATTGTAAGTAGACAATTATTATTTTTAAATATTTTTTATTTCTAATGAATTCTTGTCTATGCATGTTTTGCCCGTGTCGATAAGACGTGCTCAATATTTGTCCACTTTAAACTTCACAAAACTATGATAAAAATCACTATATCTCTTCTTAAGCATCATTTTATGTTCTTTGTTCATGTTTCATGATTTATTGTATTATATATTTTTCACTACTCTTGCTAAAAAAGTCCGTCATTTTAGCGTACCAGCGCGGGGCTAAAATAGCGCTTCCTCCTCTAGGGGAAAAAGATTTTTTATTTTATTTTTGTCTGTTACCAACGGCCAACAAAAAGGTAGGCTCTACAAAAACGAAAAAGTCATTTTCGTACCACTTGCTCAAAAAAGTGACATTTTATGCCACAAAAAGTGAACATAACAATAGTAATTTTTAATCTGTTAAAAACAGGGAAAGAAAATTGTACTGAATTTCATTCATCCTCTAGGGGGAGAATGTGATTTAAATTTGGAATACTTACCGAAATTTATATTGAACTACATCTGTGTTTACACCATTGAGTTTGTATAGAGCATTATACATCTTTTTGAAAAAGTAATACGCATTTATTATGCAGTTATGATTATTAAATAAAATTACGAAAACCGACGAGACCGTATGAGCTTGATGCCTTTGCTTTTCCGACAAAAAAATATTAGTCTAGGAATTTGCTGCGTTTTTGTTTTCTTCAAATATATAAACGTTAAGTTTATTTTTAATTGTCATTATTTTTAATATATGCTTATCTCATATTATTATTGTGTTATTTTTTTCGCAAATGGTACGAAAAGTAGAGTATTTTCCTCGGTGATAAAGCTGTCTTAGTCTTGGGTGAACTTAAATCCCTCGCTACACTCGCGATTTAAATCGTCATCCGCGACAGAAGACACTGCTTTATCCCCTTGGTTAATAATCTACTATATTCTTAAGGTGAACCCGCAGTTGTAGCTGTAGCTGTATTAATGATTTTAATGTTCATAATTTGATTATGTAAATACATATCGGTTATAGTCGCGAATCATATTGTAATTAGGATACAACCTGACCTGCAAATAGAAAAAAAGGTAAGACATTTTGAATTTTGCGAGCTACAGCTGCGGATTCACCCTAAGTAAAATAATCTTGAATATAGACTTGACTTATTACTGTTTCATAAAAAAAAAAACTTTTTTTTTTTGTGAATGGATCTAAAAGCGGCGGTGTCTTCGAATGCGTGCATTGTGTTGCAGCCTAGCCGTAGGTGAGTATAAATGTTCCTTGGTTGCAGCTACAGAAGAAATAAAAAAAAGGCATTGGCACGAAATCTTTAGATTTTTTTTCTCTAATTACGAATTGAATTGGTGACCGTAATTTATTTTACAACAGTGAAAATGTCCTCGTCTAGTGAGAATGGAGACCCGTATTTGCAGATGGAAGAGAAAGGAATATAATAATTTTCAATCTGTTGCCGTCAAGTTGTAATGGATTATTTTATTTTGTGGCAATCTTAATCGTAGTGAAAAGTATAGTGTCTAGTGCTAAAAACCCATTATAACTCGGTTTCTACTACTCGTACTCGTATCCCTAATAGCATTTATTGTTGGCATTTTGTTGGGCCACGTGCACTTCGTTAGTTGGACAACGGTTAGATTTGGCCATCTTATACATAGAGGTAGGGCCTACAACAACGGGCCATTGTAGTTTTTCCAACTGAGGGCCACCGGTTGTTTTGCATTGTGGGGCCTTCTTACACAATATTGAAACGTACCCAACAGTTGGCAAACGGTTGGGGTTAGAGATAGGGCCTACAACAAAGGGCCATTGTAGAGTTCCCAACTGAGGGCCTTGGTTGTTTTACATTGTGGGGCCTTCTTACACAATATTGGCAGTTACCCTACAGTTGGCAAACAGTTGGGGTTTGGTTTAGGGCCTGCAGTCTCGACATACATAGCGATCGCTGTACGACTGAATTCGGTCGCAAAGCCCTAATGGAGTCCCTAGACGGTCACAAATGCTTGACAAGATTGTGATTTTTTCATGCTAATCCAGCAATTTTCACCGTCTAAAGATCCCATTAAGACTGCGATCGAATTCGGTCGTAAAGCGATCGCTATCTATGTTGAGTTGAGACTGCAGGGCCAGCTGCGGGACAACTGTAATTACAAATAAAATATGATATTAAAATAAACCTCTTTTATTGAACAAAAATTAGGCAGACACACAAATTTTTCTTAAAATTTGAAGTTAACAATTTAACTAAATGAACAGATAAAAATATTTTTTAGTAATCAACCTAAAGAAACTAATTTCAATAGGTACAGTCCGCCGCACATCCGTAGAACACCTTGGACTTGGGACGGACTGTTTTACAGTCATAGCGTTGATATTTCTACAAGTGTTTCCACTGGCGTGCGGCTGACTGTCGTTTGCAATAGACAGTTTTACCTAAATAACATGAATTCTAATACAGTTACTTATACCAGCGCAGCTGAAAATTTTTAGCCCACCTTCTAGTGTCATTATTGTCTCGAGCTGAATATTACAAATTTGCGAACACTCTTTAGTACCTATAAATACATAGTTTCATGTCATTAGCGTCATTACGCTTTTAGTAATTAATCCGTAAACATTATCATGTCTCAGTTATCCACGGCCCATCAGGCCCCCCCAGGACGGCTGAAAAGTAATGGTTTTGAGCTTAGGGATGGGCCGCGGATGAAAACCTTCACTTTTTAGCCAGGCTGGACAGGTTAATACTCAATTTGGTCTCTAAAGCTACTCAATTTAGTATCTAGCGTGTTTCAGCTACTTTACTATCTGCCAGTTGTTGGAAAGGTTTAACACCTTTCCAACAACTGGCTAACATATTTCTCTTGGCTTAATGTAACTGTACCATTAACTTTATCAATATTAACTGTCATTCCTAAACAATTCTTAACTTGTCCTAGATCTTTTATTTTAAAGTTTAATGACAATGTTTTCTTCAAATTATTACATTCAATATCATTGTTTGAAAAAACAAAAAAATCATCGACATATAAAGCTATAATTGCTTCTACCAGCCTTGTTTTTAGTGTACAAACATGATTCTAATCTGGAGCGTTTATAACCATTGCTAACAAGACATTCATCTACCTTCTTGTACCAGGCCCTTGAAGATTGCTTTAGCCCATAAATTGTTCTATTTATTTTAGGTACTTTATTATTATTCTTACTTTGAGAATCTAACAAGCATTCTGGTTTTTCCATATAAATTATCTCTTCAAGATCCCCATTCAAGAATGCTGTAACAACACAAGATGTGTAACATCCAAACCAAGTTTAACAGATAATGCAAACAATAACCTTAAAGTTCAATGTCTTACCACAGGTGAAAAAAAATCTGTATAGTCCACATCTAGCTTCTGCATGTAGCCCTTGGCTACTAAACGAGCACGGTAACGAACACTGTTGTCACTGTTCTGCTTTTTACGTAGCACCCACTTACACTTTACAATAGTCTTGTCATCTGTTGGCCTGTCCACTAGCTCCCATGCATTGTTGTCCTTAAAACACTGAAGTTCTTCTTTCACTGCTGATAACCACTGTTCTTTATCTGATCCCTTTAATGCTTCTTTTAGAGATATTCCACTAGCATCATCAAATACTTCTTCAGGAACACAGATATTTAACATCCCATATCGTTCTGGCTTGTTTATTATTCTGCTGCTTCTTCTAACACGCTGTTTAGGTGATTCATGAGCATCTTCATACTCACTAGGAATATAAGAATCATCTGACCCGTCCGATATTTTGTCAATTAATGCATCCTCATCTGCGATTTCTGCTTCTGGACTTGGTGAACCCTTCTCAGATAGGTCCCCCACTGAACATGAGTTTTCTCCACTTCCAGTAATTGGTATACTGACCTCTGTGTTCTTCTCATCTTCCATGACAATAACATCTCTGCTTGTTGTCACTAGTCCTGTTCTTGGGTTATATATTCGGTAGCCTTTAATGTCATCTGGAAATCCCACAAGTATCTGCTTCTCAGATTTTCTATCCCATTTCTGGCGTTTTTCTTTAGCCACATGGACCATGACACTGCTGCCAAATATTCGTAAGTGACTTATGTCTGGCTTACGCCCAGTCCAAATTTCATATGGAGTTTTTTCATTTAATGCAGGAAGTACAGTACGATTTTGTAAATGAACTGCGGTATTGGTTGCTTCCGCCCAGAACTATTTACCCATATTGGCATCGAATAACAAGCATCTAGCTTTCTCTACAATTGTTCGATTATTCCGTTCTGATAACCCATTTTGTTCTGGGGTATAAGGGTTACTTCTTTGATGAACAATACCTTCCATCTTGAGATATGAATCAAATTCTCTGTTACAGTACTCACATCCGTTATCACTTCTCAATGTCTTTATCTTCATATTTGTTTGTTTCTCAACTTTTGCTTTAAATTCTGTAAAACATCTAAGAGCTTCACTTTTATATTTGATGAAATAGACAAATATCATACGACTTTAGTCATCTATGAATAGTATAAAGTATCTGGAACCGGCAAGTGACTCATGCTCCATAGGTCCACAAATATCGGTATGAACTAAATGAAGTGATTCCTTGCTTCTTGAACCCTCATGTGTGAATGAAAGACGACACTGTTTTCCCTCACAGCAAACCGTACATGATGACTTGTCAAGATCAACTTTTTGTTTGAGATTCATTCCCTCAACAGCACTAGTCATTCTATTTAGGTATTTGCTATTAACGTGACCCAATCTTCGATGTCAAATATCACCTGATACTCGTACTGACAAATTTGCCACAATACTGTCAAGTACTCTCAGCTTGTATAATCTATTCACTAGTACAGCTGTAGCCACTAATTCATTGTTTCTATTGAATACTTCACAACCATCTTTCGTGAACTGAACTCTGTTACCGGATTTTATTAACTGGCTCACTGACAATAGGTTAGTAGTCAATCCCGGAGCACATAATACTTCCTTTACTGTAACTTTAAATTCACATTTATCAGTTTTAGTCACAATGTTCACATCGCCGGAACATAATCTATATTAAAATTGAAAAGTAATCTATATTTTCAAAACCCTAAGACACTCGGCCGACCGAAAGACTATTAAGAAGGTCTACTACGCATTATGCCAATCACTTATTGATTACTGCATCACATCATGGGGAGGTGCTGCAAAAACACACCTCATCGAAGTTGAAAGGGCACAGCGTGCCATTCTCAAGGTTGGAGCTGGTCTCCCCTAGCGTTTTCCGACTACTGACCTGTACAAAGAATGGGACAATCTCACTGTCAGACAAACGTTCATACTACTTACATTACTAAAAAAACATTCACAAATGCAGTTTGACCCTAAGCTACCCAAAGACAACCGACGGAAGGGTAGGGTTTGTCCCACGGCTCAATTCAAATCCACACTCCCTAAAAGATTCTACTGCTTTCTTGGGCATTATCTTTACAATAAAATTAATTAATTCCTGAACCTTTATCCAAAAACTCGATCAAGCTGTATTATAGAAATAAAAAAGTACTTAAAAACCCTAGACTATCATAAAACTGAGAATCTTTTGACCGTTCTGAAATAAAATTAATTTTGACCAACCCCATACAGACATAGCTGTTCCTTACCTCCTTGAAAAACAACTCTCGCTGCACTTACTCCACAAAAGTCACCTTCACTCACACACTGCTCGTCTGTATTACTCACATAAATTTCCTACTAGCCTAACACTTCACACAAGATTCATTCACACATTGTCTCACAACATGACTCAATAACTTCTGCAGAATCTTTTATTTTTCAACTCTTACTTAGTTTTTATTCTTGTTATGCATATTGTTTAACTTCAACTCTTGCACGTTATCTCTATTAAAGCTAATTCTAGCCGTGGAAGGGGCCTGGTGACCTGTAACACAGGTTTTTTTCCAAAACCTATATCAGGCACCAGTCTCTCACAAAGGTGGAATACAGCTGAGACTTTTCTTGTACCATTAATTTTAAGTTAGCTTTGTGAAGAGAGAATAAATGATAATATAATAATACCTGTAACCTCTCGTTATTAGCAACACAGATTTCCTTCATGTTGTAATACGTAGTATTCACGATCCAATCTTCTTTAGCCGTCAAGTGCATACTTGCGCCTGAGTCAATGTACCAGTCGTGTTTATTAAACTGACTGCATGAAAACACCGCACTGAATGCATTAGTTTGTTTATTTATTATTTATTTATTTTATTATTTATGTACACACAGTAAAATACAGAGAGATACGACATAATTATAATACTAGTACAAAGGTTTATGTTGCATTTCTTTTTTATTATTATTATTGTTTTCTCCATTTGGACACTGAGACTTGTAATGTCCATTTTGGTGACACCGGTAGCATTTAATATGACTTTTAGCGTTGACACTGACATTCTGCTTTGCTTCATTTCTCTGTGCGCTGGCCATAGATAATTTCTTATTTTTTTTAGACTGCCATTTCTGCGCACCACTCGCGAATGCACTGCTAACTTCATTCGATTGACATCCACTCACTTCCGTTTCCATGTCCATGAGTTTTGTTCTGATGGCATCCGTTGTGATTTGTATTTAAATGTTCAATCGCCATGATCATCGGCATGAATGTTACAGACAATCCTGCAAGTAATAAGCAACCGATCCATTCGTCACTGATACAAAATCCTGTCCCACTTAACTTTTGACCCGTCTCGACTATTTGCGTTACGTACGACTGCGTGGAAACACTATTTTCCAGGCGTATTGAGATCAGATTACGTAATAGGGATATTCTTCTCGTAAATCCTGAATCGTCAAATAATGCCTTTAACTTGTTCCATAGCTCCAGCGTGGTTGTCACATTTTTTATGTGTACGTACAACGCACTATCTATAGTCATAATAAGTTTTGCCTTGGTTCTCGCGTCATCTGCGGTTTCTAGTTTCTTCCCAGTATCCTCTAGGACTAGAAAGTTCTCCGCGGCAAAGATCCACTCACTGTAATCGTCTCGCCCCTTCAGCTTCGGAACATTTACTAAATAGTTCGAAGCCATTCTTGCAAATCTTTATTGCTTCCACGAAATTACTTTTATTTTATATTGTAAAAAGAAACTGAGAGCGCTGGGCCCATAACCTATAAATCAAACTAGTTTTTTCTCTGACAGACAAATTAATAAATTTATTTAGATCAACCATACATTCAAAAATATATAGTATTACAAATAAACAACAGGTGGCGTTACTAGTATCTTATTTTGATATAAAACTAACAGATATTAGTAGTGTATTATTGGGCATTCTATACCACTATCGGCAAGTAGCTCGGCGAGTGCGCCTCGCTGCCGACAGTGGTATAGAATGCCCAATAATCGACACTCGACTCGACTCTCCACTCGACCGATAAACTCGAACGAGACAGTTTGTTGTACCGTGTACTTGATTAGGAACGATTTACTCGACCAATGACTAGTAACTTGCTCCTTACCACTATCTTCCATACGGCTGGTCAGTATGCCGCGTTTCGGAGCACGATGAACAATCAACCATTTACTTACCACTGCACTTAACCGGTCACTCGAGTTGCATTTACTGTTAACATAGAATGGTGAACGAGTTGATGATTGTAACAAACCAACGAAATTACAAGTACCTAGTGAAAAAAAGCGTTAACGGGTTATTATTGTAAATAAAAAACAACTGTAAGGTACGATATTTGGTTTAATTATCATAAAATGTTGGTTTGCCTGGAAACAAGATATCAGCCGCACGCACGAGCTCTTGTAATTTTCGCCACTGAGGAGAATCCGCGTCAGTCTGGAACTTGATTCGAACGAGCGCCTTCTTCCACAGCTCGGCGGAGTCGGTAAGGCGAGCGTCGTCAGCCTTGTACACCTTACAGTCGATGTAGTACTCTCCGTCGGTGCTCGTTGCTCGGCGCTCGCAGCCGCTGGCTACCCGGTTCACAAAGAATGAAGTTAGGTGGTCCGATGCATCTTCTTTGTGTGGGATGTCGCGGTTGTTACTGATGCCGAATATGTCGATGCCAGTATTCACTTTTTTACTGAAACAATAACAGAAAACTGTAATTAGTTAATGTTTAGAACGAGAGATGCATACGCCAAGAAAAAACCTTCTGCTGTAAAAAAAATATAACAACTGACTCGGCTTTGATCAATACTGTAATCGATCAAATCAATCCATCGATTCAAACAATAACCAAGTGAACCTGCACTTGTTTTAAAATAATATGTAATAGTAATTGCATGATTTTAATTTAGTCAGTAGATATGTGACTAGAGTAAGTAGATAATTAATTTACCTGGCACGAGCTACGGTTGTTGATTGTGACTGCATCTTGCGTTTCCCATTGCTGTCTGCAGACGGTTTGCGGCTGCACTTCACTTTTTGCCCGGTGACCGGTGCTTGCGAGTAATCACACTCAGAGTCTGACCTGAAATAAAGATAGGGAAAATTTAGTCACACAATTATTATTAATTATCTCAATGGAGTAGTGTCCATTGCGCAGGGCATACTATACAACACAAGTGTGTGCGCAAACATTGGTTCTCCCACATGCCCATAGGATAGCAAACCCATAGAGAGATTGGGTGCAGGATCGATGGCTTTACATGCTGTTCAAAGCACAGAAGACTGGATGAAAAATAATGACTCCTTCGAGGGATCGACCTCGACATACTATGAACAGCTCGTGTGATCTGAGAAGTAACGCGCCCACACACAAACATAGCTGTAAATTACAAGCGGATCACAAGTGTGAGCCATGACAACGAACAGAATATTTTATAAGACTTACATTTTTTTCAATCAGAAGTTCCACTCGGTTTGATGACTTGGTTGGGATGGCGGCAGCGGGAGGCTATCGACAATGTCGTCGCTGATATTGTAGACAACACAGACTGTTTGTATACCGATGATAACAGAGCACTTCGTTGCACTTGCAGACTGCGAATACTTTGTACCGAATACTTGTAGCTTATAAGTTAAAATCAAATTATAAATAAAGCATGTTAAAAACACTTCAATCAATTTAGCATTGTTGTGTTGAAGTAACTTTTTCTATAGTCGGATTATACATGTACGTAAAATGAAGACGAAGGAAAATTTTAAGCTGCATCGAATGTCGATGCAGCGAAATTAGCCAGGGCTGGCTAAATGATAGCGAGCACGGAATCGTTACACTACATTGATGTAATTATTTTATAGAAGTAAATAAATATTTCTAAGGTAGGTACTTATTTTATCATCTACGTTTAGGTCTTGTGTAGAAAATATGAACTTATTGCCGTCAACCTAGTACTTTTCTAGACTTCCTGAAATAAATACATAATATAGTTCTCATAACTACACTAACAGCCATGAGTCAAACCATGGAAATCCATATCTGACGATACGCTATGATATATTTTAATCGTAATAATGCATTGTGTAAATTTTGTATTTTGCTGATACATAGAATGATACTAAGTTATTGTCAACCCTAACTAAAATAGCTGATTATTGTGGATGTGAAATAAATAATTAGGTAAGCACACGTGTAACAATTGCGCAAAAACAAATTTTATGATGAAATATTTTTAGGCAAAAAATATAATTTAAAATATTATTTATTATTTCAAAGGTCTCTCGGAGTGAGCACGTTTCTAAACTGTCACCGAAAAATTAAGTCAATTATTAAAAATAAATATTTAATTGATCACACACCAGAAAGTACATACGAACGATTTCATCAGGAGTAACGCTGTTCGGTATATCGTGGGGGGGGGCCTGAAATACACCTGTTTGGATAAAGCAGATCATTTCATATTGTACAGGTAATTATCAAATATCATTTTTTAATTTCAATTAACATAATAGTATGACTTTTTCAACCCAGAATTTACAATTATATGTCTGATTCTTTATCGGTACCTAATAAACATTTTTTTATTTCAGATACATTCTGCCTAAACAAAATATTAATTACCGACTGGTCTGTGAAGAATTATTTAATTACCTGAAATATATCTCCATATTTGGATCACGTAGATACACATTCCTAGGTATGTATAAATCATTTTACATTTTGCAGGTAATTATTATCTATATTTTTCTCTCCAGATTATACTATTATCTATGTAATTAGATTATGTGTCTAATGCACCCAATTTTTTATTATTTCAGAAACATTCTGCCTAAACATAATTACCGACTTACCTGAGAAGAAATTACACAAGGGATCTTGGAACGAACATAAAATAGTCCTGATCAAGTTGTACTAATTACCTATATAAAATATTTTGTTACTGGTATACCTAAGATCAAGAATAATAGTTGTAAGTATTATCTAATCTAATTTTATTGATATTGTTAGTGTTCCTTTTTGTTAGTGATTTCAACAATAACATAATGCCTCACTGTTCTGATTGCAAAGTATTTTTAGATAATCGCCGATGGTCTGGTCATTTACGTAGCAATGTACATAAAAACAATAGTTCAACTCCTATTTATGATAATGTGGCAATTATTAATTCTTCTTTTAAAGAACGAATCAAAAGTTATAAAATCACAGCAACAGGCGAACAAATACATAGTTTTCCTGAAATGTTCCTCAATAGTATTAGTCCACAAATTAAGCATTTAATAGAAGGTTCAATACAGAAACACACCTCTGTCAAAATAAACTTCGAACTGTTTGCTTCCTTTCTTATGTTTAAAAATGATCAACAAGAAATAAAATCATTCCGAACAAAAAATTTTATTACACTAATTAATTATGATTTTGATTCTACTTACAAATCAGCTGTTAATGTACTACTAAAAAAAATTGAGGAATTTGAGGAAAGAGATAGTGGTTGGACATTTTTAAGTAATTCGCATTTAGAATTAAATATTAATAAATATCAACCACTCAGCGGATCTAAATTTTTAACTTTGCCGAAATCCATAAAGGCTAAAAGAGCTTGTTTGAATATTCGAAACAATGATGAGTATTGCTTTTTGTGGTGTGTTGTGGCGGCATTGTACCCCACAAACAGACATCCCGATAGGATTTCGTCTTATCCATACTTTCAGGAAGTTTTGAATGTTAATAATTTAACATTTCCAATTACATTCTCGGACATAGCTATCTTTGAGAGAAATAATCCTTCTCTCAATATATTTGTATATGGTTTAAAAAATGAGAAAACAATTATTGGGCCATTGTATACAACGCTGAATGACAAGTCTAATAAAAGTATCCATCTACTGTTTTTAGAAAATAATAATAATTCTCATTACTGTCTCATCAAAGATTTATCTCGTTTAGTTAGAAATCAGATGACCAAACATCATGGTAAACTATATTTCTGTGAAACATGTTTATTGTTTTTTCCAACGCTTAGTCAAATTGAATCCCACTTGTGTGGGGGGATTGTCACTGTTTTACCGGAAAAAGGGTCATTTTTAAAATTTAAAAATTATGATAGAAAACAAAATATTCCATTCGTCATATATGCCGACTTTGAAACGTTACTTGAACCAATTTCCGGCGCTGAATTCAACACCGCTAACACGTCATACTTAAAACGCCACGTGCCAGCGGCGTTCGCTTACAATATCGTGTCATCAAATAAAAATGCCACCGTTGAGGGCTATAGAAGTTATCGGGGTAATGATTGTGTTTCGAAATTTATACATTTTCTTACTGAGGACGTAAAACAAATACATAAAATTATATCCAAAAGCGAGCCTATGATATTCACTGATGAAAATTCTCGTGATTTTAAACGTGCCGTTAAGTGTCATATTTGCGACAATTTACTCTTAACCGATAAAGTAAGAGACCATTGTCATATTACCGGTCTATATCGAGGTGCAGCACATCGACACTGTAATTTACAGCATAAAGTACCAAAATTTATTCCAATATTTTTTCACAATTTATCCGGATACGATTGTCATTTATTTATAAAAAAGTTAGGTGAAATTCCCGGTTCAATTAAAATAATCCCTAAGACTAAAGAAAAATATGTAGCATTTACCAAATTTATTCCTATTGCCGATAACGAGTACATTTGTATAAGGTTTCTAGATTCCTTCAACTTTTTGGGAACAAGTTTAGACAAGCTCGCTAAAACATTGCAGGTGGAAGATTTCGTTAATCTACGGTCTCATTTTTCCAAAGAAAGACAGTTTAATTTATTGAGAAGAAAAGGTGTTTATCCATATGATTACATGACCACTTGGGGATGTTACGATCAAACATTTTTGCCGTCTAAGGATCATTTTTATAATTCTTTGACTAACGAAGTCATTAGTGATGAAGATTATAATCACGCGCAGGCTGTTTGGATTGAATTTAATATTAATAACCTAGGCGAGTATACGGATCTATACTTAAAAACGGATGTGCTTTTGTTAACAGACATATTCCAAAATTTTCGGAAAACCTGTAAACAATATTACAGTCTTGACCCCGCGTTTTACATTACTGCACCCAGTTTATCTTTCGATGCGATGTTGCTAAAAACAGGCGTTCAGTTAGAGCTAGTGTCGGACTTAGCTATCATCAGAATGATACAAAGCGGTATACGCGGTGGTTTGTGCATGTGTTCCCATCGGCATGCTAGAGCTAATCACAAGTACATGCCTGAATATAATCCATCACAACCGGAGAGTTTCATAGTATACTTAGATTGTAATAATCTTTACGGTTTCAGCATGTGTCAGTATTTACCATACTCTAGTTTCAGATTTTTAGGTGATAACGAATTAGCTAATTTTGATGTTAGCGCTATAGAAGATAACGCAAAATGGGGCTTCATATTAGAAGTCGATCTATTGTATCCCGAAAATTTACATAATCATCATAATGACTTACCATTTTGTCCTGAAAAATGTGTACCCCCGGGGGGTAAAACCAAGAAACTCATAGCAAATTTGTATAATAAGTACAACTATGTGATTCATTACGTTCATTTAAAAAAATGTTTGGAACATGGTTTAATTTTACGTAAAATTCATAGAGCTATTACTTTTAGACAGGCTCCATATTTAAAACAATACATAGAGTTAAATACTCAATTAAGACAAAAAGCAAAAAGTTCCTTCGAACAAGACTTTTTTAAGTTATTAAATAACAGTGTTTTTGGAAAGACATTAGAAAATACTGAAAATAGAGTAACCGTGCATTTAGTTAATCAATGGTGCGATCAGTCCAATCGAACTAAGAAATTTATATCCGCTGAGAAACTTATAGCCAACCCCTATTTCCACAGTGCATCTATTTTATCTGAAAACTTAGTTGCGATACAAATGAAACCTAATCAAATTATTTTAGATAAGCCTATCTACATAGGTTTCACTGTGTTGGAACTGTCAAAAGCACACATGTATTACTTTCATTACGATATTGTAAAGCCTTTTTATAAAGATCGAGTGCAGCTATGTTACACAGATACCGATTCCTTTGTTTATAAAATAGACACTAACGATTTTTACCATGATTTGAAATATAATTTTTTACAATATTTTGACAGCAGTAACTATGAAGCCGCAAATGATTTACAGATACCGCTAAAAAATAAAAAGGTACCCGGTCTCTTTAAAGATGAAATGGGAGGAAAATATATATCTGATTTTGTTGGCTTGAGATCGAAACTTTACTCTATAAAAACCTCTAATAATATTATTAAAAAAGCAAAAGGGGTGAAAGCAAGCGTGGTCAGGGATTTAAACTTATCAGACTATGAAACCATTTTATTTCATGGCGGAGTAATCCAGAGAAAAAATTATATGTTTAAATCGATAAAACACGAAATATTTACTCGTACTGTCAACAAAGTTGCTTTATCTAGAAATGATGACAAACGATCGATATCTGTAGATCAAATTTCAACTCGAGCCTGGGGTCATGCGTTTATTTTTAAGAATGAATTACTCTGATCATAATTTAAGTTTAGTGTTACGTAATTATCTAAGGCTACTCATGTAATAAGTTTAGTTTTAGAAAATAATAAATGTTAATAACTATTATACAAAAATTAAATAAAATTGGAATTATTGTAACCATTGACTTGTTTCATTTATGAAATTCTATTTACTTTAAAATATAATTACACTCTTTTTTTTCAATCGGTAAATTAAGTAAATACCGATTGCAATGATTTCAGTTGCACTATGCACCTAGATACCTTGCATCGTAAGGTTGATTTTTGAATAACTAACGTTTACGATTAAGTAACACGCTTACAAGGCACTATTCTTCATTGTATAATTATTGTCTACGTTGCAGTTCATTGGCCTTAGCATGGAGACACAAATGCTTAGATGACATGTAATTAATTATTACACGGTATTTAATTATTTTACATTCATTAACGAAATATTATTCATCGCGAACACCTGTTTCATATATTTTTTTAACCTTCAGCAAAAGTAATCATGTCAGTGAGTATATTTTTTTTTTGTAACTAACAATTGTGATCGCGGTAGTGTTAATAATCAATATAATAAAGGAATATAGTGAACTCCATGGAAAACCTAATTATAACGCTTTAGAGCGCTATACTAAAGGAATAGTGGTATAATTGTTTTATATTTTGTTTCAGATGTCTGAATCCGAGATCATGTTCAGTCAGTATGCCCAGGATCCTTACGAAGGATTCTCTGAGATGTTTCGCAGCGAACCCGAGCACAGCAAACCAGTCACAAAAGATAAAAAACCAAAACAACGATGCAGGGAAAAGTCGAAAAAACTAAAACCAACCAAATCCTACGTGATGAGTCGACTACAGCGAAGAGGGATTAAATTAATAAAAATTTCAGTCGTAGATCTATGTAATAACAATCCTCAAACCATAGACAGTGATAGTGACAGTGAGAACGTTATTATAAACGCACAATATATTGTTCAAGATGCTATCGACAGTGTTATGGACGAAACTGAGTCTTTAGTTAAGAAAATATCGAAATCTTTAATAGATACTGACTTTTAATAATCGTTTGTGTAAATTAATGTTTATAATTTTATTAAGATATTTCTATTCAATTGCGTGTAGTGTTAAGTTATTTGGAGAAGTGTGGGGAGTGTTTAGCAAAATAAAAGCATGTATAACTTATTTTGATTTTTATTTAACAAACCTAAAAACTAATAATCTACATTACATACATTAGTGCATACATTTTATGCCCATTCTAAATACTTCCTTAAACAAAGCACATTTTTAAGCGCACAATGCTTCAGATGTTTATTACAATTAAAATTAGATCTTCCTTCACAGTATGTTTTATGCAAAACAGAGAAATTAGGACATTGTTCTTTACCAAGGTCTAATACTTTACAATTCATACAAAGATCCTTTATCCAATTCACCTTCTCCAAACCATTTACAATGATTTCCTTATTTTCTAGATATGGAACGATTATACGTCGAAACTCTCTGTAGTCAATATAACCTTCATTCCAATAAATTCCCCTATTTCTTTCCAACCATTTAACCTGCTTCTTTTCATCACTTGTTAAGTATTTAAACAAGTATGGTGGTTTTATTAAAAATGTTTGAGTATAATCACGACTAGCAAAAGCTAATTCTTTTATTATAAAATTATTGTACAGGTCTTTAAACCCTTGAACATCTAATATGATAGTATTCGGATTCATGATATTTTTCTCACAGTATTACTTAGAGGCTTATACTCAATTATGCAGTCGTTCAATAAAAGACAATATGCAGAAGTTTGATCTGGTATGTCCGAATCACTCTCTATTTCCACTCGTACATCCACAATAGGACCTGTCTTTACATTATCGGCTTGTCTAGAGCAATCTATGATAAAGAGCGGCGCCAAATCTTTAAATTGTTTTTCACTTAATAAGGGTTCCGGGCGACGTCCGTAATAAGACTGTTGAAATCGAATGTATTGCTCGTATAATAAAGCGATTCTGTTATTCGCGAAACTGATATTTAGGTTTTCATAGGGGAAGTAAGTTGAATTTAGGTATACTCTAACGTCACGAACATGGCAGTGATCGAACTGAGACATATCAGAACTTCAATTGTTTTTTCTATTTGTTTGTAGGCCCATAATTATGTATCTAGGTTTCTCTATTTGCGAGGAAGTTTTGATGGACCAGGTATGTTTTGTAGTTTTAGGTAAAGCTGGATATTCGTAGAGATCCCAATTTCTGAATATCATCTGGAGTGGACGATCTTTTTCTAACAGTTTGAGTAAACTTATTTTCTCTTTGTCGAACACTTTAACATGCGGTACACGCCAGATGATTTTATTTATTTGAACGTCTTCTACAAATTCACCGGTGTTAAGTTTGACCGCATTCAGGTTAGTATTACTTCGTAGCAATATCAGTTCGTGCCTACAATTTATCACGACTTTCTTGAAATCTTCAGCGAAACCGATGATGTTACTGAGTGGTATAGACGCGGAAAAACTACCCCCATTTATATTTTTTATGCCTTCGATATTCCAGCCCCATGCATTAGATATCTTTGACTCACTTTCACTCATTGATATTAACGATTTCATGGTGGTAGTTATGCCAGCATTTTTTATTCTATCAATTTCCACTCCATTTAGCTCGTATCTTATATCTTGGAACAGGTAAAGTAGAGCATTATTCGTAAAATTAACACTAGTGGCTTTCTCTTTCATATCCTTTTTGCTTACGTTAACAGTCCCTTCCAAATACAAGGTACTAGCTGACGGAAGTATATACAAGTCTTGCTGGTTAATGGGTATACGAATTTCATCGTTCCTATTGAAACTAGTTACGTAGGGCTTGTAAGAGTGAAATTCGATTCCTTCAACCGTGTTGTCGTAAGTCGGAGCGGATAAAACGTCTAAGATATTCATTTTAGTAAACCGATCGCTTTGAGAAATGCCTTGTTGTCTTTAGTTAATTTTATTTTCTTCTTAGGGCGAGCTCTTATATGGTTGGAAGCTTGAGTGGAACTGATATTTTTGATTTGCTGATGCACATATTTATTGTAGTCGATCATTTTTTTCTTCTGAGATGCAAATACAGCTGCAATTCTTCACCGCGCAAGTTTATTAAGCGGTTATTTATATCTAACAGCCTGATATGTATCCAGCTAATGTTGTTTTGGTTGATTGGAAAGTATATCGCGTTTTTCGGAATTTCTATAATCCTATATCCGGGAGGAACGTTGAGTGCAAATTCGTGGATAATGTGACTCGGTTCTCCGTTTGTGTACGAGCCGCTTACAATATCACATTCGATCCTGATCACAGTTGTAGGTAAAATGTTGACCGGCAACTGTGACTCATGCCATTTATTTGCTTTCAAGATTTGTTTATTAAACCCTAATAAATTCCTGAAAGTACCTTCTTTATTAAAATTTATGTCCTTTGTACAATATACAGCAGCTTTTAAAGTATTGTTATTGCACTGTAGTTTGATTGAGGCATCTTTCATTTCAGATTTTAAATAATCATTAATATCTTGCAATTCATAGGTGCCCTCCGGTATTTCAATAACTTCGTTAGAACCATAATAGAATTTATTATTCGTTTTGTCAATGTTTGGAATCGAATTAAATGTTGCGAAATGCAATAAGGCACACTCATACTGTTCATATAGTTGCAACGTGTTGGGATAGTAAGTAGATAAAGTTGACGAGTTTCCAGTTATCGATAATGTGAGTGACATCTTGCAAATGATTGAAATAAAAGAAAATCACAGATTTTATATGTTTTTATTCCAAAAAGTCCACAGATATTCTAAACATAAGTGTCCACAATTTACAGTGTTGAATTTCTGATATCTTGTATAATTATAAAAAACATTACAATTCTTAAAATATCGTATTAATTCCATTGGAGGCTTCAAATTTCCAAAGCTATCAAAATATTCACAATAATTGCCTACTTTTACATAAGCTACCCAATGCGTCCCTTCGTTCTTATAATCGTCCAAGTTAACGATACCACATTCAATCGGATTTGGCGTTCTTGGTAATTGATCCCTCATGTACACTCCCCGAAAGTGAGGGATGTCGCGTGCATACCTTTGGATGTCTACATTAGTTAGAGGACGATTAGGTAGCTTATTTTTCAGTTTTTTGAAGATTTCACGAATAAACCTTTTCCATTTTTATGTGGCTTAATGTATAAACCCTGCCCTAACTTTAAAGACTCCATAGCCCTATTATGTCGTTGTGTTTCTAGTAAATTTTGCTGACCAGCTTTGTAATCGTTAACAGTTTTTGCAATACCAGCCGCACCACCAGCTAAAGTTCCTAATGCTGATAAGCCTGCAAAAATCGGGATTAAGGGTAGAATACCTCCAGTCTTTGGTAAGGGTATCACTCGTGGTACTCGAATTTTCTGAATGTTAGGAAATATTTTTACTGCTGCTGAGTAAGCAGCGTTAATTAAAGTTTTACTGTCCTTTGGTTTCAGTTTCTTTATCTTCGCTCTTATTTTTGATACGAAACTTTTAAACGTTTTAACGCCGGCACCAGATTTCAGTTTGGCTTTCATAACTTTGCTCACTAACCACGAACTAAGTTTTTCACCTTTCCCTGCATCGTTCGATTTAAGTCTTTGTTTAGCCATATTAAGTAGTTGTAAATCAGCTTTGTGACGATTGGGTAAGTCTGTATGGTTTGCATATGCAATGTCGTGATGCATGCAAGCTTCGTCTAGCTTATTTACACCTCGGTCACCTCGTAGTAAACGTTTCTGGAGTTTTGTTCCCGGGCCGCAATAATTGTAGCCAGGTAAATGAAGTTCGAACGGCAGATTATTAATTAGGGTATTAACAAGTTCACCTCCTTGCATTGTCTAAAGTGTAATGAAAGAAATAATGCAAAATTAACTGTTATATAATTGTTTTATTCCACTATTGCAGTTTTGTTGATCCAACTGTTTTCTTCGTTGTTTAGACCCAACCATTTCACGAACATTTTTGTTCCTTTCCTTTTTAAAACCTTTTCTACCAAATAAATACCCGGATAGTAAGATTTTTGAAGTTCTTGCTCGTAAAAAGTTCCCAATATGGCTTGCTTTCGCTGATCTTGTATATGATATGTTACTGGTATGGTATGATTTATTTTTTTTATAGTAAATATTTCAGTTGACCAATTAGGTGTGTAACCTTTCTCAAAATTGTGTTTGTATTTACTGATACGAACAAAGTCACCTACTTTGAACTTAGGTTTTCTACGAATGGTTACATGATTTAAGGTTTTTTTAATATTTTCTTTTATAACTGACTCACTAGATTTATTAACTTCAATTGGCTTAAATTTAATAGTACGATGTTTTGTGTTGTTATAAGTCTTTAACGTAACTTCTAATGGTATACCTAACCATTTATAGTTCCCATTCAAACTAAAATATTTATATAATTTATTTTTAAGTGTTTTAATCAGTCGCTCCACGATCGAAGCTTTTTTGCTAGAAAACGTTGAGTAATGGTTAATATTATACGTCTTCATAAGCGTTTGAAATGAGTTGTTATAAAATTCTGTTCCCTTATCAGTTTGTAAATTAACAGGTTTGCGATTGCTGTTAATCAGTATTCGTTTAAATGCATGAGTAACATCGAGTTTATTTTTTGATTTTAATGACTCTGCCCAAGCGTACTTTGAGAAGCAGTCAATCACCACTAGAATGTAATTATGACCTTTATTATATTTTCTCAGGTTTTGCATGTCCAATAGATCAGCTTGCCACAAGTCATCGACCCCTTTTAGAATGACGGAACGTCGAAGGAAATTTCTTCTTGCTGCTTTGTGTAGTTCATTAACAATTTGCTGTTTTGCCATTATGGAGATTTATTTTGAAGTAATTTATCTACCTCTGCTTTAGTATAAAACTTATCTTGCAAATGAGTTAAAACCTCAGGTATCTTTGCTTTTAAAGTAGCCTGTACTGTACCCTTTGTGTCTTTTATGATTTGAGAACGGATTGATCCAATCATATTATTAAATTCTTTTAACATATTAGCATTCAAACGATCTACATAATCCTTGTCCACAGTCAAATTATTTAATTCTTTTAATGTGTTAGCATTCAATCGATCTACATAATCCTTGTTCACAGCATCGTCTGCTTCTACTGGAGATCTAATTCCTCTCAGTCTTGAAGTTTTTAAATCAAAATCTCCGTTTTCTAATTTTAACAGAGCATTCTCATTAAACTCAAATAACTCAGCAAAACGCATTCTTTTGTGAATGTAGTGTCCGAATTTGTCTACGTTCATGTTTAAGGTGTATTGTATCGAGAGGCTAATAATAAAATAAACACATTTTAAAATATTTATTAATTTATAACTTTACTTTCACGCAATTCTTCAATGATAGATATAATTTCATTATCTAATCCTGTGTTACCAGCATCTCGAGATGCAATCAATAATTTTAATCTATCCACCAGTTCATTGGGATCGTCCCAATATACAAAATCTACGTTTTTCTTCCACGTTTTTGTTAAAGGTAGTAGTCCTTTTCCCTTCGATTGGTGTTCCTGAATTGTACTTCGTAGTTGGAACAGAGGCTTTATAATTTGCAAATATTTTTGTCCTTTATTACTTTTTATTGGTTTACTGGGTTCATAGTCTCGTCGATGTGCATTTGTATCAAGTAACATCGACTTATAATGTTTCATATCACTCTCTGTAGCCATGCTTAAATCTATGTTCTTTTTCAGCAGCAATTGTTTTAAACCAGGCGTATTTCGGTATTTGCGTCCAGCCACGATGATATACTCGTCGCTGATCGTTATACGCGCAGAACCTAACATCAATTTACCGCTCTCTACTCGGACACCAAACGGAATATCTTTCAGTGCTTCTGAGGACACTGACCAGGATGACATATCACATCTCTGGTTGTTTTCAGTTAATGATTTATACGAAGAATCACTTTCGATATCAGATTCATATTCGTCTTCATTGTCGTTGTTATCATTGCTTTCTGAACTAATAGGGTCTTCTTTTTGCAGAGTTTTATCGATAAACGGAACATCGGTTTCTTCATTTTCTATATTATGCAGGAGAGAAGCCTTCTTACTGACATTAGCAATTTGGTTGAGTGGTTCTGTTACCGGCTTGAACACTGATTCCAGCACTTGCTGATTGTTATTCTCAACATCTCTCATCTTTCGCACTTTCTTTTTAACAGCCTCTGCAGCTTCAACTATTTGTCTTTTCAATGATTTCTCCATAATAATAAAAAAAAAGTTCGTGACTGATTAAGCGCTGCCTGAAGAATAATATTATCGCGAGGGTACCGGTCTTAAATATTAGTATTTTTAATCAAAGACAACAAAAGTGTCAAATTTATTTCTGTAACATCCTTTATTTTTGGAGCAATCCTTATTAATTACTACATAATTGAAAGGCTCACTCCATATTTTCGAACACATTTCACGAAATTCAATCCATGACATATCAGTGTTGACATGTTCTTCATAAATATGCCGTAAATTTATTTCATCTTGTTTAAAAAGTATGATTAAGTTCGCATTGTCTCTTACTAACTGCTTAGGGATTTTACTATACGTTTGGTTTAGATAGAAACAATCAATGCACTTGTGTCTTCCCATCGCAAAATAATCACGCATGTTACTCTGATTTTCACAAGCAACATCATCGAAAATAATCACGGAGTTGGGTTTTGCGTCCTGAACGCTTAGTACTTCCTCATTTCCCTGATATTTCTGGAGGGAAACACCAGGCACCCGTTGCAAAACACTTTCTAAAAAAATGTACTTAGGTTGGTGCAGAGTTTTTGAATAAACATAAACATTTTCAAATCTTAATCCGTTTTCGTGTATTAGAAGACCAATTAATAAATTCGTTTTTCCACAATTGGACGGACCGCAAATAATACACCGTACTGAGTTAGGCAATAATTCTCCGTGACGAAAACTTGTCTTGCAAATATCATCGCAGACTGTATTAACATGCAGCGATTGCGGTTGTTTTACAAATTTCATGATTACTGTCGGAAATGAACCAATTGAAAATGAGTGAATGTATTTAGATCGTTATCATTTATAAACTTACCACAACCTCTTTTGCGTTACTGGTCAGTGATCGAGTCGATTGTTCATTATTGAGCATTCTGTACCACCTTTCAGAGCGATAGCGAGCTCGCATGATCATTGGTCGTGTACAGTATACACTACAGTCGAGTTGATAGTTGATTGTTCATACTGACCCGCCATAATATGGAAGTTACTAGTCGTTGGTTGAGTAAATCGTTCCTAATCAAGTACACGGTGCAACAAACTGTCTCGTTCGAGTTTATTGGTCGAGTGGAGAGTCGAGTCGAGTGTCGATTATTGGGCATTCTATACCACTGTCGGCAGCGAGGCGCACTCGCCGAGCTACTTGCCGATAGTGGTATAGAATGCCCAATAATACACTACTGATATTCTCAATAAAATATCATTTTGAGTTTGCTTCAAAATTCCTCAATTTCACTTTTCATGTATCCGACATCTAAAATAATAATAAAGTAATGAAAAACCATCTAAATAAAATATATCAAATGAAGTATAATAATTATCCATCCATATAGTCATCTCATTGTTTTAATAGTTTCACCAGACCATTTAAAACAACAATGTTTCCATTTTGAATTATGGGACAAGAAACTTTATAACTCCAATGTATAGATGTAAAAAGAAACTTCATATTCTTGTAATATTTACCTAAAGAAGAATTAATTTTTTCCAAGACCGGTTTGTGTGTAAATTTTGACCGCAATGTCGTTGGTTTCCTCATTAGTTGGAGTTGGGTTATGTGAAGATATCGGAGAATCTGTAAAGTGGGCACTATTATTATTATGATAATAAAAACAATTTTGCTTAACACATATACATATATGTGTAAAAAAACTAGCCAGCTACATCTTACCTATCTCACCCTAAAGTTGTCTGTAGGAAAATGCTAATAGCAATAAGGCCACCATTGTATAACAGATCTTAATTTTATTAAAACTAGGATGTACATCCTAGTTTTAATAAAATTGTACATTCTGTTCTCATTGTACAATAAAGTATATTGAATTGTACTCATATTGTATCGGGATGCTATAACCTATTAAGAATCTTTGTTACTTACCAACACAAAAATCTTGTAGAAGTCTTGGTGATGAACTAGTTGTAGGTACGTACTGGTGGGAAAATTATTTTTGGCGGAATTGGATATTTGATTTGACATTCATCACCACTTTCTTCATGGTCATCATTGTCAATTTGAAAATGACGAACTTTCCTCATCCTTTTCCATTTTTCTGTTTCTACTTCTATATATATATATATAACCTAAATTCCGATTCACTTTCAGCCTTTTTACATTTTTGTCTGGCTTTGGAGATGTCATCTGTAAAATAATATTTTATTATTATAGTGTATACATAGATACAGTACGCATCAAACTTAATGGCGGCTCTGAAATGCGGTCCTCGCTGCGCAATGCCCCACCCCTCACCCCCGCTGACACATGAATTCGTTACTGCGCAGTAACTCGTCTCATGTTCCGAGCCGCCATAAAGTTTGAATCGGGCTGTACCGGGGCAAGGAATCCGCTTAATTAAGTACCTACTCATCATTTTGATACTTATCGAGTATGAGTCAGTTCTTAAAACTTTGGCTTTTGCTATATACATCAATCATCATACATGAGGCTTCAAAACAATGGATGGACTCTAAGTACTTGATATTGTTGAAATTAAACGAGATCCTACTTAGTGGTACCTAATCTTATTCGTATTCGCTTACCTCTACCGAGGTAAGCGAATACTAAAACGAAACGAATACTATTAAACTAAAACACACCACGAATCAACAGGTGAGTTTAAAGAAAGGACTTAACAATCTTAATACCACTAAACGATGGATACCCTATATAAAGGATGATACTAATGACAATAAAATATTATCAAGATCTGATGTAATAGAAAAGGCAAAACATTTTATAAAAAAATATACTCAATAAAAGATACTACTTCGGAAATAGAAACGACCAACCAGGACTCTACTACTCTAGATAGATTATCTACGAATTCAATACGAATACTAATACGAAAGCGAAAAAAGTACGTGCGCTGATCTTAAGGGGGATGCGCTAAGGTAGCCCGCGCAATTCAAATTTTATAACGTTTTTTGCAAATAATAGGTAGTAAGTATGTTGATTAAAGTATGATTCGCGTCCGTAATAAATAAACAGAATAATATGATCATCAACCTATGGATCACTCCACGGAAATCCATTAGTGGCGAATACATGCTAATAATAAATTAATTACCCTAGCTGCATTCTTTTTTACTTTACATGTTTTTATGAAGGCACCGATAACTAAAGTAGTACCTATAGGTACCTACTTACCATGACCTTTATTTTAATTTATTATTTTAATAAACACGCACCAAACTTCATCACCACTTGCGAACAAAAGTCGAGTAAAGTCTAAAGTACCTATTTAAATTTCCTTAGTTATTGTCCAAAAACTGTCATTGCACTTTCCGTTGTTTTTTATACAAATGACAGCAATGAAATAGAGGCAAAGTTTGAAGATCCGTGGTATCATGCGACATGCAAGGGGAGAATTTTAAAGAAGCTGTAGGTTCTTATCTAAACAGTTGCATTGGCCTAACTTTGGTAATTGCTTGGGCGTAATGATAATATTTTATTGCATTGGGCCAATGTTAGATGATATGTAATAGGGCCTACGATTTATACAATGCAGAAATGCCAACAGTTTTTAAGTAACGGTAGGTAGTAGTAGCATTGGCCCAACATTGGTAAATGGTTGGAAGTAATGATAATATTTTACTGCATTAGGCCAATGTTAGTTTTATGTAGGCAATCTAACTAACTATATCCCAACGGATTTCCCACTGTTGGCCAATGGATGCCAACATAAAATGCTACTAGGGATACTACCTCGTATATAATGGGTCATTTTAGCCCTTTGTATAACAATCTACTATTATCTATGTATGTACGTCTGCTTTATTTATTTATAAATAAAAAAGAATTAAGTACCTATCGGTTTGTAATATCAAAATAACAGCTTTTTACTAAATGAAAAAAACAATTTTTAACATTTTTGTCTCTGTCTGTTTGTTCCGGCTAATCTCCGAATCGGCTGGACCGATTTTGACGGGAATTTCACTGGCAGATAGCTGACGTTATAAGTAGTAACTTAGACTAGAGGAAGCCGCGGGCAGCAGCTTGTTGTATTATGTAAATGGCACCCCACAGGTTACCTGCAGTGTTGTCTCTCCTTCTCCGTTAATCCATCCAAAGGTTAGTGTTTAGCGATAAACCCGCCCATTGTGTCACCCCATGTAAAATTTCTACAATTATATTTGTTATTTTTATGGTGTACTTACGTATCAAAGAGTATTCTATCTTGTATCTAGGTATACTTTTTGGAGGCTGACTGTACCTGTACAAGTTGTACGGACCTACGTCCCGAGTTCCTTCATATTGCCGTATTGTGCTATTGTTCAAATCCGCGTAGCGAGCTCCGGATTATACTTGAAACTTTGAATCTAGCTTTAACTTTTAAACAATCGATCAGTTTCAGAACTTCTAAAATATAATGCATTAATTGTGTTGTAAATATTTTATAGACTTTGAAGCTGTTTGTTTTATTTAAATTATTTTTAAACGAAATATCTTTAGATGTTCTCACCATGGGAAGGTGTGATTTTATGTATGTATGACTGACTTTTTTTTCGATGCCCTATTGGCAATTGGTTTTACTTTTAACCTTAAATAAACCGTTAAAAGTAGCAGCATGACTTTTTACTTATCCAGGTACCTAAGCTCAGTCTAAAGACTCGTGCAGACTGGCACCATATCGCAGGCGTGACATGCAGCGGGACACTTTCCATGAAGTTTTCATATAAATTGTGCTACTAGTGATGCGGCGCGCTGTCGCGCCGCGCCTGTCTGCAGGACCCTTAAGGCCGAGATGGCGAGCTAATGGCACCGGACAAAATAATCTGAGCATGGCATCAATTGCGTAATTTAGGTACCTTAGTCACAGTAAATAACAGAAATCTGAGCGCGCGATAAATGCTTTAATTTTGGCTATTGTTGCCGTGTAAGTGCAAGGGAAAATGTGCACCTGATATAAGTTATTTGGTATCTAAGTACCTACTTTGTACTTTGCGTTGTAGCGGAAGTCACACTAACTTGTTCTTTGTTTATTATAAAGATTAAATAAATATAAAACCGTAAATGTTAAGATGACTGAATAATAGCAGAGGTCTATTTCTGTTCGGGAATAGTTTTTTTTTCAGTAGTCACTAAGTCAAGATTGTTTTTTGGTACGTCATGTCCACATTAAATATTTACTTGGAAAAAATGGCATGTAGATGTAAATAGGTTTGCCATGGTCTAAGGAGTCCCTACGTTATGTTCCATCATTTTTTTTTAACCGGCCTATTTGTAACAGCAAAAAATTGCGATGTTTGGGTGAACTTAAACTTCATCATATACTTTTCATACAAAAACGTCGATGTTCGAAAATAAAACAAAAGAACCGAATTAAACTAAACTCAAGGGACACATAACATTCAAAACAAACTATTCCTAAAAGACACAGATTCGAAAACTCCAATCGTGCAGAAAGTCATTGATTGTCCGTCCAACTTTGGTTCATTTAATAGCGTAGCCACTAGTGAACGGTTACCGGAATTGAAAATTTATCAATGAACTCAACCATTCGTCTGCCCGCCTGGTAGCTATTAGTCCCAGGACTCCAGGTAGTAGGTACTAACCTAATTTATTTTACGGGAATACCCAGTTTCCCACAAACTGGGAATTGGGTAAGGAGTCTGTTTGAGTTGGAGGTTAAGCGTTTTTGTATGTATGGTAGAGTTACTTGTGGGATTAGGTAGGTTTTTGCCTTGTACTCGTAGCAGACCAAAAGGCAAACACATACCTAATCCCGCATGTAACTGTTAGATACTGATTACACCGAAGGTACAGAAGCTACGTCTTTACCTAGTATCTAATAAAAATCTCTAATTTCAATGTTTATTTTTATTTGATCTTTTTGACATACTTCCTTGACATAATCTTTTAATTATTTGACATTATATACCTACAATTATAATTTCAATAAGGTTTTTGCTTTTATTATTTTAATAATATTTTATATATATATATATTTAACTTTGTGAATGTGGGAACGTTGTAGGATTAATAGACTAGATTTGTAGACCATTTTCTATTTTGTTAAGTACCTGGTACTTGTTGACAGGCCTACACGGGTCCTCCCATACCTATTATGACTAATTTGAAAACCTTGTAAAAGTCAATTATTTTTAAAAGAGCAGAGCAGAAACCGTGGAATTTCTTGCCGGCTCTTCACCATAGGCAACGACCAATCGGAACCGTGCACCTAGCTTCTGACGTTTCATAAGTGCCCATGTAGGTTTATGTGAAATAAAATATTTTGATTTTTGATTTTGAGTAGGGCTTTTTACCACTCTTTTTATTTATTTATTGAGCAAGGCACACCTACGACATACTTACAAGGATAGTAAAGTAACAGTAGGAGGAGCCCGTGGCTAAGTAATAACAGCCGCATAGGTCTATCCATCAGGTTAAGCTACGCTTGCCAAGGTTGGTCCGTGGATGGGTGACCATCTTTACATACCGAGACTCCTCCAAGCCTCGGAAAGCACGTTAAGCCGATAGTCCCAGCTGTCATTCGTGGATCTTTGACAGTCATTATAGATCATCAGAAGTCCGAAAGACTGACAATCAGGCAACCACCCCTTGGTTGCCTGATTGTCAGTATTTCGGACTTCTCGTATATATATATCGTATTACTCAGTTACTGGGTTGTGGAAGTCAGATAGGCAGTCACTCCATGTAAAAAACTGGTAGTCAGCTGCATCTAGTTAGACTGGAAGCCGATCCAGAAACGCTAGGCGGATTGATTGATATTGAGTAGGTAACAGAAGGTAATCACGATTCTTCGATACTGTGTAAATACATCACATACAGGCATGCACAACATCGCACACACGATTGATGGTCACTGCCTAATGAGAACTGCAAAGCATTAACTAATGGGTTTTTTCAACGTGAATCAGTAATAATAACACGAAGGCTCCAAGTTATGTTTTTCGCACACGACAGTGATGTCAAAAATGAGGTTTTATATAAGTAAATCGGGGGTTTTCGGAAGTGAGTCGCATGGATACGATCGCGCCCGGATATTGCAAGTCACGTGACGCGAATATTGCCTGAGAAGGCATATTTTATATCATTATTCTTGAAGCTAATACTTACAATGTCATTCACTTTTTTAGAAGGATTTGAAAGTTCGTTCACTTTCATAATTCTTCTATTCGACACTACGAGTCACGATAACACATTAAAATAAAATAAACTCCCATGAATATCTCAAGATAATTAAATCTATTAAACGGGCACACAAGAATAATAACAATATTCGTTAAAGATGGTCAACCACTCCTTCATTTAAATTGTTTTAATGACTTTCCAACACTTGTTTTTTTTTTACTGCTTTCGCTGTCTCACTCCTGGCAACGGCCTGCCACTACTCCTTCCATCTTTCGCGAGCCCGCGCGTCCTCCTTCCAGTTTTGACGGAACCTATCAAGCTCATCCCGCCGATCTCCGACGTGGTCTGCCGCGACCCCGTCTCAATGTCTCAGAGCACCAATTCTGTACTATTTAGGCCTGAGGCTTGAGGTACTAAAAATATATATATATATTCCGATGAAAGTAGACATTAGGTAGGTATTATTTCGAACTATAGCATCTGAGTACTAAACCATGGTCCGGCCACAGAGGACTACACGCCATGCGGCACACATGTCCTGGCTTGCCCCATTTAAGTTGGGCAGCCTTTTCACCCACGTCGGCTATCTTTGCTTTGGAGCGCAGTATTGTGTTTCGAACACGATCCGTTAATTTAACGCCTAGTATACTGCGCTCCATTGCTCGTTGGCAGAGCTTGAGTTTGGACTTCTGGGTGTTAGTCAAAGACCAAATCTGTGCACCATAGGTTAAGACGGGAAGAATACACATGCCCATGAGCCTGCGTTTCAGTGCCATAGGTAATTCACCCTTGAATAGTTCCTTCATGAACCAGTATCTCTTCCAGGCGTTTTCCGTTCGTCTTGTGATTTCTTTATCTTGCCTCGCCTGGGAAGAGACTACTTGGCCCAAGGAAAGGTATTCCTGGACATGTTGTATTGTCTCCCCATCTACTTTTACACTTCCAGGTGTTTCGTTGCACATAACTTTGGTCTTCAACATATTCATCAGTTCATATTCAGTTCCTTGCTTTTGTCACATGTTTATTATTGTACATATGTATATATTTATATAGATAAGTATATGCTTTATGTATGAATGTATTTATTGTATATGTAAATGGTACACCACTGAGGACTACCTGCAGTATTGTCTCTCCTTCTCCCTTTATTCCATCCAAAGGTTGTCTGTCATTTTGTCACCCTATGTAAAATTTCATCTGTAATCTTTTTGGTGTACATAATAAAGACTATTCTATTCTATGCATCGTCAGTTGAGGGCTTGCACTTGTGTTATACTTACTATGTTTTAGTAGATACCTAAGTATTGTTCGACATATAATTTAAATGCCTATAACAATTATGCAATGAACAATCCAGAATGCGAGACTCAATGGACTCAGTGCTAAATAAGCGCAAATTGAAAGAGAAAGAAAGTCAACATTGGCAGCCCACAAAGTTTCAGTTGATCCCTGCAGTGCCCTGCACTCTGGCTGACTTGCGGCAAGCGACCGCACTGCTCTGACAACGTGTGGACGATACGCCGTAACTTAAGGTTTACTAGAAGAGGTATTAAAACGTTTTGTATTAGTTCTGTTTTATGAGGTATTTCTTTCCTTGCATGACCAAAATTGTGATAGCTCGGCTAATATTCTTGATATATATGTAATTTATAGCCTATAGCACTCAGGAATAATTTAGCTTTTCTGCCAGAGAATGCTTTTCTAGAATTGGATCATTAGTTCCGGAGATTACCGCCTACATACAAACAAACAATTTTTACCTCTTTATATGATTAGTATAGATTCCTAAGGTGACGGTATTCTCGTGAGTGTCCACGGCATCGAAATCAGAAATTTTATAAATCGCCCACGTGAGATTGTTTACTTGATTTTTTAATTCTTTGCCTCTACTGTCGGAACCACGTTTAAAGGATAGCTTAAGCATAGCTTTAAGTTTTATTTACTAACACACACATAAACTCACGCTTTATTCTCATGGGGGTAGGCAGAAACTATAGAACGCCACCTGCTACGCTCCTTACATACTCCTTTTGCTTCGCCTACGTTCATACATCTGGTCATACACGCACGCCGATTGCGAGTACTACGCACCTGACCTTTCTGAAGAACATCACCAATTTGGTCACTATATGTCCTCCTAGGGCGTCCCCCCCTCCCGGCGTTTCCACTCACGTCTGCTTTATAAATACCTAACACATTTGTTAATAACTTAATATATGCATACTTAGGTTAAGGTATTTATCTATGGGTCTTTGTAACCTGAAAATAAATGGTTTGTTATTATTATTATTTTATTTAAAGGATCAAACCCTTTAGTACAAGGTAAACAAAACTGTAGAGCTTCCATTCCATGCCCTTTTCGATCCACGTTCATTAGTTTAGTTTGGCTCTTCGCACATGTAAGCATGTTTGGAATGTTTCGGTTTCTCGCTCCGTTTGATACAGCTACGTCTGAGAAATGTACATATACTTAACTAGCCCTCCTAATTACTTAGGTACCGTTACCATTTACCGTCTTTTTGGTAAAGTTTGAGACGCGCCAGTAACAGCATTTTGAGGGTTAAATTGTCTCGTGCAACCTAGCAAGCCCCATATTTCGCACTGGATTTCTGTTCAGCTAAGCAAGAACAAAAAATTACGTGAGACTATGAGTACCTATACATACCTCCATGTTTTATTTTTTTATGTTTTTACTGTTTACTTAAAAAAAAATGTATATGGGTTAAGGTTGTCTGTAAAAGATCGCTTTTAGCGATAAGACCGCCCATTGTGTCACCATATGTTAAATTTCAACATTAATGTCCGTAATTTTTATGGTGTACATTATAAAGAGTATTCTATTCTATTCTATGGGTATTTTGCTTGAAATAAAACACTATTTATTTTTTATTTTATGAAATAGATAGGTGCATTTTATAATTCCTTATTAGTTATTCGTTTACTGAAGACGGCAATGTTTAATTATTATTTTTACCTTACTTAGGTGTTTGGTCACCTAAATATCTCACCTGATGGCAAGCGATAAAGTCAAAGTAAAAGTCAAATTATTTATTTCAAATAGGCACATAAAATGCACTTTTGAACGTCAATATTTACAGAAAAATCGAATTGATTCTAGTCGCCTCTTCCAAAAGGCAGTTTCGTACGGTCTGCCTAAGAGTAATCTAGACCATTCATTCAAGACTTGAAAACACTCAGGTTTATTTATTTGAATTATTTATTTATTTAACCATTTATGTAGGTACACACATTACTAAATATAAACAGACAAGAAGAAAAGAACAGAAAAATACGCGTCAGCAGAATAGTTTGCTATTTATTTAAAACTAGCTTCTGCCCGCGACTTCTTGTTCTTCTACTGCGTCGCATTATACCATATATATATTATATTATATATATTATTTCGGAATATACATACATGTACACAAAATTCAAATAGTATTAGTAATAATGACTTCTACGAGTACTATCTAATAATGTTAGTAAACTTTTACAAAATAAAACAACTACCTAATAGCGTCGTGGCCCAACACGCGTTGGCAGTGCCTCCGTACCCAGTGCGTTATGAAGGGGCTGTCAATTTTGTCTAATAATGTTGTTGGAGGCTCCGCGCCACCTACCCATTATTGACGCTGTTCTTTTTCCCATAATGGCGTGAAAATCGTCAACACGGGCTTCCGCGAACATCTGCGAAGCGCTGCAGAACGAACCGCCATGCCCTCCGCTCCTTCTCTATGTCAGCATCGTCAGATAAGTCCTCCGTGACTACATGCCCCAGGTATTTAAACTGTGTGACTCTCGCTACATACAAACTATACATTTGATAATATGGAGATGGTACAATTTTAAAAGTACCGTCGCCATATAAGGTTTTAGTGGATTTAAAGTATTCCCGTAACTCTGACCGTGTTAGCACTGAAAATATTATTATTCTTTCGGCCAAATAATAATATTTATAATGTAATAATAATTCGTACAAAAAAAATCTTTCAAAAAAAAGGTTACACAAAGAATTTTGATACTAAAAGTACACACAGGTATGAAAATGTTATAAAATACGAATATGATGTATTAAGAATGTTGTGTTTTGCGAATGTGGTGTTAAGAGATCATGATATTTTGAGAATATGATGTTTTGAGAATATGATGTTTTGATAATGTGATGATTTGCGATTATGGTGTTTTGAGATTATGATATTTTGAGAATATGATATTCAGAGACTGAGCACCATGTCGTCTGCATAGCTGAGATTATTCACCATAGTGCCATCAATCGGGCAAGCGACATTGGTCTCGCTGAGCTCACCAATCAATTGGTTCATGTAAACATTAAACAGGGCCGGGGACGTTAGTCCACCCTGTCTAACACCAAATTCCAGGACGTAGGTCTCAGAGTGAGCTCCCCCGCCCACCTAACACTGTTAGTCTGCGACCTATACCAAAACTTCAGTACGTTAATAAGCTCCTCGGGTACCTCTAGAAGTTTAAGCTTCGACCAAAGCTTATCGTAACAAACCAAGTCAAAAGCCTTGGAGAGATCGAGAAAAGTAGCATATACTGGCGTTTCCTTGTTTGTGTAGTAGCCAACCGCATTGCATCCCCCGCCCGAGCTATTACTTTGTTTTCGCTTAGCGATCTTTCTGACTTTTTTTTCTTTATGCTCGGCTCCTAAGAGATGTAGCGTGATCTTAAAACCTATAACCTTCCTCAAGAATTAGGGCTATCAAATGCAAAAAGAATATTTCAAATCCGACTGGTAGTTCTAGAGAGATTAACATACAAATCAATACAAACTTACAAACAAATAAATTTTACCTCTTTAATATTATGGTATATTTTAAATTAAATAGACTGTACTTACACAAAAAAGTTAATACTCTATCTTTTTGTGTTGACAAATGGACGCAAAAACATACTAAAATTAACACAAATCCAGGTTTTGTTCACTTTGTGTTACACAATGAGATAATTGTATATCTAAAAACATACATAGTACTCGTACCTACACATTTTCAGTTTTGATGGCTACCGAATGGAAAGTTTAAAAATAAAGCATTTTATTTTTACGTTTGTGAAAATGGAATTCCGTTTTCGATATTGAAATGGATTTAAAACTTATTAATCTCGTAATCCTTTAACATTTTTTTTTTACTGTTTTTAATTTATATTATTTTGTCTATTATGTATGAAAATACTAATAGATGTTATACCTTATACCTAATATCCTTTTTATGAGTTTTAACTCCAACTTAGTTGTCATTCCAAGACAGCTGCTATTTATAGCCGCTGTCTTGGAAGTTTTACATTCAATTTTGTTTATTCTAACTAATATTATAAATACGAAAGTGAGTTTGTGTGTTTGTTTGTTACACTTTAACCTTAAAACGGCTGCACGGATTTAAATGAAATTTGGAACATGGGTAGACCAAAAGCTGACCATGAAGGACATAGGGTATTCTTCATCCTGGATCGCAGACGAAATAGCGGGCAATAGCTAGTTGCCAATAAATGTGCCAAACGCTTTGCGATTATGTGTTTTACATGAATACTATAGTTATTATTTTTGACTGCATTCGGATCGGATATATTGATCGCCTATCCTCCCATTCCTCCATTGTAAACAATGTAAAAATATATTTAAGTTTAAACAACATTATTTTTAGTATATGCGAAACCTGTGGCGAAACCTAATAATAATAATAAGAATATACATAGTTTGTTCAGAATAAGGAACTGAATCGACTTAACTCAACGTAACAACCGTTTACGCTGAGTACGCAGCCGCCAGCCAACGTATTAATGTGCAACCTAGCAATTAGATCAATTACATGTTATTCCATATTATTGTTTGTGAAGTTAGTTATTAGATCAGCCTTCAGCTTAATACACTGTTTCTCTCTAATTAAAATAATTATATTAAATAAAGTTTTTTTTAACTTAATTCCCGATCGCCGAAACATAACTGGCGCAGTCGGTAGGATCGCGACGCTCTAAGTTCGAATACAACTCTTCGGCATAAGAGTGACGGTTCTCAAATCGTTCCTTCGCGATCCGCAAAGAACCTAACTTGCGGTCGGGCACCTGTATAGGAGTAAAAACGTGTTTCTCCGGAGAATTGGAGGAAGCTGTTGGCAGATACAAGACTCGACAGGAGATGCAGTGGCTGCTTTGGTAAGTGCTCTCGTATTTCCAAGTGTCCTTGCTCTATTTCCTGCCTTAATATAATTTGTGTATTTTATTTTTAATATGTGTGTCTGTCTATAAGCTAAAATCGCGGTCGGCAACCACTTATTATAGCGTTAAAGTATTCCGTGAAATTCCACGCGAAATACTACACCTCTATTGTTCTGTTTGAGTGCCACTAGACAGGTAACTTACAGTAAAACAATGTCGCTCAGAGATTATGATGCTAACTATAAACCGTACAAACTTATTGCGGATTTGATGCCAAGATATGATGGTAATCCTAAATTACTTAGATATTATATTAGAGAGGTAGAAAGTTTATTAACTTTAACTAGTGAAGCAGATCGATCGCATCCGGCATTTATCTGCCTGATTAAGAGTAGGCTAAGTGGTCCAGCTATCGATGCCATAGCATACGAAGAATATCTTAGTTCCTGGGAGTCAGTTAAAAGAGCTTTGACTAGACGCCTTGGAGAACCACGCAATGAGATACAAGTTATGCAGGAGCTCACACGAGTACGTAAGTCAAAGAACGAAGATGCGGAAACCTTTGGCAAACGGCTCCGTGAATTATTAGACACATTATACTCTGTAGGGGAACATGGTAACAAATCTTATTATGAAAAGATGGTTATTGAGCAGTACGTGAATCATTTAGACTTTCATGTGTCATTAGGTGTTAGAATCGCGAAACCAGAAACATTTGAAGAAGCTATTATTGCGGCTAGACAAGAAGAGGCTAAGCTTGCATATAATAGATCTAATAATTTTAATAGCCCTTCAACATCCCAAGCGAAACCAAAGGAGTTGCTTAAGTAGCAGCCTAACAATAGTCCTTTTCATTCTAACCTAGTAAATCCAACAATGTCACCATATAAGCCCCAACAGAATAACATGAACCCAGAACGGCGTCAACAATGGATACAGTCTATGTTGCCCTGGAAAAACCGACCAACATCAGGTAACTTCAGACCAGGTGGTTCAGGTAATTTTAGAAGTGCAAACTTTAGGAACCAATCTAACGTTCCAAAACAGCAGATTAATCCTCCTGCGGTATCATCAGACGTCACTATGCGTACGGCAGGTAAGCCAGAAAAACCACAGTTTGCATCGGGGCAGTTATTTTATATCCCGAGCCAAATGGAACGTCAGGTGCAACCAATACCCATTGATAGTGAGTATTTCAGTCAGTTCTTAGACATTAATAGCGACGCCTCCGAGCCTAACGCAGGTACAGACGAACAAGAGGTAAGCCAAGAACAGAATTTTACCCTGGACCCCGATCAAGACAACCGGATATAGTATCCATTAACTTACAAGCTAAACAGTTTTTACCATATATTGTGTTGCCAGAATTCAACGGTAAGTTTTTAATAGATACAAGAGCCAGTCATTCTGTTATTGCATCTCATGAAATTATTGGTACTATATTTGAATACTGTGTAGAAACAGAGCCATATCAAATAGTTACAGCTCATAGTTCATCAGTACACGACAAAGTAGTATACCTGCCCTTGCCTCCTGTGTTTAATAGCGATATAACCCATAAATTCTTAATATTTGATTTTGATACAAAGTACAAGGGTCTAATAGGATTCGACCTTTTAAAGAAACTTAAAAGCAATATTGATTTGAACCATAACGTGTTACGAACATCAACAGCACAAATACCTATTCACTTTAGCTCTCCACCGCAAAAGATAAAAATTGATCCGAAATGTGAAAAGATAGTTACTGTTAAAACTAACTACGTGGATGGGCAATACTTACATGATGATTTTTACTGGTCAGATAACTTAAAATCACCGGCAGCTATAATTAACGTTATTAATGGTTGTTTTAAAACTTCAGTTATTAATTTTAGTGATGATAAAAAATATATTCCAGATAAGAGTTCAATGGAATTAGAGTTGTATAATGAGGTCAATAACATTCAAAGTCATAACATTAATACCGTACAAGTTCAATCAGACATTGATAGTATATTAAATGAAAACTTAAAGAAAATTCGTACAGGGCATATGAATGAGGAAGAAAAGCGTGAAGTTACTAGGCTATGTTATCAGTATAGGGATCTATCTATTCAGAAGATATTCCATTGACCATTACACACGCAGTTAAACATGAACTTCGAATAAGCGATGATACACCAGTTTTTGTACGTAGTTACAGACAAGCCCCCCAACAACGCGATGAGATTCGTAAGCAAGTAGATAAACTTTTACAGCAAGGCATTGTTAGAGAAAGTATATCCCCTTGGTCATGTCCCGTGCATATTGTCCCAAAAAAACCTGATGCATCTGGAAAAGTTAAATGGAGACTTGTAATCGACTATAGACGACTGAATGATCGTATGATCGAAGACAAGTATCCTTTACCCAACATCCAGGATATCTTAGATAGATTGGGTCGTGCGCAGTATTTTACGACCCTGGATCTCGCCAGTGGTTACCACCAAGTGGAAATGCATCCTAATGATATCGAAAAAACAGCGTTTACAACTGAACGAGGGCATTACGAGTTACGACGGCAGTATTAAATTTCCCTTTGCGTAAAACTCAGAAGGAGATAAAGGCTTTTCTAGGCCTAGTAGGGTACTACAGGAAATTTATTAAAGATTTCGCGAAGCTAACTAAACCAATAACCTTATGTCTTAAGAAAAATAGTAAAGTTGTCCACTCCCCAGACTTTTTGGAAGCTTTCAATAAGTGTAAGCAAATCTTAACAAATGCTCCAATATTACAATACCCTAATTTTGATGAACCTTTCGTGCTTACCACTGATGCATCAGATGTAGCATTAGGTGCGGTATTGTCGCAAGGCATTGTAGGTTCCGATAAACCGATAGCGTACGCGTCTCGGACACTATCAGACACTGAATCTCGTTATTCTACAATTGAGAAAGAATTATTAGCAATAGTATGGGCAATAAAGTATTTTCGTCCTTATCTTTATGGTAGAAAGTTCGTTATTTACACAGACCACAGGCCCCTTACTTGGCTAATGTCTCTGAAAGATCCTAACTCTAAATTAACTAGATGGCGTTTAAAGCTTGCAGAATACGACTATAAAGTAGTATACAAAAAGGGTCGTCAGAATACAAATGCGGATGCTTTATCTCGCGTTAAGATATTTCACGGTAGTATCGATTCATTAGCAGTCTATGTTCTATGTTAGCGGGTTTGGTTTCCGCACTTAGTCCTTCATGTGGACCATTGTGCGTGATTCATTAGCAGTCAATTTAGATAATAATGAGGATGATGAAATAATTAATAGAATATTTGAGAACGCACGTAGAGTAGCTGAAAATGAAACAGAGGCAGCCGTGCCCCAAGATAATGACAATATTCAATCACTAAACCCTAGCGTTCCCCAGTCTTACATAGGAACAGAATCAGATAGTATGAGCATAGTATCAGCCGAGCCTGAATTAGTCTCTACACGGCATACACAATCAGACAATGAAAATAAGGGCATACCTATAATATCAGACGCTATAGATCGACAGCTGAAACAATTACACATTAGATCAACACCCGGTTCAACTTATAGAGTAGATAACAGATCCACTAACTCTAAAGTTGTCATTAAAGATGTTTTTATTCCAATTAATAATACAGAATCAGAGATAGTCAGGTTCTTAAAGGAACACACAATTGCCGACCGAGTGTTTCATTGTTATTTCCATAGTGAAGAACTGTATCATGCCTTTTCCAGAGTCTATACTACTATATTTAACGAGCGTGGCCCAAAGTTACTTAAATGCACTACGCGTGTGACCCTAGTAGAGAACAAAACTGAACAGCAAGAGTTAATTAAGAAATATCACGAAGGAAAGACAGTACATCGCGGTATTCAGGAGACGTATAAACAGTTACATAGAAATTATCACTGGCCGAACATGTTACTTACCATTCAGAGATTTGTTAATCAGTGCGAGATTTGTTTGCAATCTAAATATGAGCGCAATCCTCTAAGACCACCTTTAGCCACCGCGCGCGCGCTTTTTTCACCTTTAGTAATAACTAATACACCACGCAAGCCAATGGAACATATATTTATGGACCTATATTCAACAGGCGGAGTAACATTCCTCACAATCATTGATAATTTCTCTAAATACGCTCAGGCAGTTCCTTTGAACGCATGTAGTAGTGTGCATGTAGCAGAAGCATTACTAGACGTCTTCTCAGTATTAGGCTTACCAAATAAAATAACCACGGACTCAGATACCAAGTTTGATAATGACGTCATAAAAGATATCTGTGCTTTACATAATATTCATATACATTTTACGACACCGTATAACCCTAACTCTAATTCACCCATCGAACGTTTTCATTCCACATTAGCTGAAATAATTAGAATACAACGAATGACTAATAAAGACGATCCCATGCAACTTATCATGAAGTATTCCATTATTGCGTATAATAATTCTATCCATTCAGCAACAGACTATACACCTCATGAGCTGCTATTCGGGCACACAGCTTCTAGAAATCCGCTAGAACTATACTATCCAAAGGAATTCTATCAGGATTATGTCATTAAGCATCGCGCGAACGCCGAGGCAGTTCAAGAATGTATCGCTGCACTTATGTCTAAGAATAAAGAGCTGGTGATTTCTAAACGAAACCAAGATGCAGAAGAAATCAAGTTCAAGGTAGGTGAGACCGTTTATAAACAGGTAGCAAAGTCAGCACGCAGTGATAAAACGAAGCCTGTCTTCAAAGGAACCTACAAGATCATCCACTTTCATCCAAATAATGTGGCTGAAATTATAGGTAACCACCCAAACTGTAAGTCTATTAGGGTCCACTTTAAGCTACTACGGAGGCCTCATCTTGTTGCAGGACCCTCGTCTCAGGAGCCATCGTGCTCTACACAACAGGAATCGTAACCTTTGTCCCCGTAAATAATGAAAATGGTATCCTTCTCCTAAAACAAGGACAGCTCCTTAAACAGGATAACTACTTTAGTCTCGCTTGCGTTTACAATATAACAAATCTTCATCTAACGTCCATCCAACTTATGTCATTATATGCAAGCACTAAAGCAGCTGAAAGTGTAAAGTCAGGAGAGTTACATAAAACATATAGAAATAAAATAGAGTATAGCTTAGATCAAATAGGTAAAAAGATGAAGTTTTTAAGCCCGCAAGTTAGAAAAAGACGCGGCTTGATTAATGGGTTAGGTACTGTTGTTAAATCCATAACTAGAAATCTCGATCATGATGATGCAGCAAAATTTGAATAAGAAATATTAAACACGAGGAATAGAATTAATAATGTTCAGAACATGCAAAGAAAGTCATTAGTTCTAGCACAAAATACAATTAATGAGTTTGGGAATCAATTAAACAAATTGAATAAGAATCAAATAAATTTGGCTAGTATACTGCAAAACATTACACGTAATAGTAACGACGTAACTAATCATATTCGTTTTCTAGATATATACGTACAAATAGATTTTAGTTTACAGATTATTTTAGATAAGTTAATGTTGTTAGAAGATGCTATAACGTTCGCACAACTGGGCACCATGCATCCTGGTATTATAAGTCCTCAAAACCTTATAGAGGAATTAATCCACTTGGGTAACGTCTATTCGTTTAGACCAGTAGCTATAATTAATCTTAGTAACATTCATAAGATAGAAAAATCGATTAAAGTTAAGGCCTATAGTACAGTACACTCTATAAACTTTATCCTAGAAATCCCATCAGTAGCCCCACAAACCTATGACCTAATTCATCTCTACTCCATTCCCAATAAAAATAACCTAACGATTATCCCTAAATCCAAATACCTTGCACTTGGGAACGATGAGTACGCCTACCTAGAAGAAGACTGTCAACCCATCACCGATGACATCCAGCTTTGCAAGACCCTGGACACTAGAAGAATTGAAGACACCGAAGACTGCATCCCATCCCTCATTCAGCATCGTCAAGCAAACTGTACACATGCCAAGATGAACCTTAGAAGAGGAAAAATTCAAAAGATCGGAGATAACAACTGGCTACTTGTCCTGAAGGAAGATGAAATTGTCAAAACACAGTGCAAAACTAAGACAGACTACAAAAAACTAACTGGGATTTATCTCATCACATTAACAGAAGATTGTCAAATTAACGTCATGAACAGAACATTACGAGCACACACAGACACAATCGTCATCAATGAGGTCATACCTTTACCAGAGCAACATCAAGTCTTAGAAGAAAATGTCCAATATGAACTACAACTAAAAGACATCTCACTAGACAGCATCCATGAACTTATCAACAAAGCAAGCGACCTCTCCTTACCAGATGACATCAATTGGCCAATGATGATGGTAACACCAAGTTGGACTACGGTACTCCTCTACGTCTTATTAGTAGCAGCAGCATCCTGGAAGCTATACCAATGGAAGATCGCTAAGATCTCAGAAGACATCAAAGGCAGTGAGGAAACCAAAGGCAGCGTGGACGCTGCCAGAAGCAAGAGTTGCTTCTATCTTATGGAGGGAGGAGGTAACTCAACGTAACAACCGTTTACGCTGAGTACGCAGCCGCCAGCCTACGTATTAATGCGCAACCTAGCAATTAGATCAATTACATGTTATTCCATATTATTGTTTGTGAAGTTAGTTATTAGATCAGCCTTCAGCTTAATACACTGTTTCTCTCTAATTAAAATAATTGTATTAAATAAAGTTTTTTTTTAATTTAATTCCCGATCGCCGAAACATAACTATCGATTTCAATAATTTTTACACCATGTTATATTTTGTCCCAAAAATATTTAAGTGTAATAGAAAATGTTATCACCATTTAATTACTTACAATACAATCGCCGTACGGTTAGGTACCTACTGCCAAATTATTATCAATGAGCGCAAGACGACCCTGGAGACGCGGGGGCGCCGCGCCGCTGTTTTTGTGCGGACAACCCGGTAACATAACAACCTTATACCTTTGTGATTTTTCATGATACATTTTTGTCTTCTTGTACATAGATTCTCTAATCTTGTACATAGATTCTTTACATAAAAATACTAGACACGTAATTCGGGTTTCACTTATACTAAAACTAATATTGTATATATACATATATTTAACTATATCTATATTTAATATTATAAAGAGGTAAAGTTTGTGAGGTTGTAGGGGGTAATCTCTGGATCTACTGAACCGATTTTGAAAATTCTTTTACCCATAGAAATCCACGTTATTTGTGAGTGACATAGGCTTTATATTAATCCGAAAAATGAATAGGCTTTCTACCCAACGAAGTGGGCACGGTTCAACTACTAATATATATCCGTTTACCTACATTGTACCTACATATTCATGACTGAAACCACACATATACGTAATAATTACCAACTTTTGTCTTTTGTCTGATTTTTTTTTGCTACATCCGGGTAACTTTTTTCATCATGTCCAACAGTTTTCAGACAGAATGTTATGTATCGACTTTGCTTAACTGTGTTTTGTGTGTGTTGAGAGGATGAGTACAAGGCGACAAAAAAAATGTATTTACAAGGCAGATGTGAGTGGAAACGCCGGGAGGGGACGCCCTAGAAGAACATATTTATACCTTAATGGTGATCTTCTTCAGAAAGGTCAGGCGCGTAATACACGCAACCGGCGTGCGTGCGTATGACCAGGGGGTCTACTCCAAAGCGTTAAACCGAAGTATCGGCCGAATGTTCGGCTATTTTATAACTTCCATAGTTTCTTTTTTTGACTTTGAATCCTTACCCTACTTAAAGTCATATTTTTGACTTTAGCTTATCTCTTTGACTGTCGTTTTATTTATTTTTTCGCCGTAGTCAGCCATAGTTAGCCGTAGTCAAGCAACGGCCGAACATTCGGCCGATACTTCGGATTTATGTTCGGAGAAGACCCCCTGGTGTATGAACGTAAACGAAGCAAAAGGAGTATGTAAAGATCATAGCAGGTAGCCTTCTGTAGTTTCTGCCTACCCCCATGAGAAGAAGGCGTGAGTTTATGTATGTATGTACGTACTATATATATATGTATTTACCAAAACATTTCAAAATTACGGCGCTAATTATAACAGGACCAACACAACACCAAACATCACTAATCAATGAGTTAACCGCAGCTAATAAATTCAAATCGTAGGTACGATCAAACGCGCTCCTAGATATAAGGGACCAATGTAAATAAATCAGTCATTTTTAATTAAAATGTTAAGGTAGGTTTAATTTATGAGTAGAAAGGAAAGAGTAATTAGTGGCCGCTGTCCTCAAGAGTGATTTACGAAGAAAAACGTCAAGAGAAAATTGTAAACAATGAGGATTGTTCTAATTACCCACCTTAGCGTAGTTTTTATACTAAAGCAAAGTGAAGTAAGGAGAGACATTAAAGTTGATTAAGAATACCTACTACAATGAGGAGAAACGACGTGTTTCGTTGGTTTAAAAGTTTGTAGGAGCGTTCGTTCTGATGTTAAACAACTGAATAAAAATATTTTTTTGTAAAATACTAGGGCATGTATTTAATGCGGCAACTAAGTAAAATGAATATAGGTTTAAAAAAAAAATAGAGTGGATACCATATATAATGGGTTGGCAGCTAATAAGGAGTATCGTAATAAGTAATAGGTAGCATATTAATATATCAGTTTTTAGCTTTATTTTAATTTAAACTGGCATCGAATTTTTGTTTTGGTAACTGAATTTACCAACAATAGAGGGGATCTGGCGCTCGGCGGCCGCTGCCGCGGCACGCTCGCTTCGCTCGCTCGCCTTGGCTTGTTAATGGTTACTGTTCTAACCTAACCTAACCCAAATGATTCAATAACAGTAGATGACTTTGCAGCGATTAAGAAATAATATTTAATCGCTGCCATGTTATTTTTTTTTGCAGCAAATAATTAGTCGCCCTTTAAGTATAATTATTCGCCCTTTAAGTTGTAAGTCGCCTCGAAAATTATATTCCAAATACTAGCACTTCGTTCACTTGGTGAAGATTATAAAAACTATCTTTGCATTGTTCAAATTATATCTCTATTATATAATTGCATAGCACATGACTGTGTGAGCACCATGTACCTACTATAAAGCTACCATTTACTGGGTACGTCTTTCATTGACTTGAATGTGCCCTGGCGGCTAAGAGTATATTGTCATGCTCAAATGTCTCGCTGGGGCTGGCGGTTAACTTCAAAATGGTTGAGCTGAATGGTGCTGATCCATGCGTCATGTTCGTGAGCGGGCGCCGTCAGTAGGGACTGATCATTTCTCAGCTGCTACGGTTTATTTCAACTTATTTGATTTTTCAATAGTTTTTTGTTTTTATTCTTTTTTTACGGACGCTTTTAACGTGTACGTCTTTCTACATCGTTCTCTCATGTATAATTTCAACATGAATGACGTAACCAATATTTTTGTAACAATATTTTAATTTAAAGAGTGTCTGTGGAGTTTCTTGTTCGTTCTTCTCCATAGGAACCTACTACGCTTTGCAATGGGCAACTAGCTTCATATTTCTGACTGGCTGACCCCGACAATCCAAAGATGCCTGTAATTTGTTTATTTGAAATAAATGCTTTGAGTTTGAGTTTTTGAGTTTGACTTCGTCCGCGTGAATTTCGGACCTTCCCTTACGAAATTTAATAATCCACCACAAGTGTAGTTTTGAGGAAATAATCATTACGGTCTTTATTAATTACCTAGATAAAATTTAAGGGTCAGTAGTTTCGGAGATAATGGTAAATTTCCGTCTATTTTTTTTAATAACTGTTATTATATAAAAGTTTTTATTCTCAAATTATAAAAAAAATATATATTTGAGACCCTCACAACAAGCCATTTCATTTGATATGTCACATTGTAAAGTTTGTAAAACTTTTTTTAATTTTCCCCCTAAAGTATAATTTCTTAATCAAAATTCATTTATTTACGTAACATGTCCGTGTTTGGCTCACAAAAATTATTTATGTATACCAAATTTCAAATTCGGTCCAGTAGGTTCGGAGCAAATCAGCTGTGACAAACGGACAGACAGACAGACGAACAGCAAGCCAGACAGACACACGAGTGATATAAGGTTCCGTTTTGTCCTTAAAATTTCAACTTATTCGGTCCAGTAGTTTCGGAGAAAATCAGCTGTGACAGACGGACAGACACACAGACGGACAGTCAGCCAGACAGACAGACAGCCACACGAGTGATCCTATAAGGGTTCTTTTTTTTCCTTACGAGGTACGGAACCCTAAAAACGTAATTAACGATAATAATCGAAACTGTTTCATTCCGTTTTGTCAACTCAGAGCATGACAGGTAATATTTACGAACACGCCTCAGTGAATATTCGGAAATAGGCTCATAATTTTCCGCAAACCGCATCAATGCGGTTTATAGATGACGAAAATGTAGGTAGTTGTGAACGAAGCAAAATTGGAATGAGAGGAATATTGTGCTTTTGTGCTATACGTTGATTCTAGCACCACTATTTTTTAGGGTTCCGTAGCCAAGAAGGAATCCTTATAGTTTCGCCATGTCCGTCTGTCTTTCTGTCCCCAGCTTAGCTCAGAGACTATTAGTACTAGAAGGCTGTAATTTTTCATGGATATACATATTAATCACGCCGACAAAGTGGTGCAGTAAAATCATGACAACATTTTTTTTAGGGTACCTCCCTTACTTCTAAATTGGGGATTATATTTCTTTTTCTCGTCTATTCCATGATGTGGGGTATCGTTGGATAGGCCGTTTAAAAATATTGTGGGTTAGTGAAGACCATTTTTAGATTTTCCATTTTTTTGTTAGAGTCCCACCCTGCCAGCTAAATGGTTGTTTTTGGATATGTGAAAAAAATCATGGCAGTAGTACATAATTATAACGAAATTAAAAGGAAAACTATCACAGTTAAGTAGGCTTTACAAGTTAACGCGTAATAGTCAACCAACTTACATTTTGTTAAGTTTGTTTTTGATGGATGACCATCTTTACATACCGAGATTCCTCCGTGCCTCGGAAGCCACGTTAAGCCGTATCTGACCTGGACAACACAGCAACTGGGTAATACGATACCCATTGGTAAGACTGGTTGTCAGTCTTTCTGGCTTCTAACGACCCGTAACCCGTTACGTTTGATCCATTATTTACGGGACACCCTGTATAAGGCATTTCATTTCAAGATTGAATTTTATATCCTTCGCATATTTTTTTGCAAGTTTGTTTGCTTGAATTCTTCTGTAAAATAAAATGAAATCAAATTACGTAGTTTGAAGTATAAGATAAAAACACTGAATAACAAGATTGTTATCCTGCAGCCCGCATTGTTTTTGTGAACGCAGTGTTGTAATTTTTTATGAGGGTATGCGTTTTGTCAAAGATACGAATTGAAACGTTTAGAAACTGTCACTCGATAAAATGTTTTTCTTGGTAATAAGTTTGATATTAACTAAGTAATATGAGGATAGAGAATATTTGATTTGTTATTCTATGATATGAATATTAAGACATAAAATTTTATTTGTAACAAAAATCATTGATTTAAATTTCTTCAAAGTAAGTATTCTGCGTATTGATTATTCTATGAAATGATAATATGAGAATTTTTTTATGTGAAACGAAATTCTATGAAACTATTTTCTATAAAACAACGTACAACCGTTAATAGCCCATTCCTAGACCGGATGAGAACACTGTACGGCTAAGCACGTGGATGTGTGCCAGTCGAACTTGGTCTCTATGAGCTCATTTAAAGCTCACATTAGGCTCTGCTGTTCCTAAAGGCTTCTCCATACTGGTGCAATCTTACCAAGACACGTAGGGGACTAGGTATGTAGGTAATGGACCGATCCCTGGACTGACCTTCGCGTGCGTAGCTTAACCTTCGATAAACCTGTGTGGCTGTTTTTATTACCTAGCGTCGAGCCCCTTCTCATATGAAAAGTTTATAAAAACATTTTCACAGGAAAAAATACAAAACGGCCAACAAAAAATGAGCATAAAACTTTATATCTATTGCTAATACCTGCAGCAGACACAGTTAATTTACGACGAGTTTCGTTTTACCGGAAAATGTTACCTTTAAAGGCTATTATTGACACCTGCGGGCCATTCAGTTAGAAAGCCTATAAATCGGCCAAATAGCCGCTTATTCGTGGGAACTGACAGTTGCATCCACTAACCGTATTGCTTGCGGTTATTTTTAGAGATTTTTGCGGGAGTGTGCGAGGGTAATGAAAATTGAGAATATTTTTGTGTAGGAGAGGGAAGAATGTGATTAATGGTAACTGTGCTACCCGATATGAAAATGCATTCGGTCAAAAGATTTGTATATAAAACTTTCAAAGCAAAATAGTATCTGTGTGATGGTCGGAAAATGAATTTTATCATAAAATCTTAAGTATAAAGCGCTGTAAATACTCAATTAAGAATTATTATCAAACGCAGCATCTTCTTCACTATAATACTGCTTATTAATCCCAAGAGTGCAAATTATGGCAAAATATTCTCCCTCATGGACATTCATTTTTAGAAGTCTATCAGAATAATTTATTACGTCATAATTTAGTTAGTGCAGCAAGGAAAATTGCAAAGAAAAATTTTCCAAGCTTTATTTGCACATAAAAACTACTATTGGCATATACCAAGGTAGGTACGTTGAAAGTTCTAAGTATATTCATTCCACGAAGATACCCATAAATTAATTTAAGTAGTGATATATCATAAACTATCAGAATTTTTCAATAACACGCTCGTCTGCTTTGCAGTTCAAACGTTTAATATCAGCGGTGCAGGTGACGGTGTATGACGCAAGTTGCAAGATGAAGCGGGATTGCTCATTTTATAGGTCAAATATTTCGTACCTAATAGCTTGTGCCTGCGGCTTCGCCCACGTGGAGGTCGGAAATTATCCCACGGAAACGTACTACCGCGATAAAAAAAAGTATCGTATGTCCTGGCCCAGGTCATGGTCTACCTGTGTGCCGAATTTCATAGAGATTCGTTTAGCTATTAAAGGCCTATTAAGATATAAGCGATATCTCTGTCACGCTCGATAGCAGCCGGACCAGATGCCTAGACAAAGTAACATTCGATTAGCGATAACGCTAGTAGAAAAGCCAAAAAATGTATGGAGTTGACATAAGCTATCGAAATGTCACGTGATTATAGGTCAACGAATAGAAATTAGATAGACAATGTTATCATCATCCGATTCCATGAAACGAATCGACATCGTCGAACGATAACTTCCTTAGAGATGCGTAGCTAAGTGGCACTTTTTGATAAGCGTTATCGCTAGTTTTCGATTCGTATGAAGGAATTCAAATTGAAAACTAGGTAGCGATAACGCTTGTCAAAAAGTGAAATAACGATAGCGATTGTAGAAATTGAATCGCTCCGAAGCGTATGCCTTTGGTCTAGGCCCTCAGTATCGCTACCGAGCGCGACAGCAACATTGCTTATGTCTGAATATAACTTTATAACCTTTTTTATGGTCATAGGGCGTAAAAGGTAACAGACAGACAAACAGACGGACAGACGGAATTACTTTCGAATTTATAATATTAATTTAAAGTATAAGTATAGATAGCCACCACGACCGAAGTCTACCCGGAAATGTAATGGGTATTATGTGGTCTACCTAATATAGTTATGAATTGATTTAAAAAAAACAGAATCGGTTCATCCGTTCAGGAGCTGTGATTCCTTAGACAGACACACAAATACAAAGATACACAGATATACAGATACACACTACAAACTTATAACACCCCTCTTTTTCATCGGAGGTTAAAAATACTTAGCTACTAGTTTGTAAAATTGGAGATTATTCTTCTACCTACTAAGTTTCTTCTACTAAGCTTTTTCTACTAAGTTTGTTGAAATAGTAAGTAGGTATCTCAGTTAACTACTTAGTCAGCTATTCAATCGTAAAACTTATTATAATTCGTCGAGAAGTTAAATCGTAATTAATAATAATGACTCATAAAAATAATTCCTGTTTTCGTGCTAATATGCTGGTTGGAAAAAAAAACGAGTTAGCATTCAAGTAAGTAAGCAAGTAGCTTTTGTGGTAGAAATATATCTACCACAAAAGCATTGTGTAAAGTGTATGTCAACACAACATTGAAGTAAGGCACTATCAGATGATGACAGATATTTACTCGCTAGGAGAACCCAGCGAGTAAATGTCTGTTCTCTCATAACTTGTAACATTTTATTACCGATTCCCTTCTTCTAAAGTATTAATTTTCAATAACAGGTGCGCCGTGTAGCTATTGGAATCGAATTCATTAAATATTCAGAATGATTTAGATCGCCCCAAGGATTGCTTCATGAATCAATCCGATTAACGATTATAACAGTCAATTATAATTAAGTGGATATAATCGTTGCAATGTTGCAATGACTATAAAAAATGTCATTGTTATTTCCTGAAAATAAGTTATTTGTCGCAGTGGCAATAAAAATATTATTTTTAACACATTTGCTCAAAAAATGCATTTCCGAAGCCTGTATACATTGTTCGAAAGTTAAAAATTACGCACCACACAACGGAATGTGCGGTAAAATAGGTACTCTCCGGTTACGGTTCAGCCCGAGAACCCGTCTTCCCAGAGACAATGGGATGAGTCGCTCTGCAGGTTGGTACGGAATAAAATCATTAATATGTCCACCAATAAAGCTGAGCGTGCCCGGCTGCTGGTTGTGGGTGAATGAGAGTCGGGCCTCTGGCTTCAGGCGCTACCGTCACTCAACATAGGCACCATGCTGGGTGACACCACATTCCGGCTCGCTACATGTTTGCGTCTCGGCGCTCCTTGCAGGGCGCAAGTCCACATCGCGGTCAGTGCGGTGAAGGAGTCGACTGCCTCTGACACCATGGCCGATCCTGCAGCAAGAGCGCTGGTCGGATGGCACGGCACGCCAGTATTAACGACATCATCCATCGGGCTCTTGTCACCGCCGGAGTGCCAGCTGTTTTAGAACCCAATGGCTTGGTACGCGACGATGGGAAGAGGCCAGACGGAATGACCATAATACCGTGGAAGTTGCGTAGGCCTTTGCCCATGCAACCTGTGTCGACGCCCTCGCGCCATCCCATCTTCCTAGCACGGCGGGCTGCTGCAGGAGCAGAAAACGACAAACGGCGCAAATATAACAACCTTATTGGGAGCTCTATATGTTTGAGCCGTTTGGGGTTGAAACACTAGGGCCTTTGGGTCCGAGTACTCATCAAGTATTTCGGTACATCGCCAAGCGGTTGGTCGACTCTTCACGTGACCAGAGGGCTGGCGTATTTTAAGCCCAAAGAATCAGTATTGCCATCCAACGTGGCAATGCTGCCATCCTTTTGGGCACTTTTCTCATTGACAGCGATGCGGACGAATTTTTTGATGCTCAATGAGCACTTCCCCCTTTTTTATTATTTTATTATATAAGTTTTAGTACTTATAGTTTATTTTACTTATTGGGATTTAATTCGCTTATTTTTAGAAAAAGTTGAAAAGTTGTTGGTTGGTCTTAACAAATAAAGCCAAAAATGGAAGCATTTATTCAATCTAGAGCTATGCTATGGAGCGGGCTATGCTCGGAGTTTCTTTGAAGGATAAGATCAGGAATGAAGTTATCCGGAAGAGAACCGGAGTTACCGACATAGCCTGCAGAGTAAGCAAGCTGAAGTGGCAGTGGGCTAGCCATGTTTGTCGAAGGACCGATGGCCGGTGAAGCAGACGAGTCCTGGAGTGGAGACCGCGTATCGGCAAGCGTAGTGTGGGGCGACCCCCAGCTAGATGGACCGACGACCTTAAAAAGGTGGCTGGGACAGACTGGATGCGGAAAGTGGAGGACAGGGTGTTGTGGCGCAGCCTGGGAGAGGCCTATGTCCAGCCGTGGACTGCTATAGGCTGAGTTGATTGATTCAATCTAGGGTGAGAATCAATACTTTTTGAACGTCAAAATTACCGCCCTTCACTTCCTAGTGCTTTGGCTGGGAAGAAGAAGTGGCGCAACAAACATCCCAGCAGCACAGCTGTCAGTTTAGTTAGAAAAATATGATTCTATACTATAGTATGAAAAATAATTCACATTACGCAACACGAAACATTAAATTAAATTATTGCCCTAGGTCAACTAGCAAACGATATTATAACCAACAAAAACATCAAAACCTATAATTTCCTTACTGTACGTATTTCATACAGTAAGGATATTATAGTTTTTGATGTTTTTCTTGGTACAGACCAATTTTGTTCCAGCATCATAATGAGGTAAACAAAAACCTTCATTATGTCCTGTTCAAATTATAAAAGATAATTATGTACAAAGTGAGATTTAAATACAGCAGGATTAGTGCAAAGTCACGCCTGAGGGCGGTAGACATCTTGCCTTGCTTTTAACATAATAATTATGGAAGAAAATGTATACGAAAAATGAAACGGAACATAATTTTATATAAACTTTAATTAAAGATAAAATACAAAGTTTTATAGCAAAATTACTGTGAACTTGGTCTTCTGATGTTGATGGTTTGGGATTTAGGATGTACCTGTATATAAAGTACGTACTTATAGCACATAAAGTTTTCGAAAAAAGAAGCAGTTTAAAAATTTCTGAATTAAACAAGCGCTAAAAACTGCCGACAAAAACAATTAAATCAACTGCGTTTTATGTAGTATTAATAATGATGATTATTTTTATTTTCTCAGTACATTTGCTATAATCTGTAAATATAGATACTGACTTATTCTTTGGTATGAAGTTATAACGATTTTTATTTAGATTTGTAAAGGTTTTTTATATATTATTATTATGCTATTTTATAAAATAACATGATTAGCTAAAATAATAATTAAAATAACATGTTTCATGATTTATGAGGATAACATTTCTTTGCTGCACAGGTATTGCACATAGTTTGCTTTAAAATTAAAACCATAACTTAGGTACTTACCTAGAATTAATATAGGTAATTTCCAATATTATTAAACATTTATTAAATAACATATTATTTCAGATCTATTCTTTAAATCAAAGGCAACAATGATAAAGATATTAGGTACCATACATATGTAGTAGTCTATGTAACATTAAAGGCACTTTCAATAACGGTTGTACTGTCATAATGAGATATTTTAATATTATTATATTTATTATTTCATCAGGTATTTTAATAAAATGTTTATTAAAACGAGGAAACTTGCTAAGTTTTAAAGATCATCATAAAAAAAAAAATATTTACAAAGTACACAATCAGGTTTTATTTCAACTTAAACGCGTAACTGCGTAAGAAATCAAATCCATTAATTAATGTACCTACCTGTAGGTACAGTAGGCCGCAAGTCAGTGGTAACACTTTGATCTTGAGCTGGTAAAGTGTAGTACGGAGTTTATAGAAGACGAGGCCAGGTTTTGTAACTACTGACGTGTGCCCTACTGTACTGATAGGTACTATTCATTGGATTTAGACTAAACAAATATAATGACTTTTACAAATTGTTTGAAAAAACATTGGCACTTTTCAGCGTCAATACCTCAAGTAATTTACACGATAATTAATAATAATAAAAATTACCAAAAGTCTGAAGACTGTTTAGAAAATGTCAATAATAATGTTTTGTACATAAATTTTTTCGTTTGTGAAACGGCGAATTGTGATTGATGAACGCGTTCAAGGGCTGTCGGTGTTTTCATTGTTGTGAAATTTTGATACTGGCAGCTCTTGATCGTGGTTTAGATGTGCTGATCGCGTTTAGTTTCATCGATGAGATTCACCCTTAAGACGCTGACAACAGCTAAAGCACGGTCACTGTCGGACTGCTTAGAAAAGAAAGAGAAGCGATGACAAAACGTTTGAAATTCAATGCAAAATATGAAGCAATTATCTATTTACTCAAAAATGAGTTGATTAGGAACCTAATCGAAAATATAAAAAAAACAACCAAGTTCTGCATACAAATAAAACGTTCTTGTTATTAATTAACTCAGATATTTTGGATTGGAACTCATGGTAAAAGGTCACTTTACCGTTGGTTTATATCGAGTTTTTTTTTTCAAAGCCTGTTTTTGTTACATCCTAGTTCTGAGAAATATGTTCAAGATTAACGTATATTTTTTCCACTACCACAAACTAAAAAGACTTGGCAATTTTTTATGTTTTAAGACCAGCCTACCAAGATCTTTATCCTCTTGTCAGCGCCTTAAGCATCAACCACTCAATTAAATAATTATATAATTTGAAACAAAGCAACTTTACACATTACTGTCTTACAGATTCACAATATCACTTTCACTTACCAAAAACATAAACCGTACGACTGTTTGTTACAATTTGGTGCCATTATCCTTTTCTCATTCACATAATTTCATAAGCATGGTTTTATCAAGCGTTTTTGGAAGATTTAAAGCGATGAACAACATAAACGATAAGATTCTAAAGACTATTTATCTATGAAAATTTGAGACAGAATAGAAAAGCTGTCCATGCAAAGCGCAGGCTTCCGTTATTCACCGGTATAAGAAAAGACCCAACAATGACAACAAATTTCCCGACAAAAATCGCACGGTTCACGTCATCTTAAACGTTTTAAAATTCTTTACTCTAAACAGAGGAATGTTTCCCGGTAATAATGCCCGTAGTCTTATTGTATTCGTACTCTTTGTGCCCATTGTTAGCCCTCTTCAAAGTATCGTCTGTGCCCGATTCTCCGTTGTCTTTCAACAGACCTTTCTTGTCACTGAAAATCAATAGGACTTTTTGAGAACGTGATTTTTTAAGACTTCAACAAAAAAGACGTCGGATCGAGGTTAAGGTGCCGCGCCAATTCAAGACAAATTATTCCCGATTTTTTCATTAATCTTTTTTCCGAATTTGATTTTGCTTGATTAAATTCGGGATGGCTTAGTAAATTTTGATTTGATTTGTCGTTTATTACTTTCCTTTTAATAATTGGTAGGAGAATTTCTGAAGTTGGAACTTCGGGAGCGTAATTTGTGTGATTTAATCGTTTTTAATAGCTCGTGAATTTGAGAGTTTTTAATAAAAATTTGATTGCTAGGAAAATGAATTTATGTACTACGATGATTATGTTATTAAGCTAAATTAAATGCTCATCCTTTAAATTTACTTGAGAGGTACTTGTTAAAATACTAAATACCTTAACATTACAACAGCTGTTGCTTGTACTCAGCATCTTAAAATCTTACCGTGCGTTCAAAGGATTAGGTTTCCTTTTCTTACTCTTCTTGCAACAGCAGCTGGCTATGATTCCCTGCTTCTTCCAGAAGTACAGTAGTAAGTCGAGAAGTACAAGACATACAACCACTACGACTATTGATAATCCAATGAGCGCTCCTGCTGATAAAAGTGATGCTGGTGAGCTTGGGATTTCACCTGTAAATAATAAAAATACTACTAAAAAGGTGTGTTAAGTTAGAAAGTTCACTTCATGCCTGATTAGGATGAAAATGATTCGATAAAATATCGCATTATCGTCAACTAGAATCCGTAAGTCTATAACCTAATGTATTTGAGTTCAGCGCAGCATGTTTTCGTCTTCAATAGATATTTATCAGCCATCATCCCAATATTTACCAGCTGCTACATACATAGCTTTTATGTACGCACGTTTTAGGCTACAAATGGTTCCAGCCAAAAATGTGCTTTAGGTTTATTATGAAGTTCTATCAATCTCTGTTCTTATTTTATATATATTTTTTTATTTGGGATGGGTTTGCTCTTGACCTTAGTCTAGGTCAGAGGTGACAGAGACAAGGTCGATGATGGAGTGAGCTTACCAATAAGAAGCCTGTTCACTCTCACTTTGAAGGGATTAGGGGATATGTCATTATTTTTTCTCTTACTGTTATTTATTTATTTATTGGATCTCCAACAGAGGCTACAAAACTACATGGGCTTCCAATGATAGGAGACCACATTATTTAATTTAATCTAGGTGCAGTACGTTTGACAATGTAAAATTATTAAAATAAATCAAAATACATAACACCAAACAAAGTGAATTACACAACAAATGAATAATAAAAATAAATACAAACGAATAAAAAAAAAAGAATAACCATAAATGACTACAGACAAAAATAACTAAATATTACGACCGATTTGTTTTTATTTATTTTTTAGTAGCTGCGCCCCACGGTTTCACCCGCGCAAGTCTCGATCCCGTGAGAATATCGGGATAAAGAGTAGCCTATGTCTTAATCCAGGGTGTCAGCTACCTCCATAGAAAATTTTATCGAAATTGGTCCAGCAGTTTGAGCGTGTAGAAGTAACAAACATACACACACACACACACTCACAAACTTTCGCCTTTATAATATTAGTGTGATTTAGCCTGCTAGCTTTTTAAGTTTGCCCATTGCTGGGCAAACGCCTCTCTATCTCTTTTCCACACGCGTATGTCCTCTGCTATAAATTGCGGGCCAGTCCTGTCGGTAGGAGTCAAGTTCGTGCCTGCATCTTTGTCTTGTGTCGCTATGTCGCTGCCTAGCGGGAACTTACTAAAGCTTTAATATTTTCTTGTTCACAATATTGAACTTTTTCTTTAAAGCTCAAGGGAAAAGCAAATTGATGCATCCACTGTCTCGCACTTATAAGATTTCTACAGGATTAGGTAAATGCCGTAGTACCTAATTGTGGGAATACTAGATATGGTAGTTATCTACAGGATCGACATTCAAAACCCACAACAAACGTGTCCTTATCAAAAAAGAAAATAAAATAAAATTAAAGACTACGTTGAAGGCAAGGAAGTTTGGAAATAATTCCTTCTGCACATGTGCTGCATGGTACCATTCATCATAATTTCAGCCGAAATACGTCGTTGATTGTATACAATGTGAAAAGTTGAAAGAGTTCTCTCTTTACTTCTCTACTACTTACTTACTCTTTATTAGTAACATTTGTAGACATGATATTTATGCAGATTTGTGACTGTAGTTTAATGGAAATCATAGCATTTGGTTTAAATAGGTTTTTATTTATCTTTTAGATAGATTTTCTTCTATTTAGGGCCTAGTAGACTACTATTTAGTGACCATTTTCTGTTTTGTTAAGTACATGATACTTGTTTAAAGGCCTACACTGTCCTCCCATACCAATTAACACTGTTATTTAAAAATATTGTAAAAGCCAATTATTTTTAAAAGAGTAACCGTGAATTTTCTTGCCGGCTCACTCTATAGGAAACGATCAATTAGAACCGTGCACCTAGCTTCTGACGTTTCAGGTCAGGTTTATGTGAAATAAAATAATTTGATTGATATAATTTTCATGGAGAATATTATTGGAAACAATATATTCTAAAGACCTGCCCCACCTGCTTGCTCCCACTGGCGGCAAGGCATGGCAGGGAATCCTTCGACATCACTACATGCACGCGCATACTGACAGCAACGATGCCCCGGTATTCTTAGGCATTATCATTGAATTTTCTAATTAATTGTCATACTAATTCATAAATTAATACTATTAAGTTATATTCCTATTTTGTCTCATTAAAATTTTTGTCATGTTAGTCTGACAAACACTGAAGATGAACAAACGTGGACAAAAATGTCCCTAATTGTGTGGATAATAAGAAAGGTTTTTTCCGAAACTAAGCGCCGAGCGGGCTAACCGAACGCTTTAAAGCAATTTATACTCGTATAAATCAAAATGAAATCGTAAGCAAGGTCATAAAACAGATGTGCAAATAAAGCTGATCATAAAATTTTCAATACACTTGTAAAACCTCAAACGGCGCAAATATAACAACTTTATTGGGAACTATATGTTTGAGCCGTTTGGGGTTGAAACACTGGGGCCTTCGAGTGCTCATCAAGTATTTCGGGACATCACCAAGCGGTTGGTCAAGCGGACCAGAGGGCTGGCCTATTTTTAGCCCAAAGTATCAGTATTGCCATCCAACGTGGCAATGCTGCCAGCCTTTTGGGCATTTTTCCCATTGACAGCGATGCGGACGAATTTGTTGATGCCCAATGACCTCTTCCCCCCTTTTTTACTATTTTATTATATACTTGTACATACTATACATATTTTAGATTTAGCTTGTGTAATACGGATCAATTGTTGTAAATATAGAAGCTTGTAAAGTCAAAGTAGAATATCTCACCTATCGTAAGTGACATATTAGCGGGTGTCGAATTCCCCTCGGCGTTATGCGCGATCAGTTCTAAGTAATATGTAGTGTTATGCTGCAGATCGCGCACTTCCAGCTCAGTTGTCCCTTCCAGTCGGTGCTCTTTGCATAATGACTCATCTAGTTCTCCTTCTATCTGTAGGAAATAATTTGTGTTAAATTAACTTGTTTCTGAGCACTGATTGCGATTTAAAATGTTTATATTGTAGTTATCAATTAGTCTATAAAGTTCAACGTGTGCTTTTGATTTCGTTAGTTCAGTATCTAGCCAATATTAAACTTTCTTAATTCTTAAATAAATTCTTTTGATGTAAATACGCTAACATTTCATTCCACTTCTTAATATTTATTTTAGCCTGTAAATCATCCAATTATTTGCCTGTCCACAAACTTCCAAACAAATCTCAGTTACAGTCGCAATTATGATAAATGTACGTTTGACAGAAACAAAAGATGGAAGATCGTTAGCAGGACATTATTTGATAAAGTCACTTGAAGTATTAATAGCTTGTTATTTTATAACGTTAAATTACCGCGCCGCGATATTTATTTTTTAAATATCGCAGCATTAAGGCTCGTACAGACTCGCGCGATATCGCGGGCGCGACAGGCACCGATAATTAAATTGTGCTACTAGTATAGCGTCGCTCCCGCGATATCGCACTAGTCTGTACGAGCCTTTATGCTGAGATAGGACCTTTTTGGTGTCGCACAAGTCTTGATTGTTTTTTTTTTGTATTTTTTTCGAACAAATATGTCAATTATGTTAGTTTTAAATGCTCCTTTTTTACTTTTCGTGTTTCTTGTGCGTGTCCCAAATTAAATTTTTAAATTTTCTTTCTTTCTTTCTTTCATTACCGTAACTGACTGATAAAGCGAAAACTGTGTGAATGATGGGAGAAACAAAGACTAGCAACAGCGCGTTACTGTAATATGATTATTTTATTCCAAGACAAGCTTGCCACAATTCACTAAATAAGTTTAGCGCTATCGGTTGAAAATGACTGAGACAGAATGATGTTTTAAAAACGTTTAGCGATAAACGGGTGATAAATGTTGGAAGCGGGCCTAAGTTTACGTAACTTCACATGACAATATTTCCTACTTGAAGTTACTGTAATCAACAAAAGACATGGATTTTCGATTCAATACGAAATTGTACGTACGCACAACTGTACCTAGAGAATCTATAAAACAGATGATCACATTGCTGTTAAAATGTAAATATGTATCATGTAAATTTATTTATCCAGTTCGGACAACAATATGGTCCAATTTGTTAGTAAAATACCTTATCTCTAGTGTTAGTAGTACACAAAACAAGGATAAAAATAGCTGGTGACTGCGGCTGGAGGATGGAGGATGTGCAGGGAACGATAAAGCAAGGAATATGCCACCTGACCATTCTCCCCACATAGTGCCACAGAAAAAGGGAGCAAGGGCTCTCCACCACTGTTTTCAGGATGCTATTGTCACTGACCTGCGTTTTACGCATCAGTGATACGACTTTTTTGCGAATCACTGCATGGAAGCCGTCAGTTCGGTTCTGAGCAAACATCTCCGATGTGCTACAGAAACGGGCAGTTTCAACAGCATCCTAAAAACATTATTGTATTGGATGCGTAAGACATCTAGTGATTCTTTGGTGTAGCTGACCCATACACCCCCGCATAACAGACCTGACAATTGTGATTCTGAAGGATATTTTTTCAGAAGGACCTGGCTTAAATTAAATGTGTACGAAGTATTTAATTTTTTGGCTGGAGAGAGATCAGAGCATTTGAAACACACGATCCTTCTCATTACAGTAGGTACATTCCGGTAGCGATTATCTCGCTCTCTGTAACTCCTCCATTCAAGTAATGACGTCACGTATACATACCGGGCAGTATCGTAATGCGTAGTAGTCTATGGGTTCGCCGTTGTTCTCCGGGGCTTTCCACTTCAGCACCTTGTTCAAAGATAACTCGAGCGCGTCCACTTGCCATATCGGGGGTTCTGGGGCTGACCTACAAAGATAAGAAATCGTAAGGTAAGGAACAGGAAGACTTTAAATCAATACAGTGTAACAAACTGTTTACTTTCGCGGTTTTCTATAGTATAATTGAGGGCGCATTCCGAATTGCGCTGTAATCGATTTCCGAATCAGCGTGAGCGTGATATCGATGTCCCGTGAATCGTCATAGATGATGTTATGACATGCGCCATCTTGAGATAACGCCGACCATGCCATACATTAATATCACCGTGAGCGCTGTCAAAAATGACAGTTGTGCTGTTTTGTTTTGAGTCGCATCGTATCTAATTAGCGTGGCATTTTCGAAATTATGCTTCTGGCTACAGTCGCCACCTAACCAAAGCAGAAATTTGTGGTATATACACAAAGTACTTAATAATATAAATCAACCGTGAGCGCGTTCACGAGCTTCCGAATTGTTGACAGCTCTCAGCTGTCATATCCGCGATATCTAAATCGGAACGCAAATTATTGACGTGAGCGCTGTGAGCGATTATGGCCTAATTCGGAATGCAGCCTTAGGTTACGACGGACGATCTACTGACGTGCCTTTGGTAGCTGCAACTATCAAAACGATTTCGCTTGTGTTGCTTCCGGTACAGATAAAGAGATTAATCTCTTTATCTGTACCGGAAGCAACAAAAAGGCTCCCGATGGTTGTGGTACCTCTAATTAGAGGAACCACAACCATCGGGAGCCTTTTTACTAAGCCTCTGTTTACCATTTTGTGACTACCTAATTCAATTCAGCAAACATAGAAGTATTTGACTAGTAAAGGCAGCTACCTAAACCGTTGTAGCTACAAGAAAACGGCCCTATTTTGATCTGCATTCACAGATTTTGGGCAATTTTCACAAATACTTTTTTTTATGCCAATCGATCCTGTTTCTTATAAGAATCAAAAACCTCTACTGGACCAACTGAAGTTTGAGTACTAGAAAAGTCGTAAATCTCAAAAAACTTTTCCCATACATTTCGTAGGAAAACAAATTCAGAAATTGTTCCTTACATTTATGTTCGCTTAACTCGTCAAAATGTAGGGAACAGCTGATTTTTTTTCGCGATTTCAACTTTGGGCCCATAGTAAAAGTTGTTCATAATGATGAGTACAAGGACCCCATAAGAGATTTCGTGTATGAATAGATACACCCGATACACCTTATATAATGAATTAATGCTTATTTTTATAGGCGTTACTAAAAAAAAAGATTTGCGAAAAAGAAAATAAAATCGGTGAAAAATTGGAGAAGTTAGCCCTTTTGAATTTATTCTACAATTTTTGTCACGCAAAACGATCATTGTACGACTATGGCGTTCCTGGAGGGTCTACGAGTACTCCGAAGCGCTAAACCGAAGTATCGGTCGAATGTTCGGCAGTTTTATAACTTCCACAGTTTACTTTTTTGACTTTGAGTCCTTACCCGACTTCAAATCACAGTTTTGACTTTCGCTTATCTCTTCGACTGTCTTTTTTAGGGTTCCGTACCCAAAGGGTAAAACGGGAACCCTATTACTAAGGCTCCGCCGTCTGTCTGTTTGTCTGTTTGTCTGTCTGTCCGTCTGTCATCAGGCTGTATCTCATGAACCGTGATTACTAGACAGTTGAAATTTTCACAGAGGATGTATTTCTGTTGCCGCTATAACAACAAATACTAAAAAAATAATACATATTATTTAAGGGGACTCCCATTCAACAAACGTGATTTTTTGGCCATTTTTATAGATAATGGTACGGAACCCTTTGTGCGCGAGTCCGACTCGCACTTGGCCGGTTTTTATTTGTCTTTTGTTGTAGTTTGTAAGCGATAGTTAGCCGTAGTAATAAAGAAACGACCGAACATTTGGCCGATAATCCGGATTTATGTTCGGAGTAGACCCGCTGAGTTGTGACGTCAGATCGCAGCTGTGCTGTCTCTGTCTACAATTGAATTTAAAACGCATACAACTTCGGCATTTTTTGAGATATTAAAACAATCAAACAAACAAGCTGATCGTCGCATCGTTGAGCTCCTTAAGTTCTGAGCAGAGCTGCACGATTACTGACAAATGCGTGCACTGACTGGTCAGGTCCACTCAATCTGTGTGGTTCTTTCCTCAAAAGACCATTTCAGGCACCAGTCTACATGGCCTTCACATGATCTGACCAAGATTATGTCTGGACTTTAAAAGAGACTCTGAGTTTGTTTCGGCCTTTCTTCTCAGAGTAGTCAGATAGGAAACTCCGACCTCATCTAGTTTTTAAAATATGATTGACGTATAAAAGTGTTTGTACAAACCTACTTACAGAAATAAAAATCATTTATCAATTTTCTTTTTACTGTGGCTTAATTTTTTGTTGGTTTCGAAAAATCTAAATAATTAAAAACAGTCAAATACCCTAAGGATCGTAGCAACCAAGCGACAAACGAACGATCCAACCAATTTCCGAATGTCCAATCAATATTTTTTTGATGACAATAAATTGAATCAAGTTTATAATCACGTCGTACAATCCTGCAACGTCATCTTAATTAAATCGAAACGTACTACTCGATGATGACTGCGACGGGTTATTTTATGGAGCGAAAAAAAAACAATACGGTTCGTAACGTTAAATTGAATGCGTAGGAGACGGAAATATACAACAATATGAGTCACGAATGTGGTTTAATAGAACACTTTACGTGGGTAAATATCTTTTAAGTCCTTATTGTATCGAGTTTTTGTGTATTGATTGCTAAACATGTTATTAGTATGTTGTAATAGGAAATACAACAATAAACAATACACAACAACAATACAATAGGAAAGGTTGTAATAGGGAATTTACAAAAAATACCTAATATTTGAGATTGTGAATCAATAAATATTTATTAAAATCAGGGACTGTAACGCCGCTGCATGTTTTATTTTAGAAAAGTTCATATTTTTTAATGAAATAACTGAAAATATGGAATTTCTGTTTGATTTTTAAACAGACATACGACCCGCACGGATGCAATACCGACATGTCAAATCATCAAGATTTTTGCGCTATAAAGTCCATCACAGCGAAACCGCAGTAGTTCAATTCAACTGGCTCGCGTCATGTTTCGCTACTCCAATCGTATGCGACTAGCGGAACATGACGCGAACCAGTTGAATTGAACTACCGCGGTTTCGCTGCTATGGTTTCGGAGATGTGCTACCGGCGTGAACCTTCTGGAATAAATTAAATTAATTATAGTGAAAACCGTGTTAAGATCCATTGCGTCATTTGCGTACCTAGTTTAGAAAATCTAGGCGGTCAGGTCACACAGACAGACAGACGCGAAAAGCGATTTTGTTATAAACTATGCATAGAATTAGAAGATGATAAAAATAAGAAACCGTGATAAATAAAACAGACAAACAATATAAAAAACTTACTTATCCATGGTATCAAAGCCGATCGTATCACTCCATTCTCCAGTGCCAACCTGGTTGATGGCAGCGAATCTAATGTAGTACGTAGTGTTAGGCCTCAGTTTCTCCAGCTTGAAAGGGATGCCAGTAGCCCAAGTCCTGTTGGGGTGAATGTTCGTCACCTCATAGTTGTCAGCTTCGTCATACTCAGCGATGAAGCCGATAACGTCAGGACCGTCATAGTCATTTGGAGGCTGAATGTAGAAAGAAGCTGATGTTGCTGATTCGTCGGTTGTTGTTGCCTAGAACGACATTAATAGTCTTGATTTTCTTGCTAAAGTGACAGATAAAAAAGTAGATTAAATTGTATTGTGTTATGGGGTCCATAGACTGTCAAATTGCTTGACATGCACGTGAATTTTTCGTGCTTGTTAAGAATTTTAACCGTTTATAACGTGTCCGTATGGATTGAGGAGCCATGTCCCATATTTAAACGCAGGTACTGCTAATATTTAGCAGTAAATTAGCCGATTTTGTAGGCCCAATCCTGGAATTTGTAGTAAAATCGTTAAAAAGTTATAGGACGTTTAAGGTCATTCAGACAAAAAAAAAATGATTTTTTTTTTTTTTATAGACCGTCAGGTTTAAGGTGCCACATAAAATGTGTTGTAACACTGAATTTATATAGTTTTTACGTTTTATTTTTATACTACAAATAAGAACATATTTTCCCCTGAGTTTGTTTCGCCATTTCTTCTCAGGGGTAGTCAGATAGGAAATGTCGACTACATCTAGCTTATTTATTATTTTTTAATATGACGTGTAAAAGTGATTCCGATATCATATTTACAGAATAAACGATTTCATTTTATTTAATTTAATTTCGAACACATTTACTACTAAATCATACTAAAAATATGTTATAATTGGTTGATGACTTTCCGAGAAACAGCGCTGTGAAATTTATGGATTTTTATGTAAAATCAAAGCATTGTAGCTATCTCAAATTCAGCCGTACAAACCCATTTTTATTTGTACAGATTAGGCACAAACACTACTAAATTTTACAAAATTTTCAAAAATATCCGTCTGCTAGTTTTCGAGGTATAAGGTGGCTCCTCGATCCAGACGTCTGAATGCATGTGACATGTAGAGACTATGTCATAGTCCCCATATTTACAATAATTAAAGTACTTAATATAAAGCAATCATTTGCAATATTTCGTATATAATATTCATCAATGTCAATGTGTATATGAAACTGGTATATTAACTACTCATCTACTTCATGATGTCTTAGCTGCCTAAACCGGTTTTAAGTACACTACCGTTAAGAAGGAAGGATAAGATAAGTCTTTATTTGCCTTAAACATGGTATAAAGTTGTTACAGTCTAGAATGTCCAAATGTTTAGCTATACATAATCTTGTATCAATTGCATGCAAATAATTAATAAATCGGAGATTAATTGGTTATACAATAATAGTCATTCGGATCATAACTTCACAAACATTTTCATTAATACCTTTACATACATATTTTATATTTTCAAGTTAAGGAAATCTTTAATGTCATAAAAGTTATGTCCATTCAGCCATTTATATAATTTGTTTTTAAAAGAGTTAGTACTATTTAATAATTTGAGTTCATTTGGTATTTTATTGTATATACGTACACACATCACAAGGCAGCTTTTAGCATACTTGGCTGACTTAGGATTATCCTTTAATAAAAGTCTGTGAGGATCCCTTGTTGGTCGAGAGATTACTTCATATGCTTTTTTGAACAATCCCTTATTACTATACACAAATTTACAGATTTCATAAATGTAAAGTGAGGGAAGTGGTAATAAGCCTAGCTTTTTAAAAAACGGTTTGCAGGACTCATCAGAACGGAGTCCACAAATGGCCCAGATGCATTTTTTGAAGGAAAAGAATATGAAATAGAGATTAACTTGGATACATTTTAATATAAACATTGTTTCTGCAAGAAAGATATACCTCTCTAACTGCTGAATATTATCCTCTCTAACTGCTGATCCCAAGTTGCCTTCACCATGGCTAAGTTAATTTAAATTCTGACGATTTAGACACTCCTGAAGCGATCGATTTAATTTCAAATAGTTGTTAAAGAACATCATTCGTCAAAGCATTTAAACGAAATTTGAAAATTAATATAACAACGAAAATTCTTGAAACATCATTACAAAGTTACACAACAAAAGATGAAAATACAAGTTCGTTGCTCAATTTCAAAGAAGTATGATTTAGCCACAATGACAGAATCTATTTGTGATTCAAATTAACTTTGTGTTTGTTTAGTTAGAGTTTAAAGTCTTAACTCAGAAGCCACTTAATGTATGCAGAATTTTAAATTCTTTAGTTGTATGAGTATGGAAAAGGTCATGGCTTAATTGTTTACAGATTGTTTAGCGTTTAAAATACAGTTACGTTGGCAGTGAGATGATAAGATTTATGACAGTAGTGTTTGTTTTTAAAAGTAAAAACCAGACCAACACGTGGGGGTTTGACGGAAAGGTCAATATAAGACTATGTTGTACTGACTAACAGATTTTGTGTATGATGAGTACACATACACACAGATGATATGAGTACCTATAAAAAGAGGAGCTCGTGGCTAAGTAATAACAGCCGCACGGGTCGATCCATCAGGTTAAGCTACGCTTGCCGGGGTTGGTCCGTGGATGACCATCTTTACATACCGAGATTCCTCCGTGCCTCGGAAAGCACGTTAAGCCGTTGGTCCCGGCTGTCATTCGTGGATCTTTGACAGTTGTTACGGGTCGTCAGAACCCCGAAAGTCTGACAACCAGTCTTACTCAGAGGGGTATCGTATTACCCAGTTACTGGGTTGTGGAGGTCAGATAGGCAGTCACTCCATGTAAATTACTGGTATTCAGCTGTATTCGGTTAGACTGGAAGCTGACCCCAATATAGTTGCGAAAAGGCTAGGCAAATAGATACGACTACTTATAAAATATCATACAAAATGATTTTGATTGAGTAGACCATACCAGACACTAATCTGCATGGTCTTCTTATAGCCTGACCAAGATCATGTCTGGACTTTAAAAGAGACTGAAAATTATTGAAATAATGTCCATAGGGAAACAAATTAAGTATACATTATACTTACATTTTCAACAACTGATGGAGGAAATCCTCTTCTGATGTGATAAATTTTGTTTGCATAGCCATACTCATTATGAGCTATGCACTCATGTTTTCCAAACGGTGCAAATTGGTTTGAGAATGGAAACGAATGTTCTAATGAACTTTCATAATCTAGAACTATATTGTCATGTTCTTGTTTCTCTATTGTTGAATAATTGCCTGATATGTAACTGAAAAGAGAAAAAGTCACATTAAACCCTTAACCACTGACGTGCGTCTGAGAGACGTACCGTAAACTATTATAACTTTTATTGTCGTTCGCGCACAAACTTGCCCCTCCCGGTACCTTTCTAGGATTGATGAAGCACGCGCCGCAGAGGTCAGCGTATGTGCAGTGCGCTTTTAATAGATAAATATGACTTCATAACGTCTGCAAGACGTAGCGTCAGTGTTCATATAAAAACAAATTTATTAAATAAAATAACATTTTCTTATAATAGTTTTAAGATTCTAAATAAAATTTTAATTATCGTCATTTCTGTGTTCAAATTAGACAGATAGATAAGTTTATAGGCCATTGAAGGAAAGGCAATTTTTGACACTTTATTTTTTAAACTTTTTGTTGTTAATATAAAAATTATATAAGTATATAATTTTTATATTAACAACAAAAAGTACGCACCAATATTACTTTCTCTTATTTAGTAGATATTTAACCAACCATATAAATGCATAAAGAAAATATATCATAACACAATAACTAATTATGGGCATAAAAAAAAAAAACATAGGTCTGATAGACGTCTGTCAGTGTTAATGCAAGTAAATGCACGTCAGTGGTTAAGAGTTAAGATATAATACAAAAAATATATGCTAGATTTAAAGTAAAATCGCCGAGGATAAAGTCTCCGATTTTAGGATAAAACTATTTAGGTTAACACGCATGTACCTAAGCGTTATAGTTACAGGCAAATCACAATATTCAAAGAAAAGTAAAGAAGCTTCTGGAAATATGAACGGTGATATATTAAGACCAGGGGCCCAAGTCTGCTATTTTTATAAATTCAGTCATTCCAACACGATCCCATTGTCATGCCATTGTCATTTTGCTAAAAGTTCGTAATCTGGTAAATACATAATGGTCGATCCATTAGTCGGTCAATGTTCTCGTAATATAATTGTATTATTATAATGGCATTGTCGTATTGCCATTATTATAAAACCCGTTAGTAGAAATGTCATTCATTTGTCATTATGTACGAGATTACCAATATATGCAATTTCTTTCAATGTAGTGTCAGTGGCCGACCATTGGAAAGTCATAATGACGCCATTATAATAGTAGATTACCAAACTTGTCAAAATCAACAATTATGAAATCAATGATCGACCATTCTGACACTATTGTAATAGCAGTCTTGGTCTTGAGGCCCAGGCAGTCTAAATCAAATTTCCACGCAAACTCCGCCCCATGCTCCCCATGCTCCTAAAAAACAAACAAGATTGTTTGGCTTTTATGTCTAAAATAAATATTCACAGCAAGAAAATATAGTTTATTATCCAGCCACTAGATATTTTTTCTCTAGATCGATTAGTCTTTAGTCTTAGTTAGACTTTAGTTATAAACGAAATAAGAATTGAGACTTACGCTATTTAGTTTCGTGCTCGAACACGATCAAAGAGCGCACGCGATATGACATCGACTCGAATGCGACTTTATTACTGATGTGTTAGCATTATGCATATAACGGAGTGGGAGCAAGGAGCGGAATTTGCGTGGAAATTTGATTTAGACTGCCTGGTCTTAAAGTTATTAATTACGTTATTATATCGTCATCATCATCATATTAAGTCTATCTATGAATGACGTAGATGCTTCTTGTCTTTTTCGAAAAATAAAATCATTGAAACATACCTCCAAGTAAAATTCGCTGGTGGGTTACTTTCGTGCGCACAGCTGATGTTGACAGTTTCTCCGTTCCATCCCCAAAGAGGTACATATGTTCTGTCAAAATACGGCTGATGCAGTACTGACAGGTACATTAACTTGGTCCTTGTATCCACTAGTATTGATAGAAAAACATAATATCAATTGAATTTTATAATATTGAATACTTGACTCTATTTGCCTTTCAGCAGATAGTACCTAATGTTGATTATCATATTATAATATCTTACTGTTTACTAAATCTAGGGAAAAACGACAAGAACACTTTTTTGAAATGGCCTACGTTTAATGGTAAACAGACACATTAACACCAGGGCCAGAATATAAGTTGATAATTTGCATTTTTAACCAACTTCCAAAAAGGAGGAGGTTATATGTTCGGCTGTATGTTTTTTTTTATTTTTTTTATGTTTGTTCACCGATTACTCCGTGAATTCTGGACGGACTTTGAAAATTCTTTTTTTGTTTGGAAGGGTATGCTCCCGACGTGGTCCCATTGCCACCAAATCAGAATCTGATGAGGGGATCCCATGGAAATCGAGGGAAATCCTCAAATTTTATAGGCATACCTATAGCGATTTGAGTATTTTTTATAGTAACTCCTGCTGAAAAGCACCATTTGGTGAAGTGGAACTGATGATGAAGACCACAGATGGCCACAGGAACTACTTAATAATAAGTATATCACCGTTGCGATTCGATTAGGCACTTTAATATGGTTGCTAAGCAATTTATGCTCGTCAAAACGAATATGGTGAAGTCACCATCAGTTCTCCTGGTTCTTACCAGGAGAACTCCTCAACAATTAACGCCCCTGCATCGGGAAAAGCAATATTTTGTAAAAGGTGATGAGCATTTGACATTAGACTATTGTAAATTGGATAAATTACAAACTGACCCACTAAAAAGTGAAAAATAAAAAACTTTTTACAAAAAAAAAAAACAACCGACTTCCAAAAAAAACACCACAAAGTGGAAAATAACTTTAATTTCGGAAGTCGGTGGCAAAAAACTAAAATACAGATCAATAGCCACCGACTTCCGAAATTAAAGTTATTTTTCACTTTGTAGTGTTTTTTTTGGAAGTCGGTTGTTTTTTTTTTGTAAAAAGTTTTTTATTTTATGTTTATGATGTTCCTGTGCTTAGCAAGACGGCCATGCTATTTTAATGTTCATCGAAATGTTCAAAATACACGTTCTTGTTCATATTTAAATCAGTTAACTTACCGTCATTGGTGGCGTTGCAAATGAATATTCCATCCCAGGATCTGTTTACTTTGATTGTCGAGAAATTTATTATTTCTTGATCATAATCCGTTTCCCTAGAACCAATATTATTTTGTATTTTGTGTGTGTGTGTATGTTGTTTATGTCTATGTAATAAACTTGGTGAAATTGTAATTAACCATTTCAGCTGTAATTGTTCTTAGTTTGTAAGATAAATATTTTCTGAAAATCATGCAAATACAAACCTATCTTCTTCTAAGCTCTTTCCTTCAAAAGTAATGGTAACGTTTGGTGCAGGCGAGCCAGTTGTGTTACAAATGATTGGTAACATTGTTCCTTCCACTGCTGATCTATCGTTGAATCCTATGATCTCAGGACGAATCAGTACCTGAGGATATTATGATTAGTCAGTTCTTTGAAACAGTGTGAAATTAAAAACTTGTAGTTGAATATTTTTTCTAATAAATGTATAAGTATGCTTTGAATATGCTTAAATATTAAACTTTCTTGGATCATTAACTATTTAGAACATCAAATAAATTGTATATTAGCCTAATAAGCCTCATACAATTTAGCAATATTATTTAATGTTTTACTATAACAAGAGATTTTTACCTCAATATTGATTTGCTTCTTAGAGATTCCAACGAAGTTTCTAGCAATACATTCGTATGTCCCAGCGTCGTCTGGTGTTATGCTTTTAAAATGAATAGTGTCGTTTGTTTGTTGAGTCCAACTAACAGTCTTGTTTGGGCTCTACAAATAAACAGGTAACAATTTACAATATATTTTCTTGTACACTGCATAAAGCATTACAAATGTACAATCATCTGCTGGCTAAAAAATTTGGAAACGTTTCGTTAGACCTAGAATTTCTTCCAGTTTTACAGTATTATGAAAGTAATATAACTTAATCGTAGTTGGTATTATATTTAACATTCAAACTACGAATAGTTCATGAATTTATTCACCAAAAACAATTTCTAAAGAAATCTCGAGACTTAACAGCAGCACCTCAATTACTATCAGTCAACTTTTTCTCTTGCTATTAACCTCACCGTAAGTAAAGAACCTACTTGCAAAGTACTAAACAAACTTGCTTTTATGGTTCGCTCGAGTTATGGAGCTACAATGAGTCCTTAGTGACTTTAACGTAAGTGAGCGTCAGATTTAATAAAGGTTAACTACGCTGGTGAACCTCGGGAGGTTCCTCTAAAAAGGTCACCACAAACAGAGTACCTACCTACTGTCTAAAGTGAAAATTCTTACATTTGCTTGTGGAAATCCAGACATTTGATCCTTCTCGTTTTTTTTTTTTTAAGATCAGTCATGCTTACAGCTTCGTACTAAAAGTATCTTTAAAAATACATTAAATTCTTTCATAAGGAGCAAAAACAGGCCATCCCAGTTTGTACCTTATTGATATTTTCGCAGATAGGCGCAATATGGAATTACGTGAAGGGGCACACATGGTAGTGCAGAAAACTCGACATGATAATTGTTGTTTCGTTTTACTTAATATTCATCTGGTCGTTCAGCAGTAAATTAAGTAAGTTACGGCACAAACAATAAAATATTTGCGATTTTCTTACCGCTTCAGATATTTTCTTCCATTCCACTTTAGGTTCAGGCAACCCTTCCGCCATGCACTGTATCATCAAAGCTTCTCCTGAAGCCAACACTGCCTCTGGACTAGCTGACAGTTGTGAGATTATTGGTGCAGTCATTACCTGTGTGATCAAAGTGTTGAACTTTATAGATCGATTGAATGATGATGTAAGAATTGATCCTACCACTACCTCCTTCTTTTTATTAGATATTTATATCTAATGCAAAGTATTAAAACTATTACCTACTTTGTTACAAATCTCTATCATTTACTGTCACACAATTTGGAAGACATCATAAAAATAGTACCCTCCAGCACAGTATTATATTTCTTACATTTCGATATCAACAAATAGTTTTATTTTATCGCCGCATGTTGTACATACCTTAGCTTCTATATCTAGTTCAAAGTCTTCACCAGTAGACGATACTGATGCTGAACACTTGTATATCCCTTCATCATCATTACTAACATTCTTTACAATTAGTCCTTCAGGCATGAACTGATATTTTACTGTGTCGTTGGATATCTGTAATCAATTTATAAACATATTCAACAAAAATAATGATAGGAGATTAAGTCACCTGAAAGCATTTAAACGAATTGTTTTCTGACCAAGAGAAACTTATATGCAGGGTAGCGACGCGATGTTTACAAAAGTAACTGATAAATTCAGATAAACATAAGTCGCAAAAGACTTTAATCGGTCTGATAGCTAAGCCAACAGGACATGAGTAGCCCGAGGGCATTATCAACAGGCTAACGAAACCACGCTCACACATTGAAGCGACTGTTAGCCAGACTGTAGCCATGTAATCCTGTCTGTAATTACATTCTGCAAAATCGCTTTTCAACATCATGGGCGGTCACGGACGTAAGTTACTTTCTAAAGCTTGAGATGTAATTATTTACACCCGGGTATTGTAAGATGTATGTCATAAGATAGATCGATGACCTGGTTAGGGTCGCGAGAATTCGCTGCAGGTGGGAAGCACAGGACAGACCGTTGGTGGCGTTGCTTGGGGCCTACATCCAGCAGTAGAAGTGATATACGTCTGAATAATGACTATAAATACAACGACTAATGACTACATGCATTTATTTATTTATTTTATTAAAACTTTATGCACAAGTAAAATAAATACCGTAAAAAGGCGGACTTAATGCCTGAGGCATTTTCTACCAGTCAACCTTAGGGTGATGCAGAAAAGAAACATGGCAGGTGCAACATAAGTGATAGATAACACGAAAATACGCTACAATAGCAGAATAAATACATAGATATAAACCTACATACATATAAACAGAATAAACTTTGTTACGAGAAATCGATCGGTAGAGGAGAAATAACGATCAGTAGAACAGAAAATTAATCCATAAAATCAGCGCTGGGATGTTTCTGCCAATTTCTTACATATATGTTCACGTGCCTTCACTTTAAAAGACTACCGATTGGTTGCCGTCCTGATGTTCAGACGGAGCCCTTCCAAAGAAAGACGTCCGCCTGGACAAAGAAAGAAGAGTTAATGAAACCAGAGCAGTGAGAAGGAGATCGAAGAAGACGATACATCATTATACATTATTCAGACGAAGTTTTTACAGAATAGACCGTCAATAGATGTGTTTAGGAATACATCTCTTACCTCATTCTGTCCGTCCTTTCCTCTGTACCAACTGATAAAAGGTGGAGTGGCTCCCTTAGCTTGACAAATTATTAGAGAATTGTTGCTGTGAACCAAGTACTGCTTAATTGCGGTCCCATAAAAGTATAACTGATCTGTGAAAGTACATAGTAATGTGAATGCACAAATAAATATTATACTGATATAAAAAACATGTATCCAACTAGCTTCCTTAATCAGTTATCGATTGACCGCTAAGGCTTCTACAACGAATTTCAGATTAGTTACTCTCACATACCTACGCAGTTATATGAAGGTTGGAATATGGGGATTTCCGTATAGAAACAGCGATTCTTTCTATCATCATTCAATATTTCAATATTATACAGAGGAAGCCACGAGCCCCTCTCGTGGCTAAATAATAACAGCCGCACTGGTCGATTGAAGATTAAGCTACTCTTGCGGCGGTCGGTTCGTGGATGGGGAGATAACGAGTACATATTGAGACCTCTCCCTGCCTCGGAAAGCACGTAAAGCCGATGGTATCTGTCATTCGTAAATCTCTGACAGTCACTACGGGTAGTTAGAAGCGTTAACGTCTGACAACCAGTCTTACCAAGGGGTATCGTGTTACCCAGTAACTGGGTTGTGGAAGTCAGATAGGCAGTCACTCCATATAAAATACTGTAATACAACTGCCTCCAGTTAAACTGGAAGCCAACCCCAACATAGTTGGGGAAAAGCTAGACGTAGGCAAATTCATTTATACAGGGGAAAAGGAAATGCACTTAGTTGTCTTACCATATACATCCAAATTATGTACTTGGGAGCGTTCTGATGTTTCGAAGGTCGTGACGCATCGGTATGCTCCTGATAACGTCTTGCTTGCACTCGGGATGTGTAGAGATATGCAATTAGTATGCTCCTCGATGTACACATTTAAATCTGTACCTAGTCTTGTGGAAACAATGTTCTTATTAAGGACTTGACAGCAAAAACAATGAACAAAACGATAAATTCATGAAAAAAAAACGTGCACTACCCTCATTTCGTCGATAATGTTAATGCCTTGATTTTGACGATGATTGCCACGTACCGAATGGTTCCCTTTATGTCGAGTGCCTCTCATGAAGGTATAGATAAAAGTAGAGGCAACACTCTAAATACCTAAGAAAAGACGACTGTGGTCGGACTCTCTCATTCTGAATACATACATATGAATGAGACAGTGTGATAAATGAAATGAAAATGAAATGACATGAAATGAAATTTATTTGCAAGAATATGTTCTTCGGATATGTGCTTTTTTATCTTATGTATGTATTGAGTATTGCCTCCACTTTTATCTATAAGCTCTGTGGTCCCTTTACGTCGAGTCGTAAACCCTTCTATTACCCCTACGTCGAGTCGAAAACCCTTCTATCACCCCTACGTCGAGTCTACGATTTCTGTCCCGTATCTACTTTCTTAACGGCGAGTTTTTTTTATCCTGCTTCTACTACCTTTACGTCGAGTTTAATCACATCACAATATTATAAAGGCGAAAAGTAGGTATTTAAACATATTAGACTATTGACTGCAACATTATTATTTTGAGAATTGGTTACCTATAGATTATCTTATTACTTGTGGTTAAGTAATTTAAATAGTTATTAACAGTTATCTTATTACTTAATAAGATAATATACTGTGCTACCTATATGAAATATCCTATATATATCTATTAACCATAGTATATTATTACAATAAATATCATCACCATCTGCCAAGCCTTTTCCCAACTATGTTGCGGTCGGCTTCCATTCTAACCGGTTGCAGCAGCTGAATACTAGTATTTTACATGGAGCGACTGCCTATCTGACCTCCACAACCCAGGAACTGGGTAATACGATAACCCTTTGTAAGACTGGTTGTCAGGCTTTCTGCTTCTGACGACGCGTAACAACTATCAAAGATCTACATATAACAGCCGGGGCCAAAGGTTTAACGTGCTTTCCGAGGCACGGAGGGGTCTTGATATGTAAAGATGGTCACCCATCCACGGACCGACTTCGGCACGCGTAGCTTATTACAACAAATAATTAAACAATATTTTAATGATACTGGCTTTTATTTTATATCCTGACTGTACCTATTAACCAAACCCGACGTAACGGTATTAGAAAGCGTAAAATAGCAATATTTTGCAAGAACAATAGACTCAGACTCGACGTAAAGGGACTCGACATAAAGGGAACCAATCCACGTACCGAGTACCTACAGCGACAATACTTGTAGGTACTCGGTACGTGTAATCAAGGTATAACAAAGTAAGCTTATATTTAGCGTACTAGAAGCCTCAAAAGAAAAGCGCAATTAGTTTAAAACCGAATCCACGGTTTTTCGGGATCACGTTGGCCACACATGATGAAAAAATTTGAATTTGTTGAAAAATGAAAAAATTTTGTCAATGTAATAAAAAAAATTTATTACATTGACAAAGTAACTACATAGTTGTAAAATATTGTTGGGCAATTATTAAAATATAAGTCTAACAAAATAACTATTGAACATATCACATACCCCACAATAGGTTTGTTGTAAGGATCTAGCCATTGCAGGTGCTTCAGAGTATAACCTGGTTCCTCACAGCAACACTCCTCATAGAACGAACTGCCTGTAGTTACACTCCTGTTGTTTACTGAATTCCCTTGAAAGCAGGCTAAACAATCTGTAACAAAAAGAAAATGGTTGAGGAAGTTATAATCACATTAGTGAACGAAATGTTGCGTCCAATAATACTGGAAGTAGATAAAAGCCTCCCCCCCCGTCAATCAGATTTAGAAAGTTAGTGACCTTATGACCTGAGTCACATGATATAGTCTTGAATAGTTTTTAGGGTTCCGTACCCAAAGGGTAAAACGGGAACCCTATTACTAAGGCTCCGCCATCTGTCTGTCCGTCTGTCTATTTGTCCGTCTGTCACCAGGCTGTATCTCATGAACCGTGATAGTTAGACAGTTGAAATTATCATAGATCATGTATTTCTGTTGCCGCTATAACAACAAGTACTAAAAAACAGAATAAAATAAATATTTAAGGGGGCTCCCATACAACAAACGTGATTTTTTTTGCTCGTTTTTGCTCGATATTGATGACGGCAACAGGTAGACGCTTGAAATGTTCACAGAATATTTAGTTATATATTCACTTTCAAAATAAATAATTAAATTAAAATAAAACAAATATTTAAGGGGGGCTCCCATACAACAAACGTGATTTTTTTGCCATTTTTATAGATAATGGTATGGAACCCTTCGTGCACGAGTCCGACTCGCACTTGGCCGGTTTTATTTTTTAAGTCTGGCGATGTCAAGACTGATGAACTATGAGAACTTTCCAGTTGTTCTTAAGACAATCTGAAGTTTAACAAATAGTTGAATAAAATAATCAAATCAATTCAGCATACCTATCTAACTAATTATAACCACACAATAAACCTTATTAAAGAGAACTGAACTTATACTTGACGAGGTAGATTGGCCGAGTTTTCTCATGGCGTAGCTTATTTAACTTTGCCAAAAGTCAGTCGTCGGGAAAGATCGCAATCCCGCGCTTTCGACGCGTAACGTAATATTAAACTTTTATATAAGTTCATTTATCGGATCAGTCGAGTTTGTCGTAAGGCGGAATTAGATCGCTGTTAAATACTATCCACAAAAATCATACAATTTCGGTGTAATGTGAAAAGTTTTATTACCTATAGATGAAAGATGTGAAGTGAAAGAAGTTAATGATACGCATGGAAATGTTAATTATCTCAGAGAAGTTCTAAAGTTATGATTTTTGTAATAAGATTAGTCGGTTTCAGTTCTAGCCTATAATTGGCATCGTATAGCAAGTCTCTTTTCAAATAAAACTTTTCGTGGCGATCAATCACTACGATGCTCACTGAGTGTTGGCAAATCGGATCATTATTATTAGTGAGCCAGCATAGAGATTATTACTGGATAAGATTGAATTCTAAACAAGACAAGGCAAGCTTCTACCTCAAAACATAATAATAATAATAAACATAACTACTTAAACAGTTCAGAATAGAGAAAAACATTATCCTCCGCATGTTTCCAAGATTTTATTCCCTTTATCAAACACACCTTAAGCTTCCCAGAAGTCATTATTTTCGTTGTACGATATTATTAGGTGGAATCCCTACAGACAACTTATCAGATGAAATTGACGTAACTATTGGTCGAAAATTGTGACCAACCTGTGTCTGAGCGTAATCAATAGCGAAGGTTTATAAGGGGAGACGTATTGAAAGGGTCTTTTCAATGTTGCTAACGATGTTATTAGTAATGTCATGATAGCTATTCAACTGAAGTATTATGGTTTCTTAGAAAGAAAAAAATCTTAGGGCTTTTGTTGGGCTGTGGATTTATATTTAGAAGCATTACTTTGATCTAGATAAAAGCGGTACTTTAGTTTCTCTAGAAATAAAAAAAAAAATCTTTATATAGATACTATTGTTAGATTTTAGTTGAAATGAGATAGGCTATTGAATTTTGAAGTGTAATCTTTTAGTTGTTATTGTGTGGGTATGATGACAGTATTTTTTTTTTACGTTGGATGTGACTGTCATCTTATGCCACTAGATGGCGTTACTTTTAGCATGGTTAGGATCTATTTATTTTGTTAAACATTGATTTCAGATTTAAAGTTATGCATTAATTCATTCCTGTTTTCATATAACGTCAAAACGAATATGTAGAATTGTTTTGGTTTGTATTTAAGATGTCAATTAATGATACTCTTGTACCAAACAAGGTGGCGCGCTACATCCGATTCCCACTCTTTGCTGGCGTAGCGCGTTGGCTCTTGAAGCAGTCTGTTACTAACTGTGTTTCAAGCAAGTGAAATATTAAAAGTATTAAATGTAGCGATAATTGCCCACCCAAAAAAATAAAAAACCATGTAATGAGTTTTATTGGAGCAGACGCAACACTATATTATTTATTATCCTGTAGACGATGAATAAATTAAATTAAATATCATCTTTTTCAGGCAATTAGTAAACATACAGACACATACTCTTAAATACCATCGGCATCAACATAATAACACAGAGAGAATAATATTAAAATACAAAAATACAATAACTAAAAACATACATTAAAAGTCTTTTGCCTCTCTTGCAACATGGACGACACGGTACACAGCTATTACGATTTCATTCCTACTCAGGGTTACCCTTGTGCAGAATGACACGCTGAGCTGTCTTAGCACCGCGGAAAATCCATAAGCGAATATAGAACAGCCGTGCTAAGATGGTGCAAACGTAAATCTATGCAGTGATTAATTGAAATAGCGTGTCCAAAGCACATCGCTTTCCCATTTTCTACGACCGCTGTAGTAGTTTAATTAATAGGTACTTTGACTTTTACAACTGATATTTTCAGGACAAACATCACTGGCCACATGTACACATAGGATTTCCAACTAATTATTACTCGTTAGAAACAATTCAAGTTAATTGCCCCCAACCTTAATGACCTACAAACAATGTAAACAAAAAACTATTTGATGATCCGACGCTTAGTAACGAACATGCTTGTACCGAAACATAAAATTTAATTATCCCGTAGTAAACTGTAATTTTATAAACAAAACCACTTCAATTTTAGGTTTTAGTCAGTATGAGTCTGACACTCCCTCCCGCTCCACCCAGAGCGGGAGAAGTTATTTGATAATTTCCCACCCAACAAAAAAAAAAGGGTAAATAAATTCGGTATGTGTAAAATTAATTTACTTTAATTGCTTTTGCTCTAGAATCTATAGTGTTACTCAAAATGTTGGCTAGACTGAGATTAATAAACAATTTCAATGAGTTGAGAATTTACTAAAAGCCTACCTTTTCAATACGAGTACCAATAGTCTAAAAAGCCAGATTGATTTAAATAATCGCTAGAGATACTCTATCGAATAGTCTCGGATTCTATAGCAGACATTTACAGTCAATAAAGTTTGGGAAATTAGATAAATACAACAGGGCGATTGAATGTCAAGAGAAGACAGGAAAGAATAGCTACGTTGTAAATCGAAATAAATTAGACTTCAGAATTTTCATTGCCATTGTTATTAGATGACATGATTATATAATGACTATGGTGTAACAAGTACATTTATGCAATTATATTCCAAGTACGCTAATACACAGTTAACCAGATTACGCTAAAGTCTGAAACACAATACACATGCAAATAAATGCAACAAAATTACAGATCTCAAGATTACGGCCCCTTACATCACTGCTAAAGTCAAAGATGACGGTTTTATGTGTATTTAACAAAGCAGTGGATGAATAACATAATTTATGTGGGGAATATGTGTCATGTCTTTCAAGAATGCAAGGTCGGAATCATTGAGGCGTTAGAATCATCAATAAGGAGCAAAAGTTAGCCATTTTTATTTTGCGCTTCCTGCCTTTTTTATTGTGACGAAGACCTTCTATTTTTGTCGTGTAAAATGTCGGTTAACGAACCAATTAAGCAATTTGTGCTAGGTGGTGAAAATAGAAGTAGGACACTGTTCAAGGTGGTCCCTGGATAACAGTTGATTGAAAATATTGCTCATGATATATTTCTGGAATAATATTACACGAACAATTTTAACTTTGGAAACAGCTCAAAGATTTAATATTATTTTTAATACAATGTAGTTACAGAGCAGTGGTGGCCTAGTTGTAAAGTCAGCAACTTACGAGTTGTAGGTCGCAGGTTCAAACCCAGGCAGGAGCTTTACTATGTGTATATTATTTCATCACCACTGCTCTCAAAACGGTGAAAGGAAAACATCGTGAGGAAACCGCTATGTCCTAGAACCAAAAATTTCTAAGACATGTGACATCTACCATCCCGCACTGGCCTGCGTGGTGGATTACGGCCCACTCCCTCTCACGGAGAGGAGGCCTGTGTCTCAGCATGAGAACATTATAGGCAATTATGTAGTTACAGTATTTTGATAATGTTCTGAGGTTTTGGGTTTTGGTTACCTAGAAGAAAGAAGACACGCTTGATCTTGTTTGTCTTCGACAAAATAGTTAATTATCCTTATTTTCCCATTTTGCCTTTTACTCAGAACCGCGAGCAAATACGTTTCACAGCGGCAGACCAAAACAAGAGAAGATCGAACAAAAATAATGTAAATCCAAAGAAAAGTTCTCTACTCCCCCTAAATTATCAGTTCGTTAGTGGAAAAGCATTGGAAACGGGGCAAACCACTACGATTTAATGTTATTTCTCCCAAGTGTAGGAATTAGCACATGGAAAACATCGGGGGTGAAGCCCTATCGTTATTTTTATGGTTCAAATGGAAAAAAACCTATAAAATGAGCATACAATTTAAATGTGGAGGGTTCGTGTCAATATCGCTTTGTAAAATGCTTATATTTTCGGCCAATACAGCTGCGTTAGTTTATATTAATCAAACGAAATGAAGTATCTAATAACCGAATGTCAAAATTACTTTCCAATGTAAAATGTAAGTGACCTATATAATTATGTAACCTAAGTGGTTGTAAGTTCTTGTAAGTTCATTAAATATTTCATCAACAAATAGCAGCTGTTCTAAGAACGTATCATCAATTCATTATCCAGCTACTCTAGTTAACGACTTTTCTTTTGAGAAATGAATATTTCAATACACCGAAAATGTATTAACTTTTCTACGTTTAGATTACCCAGTAACTGTCAAAGTCTAACAAACAAGTTACTTATCGAATCAGACCATCGCTTAATCTACAAATAGCTCTTCTACTCATAAAATATTCTGTCCTAACAACGTATCATCAGACTAATCGTTCCATTATTTCGTCGCCTCAGTATCGACACTATCCACAAGTTTCCTGTCGCGCGAAGTATTATTAAAGTGACATAAACTATCGTCGTGCCGCGATGTATTTCAATTAAGCCTCATTATATTGCTGCTATACAAGTGTTGTTTATAAAACATGTACCGGTATTGTTGTTTATCATTTCGTTTTACTGAAGTGCTGCATTGTTTTTTCGTTTTGTTGTGAGAGAAAAATATGCTTTGATATTGCTGCCAGATTTAGTAGCTGCGCAGAGGGCGTACAATGGTACACTAGCGCCACTCCTTTAAAAAATATTATCTCGTGACTGAGAAGGAGTTATGAATAACGCTCAATAAGGACCCTCGGTAAGTGTGTCTAGAATTTTCTAATACCTTTTATAAAGTTTCATATTGAAACACGAAGCAACAAAATACGATCTAGAGGTATGTGGCCGCTTTTCTTTAGATCGTATTTTGTTTAAGATTAGTTTCTATCGTAACAAAGGTTAACCATAATGCGTAGCCTTTTCCCAACTATTTTGGGGTCGGCTTCCAGTCTAGCTGGATGCAGCTGACTACCAGTATTTTACATGGAGCGACTGCCTATCTAACCTTCACAACCCAGTTACTGGGTAATACGATATCCCTTGGTAAGACTGGTTGTCAGATATGCGGGCTTCTGACGTCCCGTAATGACTGTCAATGATCCTCGAATGACAGCCGGGACCAACGGCTTAACGTGCTTTCCGAGGTACGGAGGGGTCTTGGTATGTAAAGACGGTCACCGAACTACGTACCAACTACGGCAAGCGTAGCTTAACCTGATCGATCGACCTGTGCGGCTGTTATTACTTAGCCACAAACCAAATATCTACTAATAACCATGTTAAAAAATATATTTTTTTCAAAGTACTATTTACTTACAAGATATGCGTCTTTAGAAATAGATACTATACTTATGAGCATTGATATACATCAGTATTCCAGCATTCAATCCTGGATAAACATTTTTGTGCATTCTTTCACGCGTTCTCATTTAATATTTTCACTTCATACATTCACACCTACATTTAAGCTAATTCTGCACAGCCGGAAGGGAATAGTACAGTATGACGATACATGATACAATGAATTAAAAGTTAAAACGGACATCTGCTACATCCCATATTCCATCCATTCAACATCTGTATGAAAATAACCCAAAATAAAATAAAACCCTAAATATTATATGACCGTTTGACATTGAGTGCAGATGCGTGTTAATCACTGTCCATCTGAATAAAACCAGAATAGATTACACGTCACGGTTTTGCTCACGAAACAATGTGTGTGTTCCAAATGCTTGGGACACACTAGCATAATTGCTAGGCATTTTCGCGAGACGAGGCGCCAGAACTTAGGCCCGTTTTTATAGAGCGTTACTCAGTACTCAAGTATACTTAAGACTATAGTTTCAACCAATCCAATGGCTTGTATCTAGTATTAAGTAATGCTTGAGTACTGACACACTGACGATTTATCAGCGTGTTACCTGCGAAGCGATTTCTGAACGTGCTCTCCGCGGTTACAAAACAAAGTAACCGCGACTACGCGACGTGATCTCCGCATTTTCACAAAACTGAAGACTCACTCGTCTCCCTTTCTCTTGTACAGTGCTACTATTTTCTTAATGTCTCTCGGTAAACTTCGTGTTTCGTCAGTCGTCGGATTTCTATTAGTTGCCCTTTGCACTTGATGCAGGCCGGACGCTCTCAATCGACTTGGAAGTCTACAGAGTTGTTAGTACTACTCTTTTTACTTGTTATGTAACTTATTTTAAAAATATGAAGAAAATTAAAATCAAAAGCCATTTATTCAAACTAGGCTGAGAATCAGCACTCCAAAAACGTCCACCCTTCACCACTTCCTAGTGCTTTAGCTAAGAAGAAGAAGTAGCGCAACAAACTCCCCAGAAGCACAGCTGTCTGTTCAGTTACAAAACTTGTTTTTTTTTTAAAGCTGCTAAAGTCGGAAATGTGATGATTGCCGACAGACATTAAGAAAATAGAAGCACTTTACAGTCATGTCAACCGCTCTCGTTACGCATAAGCCTCGCTCAAAACACGCTCGCAAATTGCCAGTGTGAAAAGGTCCTTAGGAGAAGGTGGGTGAAACTCGAAGTCAATGTGAGCGCGATGTTCCGAGAGGAACGCGTTTGTTCCAGAGACGCGTATGCTTAAACAACAGTGTGATACCGATCTTAAGGCGCTGACAAGAGGCGAATGATCTAAACAAAAATCTTAAACGTCTCTGGAAAAAGTCTTAAACAAAAAAAATGCTAAATCTAAATCAAATGATTTGTGTTATTCTTGAACATATTTTGGTAACAACCAAGTTCTGAGAAATCTCAGAACTTGGTTGTTACCAAAACAAGTTTAGAAAAAAAAACCTCGATACAAATTAACGGTAAACAATTTTTTTTCTTTGAGTTCCAATCCAAAATATCTGTATTATAATTATATCAACGTACGGTTGGTATTTAATTAATAACAAGAATGTCTTATTTGAATGCAGAACTTGGTTCTTTTTTAATTTCGATTACTCAACTCATTTTTGAATAAATAGATAATTGCTTCATATTTTGGAATAAATTACAAGCGTTGTGTCATCGCACTTGTCTTTCTTTTGTTGCTGTTGTCAGCGCGCGTCTTAATCGAGAGATGAAACAACTAATAATTGGTTAAGCCGAACTCTGTCTAGTTTTGAACTAGATATTGGATGTTTGAGTAGTTTGGTACCCTATACAGTGGGCAAATTAGCGCAGTACTCTGGTGTTGTAGGCAATTTAAGTCGGATAAGTAATTGCTTACGCGATATTATCGACATATTTATTCGCACAGAGGAGTTTGGCGATATCTGGGGTGGTATTACCTCAATAGGTCTGGTTAATTACTACGTAGGTATGTAACTATTTACAAGGAAATCGGTTTCTTGTTTATAGGCAAGACCTGTATTTGGCACAGGGTAGTATTGAGACGATTTGTGTTTAGTCGATGTTTTCGAAAATTTATCCTAAATTTATGGCTTAAAAAAGGGGTAGGGTTAGACACTTCATGAAAACTGTTTAATTTTTTTATTTTATAAACATCACAGTATAATATTGGAGGAGCTCGTGGCTAAGTAATACTAATAACAATCCATCACGTTATGCTACACTTGCCGGGGTTGGCCCGTGGATGGGTGACAATCTTAAAATAGCGAGACTACTCCGTGCCTCGGATAACACGTTAAACCGTTGATCCCGGTTGTCATTCGTGGATCTTTGACAGTCGTTACGGGTCGTCAGAAGTCTGAAAGTCTGACAATCAGTCTTATCAAGGGGTATCGTATTACCCAGTTACTAGGTTGTAGAGGTCAGACAGGCAGTCGCTCCATGAAAATACTGGTATTCAGCTGCATCCAGTTAGACTGGAAGCTGACCCCAACATAGTTGGGAAAATGCTAGGCAGATTGTTTGATTGAATAATAATATTATAGGTGTCTAAGTAAATGCTGCTTCCAACAAACTCAGTAAAACCATCGTTACATCTAAAACATTTAACAAATGCGTAGTTGATTGGTCCTATTTGTCCGGTTGTCGACCACAGGCATGCAAGTAATCAATCTAAGTAGACAGTCGAGAATAAGGAACAATTTAATTTGAGTGGGGTACACGACCCAAAAGTCCTATAATGTTATACCAACATTTACATTGTTAAACAAATCGTAGCGAGTATGACCGACACCCACTTAATCAGCCTAAAATGTTCCCACAGCTAGGACACAGGCCTCCTCTCTGTGAGAGGGAGCGGGCCGTAATCCACCACGTGGCCCCAGTGCGGGTTGGTAGATGTCACATGTCATCGAATTTTTGGTTCTAGGACATGCCGGTTTCCTCACGATGTTTTCCTTTGCCGTTTTGAGAGCAGTAGTGAGTAAATAATTTACACGAAGTAAACCACCTGTCAGGGTTCGAATCTATGACCTAAAATTCGTAAGTCGCGGTCGGTACCACTGGGCCACCACTGCTTACCGACAGCCGATAAAGGACAAAATTGTGCATACGTTAGTCTATACAAACTAAATTTTATGTAAAACGCCCAATATTATTGACATATGTTTTAGTTGAAGTATTTAAGTGAATTATTGTATTCTTATGAGGAGAAACTTATGTCGAACCTCAATTTAGGGCTGATGTTTTCAACGCCAGATTTTTAACCAAGGAATATTTTCGAATTGTTGACAGTTGTTCTATACAAAAACTGTCAAACTTCAATTTTATTCCACGGATAAAGGAAATCTCACGTTGTAAAAACCATCCCGCAGTCAGCAATTCGGCAAGTCTGTTGTCGGTCAGAAAAATGGGTTGTCTGGTAAAGGCGTAGCTCGAGTGAATATTATTTCTCTAAACATTATTTCCTACCTACCTATGTCAAAAACTTGACATAGGATACGAATTGGATATTTTGCAGGAATATGAAAAATTTCCTGTTTCGCCGGGACATATGATTATGGGAAGGAAACATCAGGTAAATATACTTTTAGGAAAACTGGTATAAAATAAAGAAGTGAAATTGATCACAGTTTTTGACTCTTTTTTGCAGCTCAATATATTTAATGACCAATTATAAACTTTTGCATTGGTTCTAAAAGTGTCGTTCAAGATAACGCAGTATACGAACAACAATGACTATGCACTGAGTACTTACTCCTAAGCACACAATTAATATAACAAAATAGTAACAACTTATTCATAAATAATCACCTGCATAGCCTTTTCCCAACTATGTTGGGGTCGGCTTCCAGTCTAACCGGATGCAGCTGATTACCAGTATTTTACATGGAGCGACTACCTATCTGCCCTCCACAACCCAGTTACTGGATAGCACGAAACCCTTTGATAAGACTGATTGTCAGACTGTCGGGCTTCTGACGACCCGTATCATAACATAACATCACGCCTGTATTTCCCGAAGGATTCGACAGAGGTGTACCTATAGTACACCCACATTTCGCTAGCTATGTATAATACCCATGTGATAGGGGGGAGCCTATTGCCATCAACTACAACTGGTCACAAATCCAGACTCCAGGTTGTCACTGAGAAATGCCAGATGGAAAAATCCAATAACACTTTTGCCCGACCCGAGAATTAAACCCAGGACCTCATGGTCAGTAGTAGCGTTTAGCGACCGCTACACCAAAGAGGTAGTCTTGTATTGTTTGGATCACTTTTCGTTTCGTATATATCACTTTGGCCAACCATCCAATCATTCCTATTTCAGTCTCCTGCACAAAATCCTGAAATAGGAATGACCGTTAAAAGTTAAATGGGTCACGGATCATAAGTACCCTGTAAATAGTTGGTCGTCAGCTGGTATTAATTAGCGTCCATTGTGTCGTACGTAATAGGAGTTTGACGTAATTAACTAAGTATAAGATTATTTTGCTAATTAGCAAACGAGATGCGGAGGAAATGTGAAACGTTAAGTTTATGTCTGCATATAATCATATGTGGGCATCCAAGCAAAAAGGCATCAGTTCTCGGCAGTTCTCGGCTGTATAATAATTGTGGCATTAAGTCCGCCTTAGTACCTAATTGTGTGTGAGAAATTTAAATAAATAAATAAATTCTGACTTAAAATCATGAATAATTTGCACGCTTGCTCGCAGGCAGAATACTATGACTTTAAGTGTTTCGGACAAGAGGGGCACGTCCAGCACCCGCAGTCGTCCTGGGACAATCTCCCAACGTTTTTGACGTATGTTCCCTACTACCTGAGTCTAGTGACTCTGCTGGCGACACACGTCACCACGCACCCCTGAATGCGTATGTGTTGACTGGGTAGGTACAACCCACAGGACCTCGGCGAGAGACTGGCGGCGAAGAGGGATTCCGACGAAATAAAACATGAATTTTTCTCTCTTGAATCTTGAGCGGAGACTTCAGTTTATTCTTGAGTTACTTCTTCTAATACTGCTGGATTCGGAATGACTCACCGTAGTTTTTTTTTTTTTTTTTTTATATATGGCATCTCGCAGTTGACCTTGAGAGGCCGTGACTGCTTAACCGGTCTTTCCTGTGGCTGCCCTAAGGTATTAGCTTAAAGCCTCCAGCCAGGAGCGTAAATAAAAGTATTAAAAACTAAACGACAGCGCTCTAAGGGCACCCCCTGTGGGGTACGAACCTCGGCTTAGGGCGTCGTTGGGGAAAAACAAAGCAAATTGGGGACGGGCTGGATCAAAAGTTTAAATTCATGATTATTAACGGGGATTACTATTAAATGCTACGGCTCACTCAGCCTCGGGGCTGGCGGTTCGACGTGCAAGGGACGGGGGGAACAATTTATTCTTGATCTTCGCGTGGTACCTCGGCGGCGAGGACGGAATGACGGTTTGTGTTTGTGCACTGTACTTGTGGCCCTATTGCTTTCCTGAAGGAGAGTAATGGGGTCATCCGGGTCTAAGAGAGTATGCCTAGGTCGGCGAGTCTTACTGATTTGAGATGGCCTATAGCTAGCTGCCTGCACAACCAAGGGGTTGCGATGTCTATCTGCGGACTCGAAGAACCGCTTTGTCGCGCGTTTCAAAAACTGCTTGATGGTGGGGATTCTAAGATCTACGTGTAGGGTTTCGTTCCGAACGAACCATGGAGCGTCCGTAATTTTACGGAGAAATCGGTTTTGAAGTGCCTGCATTCTGTGAATGAGATGGGGACGGGCGTGTGCGAAAGCGGCACACGCGTACGTCATAATCGGCCGGATGCACGCTGTGTAAATACGCAATTTGCCCTTAAGGGACAACTTGCTGCGTGAGTTCAGAACGCAATGAAGCCTACCGAGAGCGAAAGCAGCGCGCGAACGCACTTGCTTTATGTGCTCAGCGAACGAAATGTGGTGATCTAAGATCACACCGAGATATTTGGCTCGCTTCTCCCAAGGGATAGGCTTGCCGAACATCTTGATCTGTCGTGGTAGGTCCGGTCTACGCCGGGGCCTAGAAAAGAGGACCGCTTGGCTCTTATCAGGATTGACCTCGATCCTCCACTTCCTGAACCAGTCACCGAGTCTGTTGACTTCGGTCTGTAGGATGCGGGAGATCTGGTCTTGACTACGGCCGGTGTAGTAGATGGCCGTGTCGTCTGCGAACAGAGCTAACTGCGCCTTTCTACTTTTCGGGATGTCACTGGAGAACAGCGTAAAAATGAGCGGAGCCAGCACAGACCCCTGAGGGACGCCTGCGCGGATCGGATGAGGGGAAGAGAGCGCACCCTCGATGCGATAGCGGAAGGTGCGGTTCAACAAATAGTCCCGTAAGATGAGCACGAGACGATCTGGCACACCGAATTTGTATAGCTTATACAATAAGCCGTTGTGCCAGACTTTGTCGAACGCTTTCGCGATATCGAAGAACACAGCACCCGTCATGAACCCGCGCTGGAAACCGGCGCTTATGTGTTCTATGATACGGTGGACCTGTTGTACGCAAGAATGTTGGGTTCTAAAACCGAACTGTTCGTTGGGGATGAGCCCCTTCGTCTCGGCGTAGTCTCTGAGACGCTTATAAATAAGCCTCTCATAGACCTTGCCGAAAACGTCGAGCAAACTGATGGGACTCACCGTAGAAATTTGCTCTTCTTTTATAGACGGCTCTAGCCAATAGAAATACTCTAATTTTGCACACGGCACTAATCCTTTTCATCTAAACCAATCAGAGCATTTCAAGGCACTAATGTAGTTTTGTATGGGAAACTTACTTTTGGCAATTTTCTATGGTAAAACACACCTTACAATTTTTATCTTATTTTTCTAACATAGGCATGGACTTATTTTAACTTTATACAAAAAACTGTATCAAAAAACCTTAATTTAAACCTTAAAAATGGCAAAATTCTGTAACGGCTCTCGTTACGGTAAAGGGTTCTTAGTACTTAAGCTTATTCTATGTTATGGTACAAGTGGCGCCGCTAGCGTTAGAAATGTGCAACAGATTCGATTCCTTATAATTCCTTAACTTATTAACATTATTACACAAGTTCGTCTATAATTTCTAAACGCGTTGTCTAATTAGCTTAAAACAATTGGAATATTGGTTTTATACAAGATCCTATTAATTAAAACTAAAACTATCAAAATGTAACTATTAACAAAAAATCACATTTTCTAGTTACGTAATTATATAATACTACATTCCTAATCTTATTCAAAGTTAGTTTGTTTCAGTCTTATTAGATTGGATAAGAAAACTAGTAACAATTATAAGTTAGATTAACTAATTAGAATGGAAAAAACATTATAATAACAAATCTAATTAGACATTACAAAATTCTATCTAACTCACGACTTGGTTTATAAATTATTGGGCGCAGATAGGGCCTCGTCGCCGACATTCTCCCCCTCGTGCGTTGCACCATCTGCTTGACTCGGCGATACTCCCGGCACCAACAGCACTACTCTCGAACTGGGTCTTCGCAGCACTCCTCCTCTGGTCTCGACATCGACGATCCTGGTCCGCCCATCTGGTCCTGGATACACTTGCTGGATTCTGCCGCGTGGCCAGGTGCATCTTGGTAGGGTGTGGTCGACGACCAACACGATGTCTCCGACTCGCAGGTCCGTAGTGCTGACTCTGCCCGCTGTCTTTCTCGGCAGTAGAGTGGGCAGATATTCCCGCAGCCATCGTTGCCAAAAATGGTCGGCAAGTCGCTGCGTGGTCTTCCAGGTGTGCTTGCCCACGAACTCGTTGTCTTCAAAGCTGCCGATTCTCGCCGCGCCGCACGATCGCCCGATAAGGAAGTGGTTTGGGGTGAGTGCTTCCTCCTCGGGGTTCTCGGAGAGGTGAGTAAGGGGCCGAGTGTTTACTATATGCTCGGCCTCTAAGAGAAGGGTGTGGAGTACCTCCTCTCGTGGATGTCTTTCGTTGAGTGTGGCGTCTAGTGCGGTTTTTATGGATCGCACCAGACGCTCCCATGCGCCGCCCATGTTTGGCGCACCGGGAGGTATGAACTTCCACTGCACGCCGATCTTCTCTGCTTCTGAAGTGATGTCTTCTTGTTTCATGGTGCTTAGTGCTTCTTTTAGTTCTTTGTTTGCGCCGACGAAATTGGTCCCGTTGTCAGTGTAGATAGTTTTCGGCATTCCTCTTCTTGCAGCAAACCGTCGCAGTGCCATGATCATGCTGTCAGTGGAGAGTGAAGGAGTGAGTTCGATGTGTACAGCTCTTGTCGTCAAGCATGTAAATAAAGCTCCCCATCGTTTTTCATGACGTCTTGCTACGGTGATTATTATCGGACCGAAGTAATCTATGCCAGTGCACGTAAAAGGAGGGTTACTATGCATAAGCCTTTCAGTAGGTAAGTTACCCGTAGGTAGTTCTTGCGGTCTTGCTTTCCTTGTCTTGCACCACTGACATTGATGCTGAACTGCCTTGATCGCTGATCTCAGTCCCAATACCCAGAAGCGTTGTCTTACTTCGTTCATTACTGTTGCGTGATTCCCATGATTGAAACGGCAGTGGAATTCTTCAATGATAAGTCGTGTTATCTTGTCCTTGCTGTCGAGCACGATGGGTCGCTTGTAGTCTCTGGTTACTCCCTGTATCGCGTCGATTCTTCCTTTTAGCCGCAGGATACCTTCTTCCAGTACTACGTCGAGCCTTTTCAACTTGCTGCTGCTTTCCAATTGCTTCCCTTGCTGCAGACACCTGATGTCTTCTCGGAAGCTTCTTTCTTGACCTCCTTTTAGTAGCAGATTTTCAGCTTGCTCCAGTAAGTCTGTGTCCAACGGTATGTATTTCCTTTCTGTTATTTTTGAAGGCTGGTGTCGCTTTGCCACCGTCTTCTTTTTTCCTTTCGTTATTTTCCAGGTGGGATCTTCTTTGCTGACGTTGACCTTCACCTTTGTCCTGCAGAGCTGAACGAACTGCAGTACTCTTGCTGTGGCTCGCCAAAGTCTCTTCCATGATGAAAACCTCTCTGGATTTGGTGATGGGAGAGTGATGCTTGTTGCTGTTACGACGTCTGTTGTCTTTTCTTCGACGGTGGTTTCTTTCTTGAAGGTTCTGGCTGCTGGCCAGTGAACTTCTTCCTTTCTCAGAAAGTCCGGTCCTGTGTACCATCGATGATCGCAGTCGAAGTGTTCTGGTACGTCGCGCGTAGCGTCATCTGCAGGGTTCTGCGCCGTGGGTACCCATCTCCAATCTTGAGGTTTGGTGAGATCTTCTATCTCTGCCAAGCGATGAGCCACGAATGTCTTGAAGGTTCTCGGGTCTGTCTTGATCCAAGAAAGCACGATGCTGGAGTCTGTCCAAAAGGTTTTCTTCTCCACTTTCAGATTCATTTCTTCTTCTACTGAATGTGCCAGTCTGCTTCCAAGAAGAACCGCCTGTAGCTCGAGTCGCGGGATTGATACCGGTTTCAGTGGAGTAACTCTTACTTTCGCTGCCACTAGGTTGACGTGGTGAGTTCCATCTTGATTTATTGTTCTCCAATAAACTGTTGCTGCATACGCCGTCTCACTTGCGTCCGTAAACGTGTGCAGCTCCCCCTCGGTGCAATGCGGCGCCAGGCATCTTGGAATCTGAAGGTCTTGGAGTAGCTTCATCTTCTCTAGGTAAGTCTTCCACGTTTCGTACTCCCTTTCTTCTATTTCTTCATCCCAGCCGATGCCGCTTCGCCATATGTTCTGAAGCAGCTTCTTACCCTGTATTAGAACGGGTGATGCTAATCCTAGTGGATCGAAGGTCGACATTACAGCGCTGGTGACTTCCCTCTTCGTGGGCACCTTGAACCCCTTGACTATTTCCTCTGGTGTATTCCGGAGGTTTGCCCTGAAGCCGATGGAGTCCCTTTCTGTGAACCAGCGCAGTCCCAGTGTCTTTTCTTCCTTTTCACCTAGGTCCACTTCTGTCTTTTCTGTTGTTTCCGTCTTCAAGTCTTCCAGCAGCACAGGTTGGTTTGACGCCCATCCTCTTAGTTCGAAACCCGCCTTCTTGTGTATGAAGTCCACCTGCCTTGTCACTTTTCTGAAGTCTTCTGCCTGGTGGAAGCTATGCAGGTAGTCATCCATGTAATGGTTCAGCTCAATTGCTCTTGCTGCTTCTGGATACTGTTCTTTAAAGTCTGCTGCATTTCGGTTCTTTACGTAGATCGCTGTGCTTGGAGATGATGTCGCGCCAAAGATGACTGATGTCATCCTATACTTCTTCGGTGACACGTCACGATGATCCCCGCGCCACAGGAACCTCAGACTATCTCTATCTTCTGGCCTGATGCGAACTTGGAGAAACATTTCCTTTATGTCAGCCGCCACTGCCAATGGTCCTTGCCGGAACCGCAGTAATACCCCGAAGAGAGATTGTAGTAGATCTGGTCCTGACAGCAGAGCGTTGTTGAGGCTTCTTCCTTTTGACATGGCTGCGGCGTCGAAGACGATTCGTATTTTCTTCTTTAACGGATGTACCACAGAGAAGTGAGGGAGGTACCACGTTTTCTTCGGGTCTTCGACTTCATCAGATGCTTCTTCTGCATACTGGTTTTCGATTAGGTGCTGAATCTGCTTGCTGTATTCCGCCTTTAACTGAGGATCTTTGTCTATCTTCTTCTCGATGTTGATTAATCGGTTCTTGGCAGACGTGTAGCTCTCTGGCATCTGTTCTTCTTCATTCTTCCACAGAAGTCCAGCTTCGAATCGACCATCTTCAAGTCTTCTGCAGGTCTTCTCTAGGATGGTGAGTGCTCTTCCTTCTGAGTCTGTAGTGGGTCTTCTTGGTTGCACACCAAGTGCCTCGATTGCAAAATGATCCTTAATGGTTTGATGCATTCCTTCTTCTGGAACGCTGACATGTAGACATGTGTTCAGTAAGTGTACTGGCCTTGCGCCTCCAGTGTCTGACCCATGGAGCACCCATCCAAGTCCCGTTCTTGAAGCAACTGGTTCTCCTGGTTTTCCTCTTCTTACTTCTTGAGTAACTATTAACTCCCAATTATCTTGACCGATGAGTAGCTGAGGTGATTCCCTTTCGTAATATAGAGAGTCTGCGATCTTTTTTAAGTGTTGACAATCTTGAATCCTCTTCTTGTCTAGGAACTGTGGTGCAAGCTTCAACTCGACGACGGTCCGAACTCGCTTCAGGTTCTTCTTGCTTTCTTGATTAACCCCTTTTATCATAAGGTCCAGCACCTGAGAATCCTTCTTTCTTATCAGCCTGCCTCCTACTGTCTCGATGACCAGTTCCTCCTTGCTCCCTCGAACGCCAATCTCTTCTGCCACTTTTTCATCCAGAAGTGACACTGTTGACCCTTCATCCATAAGAGCCGGTATCTTCTTTGATCCTTTCGACCCGAAGACTTCCACCGGAGCTATCTTCAGGTATGCCCTTGCGCTGCTGACTGCATTCACTGACGCTGTGACGCTCGCCACTTCTTTTGGTGATTCCTTTTTCTTATCTTCTGAGGTATTTTCTTCTGACTCGACGTGCAATAAATGATGGTGCCACCTCTTGCATTCCTTGCACGATGGTTTTTTGCAACTCTCCTTGCGGTGTCTTCCTTGAAGACATTTGAAGCAGACGTGACTCTTCTTTGCTGTTGCCCACCGATCTTGAACTGACGCCTTCTGGAACTTCTGACATTCGACAAGGAAGTGTTCGCCTTCACACATAGGGCAAGCCTTTTCTGTTTGTCTTGAATCCTTTTCCTTGAAGTTTCTTTCTTTGGTTGAATGCGTCGCTTGTCGATGGGTCCTCTTGAACCCGCTCTTCTCCTCTGAAGTTGCAAAGGCTCCACATTTGTCTGCTTCTATGTTCAGGAACTTGGATACCAGCTTCAGGTTGGAGAACTCGCCTTCATCTGATGCTGCAGTGAAGTCGTACCATCGGAACTTGAGAATTGTCGGCATTTTTTCTATAATTTGTTTCACCATCTCGGGTGAATGCAGGTACTGTGGTTTCTTCAATCCTTTTATTGCTGCTACGCTGTTGTTGATTTGACTAGCGAAGATGCATATGTCCCTTGGATTTTCTGAAATCTTCGGTAATGTCTTGACCTTATCCAATTCTGCCAGCACCAGCGCATCAGGTCTTCCATATCTTCTTTTTAGGGCCTGCATCACTTCCAACGGAGAGGCTTCAGAGTATAGCAGGCTCTTGATAGCTTCTCTTGCATTGCCCTTTAGTGCTCTTCTTAGTCGAGCCATATTCTGGACGTCGTTGAACATTGGTGCTGTATCTTCGTAGACAACCTTGAAGGCCAACCACTCGCTGCTGTTGCCGTCGAAGTAGGGTAACTCGTGGATATACTTCGGCTGTGCTGCTGGTCCTCCTCTTGTGGTAAATACTTCTTTCAATGCTGTTGCCAGCGCTTGTACTTCGATGGTAGCCCCTTTCACTGAAGAGTTCTCTTCGGGCTTCACCTTCTGAGGTTCTTCTGGAGGGTGCTGGTCTCGTTTCTCTGGTTGCTCCATGTCGTTGTCTTCTAATACGGATGTCTGAATCCAGTTCTGCACCTGTGCTGTTCTGTCCTCCTGGTCTTCATCCACAGAGTCTTCATCCTCACATTGAGCCAGCTCCAATCTGACACGGGCTAGCTTCGCCGCAGCCTGGGCTTGCTCCAACTCCAGGCGTGCTAATTCTTCTCTGGCTTCTAGCTCGCGTCTTCTGGCGGAGGAACTCGTGGTCTTCGTGGACCTGGCACGACGACTGACCCCTTTCGGTTTAAGGGTCGTGGCGGAGCCATAAACACCCTTTTCCGGTACATTGTCTGGAGTCTTCGTAGTCGTCTCCTTCCGTGCGGCATCTTCTTTCTTCTGTCCGTTTTTTTCAGATGCCGCTGTTGTAGCAGTCGTAGCCGTAGCCTCTGTAGCCGTAGTCCTCTCTGTGGCCGTAGTCCTCTCTGTGGCCGTTGTACCCGAAGAAGTGTTCGTGTCCGATGTCGCTGCGGTTCCTGATGACCCTGACGCTGACGTAACCCCTTCTGACCCTGATGCTTCTGCCGTTGCGTCTCTAGCGGTGGGACGGGACGGCGGGCGTAAGGGGGCATCCTTCTGCGACCTGGTAACCGGCATCTTGCAGTCTTCTTAATTTTTCTGGACTCTTCTTGCTTCTTCTCCTGGCAGGGAATCCGGCTCGAAGGACCAACTGTTTCGGACGAGAGGGGCACGTCCAGCACCCGCAGTCGTCCTGGGACAATCTCCCAACGTTTTTGACGTATGTTCCCTACTACCTGAGTCTAGTGACTCTGCTGGCGACACACGTCACCACGCACCCCTGAATGCGTATGTGTTGACTGGGTAGGTACAACCCACAGGACCTCGGCGAGAGACTGGCGGCGAAGAGGGATTCCGACGAAATAAAACATGAATTTTTCTCTCTTGAATCTTGAGCGGAGACTTCAGTTTATTCTTGAGTTACTTCTTCTAATACTGCTGGATTCGGAATGACTCACCGTAGAAATTTGCTCTTCTTTTATAGACGGCTCTAGCCAATAGAAATACTCTAATTTTGCACACGGCACTAATCCTTTTCATCTAAACCAATCAGAGCATTTCAAGGCACTAATGTAGTTTTGTATGGGAAACTTACTTTTGGCAATTTTCTATGGTAAAACACACCTTACAATTTTTATCTTATTTTTCTAACATAGGCATGGACTTATTTTAACTTTATACAAAAAACTGTATCAAAAAACCTTAATTTAAACCTTAAAAATGGCAAAATTCTGTAACGGCTCTCGTTACGGTAAAGGGTTCTTAGTACTTAAGCTTATTCTATGTTATGGTACAAGTGGCGCCGCTAGCGTTAGAAATGTGCAACAGATTCGATTCCTTATAATTCCTTAACTTATTAACATTATTACACAAGTTCGTCTATAATTTCTAAACGCGTTGTCTAATTAGCTTAAAACAATTGGAATATTGGTTTTATACAAGATCCTATTAATTAAAACTAAAACTATCAAAATGTAACTATTAACAAAAAATCACATTTTCTAGTTACGTAATTATATAATACTACATTCCTAATCTTATTCAAAGTTAGTTTGTTTCAGTCTTATTAGATTGGATAAGAAAACTAGTAACAATTATAAGTTAGATTAACTAATTAGAATGGAAAAAACATTATAATAACAAATCTAATTAGACATTACAAAATTCTATCTAACTCACGACTTGGTTTATAAATTATTGGGCGCAGATAGGGCCTCGTCGCCGACATTAAGGCTGTAAGATCTTCCCTTGTAAACCTTGTATTTTCTTGCAAATAAACAATTTGAGTTTGAATTTAGTTTCCGAGATATAGGTACGCAGTTTTGTAGAGTTGGGTGGAAAAATTCCTTTCGCGATTTTAATTGATTATTAATTAATGCTCCATTATCTACAAGTTTGCAATGATTTTTCTCAAATCAAGCTTTTTCAGAGTTTCAACTTCAAAAGTCTGATTAAAAAAAATGTACCAGTTTTTGAATATTTTTTCAAGGACTATTCTAGATAAGTACCGAATCTAGTCTTAGCTCAATACACATAAAGGCATAACAGTAGGTACTACTATTTTATATTTAGAAGGGCTCGTGGCTAAGTTAAAGGCGCACGGTTTTATTGACCATCTATTTCATACCATGACCCCTTCGAGTCTAGAAAAGCACGGTGGCTGTCACTCTTAGACCTTTGTCAGTCGGTGCGGGTAGTCAGAAGCGTGACATTCTGACAACCAGTCTTACCAAGAGGTATGGTGACACCCCTTAACTGGATTCAGGTCAGACAGGCAGTAATTGCATGTAAAATACTGGTAATCAGCCTGCAGCATCCGGTTAGACTAGAAGCTGACCCCAACATATTTGGGAAAGGCTAGACAGATGATGGCTATTGATTATTTATTTACAAAATGAAAAGATTTTCTTTGAGTACAGCTTTCAGGAGATTTATTTATACTTCACGTAGGTATGTTCTCCGGAGAGCTTTGAAGATTAGAGTATGCTTTCACGAGTCACTCTCTATACAATCCTGTCTCAAGAGACAGTATCAGAATCGATGTTTCTTGATAGTTACCTGCGAGCCTATACGAGTGAAATTAAATCTCATCTAAGGCAGTGTATGATTTGTAAACGATCGTAGCCATGACTTTATTTGTCGATTTTTTTTTGATTTTGTGATAGATTGTAGTAGGTACATATTTCAATATTTGGGTTTTATTACAAACACGAAATGTATTGTAAAAGAAAATGTATAGAAATATTACGGAAAAAATATATATATATAAATATTATTATTACGCACTAATCACATCACACTAATATTATAAAGGCGAAAGTTTGTGAGTGTGTGTGTGTGTATGTTTGTTACTTCTTCACGCTCAAACGGCTGGACCAATTTTGATAAAATTTGTATGGAGGTAGCTGACACCCTGGATTAGGACATAGGCTACTTTTTATCTCGATATTCTTACTGCATTGCGACTTACGCGGGTGAAACCGCGGGGCGCAGCTAGTTGTTACATAAAAGTATCGTAGGCACACTAACGGCTAAGCCTCCAAGCGCACGGGCGCTTTTTAAAGCGGCGCGCGGCGTTAGGAAAATGCGCTCAGGGGATCTACTCCGAAGCGCTAAACCGAAGTATCGGCCGAATGTTCGGTTGCTTCTTTACTACGGCTAACTATCGCTGACTACGGCAAAAAAAAAGAAGGCAGTCGAAGAGATAAGCCAAAGTCAAAACCGTGAATTGAAGTCGGGTAAGGACTCAAAGTCAAAAAAGGAAACTATGGAAGTTATAAAACTTCCGATCATTCGGCCGATACTTCGGTTTAGCGCTTCGGAGTAGACCCCCAGGGGCCCAAGTCTGCTATTTTTATAAATTCAGTGATTCCAACACGATCCCATTGTCATGCCATTTTCATTTTGCTAAAAGTTCGTAATCTGGTAAATTCATAATGTTCGATAATTGGTCGGTCAATGTTCTCGTAATATAATTGTATTATTATAATGGCATTGTCGTATTGCCATTATTATAAAACCCATTAGTAGAAATGTCATTCATTTGTCATTATGTACGAGATTACCGATATATGCAATATATTTCTTTCAAAGTAGTGTCAGTGGCCGAACATTGGAAAGTCATAATGACGCCATTATAATAGTAGATTACCAAACTTGTCAAAATCAACAATTATGAAATCAATGATCGACCATTCTGACACTATTGTAATAGCAGACTTGAGGCCCTGGACCTAAGTCGAGCGTTGAGAATCCAACAGAGCACATCCTTCGCGCGTTGAAAAGCGCAACATCGAACTTTTGAACTGCCAGCGCCAAGCCGACTGTTCAGAATCTAGCCCCCGGTAAAAAATCGTCGCGTTAAAAAAGCACCCGTGCGTACGTGGGCTTACTGTGAGATTAGACTCATCAATTATGTTCGTACTTACTCTACATTCATGAATGTGGATTAAAATAGATTACTAGATTAAAGCGAACTAGTATATTATACTAGACTTTTATCTAGGTATGTAAATACAATAATCTAACTATGAATGATAAATTACCTCTGGGAGCGACAAACTACGCACTAATTTAGGGACCCGCATTTTGTGGATGTTAGTAACAAACATGATTTAAACTTGAATTGTTTCGAATTTTTATTATTTTTCAATACCGACATTTTCGTCATTGCTTCCACAGCCAATATATGTATACTTTGATCCATAAAAAATCGGGCTTTCAATCGGTATTACCGCAGCAAGTTCAGCTAGGTTCAAAGTTAATACTTTTATCTTGACCACATTCCATATTATCACCAATGAAACAAAAATATGGAGAATAATATACCAACACCCAAAACATTCCTTATTTAATAAAAACAAGGTCACTCTTCCCGACTTGTCTTATATCAGTCAAGAACAGACATCGTTATTATCCAATTGAATACATTTAGTGAACGGTATTAGTCTTGCATCTTAATAAGGGTAAATCAGGAGTAAGTGTTTGAGTTCCGACCTTTTACTTTTATCGTAAAAGTAAAACTCAAATAAAGGAAGATACATCGACCTAATAACAAGGGTTTGCAACAAGTTGCTGTAAAATAAAATTTAAATGGAAAAGCATTTTATACGTTGACTTGTTTATTGACCGGTATTCAATTTAGCCATTTAAAAATGGTGTCAAATTCGATGACAAAGTTAAGGTAAGTGACTTGTCAAAATGAAAAAGAAATGAAAATAGGCTTGGATTTTGTATCCAACAACAACATTCCATGCACATTTTAAGCCTCGTTCTGGTCAACAAAATGCAATATAGCTATTCGTAATCTGCTATGTGATTATTTTTTTAAATGCTTAAATTCGATGATTCAATGAAAAAAGCGTGTTAAAAAAACCCGAGCATAGGCAGTCTAAATCAAATTTCGAACGCAAGCTCTGCCCCTCGCTCCCCGACACTCCGTTATGTGCTAAACGCTAATACGAGTACATCAGTAATAAAGTTGAATATCGCATGCGCTCTTTGATCGTGTTCGAGCACGAAAATAAATAGCGTAAGTCTCAATTCTTATTTCGTTTATAACTAAAGTAATAATTGATCTAGAGAAAAAATATCTTGTGTCGGGATAAGAAACTATATTTTCTTGCTGTGAATATTTATTTTAGACATAAAAGCTGAACAATCTTGTTTGTTTTTAGAATTATCATTAAAAAGACATGATTTTAGAATAAAAAAAATATTGAGAGAAAATATTACAATTACGTAACTGTCTTCAACATGGAAAGAAAAAGATCCAATAAATCATATACTAAAGTTTAATTTTGCTTGTACATGTGACTGTTTCAGAATATTCATGCAAATTAACATTAAAATAGGGAGCCTCCTCTTAACGCAGCTGATAGTCACATTTAGGTACGTTGATGTGATCATTTTATTGTACTGGACCATACCTGGGAATCGGAGATACTGAAGGTAATTGATCCATTTGTTTTCCCTTTTTTACACTTATACGAAAATAAATACCCTCACAACTCCTATACCGTTGCATGCACCCATATATATTATATTTATTCATTAAAACAACACATCCGTACCAACAACACATAACCACCACCACTTTGTTCATATAAACAACTTCTTATAACTATGCGTGCACTCAAAAGGACAATGTTTTTTTAACATGCGTTAATTTCACGCTACCGTAAACAGCGATTTTTCACATAAAAAATAAAAGTAGTTTCCCAGCAATAATATTTTTCTGAATGTCACTTATTATATCAAGAATAGAATGAGAAGATAATGCCTCATGCGATGGGCTATGTTACACCCTGTATTGTGCAATCCATTTGGAAGATTTTCGTTTTATGGGCCGAGAATCATTTTGAAGTCAGTCGTAAGATACATGTATGGATACATCATTCGTCATCATCATTTCAGCCGAAAGACGTCCACTGCTGGACATAAGCCTCCACCAAAAGGACGGGGGGGTTACCATAATCGCCACGCTTGGCAGGCGGATTGGCGATCGCAGTATTGTGTTAAATACATATAGAACGCTGCTGCCCATTCTCTATTAAGTCCCTTAGTCGCCTTTTACGACACCCACGGGAAGGGATGGTGCTATTCTTTACGTCCGGCACCACACGGAACATACATAGATAAATATTATAATTTGATATAATTATGTTTAATTGAACTTATGAAATAATTATTTTGTACCACAAGTTATAACTGCATGATCAATAAAATAAATTTTATAGGTATTTACTATATATTAATGTTAATAATCTATTAAAAAATTGTTGATTGCTAATTGTTTGCTAATTTTATTTTTATTTTAATAATTATACCTTTTGCTGTGCCTTTGTACCTTTTAAGGTACAATTACGGACCCTGTAGGTCCGTAATTGTAATATAAGCTATTGTAACACCTTTAAACATTATGGAAAAGCAAATAAATATATTAATATGAATAGGCTCGCCCCCTATTACATGGGACTTATACATTTCGATACTGATAGTCTCGCGAAATGTGTATACCAGTAGTAGGACCCTTCGGGGATTACAGGCGTGAAGTTATGTTTGTTTTTGTTTATATGAATATGAGCTGTGGATTTAGAAAGTTTACGCGTATTTTTAAAAATAAATCCAGTACTCTGGTATTCGGTAGCTCAGCAATCTTCGCGAGATTCTCACTGACGAAATAGTTATTTGTGTTTGAAATTCTAACAGGCTCATCTAAGAATCACAAAAGAGCGCTACGGAACAATAACATTTTCAAACATTCTTTACAACAGCGTTGATCGAGTTAATCATCCGTCAATCCGTGTTTAAAACGTCAAGTTTTAATAAAAATATGCCTAACCTGGGGGTCTACTCCGAACATAAATCCGGAGTATCGGCCGAATGTTCGGCCGTTGCTTGACTACGGCTAACTATGGCTGACTACGGCGAAAGAAGAAAAAACGACACTCAAAGAGATAAGCCAAAGTAAAAAATGTCATTTTAAGTCGGGTAAGGATTCAAAGTCAAAAAAGGAAACTATGGAAGTTATAAAACGGCCGAACATTCGGCCGATACTTCGGATTAGCGCTTCGGAGTAGATCCCCTGTATTCAAACTATCCGATACTATCAAACATTTTGTTCTTTATAAAATATAGACAGGACATAGGAAATTGCCTGAAAAATTAAAATCTATAAAAATCAACGCGATCTAGGAGTCATTTATGTACTTTATCTAAACCCATGCTATAAATCCTCCATAATTGTTTCTGAAACAGTTAGCTTATTGCCAACATTAAAACAACCAATGTCATAATATAGTAACCATAATATCATCTAAACGAGTGTTATATTGTTGTACTAACATTATGCAACTCCTTTGCTTTTCGATCCCTTCCTTACTCATCAAACAGCCACATTCTCACTACTCAATTTGTGGTATCTTTATGAATTTCAAAAAAAGAACATTGTCATGCACGCGCGTTCCACTACCACAGCGCCGTAATTAAAAAATTGTAAATAATTATATTATTACCTATACATGATTTTTTTGTATTAGATACTCAGCAATTAAACTTTCCATGAATTTACATGGGGTTCTTACAACACTGTACAACACCATATGGTTTCAGAACCTTCTATAGAGGATTCATATCATGCGTGTAGATAAAGTCTTGTATGCAACTGTACATGTGTGGTTCTTTCCTCAAAAGACCATTTCAGACACCAATCTACATGGCCTTCTGACCAAGATTATGTCTGGACTTTAAAAGAGACTGTGACCTCTGAGTTTGTTTCGGCCTTTCTTCTCAGAGTAGTCAGATAGGAACCCCGACCTCATCTAGTTTTAAAAATATGACTGACGTGTAAAAGTGTTTGTACAAACTTACTTACAGAAATAAAATACATTTATCATTTACATTATTAGGTATTAAAACACTCATGTGATTAACCCACATTCGTGTTTTAATACCCCTTATTATACAACAGTTCCACAAATAACTATAATGTTAAAATTTCTGCTTATATAATAAAGCATCTGTCTCTAGTCATGGCCGTTAAATTATATGGCAAAGCATTACACAAAAATTCTTCAATTCAAAAGCACGAACATGCGTCCCATTTAGCAGCGCCATGACACAAATAATGGGGCTCATAATTTCAGGAATTGATAACGTCACGTTTGCCTAACGAGCTCAACTAGCCAGCGACCGAACGAACGCATCAAATTGACGATGCATGCTCCTAACATTACGCTTTTAAATATTTTGTTACCGTAACTAACACTTGTGGAACATGCAATACAGAAATAAGTAGATTATTGTGTTTTTATGAGTTAATAATACCCGAAGCTGAGCTTGCAATCGCATTCGTGTCGACCAAAAGAAAATTATTTTCGAAGTATAATGTGTAATTGTGCAAAAAAAAAACGTGTCAAACTTAGCTTTTATTGAATTTTGCTGTATTACGCTAGATGGCGTCACTGCGACAAGGGATCACAGTTTTTATATGACATTAATTCCGATGGTCTCAATATAGTATCTATCTTAAATCTCTTTGTAATTATGATTCCAAATTACAAAAGATTCTGACTTATGAAAGGCTTTAACTTTATTTTTATAATAGCGGCAATAGAAATACCTACACAATCTGTGAAAATTTCAACTGTCTGCCTATTACGGTTAAGAGATACAACCCGCTGACAGACAGACGTACAGACGGACAGCGGATGCTTAGTAATAGGGTTTTTGTTTGGCATCCTTCCAGTACGGAACCCTAAAAATGAACAAAGTTAACACTCACATAACTTTTAAAAACTGACTTCATAATCCAAAAAATCTTTTCTTAAAACGTGTGATGGTTACATTACTCGCACTGGCCTAGCTATTCCATGCATTATTTCGTATACACTACCTCGCTACTTCAGGTGTAAGAGAAAAATATAAACTTTATTACGTACTTTTACCTTGAAGAAAGTAAGTTTGTCACTGAGAAATGGTTTACTTTAGCACTTAAAGTAGTGTAGCTACTTTGTGCCACTACTAATAATACTGGAACTACCCACAATGTTGACGACACGCTTAAGGGTCTGACCTGAGTTTACAATTATATCTGTTACTGAAACTGTGCTGTCGCTTCAGTATTTAGTTGGTTAGCTGCGCGAGTTTTCAGCTGAATAAAATTATTTAAGACTTAAAATTAAAGACGGGTGTCCGGACATTGATAGAGGTTCATCGTTATCGCAATATGAAAAAAATCTGAACTGCCATACTGAACTGTACATATAATATATTTGAAAAAAAGTTGTTCCATTTCCTTATGCCTAACAGATCAAACATTTCGCAACGTGTGCTGAAATTCTTACACCCCGATCCAGGCTTTCAATTTGAAGCTTTTGAAAAATGGAACAATTTTCGGTAGGAACGCGTCTACCAAAACGTAGTTCTCATCTTCCTTTAGGAAATGTTCAAAATAACCCGAAATGTTCCAAATATCTGGATGTAATCCCATCTAAGATGACCTAAAACCAATCTTTATAGTAATATATTGATTAAACATAAACGTGTTTATCTTAGATTCCAATTCAGATTGAATTTCAAACATCTAAATGTTTGACATTGACGCGAGATTTATGCTATCTTACGGTTACATAAACATTAACAGAAATTGTTTATAGATCTAAATAAATTTATATAGCTATGTCAAAAGTTTAGGTGGTGTCATCGGAAGGGAGTTGTAAGCTCACATCTGGGTACCAAAGGAGACGAGTCTGCTTTTATTAGTACACCTGTGCCGTACGGCAATGAATAAAAAGAAAAAGATAAAATAATCATCAGTAGAATTTTCAGAGAGACTGTTGGAGAGTGTACTGAAAAATAATGATTCCCTACTGGTATTCACATGACTGTAGGTAACATTTTCATCACAAATTTGCTTCTATTAGCTCCTTAATCAGCTTAGAATTTAACTTAAGGTGAATCTGCAGCAGTAGCCCTAAAATTCAAATTTTCTTACGTTTTATGCAATTTGCAGGTCAGTGTCAACGGTATAAAATTTGAATTTCGCGGGCTACAGCTGCAGATTCACCTTAAGACACAGGAAAGGACAACAGAGGAGGACAGGAAGGCAAGGCGTTGTGCCCTTGACGGTGTACTGCAACTTAATTTCCTACGCAACCTTTTACCAAGTTGAGTTTATTTTTATCTTATAAGTAGACTTAGGTACTAATTAGTCATTATTATCTGAAGCTTACACTTCATAAAACCTGAAGTATATAACTATACCGAAGAACACCTTTAATAAACATAAAAATAAAAACCCATATTCCTAGAAAAGTTTCAATAAAAATCTTTTACCATTTATTAAATTTTCCTGATTCTTGTTATTGGGTAATATCAAAAATTATATTTTATTCCGCTTTGACACACGTTCGAAATCCTTTCTCGTTTGATAGACAGTATAAAAATTGAGTTGCACCAACTTTATAATACTGAACACTGGCACATACACGCTTTGACAGCCCTATTTTCAGTTTGCCTTCGACTTTGTTATTAGATCTGCTGTTCCAATAAAAAATACTGGTAGAAAAACCTACATTTTTAACACAATGTAAAGTTTAAGGTTCATGGTACAACTGGTCGAAGCACAGTTTATTTAGGAATTATTGAAAAAAACTGTCAATATCAATATTATAATGAGAAAAATAACCTTAAATCTATTTAACGGGTTGTACGTTATACTTTGGTATCTAAAAGCAAGGAAAACCGACATTTTAAAGAAAAAAAAAATCTGTAAAGGAAAATAAGTATTGCGTTGATTAAATTTGGAATCAGTGAGTAACATTTCAATAAAAAAACATAATTCAGCTGGTGTAAATTGTTTTTGAAAAGTCTTCTCACGGAAGTCTTAAGTCCACTTAAATAATATTCCGCGAAAGTCCTTGCAATCAATCACTGTAAAGATTTATGACACTCAAAGTGTCGGCCAAGATCATTGTCTATTGATACGATAATTGACCTGCAACTCTTGTATTGGGAGTTACTTCTGCGAAATTGCTTTGGCCTTGTGGTCATGCACGCAAACTTCCCGACACTAGACATTATTAGTGTAAATTATATACAATAAACACTGCATATATGTACAATTGTACTCAACTTTTCTATACATTATAAATACACTCATAGTAATGAGAATTTGAGTACGACTGTTTGCTACAACATAAGATAATTAAGATTTTTGGCAAAGAAGTAATTAACTTGTTAGCTATGAGGATTGGGGTTGCCAACCCTACTATAAAACATTATTTTTAGTATATGCGAAATCTGAATATAGTTTGTTCAGAATAAGGAACTGAATCGATTTCAATAATTTTTATACCATATTATATTTTGTCCCAAAAATATTTAAGTGTGATGGAAAATGTTATCACCATTTAATTACTTACAATACAATCGCCGTACGGCTACGTACCTACTGCTAAATTATTATCAATGAGCGCAAGACGACCCTGGAGGCGCGGGGGCGCCTAATCTCGTAGGTCAAGCCGTGGTCACAGTTAGTATCTATCTACGTGCACCTACAGATTCGCATTAACTTGACGGGATTCCCAATTACATTATAGCTATATGTACAACAGCTTGGTTTAATTGATATCACGGTGGTGCTGATATAATAAAGTTAAGGTACCTATTGTCCTGTCTATCTTGAAGTAGGTAATAACCAAGAAATATTTAACGCTTTTAACTTAATAAACATTAAATTCATATTATTAGTAAGAGCATTGTAATTACAACTGCTTATAATTTCAATATTAATCAACTATCTGTTACCCGCGAATTCGCCTGCGATGCTGGATGAAAAGTAGCCTATGTCCTTAACCAGCACCCTAATTGCGTAACACAGTTTGAATCAGAATCGGAATGATTTTGAAGTATATTGCTAATCCATTGCTACATAAGTTAGACAAAATTGTTTGCTCAACAACGCGTACAAAACGCAATGAATGTTGTGGGACTGTCAAATTGAAACTGATTCTTACTGGTGTTACGCAATTAGCCCGCAGGTCATGGTCTATATGTGTCCCAAATTTTATTCAAATCCGTTCAGCCGTTTTAACGTGAAAGCGTAACAAAGAAACAAAAAAACTCACTTTCGCATTATAATATTAGTTACGATTATCTCTTTGCACAGAAAATGCCAACAAGATCTTAATAGTTTTTTTCCAATCAGACAAAATGGCTATGAAAATTTAGTAGCTACCTAAATGAAGTCAGTTTTCCGAAATTTGCCATGAAGTTAATAAAACTAAGTAGGTACCTCAGTATTTGTTATTTATTATGTGTTTTATTTGATTACGAAGATAAGATCACTGAATACTAAGAAGGTACATAATTATGGTTAGTTTATTCTGAAGTAATATGCAAGGACTTGTTTCTTTACTTAGTTTTGCATGTTAACGACACAGGTCAACCGGATTGCAATAATAATTGAATACACACAGGTTTTCAAAGAAGCGTCTAATTATGCAATGAAAAGGTTTAAACTTTTTGTTTACAAAAAATAACTTGCATAAAACATAGGTAATGTGTAACTTAGTAAAAATGTAAATAAAATGTTTCAACTCACCATTTGAAAATAATATCACGAAAACAGCATACAAAACAATATTCTTCGTCATTGTGAAAATATTTCTCCGTTTACGAAAAAAAACACAAACAATGCAGATAATAAAAGTTCAAGGCTGACACATTCTATTTTCGCGCCTTTTTTATTTAAATGCGTTCGAAAAATGTAGTTGCGTTCCAAATCAATTGATTGTTTATGGTTCGTGCAGATGCGGGCAAGGCTTGGCGCGACTGATGTTTGTGCCTCTTTTACTGACACTGTGAGCTTGGAAACGGGACGTAATATTGAAGGATAAACATCACGCTTATTTTTAGAGCATTTGAACTGCTGGAATGTCACTCTGTATGGAGTACTACTACTCACCCAAAGATCTTTAAACGGTTAAATTAAAACCTTACGTAACTTTTTAACAAGTGGATTGTCGGGTTGTTTGCTTCCTTTTTTTAGGCGTTGTTTTTTGTTGTTATCAGTTTAATCGTTTTTCTTCCCTAAATGGGATGATATTTCAGATTTTTATTCTTGCGGTACGGTCGCCCTTTTGAACGTCTAAGGGGTTCTTATTGCGCACGAAAATGAACAAGCTGTGTGCTTCCCCACTTAAATAAATTGTTCCTTGTTACTGAAAAGAACAGCATTAAGATGGCGTATAATGGTTTCTGGAAACTTAAAGGGTAGCTCGAAAGTAGCAACGTTGCTTAATCATGTTTGAAATGCGTTCTAATGGATTAATCGCGCTTAAAAGCACCCGAATTGCTGACAAGAGAAGTAATCCAAACAATAGAACCCTCCCTAGACGCTACTTAAAAATAAAATTATGATCGAGTTGTAAAAAGCTTGTATTTTTTATTTAAAAACAAAACTCTTGCATTGATTCTTTTCTTAAGCATAGAACATAAAGGAAATCTTTCCTTATTATCTGTTTCGCTGATTATCAGCTCATATAAGTAAGAAATGGACTTCTTGGCGGGAAAGTGAAGCGTCATGTTAGCAGTTTTGTTTTATTTTCTAAAATTTGTGTTTAGCCGAATATTAATGGGTAATAGTGGTGGATTATTAACCATTAAGTGTTCGTGAACCTGCATTAATGTAGGCAAATGAAACAAAACAGTGCAACATCACTTTAAGTTGTCTCAAGAAGTCCGCGCGAGGTTTCAGTAAAGTGCCGCGTCTTTACTTAAACTCAAGGGGAGCGGGGCGGGATATCATCAATCATCTTTATCATGCATTGAGTGGAGTTCATTTCATAATTATTTATATAACTTTGTACATGTTAACAAATTTTACATGACACTGGCTAAATGCACACACCGTGCAAAGCCAAAAAGAAAAAAAAAAAAAGAAAAAGATATATATATATAAGTAGTCACAAAAACACGTGCATACAAAAAGATACGATAATTCAACTAAAAAACATAAATCAATACAGATTTATACGTAAGAACACACTACATAGGTAAATAGTCGGCAGCTGCACGCCGTGACAAGGGATTCCACTCAGCATGATGCTGTCCTATGGGGGACCCACAGCAGAGCGCTGATTTTCATTGATCACCCGAAAACGATATGAGTTATTTAATTAATTTGAATTAATTAGGAATCACAATGATAATTTAATCATCCGCCCACTTCAGCTACAAATTAATAAATCTCTAGATAAAACGAATGTTTCCATACCTTTTCCCGAAATTGTTGGAACAGTAACTGAATTTTGTCCCTTTGAGTGTTTGCCCGGACAATTTGCCTAATTGCCTTCATACAAAAACAATCATCTTAAACCTGAGGCAAACACTGACAATAACATTCCGTGAAGGGGAACACCGATTATTTCGGAACCCATTGTCCAAACCTTTCTGGGATGCTGTTTTCCTGTTAGAAGGCCATTTTGGTCACCTTTCCCCTAATTGTAGGCAAGCGCCTTAAGCGTCGACCAAACATTTCCATGAGATGTTTTGTTATAATTGTGTTATGTTTGTGTCTTAGGGCGTTTACAGAAGGAACATATTTTTTAAACATTGCCTTTTTGTTTAGATATTTTTGCTGCCAGCAAACTGAGACACTGAAACTGTGATATCCGATCCGTTGGCGATATTTCAGGAAAAGTGTTTTTTTTTTTAATTTATTTAACCATTTATGTGTACACAACTACCTATATAAAAACGGGCAAGAAGAAAAGAACAGAAAAATATGTACAAAGGTGATGCTTATTTCTAAAGAAATCTCTCCCAGCATACCTGGGATAGGAAAGTAGACAAAGAGATGTAGACACCGTGTGTGAAGATAGAGGAGAAAATAGAATACATAAAATCTTTATGTCGGTAATTCCTCTTTCACTTATAATTTTCAACCTAAAATACAACTACACTGTTTAGTGGAATTAAGTATGGAAAATTGACGACATCACTTTTCCGGATGAACTCTCTCTCTCTCTCTGTTTCGGGTGATCTATTTGGATATGACTTAACAGAATGTATCCCCCAAAATACATAAGTACCAGGTTGACAGATAAATTGGTGTTCACTGTACCTATCTACAAGTTAACATAACTGCCATCATTAACGGAAGCAAAGCGACGCCTCTTCGCACTCCAAAAGAATTACATTATTTTAAGACTATTTCTTCTACTGAGTCATTCATTCAATTTTGTTCTTTGTTATTTCATACATCGGTCAGGAGAATGATGTCGCAAACGAGCTATAAAATAATTAGTTCATTTAAGAGCGTACGCGTAGTTACTTTAATGTTTCTTTTATCAAGGTCACGGCTAGTATTTTGTTACGACAGATAATTTTTTTATTACACATTATGAAAATGGTTTCACTTTTAGTTGGGCAGGAAGATGTTATGTAATTGGCTACTACACTTTATAGGGTTCCGTACGTCTGAATGAAAAATTGGAACACTTATAGGATCTCTTTGTCACAGCCAATTTGTTCCTAATCTAAAGGACCGATTAAATTGAAATTTGGTACACATATTAGGAATTTTTGTGACCCAAACACGAACGGATAACGTAAATAAATGAATTTTGAATATGCGGGTCACTTTAGGGGGCAAAAAAAGTAAACGGTACTGTGTGAAATATTAAATGAAAGTGCTTACTGTGAGGGTAACGTATATATATTTTAATAATTTTAAAATAATTCGTTTTTAAGTTATTTTAGAAAATAGATGAAATCGAACAGTCCTCCCATCCTTATATCCGAAACTACTTAGCCTAAAACTTTGAAAAACAAATAGATAGTAGTTCTTTACTTATAGATTTCAGGAAATCCCATAAGAAACCTATGGTCTTAACATAATATGGTAAATCTCTCAATACTGTGTGAGTGTGCTACAATGTTAAGTTTGTTCTTGGTATAAATTCATCCCAAATACGTAACCCATCATTGTGCCTGGTCCGACACGCACTTAGCCGGTTTTTTTTTTTCATACAAGCTAAAGGAATGTAATAGAGCGACTTTGTCTGGCCTTCACAACCCAATTTTCTCGGAAAACCCGATACCTATTCTATGAATAATCTATACGTTTTCAAACTTTCAGGCTCATGAATAACCCTAAGCGACGGTCTAAAACATGGGTTTAGGTTTTAACAGGCTCTTCATGACAAGCAGCAGTCTCGAGGTATCGGTTTGTGAGAAATCTATGCATGAACTATCCCTCGCAGTCACTATTCAGACCCTCATTAATCTGTACAATTTACCAATCGTGAATTCTTCACAATTTTGTTCCCATGTGAACAAAACTTAAGGACACCTTTATCCCCCGATTGTATGACAAAATCTCTTTGAGCAAACTCTTGCCTTTCATACGAGTCTGGATTTTGCAATGGTATGTTAAATACATTTGTGATGATAGCCAATGATATTATAAGTAAAGAGACGTAGATAGGTTACCTACTCAACATTCGATCTTTGTAAAAAGTTTTTTATTTTTCAGTTTTTAGTGGGTTAGTTTGTAATTTATCTAATTTACAATAGCCTAATGTCAAATTCTCATCACTTTTTACAAAATATGGCTTTTCGCGATGCAGGGGCGTTAATTGTTGAGGAGTTTTCCTGGTAAGAACCAGTAGAACTGATGGTGACTTCACCATATGCATTTTGACGAGCATAAATTGCTTAGCAATCATAATAAAGTGCCTAATCGAATCGCAACGGTGAAATACTTATTATTAAGTAGTTCCGGTGGCCATCTGTGGTCTTCATCATCAGTTCCACTTCACCAAATGGTGCTTTTCGAGTGCTAATGCTTGAGTTACTATAAAAAGTACTCAAATCGCTATAGGTTTACCTATAAAATTTGAGGATTTCCCTCGATCTCCATGGGATCCCCTCATCAGATTCTGATTTGGTCACAATGGGACCACCTCGGAAGCATACCCTTCCAAAAAAAAAAAAGAATTTTCAAAATCGGTCCACAATTAACGGAGTAATCGGTGAACATACATAAAAAAAAAAAAAAACCTTTTTGGAAGTCGGTTAAAAACGGCGCAATGTCGCTGTCGCACTACTAGGTGACACGTGGAAGTAGGACGGCATGCCGTAATTATCGGGAGCGAAAAAGAGACAAGACGAAGAAAATGTGGCTAAGTAGCCATGCCATGTTTTGACGTGCCACTTGCGGAGCGTGTGTATCCTATCTGATCTACGTTTTTTTAACTTTTAAGTGATATTATTGCTGATAGTAGATTTAGCTGCTAGGTACTACTTACGCCCTTGGATTAAGTAGACTTCAGGAAATTAATACGAATGTTTAGTTTCAAACGTGTAGAAACTGAAAATTGTTTAACTAACGACATTAAGGTCCGTATTACAGAAGACAACTCAAGCATTGATCTATGTTTAAGACTAGTTTTAAATCAAGTTTTAATTTTAGAACGATCCTTAGGCATAAGTTCATTGATCATAGTTCAGCTGAGTTTGGCTTTATTTTAGATCGTTACTCAGTTCGTGAAGCGAACCCAAGCAGTTGATTGATCTGTAATCACCCAAGAGTGATCGAGACCGCGCTTGAGCATAGATCGCAATGTAAATTTTTGTTATTTTCGTCTGCGTTATCGAGTTTTTTTTTTTATATTGTTGTGGAATTGAACCATTACTATCAAAATACCTATTTGCATGGAGAAGTAGATTATTACAATCATTTATTAAACAATGATTCAAATAGAATGTTGCGTTTTGGCGTTCCTCTCAGATGTTTAAGAGATACACAGGACCCATATAATTACCTTAATTAACTTCAAAAACAGGTATAGGTTTTCATTTCAATATTTTTCATTATAAAACTGTGTGTAAAATAATCTACTTTTTTATTAAAAAAAAAACAGCTATAATTGAGTAGGTAATAAACATGAAAATAAAAACAATCAACAAAAAATACAATGCTTCAAGGTTAATTTGACGCGTGGTCGAAATTGGAACTACCGCGTACGATTACTGTACTCGTAAACAATTCTCAAATCAAAATCAAAAGTCATTTATTCAAACTAGGCCGAGAACCAGCACTTTTCGAACGTCAAAAAACATAAGACAAAACGCCCACCCTTCACCACTTCCTAGTGCTATTGCTGGGAAGAAGTGGCGCAACAAACTCCCGAGTAGCACATTTGTCTGTTCAGTTAGAAAACTTGATTCTATACAATATTATGTAAAATAATTTTCTTTACGCAACACAAAACTTCAAATTATATTAATTGCTGAATTAAATTTAAATGTTTCCCAGCAACGCCAAATAATTCAGACCTGCCATAATAACGCTGTATAAAAAAAAAATAGGTTCTTAGAACATTTTAGTATATCTAATCATGTGAAGATCAGAATAAAGTAGGTAAATTAAATTAATCGAAAAAGAAAACCGGCTGATTCATAGAGAATCAAACATCACTGCTTGAGGCTCGATTTGAGTCTCGATTCAGCTGCGTATAGATTGATTACCGTTCTGGAATAAGACCGATGCTCAAGCACTGATTCTAAACCTATACAGTGATCGACTGATGAGAAACGTTCTGTAATACAGACCTAAAAGTAGGAAAATATCATAGCCAAGCTAACTCTATAATACCTAGTAGTATTTTGATATCATTTTCCTGATGACATTATATTTGTCAATTTATAGTACTAGACAATAGAGTTACCTACCTAACTAATAATACAAATGCGAGAGTGAGTTTGTTTGTTTGTTACACTTTCACGCTAAAATGGCTGAACGGATTTGGATAAAATTTGGCACATGGGTAAACCATGAATTGGAGAAGGACTTAAGCTACTTTTCATCCTGTATAGTAAACGAAGTTGTGGGTAACAACTAGTAGAGTTATAAAACTATCTGTTTATCGAGCGAACGTATACCTACTAAATTATTAATATTTTGCTGTGATGAATTTCCAGGAAAATATGAACGTTACATATAGGTTTTAAGTATAAAACGTTCACTTAAATAGAGATAAACTACGATAACATGGCTCGCCCCTCCAAATTACTGTTTCAATGTGTGTAGTCACATCCTTACGAAAGAGTTTGTATGTAGTTGTAAGTACTCGTAATATCTCACCTATTACCAGATTTGTTGGTCAACTAATCATAACTAGCCGATCGCGCAAGACAACGCACGTGTCGTTTTTAAAGAGTACGTAAGTGCAGCGCCATTCAATGAGCCATCAAATGACCGATTAATGACGCCACTAGTCAAGCAATAAATCCGTGATTTCTTTTTGTTTGACGGCCGTTTCATTACGCACATATGCGTACCAATACTTTAAAAAGTTTTGAACTTTGGAGGGGCGGGCCATATTATCGTCGTTAATCTCTACTCATACGTAGCTGTACGTCATCTGTACCTACACCATGTACACTTCCACCAACTTATAAAGCAATTCACTTTAGTTCAACTTCTTGATTAAATTTTAAATCGTCTGGCAGAACTAATATCTATGGTTGACATCTGCTCGTAGTGGCGGGAGTCTGGTACGAATGTCAGGAGCCATCACGTTTGTCTGATGCCTCTAACTTTATTACGGGGAAACTTTCTGTAACGGCATCCGTGGTAGGTAATATTGCAGGGTTAGTGTTTATGGATTTAAATGTTTTGTTGCTAAGGTGATACGTACAAAATAAATCATAGCGAACTGGCTTAAGAAAGTGACAGTGAAACTAAAATAAAACAACGCAAGAGCGCCAAACAAAAATAAAAATTTGTTTAAAAATTAATTAACCTATTTGACAAAAATATTTTCAGCCAGAGTTTTCAATTACCTAATACGCACATTTTGAATGCAATTTTGTTATATATTTTCTTTTTATTTAGAATTACTGAAAAAAAATATTAAATGTTGATTTGGTCATAGGAATTAAATTTTGTCGAGGAAATTTAACCTAATTGCGTTTTCCATCAGTCAGAGTATTAATCAAATAGTCAATAAATATAATTATATCTAAAAACTAAATCCATACATGCTGTAAAATTGAAATAAATGGTTACGAAAAAGCCCCCAATTTATTTTGATATCGCCTTAAGGCGAAAGCGCCAATGTAGCCCGCGAAATTCAATTTGTATGTATTACAGAATTATGACCATTAAAATCATAAATAGAACTCTCTCCCCCTTATTACAAAACAAGGTTTATCTTCAGACCCAGGTTTAAAACACGGAGCCATTAAGCAATTTCGAACTTTATTCCGACTTTGGTAAAGTTCCTAAACACAAAACTGACAACTTAGTACCAAACTAAGTTTTCAGTTTTGTATAAAGAACGGTATTACAATCACTGTTACGTTCTTATTACAAAAACTGGTTGCATGGTTTGAGCCATGTCAAAATATAAATCTTGTTTTGTAATAAGGCGGTCTAAGTTCAAATAACCCTACTGAATTTTAATGATTTCGGGCTACCTTATGGCAATCTTATGCATTTCTTGAGTTGTTTTTGGGTTGTAAAGGCTCGTACAGACTGGTGCGATATCGCGGGCGCGACGCGATACTATTGTAGCATAATTTCTATGCCCAACGCATCCGCGATATCGCGGGGGTCTTTAAGAGCCTTTACACCACACAACAACTTTAAATACCGAAGGTCACTCAATCAACCCACAGCGGCTAAACTAATTTGGGTGTGTATGATTGAGGTTGGTGTTGAAAGTTAGAAACCTAAATTATCTAACCTACCTACTTAACCTTAACTTCCCAATTACCTACCCAGGAATTCTAAATTATATCATTCAAACCTAATTCTACGATAGAAAATTATTGTATTTGATTAGAAACTTTTAGAGACTTTCTAGATAATTTTCAACTTTTCCGATTGTAAGATGACATTTGCCCTTAAAATCCTCGCCTCAATCATCAACAGAAGTAAAATAGGAAACCAAACTCATCTGTTCCGTGACAAACTCAGGAACTTATGAGTACTACTCTATCCTCGTGACCTTAATACGGAAAGTAGACTTTCGACGAGATTCTACTTTAGGCGTTATTCTCACTTGAACTTTTAAATTGAATTACTTAGGCACCTACAGAGGACTGTAGGAATCTCCTTCACCGAAAATTCCTTAGTTCCTTTTCAGTACTGCGTAGCCGTAAGCCTGATTTACACGGTGCGATTTATTTGCCTGTGGCATTCCATAAGTTGAACCGTTATAATACCAGTGTTTCAAGTAATTTGTTGCTTCAATTATTTAATTGGCAAGGCAAGAAACTTACATCGTGTAAATGGGGCTTTAGGTAATACTTGCGAGTATTTATCAAAAGTCCCATAAAGTCGGGTTGCACCTTTAGTAGCTATAAATAGTTCAGGCTTGCAATTTCCTCTTTCTTAACTCAGTGTTGGAACTGCTGGCGCAAGAAATTGTGTTATGCAGGTTGTTGGCGCCACAATGCCTTGCTCATTCCTGTCTGGAGTCTCTCCTTTGTTTCTTTAACTTGGTTTCGCAGCATTATACTGAACTTTGTCCGACTGTATGAATTTGTTTTGAAGAATTGAAACTGATGTGTTTTCGTGAGCGGTTGACTTTATTTTTAGTTTTTATTTAATGTTAAATCTTGCTTGTTTATTCGATGGTTATACGGTCTGGTGGAAATTAAATACTGTAAACAGCGTTCACTTAGGCTCTTTACGAAAAAAACCAGCGAAGTGCGTGTCGCATCACGCACAATGAAGGGTTCCATAGTGGCAAACTTAACACTGTAGTTGAAAAACATGTAATGTATATAACTTTTACCCCTTGATGTATCCAACCTTGTTTGTGTTAGGTATGGTGGGATACGACAAGTTGGAAACAAGGAGGGATCTAGCACTGGCGTCGTATATCCTTGGAATGTTCCAGGGTAACATAAAAAATCCAAGTGTGCTACAGCGGATAGGCTTGTGTGTGCCAGATTTCGTGCAGCGCCGACGCCGACGGGCGGCACAACTTGTTCGCGGTGCCGCGCAGCCGAACTAAACTGTTGGACAACGTCCACCTTTTTTTTTACGGTGGAAAATTAAGTATCAAATAACTTCTCCCGCTCTGGGCGGAGCGGAAGGTTGTGTCAGACTTTTACTGACTAAAACCCACCCGTGTTCCTTCACATACCTGTGTGTCAGGGCCACGATATTTCGGATAAACTCGCAACCCTGGCGGCATTGGCCCTACCGGACCCCGTCAGTTGGTGCTGGCATCTCTTTGAGGCGCGCGTGGAACACAACGCGCCGTCAACCCTGGCCTGCTTCTTATCAGACGGCGAGCTACTCATCGCTCACCGTCCGCAAGCCCGTGCCTACGGTGGCCGGGAATCGGCCTGCGACTCCCGACTCCCAGAGCGTCTTCCGCGGTGACTAGAGGCGTGCGGGCGCGAATTTTGCCTCTCCCACACGCGTTCCGCCTCCCCGTTCGCGAGCATTACTACTTCACAGAAGGAGGTGACGGCCTCCCATGTATTCTCGCTCCGAACCATGGCCTGAAACAGGGCCGGATGCGAGAGATTGCCGCCGCCGATCGCCTCCGTGCCACCACTCTATTCTCCACCATGTCCTCCGGGCAATCCACACAGTGGTGACACCCGGGCGTTTCCTCCCGCTTTATGCTGAACAGGAACCTCCCGAAACAACCGTATCCGGTGAGAACCTGCGTTAGGCGGAAGGTGCGGGCGCCGTGGTGCCTCTCTAGCCACTCTTCAAAGAGGAGAGTTATCGCCACAATTTAGGCGTGCCCAGCGCTGGGTTGCGACAATCTCACTATCCATGCCGTCATGAGATCCTACCGGAGCTCCGTCTGCTGTGCCGTGATTTTTCGAGGTAGCGGAGTAACGCTCCGTTTCGCCTCTTCGCGCCACTCCCAAATGTGCGCGAGGACTTTTGTCTCCAGACCCCATGGCGGCAGTCCAGCAAGGAGGCCCGCCGCCTAACGGGAGACCGTGTGGTAGCCTCGAACCAGCCTGGTGGCCATGACCCTTTGGGACGAGTAAAATCGGTGGGCTGGTCGCAGCCGTAAGGAACGTGCCCACACCGGTGCCCGTAAAGGGTCATAGACCGCACGACCCCTGCGTAGTGCCTCTGGCAGGAGAGATTTGGACTCCCTAGATTGGGCAGGAGCCACTTCAAGGCAGCCCCGGCCCACTCTAGTCTGGGACCAAAACGTCGGAAGTGATCTTCGAAGTTCCACTGGCTGTCAAGGACGAGTCCCAGGTACTTCATTGTCGACTCGACGCTGATGTGAACCCCTCCTGCCGTTATCTGGGAACTCGTCAGTGGCGTGTTCCTCGGACCATAAAAACACATGGCCTCGGACTTGTGCAAAGCCACCTCGAGTCCCAATTGCCAGATCTTATCGACGATTGTCACAACCCCACGTGTCGCCAGTTCGGCCGCCTCTCGCCGGTTCCACTCTCCTTGCTGACCAGGGTAGATGACGGCCCTGTCTGTCAATTAGGCCTCGACCACGCGACAGAGGTAGGTCAATTTTCATCTATTTCCTTAAATAATTTTAAAATTATCGTAAATCCCTACAACAAGTTCTTTCATATGATATTTCACACGGTACGGTTCGCAATTTTTTTTTTTTTGCCCCCGTTAAAGTGACCCACATATTCAAAATACATTTATTTACGCTTTACATCCATATTTAGATCACAGAAGTTCATATACATATTTAGCAAATTTCAACTTAATTGGTCCAGTAGATTCGAAGCAAATCGGCTGTGACAGACTGACGGACAGACAAACAGACACATGATTGATCCTATAAGGGTTCGGTTTTTTTCCTTTTGACGGATGGAGCCCTAAAAAACATTTTTAATTGTAGGTACGACAATTATTACCCAAGTTACCCAAATTATTCCTCGATGTAATTCCAGGACATGAACTATAAAAAAAAGTATAAACTTAAAATATGTAACATTCTTCAGAAAGTCCTAAAAGAGCTTTAGGCAAAACCGTAGTCCGTAACCTTACAAATAACAACAAAATAAAAAACAAACTAACGTACTATTGGTGATAAAATAAATTCGCTGAAGAAATTTAATACCTACATATTCTATTTCCCGATAAAAATACGATTTGGATACGAATTCTCCTTCAGGCTATGCAAGGAATGACAAGGTAATGTTGGAGAAAATATTTATAACATATTCAGTTTGGTAAGATTGTAAAATGGGAATAATAAAAATACAAGAATACACGTAACTAATAATATAAAGTAACTACAACTCTACAACTATGAAGCACAGCCGAGTTTCATGGATTTGTGTTTAAATTTCTGGAGTTTTGCATTACTAATGTACAGTAGGCGGCACGTCGTGGCTAAATAATAACAGGTCAATCGAAGTGCCGCGGTCAGTTCGCGGATGGGCGACCATCCATACATGTCGAGACCCTTCCATGTCTCGGAAAGCACGTGAAGCCGTTGGTCCTCGGCTGTCATTATGATATCATTGAAAGTCGTTAGTCAGAAGCCCGAAAGTCTGGCAACCAGTCTTACCAACGGGCATCGTGTTAACCAGTAACTGGGTTGTGGAAGTCAGATAGGCAGTCGCTCCGCATGTGAAATACTGGTATTCAACTGTATCCGGTTAGACTGGAAGTTGGCCCTAACATAGTTTGGAAAAGGCTAGGCAGATTGAGAAGCCGCACGTAAGTGGTTACACTTTTACCTTGAGCAGGCCTAGCAGATCTTGAGCAGGTGTAGTAGGTACAGAGTTTTAATAGAATAAAAAACCAGAGAAACAATAACACACATTGTATATTATCAGCAGCAATGGGTTTCATTTTAACAGTTCAGCAACATTCATTGCGTTATTTAAGTTTTGAGAAGACAAATTTTTCGAACCTATCGATAGTTTGCTTGGCGATGTGAGACGAGGCGTTGTCGTGGTGAAGGAGGATACTACTGCGAGGTTGTTTATCTCGAACTTTTTCCAAGACAAGTAGGAAACAATTGTTAGTGTGCAGTAACTCTTTTTCGATCCTGTAAAACAATTGTTGCGTAATGACCTGTCGTTCCGCAGAACGAGGCCACCATCTTTTTTCCCACGCTTCGACCTCTCTTCACTTTAGTTGGCAACTCCTCGGAAGGAAACACCCAGGCAGCAGACTGTATCTTAGTTTCAGGATCATAACAATAAATCCAACTTTCGTCACCCGTAAGTATGTCGAACACAGCATTTAAGTCACCTCCGTTAAATCTTTGAACCATTTCACGACGCCAATCACCACAAAGTAAAAAATAACTTAGTTCGGAGGTTGGTGGCAAAAACTAAAAAACAGATCCAAAGACACCGACTTCCGAAATTAAAGTTATTTTTCACTTTGTAGTGTTTTATTTCGGAAGTCGGTTGTTTTTGGCCACCTTAATTGTAATTGCTTGTTTATGTTAATTTTTTACGCCTGGCAAAACATAGTGCACATAATTATTTTAGACAATATACTATCAGTGAGCCCAGTCTCCTGTCCCTCGCACACTCTTTGCGCTCAAGGCTCTCTTGGACGCTTAGCCTCACTGTGATGTGTTCGCGGATGAATGGAAGTATATCTTGTCAACATGTCTGTAGTATTAAGAGATGAGCGTATGACTGCCGAGTAGCTGTATTCTTTTGTTTTTGTACTTATATAATGTGTTGTGTCTTTAACTGATTGAATTGGCCTTTGGCCGTTTTATGTTAGAGTAAAATAAATAAAAGTAACCATACATAAGTTTAAAAAAATAAATGATTGTAAATATATTTTTAAACATTTCTCAAACTGCGATTATTTTACCCACATTTTTCACAACATTTCACTTCAATTACGAGCCACGAAAGAATTGACACATTCCTACCTTTATAGAGCCGCAAAATTATTAAGAGAAAAACGGCCAAAATTGAGGGCACAAAACACGGTACCTATAATAAATTATTTTCCTCAAAAACCCTAATTGTTTGCACTCTCCAACAATGAGCAAGATTGATTGATACATCGGTGAAAAATAAGCAGAAATGAGTGGTTTCCCCGCGGCCTGTCGACCAAGTTGTTACATAACATAGCTTTTAAATTAAAAGCCGATGGCTGCCCTTAGGGGTTCTGTAACCTGATGGTGTCCCGTGGGCCTGTCATGATGTTTGATTTATCAGGCATTTTGACCTATATATTTTTACGATGGATGTGAGTTGAATTACAAATCCAGCATTGTTTTGTGTTAAGTGTTGAATAAGACGGATATACATTAGAGTGTCTTGCTTGAATTATTGTAGATAGACTCAAAAATGTAAACAATACGTAAACTCACGCCTTCTTCCCATGGGGGTACGCAGAAACTCAGGTTAAACCGCAGGTACGCGGAACGCCACCTGCATACTCCTTTTGCTTCGTTTACGTTCATACATCTGGTCGTACACGCACGCCGGTTGCGAGTACTACGCACCTGACCTTTCTGAAGAACATGACCAATTACGTCACTGTTATGTCTTCCTAGGGCGTGTCCCGGCGTTTCAACTCACATCTGTCTTATAAATACCTTTTGTTAGTCGTCTTTCATTCATCCTCTCAACATGACCAAACCATCTAAGCATACTCTTTAAAATTTTTGTCACTATATCAAACCCGCCCGCCCGCTCGTCCGTTTACCTGTTGTTGTTTTTGTCTTTTTTTTGTTTTTTGTTGTCAATCAATCAATCAATAATCTTTATTTGTAAACATAGGTTACAACAATGTACAAGATGTTACAAGTCTTAATATAAAGTGTATCTATGTTTTGCCATTTGCCGTACAAACATACAATTTAATTAGGCTTGGGCCATTAAGTAAATTAATTTATAATAATTCAGGAGTGAAATCGATGTCAATTTAAAAAAAAAGTAAAAACAAATGTAATTTAATAGAAGGCAATAGGTAGTTAATGTTAGGTAATTAATGTCAATATTTGACCAAATGCGATAATGTCAATAGTAGATAATTTCGTTTCATTATTTTCGATTATTGTCGTTTGTGTTTATCTTCTTTTAAACCACACTGTTGCCTTATCACATCATTTTGCAGCCTATCACTTGTAATGACATTACTCATTTCCACGCAAGGAACGTATTTCCACAGCATTTATTCTACTTATACGCTTCTTTTGCCACACCAAACATTCATTTCCATACATAAGCGTGGGCACCAGCACACCATTATGAACAGCAATGGTCACAATCGCAATATACGCTGTATTATTTTTGCACAGTTTGTGAGGCTTAACAGTTTCAATCAGAATTTTGTAGGATTTCTCTAAACCCCTCCAACTTGCCTAATGATATGCTTGAAATAGATTTGAGTCCACGGTAATAGTGCTACGGGTTGGCTGTGAACTTTGCATTTTGGATAAGTTGTTGTGTATTTAATGATCATTAACTATATAAAGTTGGTAAAGTGTCTTCTTATTCCCACTAGGCAAACACTTGACTGACAAAACTAAACAAAATATTTCAAACTGTTGTCAGACAACTTTTATTTTTCGACTCAGTCTCTGAATGTTGGTCAAGAACGCTCGTTGGCGTGACAATCAAGTTTATAATGAGTGACAAATTGCACGGAATCGTCGCCGCGACAAGATAACAGTTTTTTTACGATTATTAAATAATCATTACCTACAGCTGTGGTATTGTTGGTTGAAGTTGAATAAAGAGATTTTATTTATAGTACCTAAAGTGTTTACCTAAGAATAAGAATGTTACTTATTTGCAATGGTATTTGTATGAGTAAGTAATTAATACAGTAACGTGGTTACGTGGATGATGTTTACTAGCTAAGTTATGAAGATTTATTGTCCAAGTTATCTTCTACAAGTTTTTTTTGACAGTTGGTTGGTTGAATAAGTGCTCATACATACGAGCGGCACGCGTCAACGGCAGAGACAACCTCCCTTATTATTATTATACTCTTTGGAGGCAACTGCAGCCGTCAACACTCATACGGTGGAGGTCTGCCCGGCTTGGGCGGAGCACCGCCGTGTCCTCACGGAGGCGATTGGCGGTGGCGATCTCTCGCGTCCGGCCCTGGGGGTCTACTGCCTAAGCACGAAGTCCGTTGTGTCGGCCTTCGTTACGGCCGTTACCTACTCCTTATCACCTTCGGACGGATGATTCGTTCCGGGCCCGAACGAAGAATGAATTACAACACGATTTGACAGTTGTCCCTACTCCCGATGCGTTTTTGCCCGTCCGAAAAGTTCAACTTGACACTTGTTTTTCACACTTTTTGCTGCAGCGGTTGGGGCCATTTTACAACATATATAATTGAAATTAAAATAAAATAAGTAATCCTTCCCGCCTAGTACGAACTCTGACTGACATTTCATTTGAACATTGCCGTCAAAAACAAAATAGGCAAAGGTATCAACAGGATAATGCCGGTTTCGGAACAAAAATGGCAAAAATAATTCAATTCTATATTTAGACATAATGAAAAGTATATTGTTAAAAATGCGGTCGCTTCTAACGAGAAAAATATTAATTTTTGTTTATTTAAACCTGAAAACCACAAAATAAGTAAACCAGTAATCGACCGATAAAATTGCGCAACTCTATAGTCATGCGTCATTCGTTCACGAAGATTGTCTATGATTCTGTTGGAAACTGATGAATCCGAAATCATTAGGGAGTATGGTTCACTGCGACGTATCGGACTACTGTCGGACGGGCCCGTTGCTTCGTTAACGGACTAAGGGAGTAGACCCCCTGGTTCAGGCCATGGTTTGGAGCGAGAGCGCATGGGAGGCCGTCACCTCTTTCTGCGAAGCAGGAATGCTCGCGAAGGAGGAGGCGGAACGCGTGAGGGAGAGGCAAGGTTCGCGCCCTCGCGCCCCTAGTCGCCGCAGGAGACGCCCCGGGCGTCGGGAGTCGCAAGCCGATTTCCGGCGACCGTAGGCGCGGGCTTGTGGACGGTGAGCGACGGGTAGCTCGCCGTCCGATAAGGACCAGGCCCGGGTCGACGGCGCGTTGTGTTTCACGCGCGCCTCAAAGAGATGTCAGCACCAACTGACGGGGTCCGTTAGGACCAATGCCTGCCAGGGTTGCGAGTTTGTCCGAAAGGGATATCGTGACCCTGGCACACAGGCAACCGAAGGAACACGGGTGGGTTTTAGTCAGTAAAAGTCTGACACGCCCTCCCGCTCCGCCCAGAGCGGGAGAAGTTATTTGATAATTTCCCACCCAAAAAAAAAGCCGTCTACACTCGTCGCTGCCGCTCGTGAATTTGGGTACGGTGCTCAAATACACGAGCGTCACGTTGTCAACGCCTGTTGCCTCTGCCGTTGACGCGTGCCGCTCATGTGATTCTATCGATCTAATTTTTTAAAATAATTAACACCTAGTTGTTTGCAGACGTCAACTTGTACTAGCGGACATCGTTGTACAGGCTATGATTTATGAATGATTTTATTAATAGGTTTTTGATTTTTCCTCTAAAATACCTAGTTTCTGCTCACAAAACACGTTAGTAAAGGTACAATTTTTTTTTATATTTTTTTTTATTCAAAATGCCATAAATAAAACGAACAATACATAATAATCCCATAAATTCAGTATTAAATACATATTTAATCTCCCAAAAGGGCAACTGTACCTACTTACAATTTATTCGAAGTTATTATGTATTTGCGTTGAACAAACCGCCATGTTCAAATATTGGTGCATCTCCCTAGGGGAGACGCGGCACAGATGGTCCACTTATATTACCACCTTAACGCGGGGAAGTTTAGGAGTAACGTAAATCGGAAATCAATATCTCTGATAGGGATAACTATATTTTAGTAGATACTACGTAGGTATCTACTAAACCTAATATAACTACTAGTTGGTCCTTATAAATTTTCTCAATTCGATCCTTCATCTATATTATAATAAAGAGGTATTTGTTTGTAAGTTTGTATGTAGGGGTTTGGGGTAATCTCTGGAACACCAGTCAGATTTTATTTTTGAAGTGAAAACTTCTTTAGGCGCGTTGAGCACTTCTTGGGTGAACAAAAATCATGGAACTCGCGTCATCGTCACCGAACGCTTTCCATGAGCTATATGTGTATACTGTGTATATATGTGTACTTTTTGGGTGAACAGAAATCATGGAACTCGCGTCATTGTCACCGAACGCTAGTTTTCACTTCTACCGGCAGTCCCTAAAGACAGCCCCGCATGTTTTTTTTTTGTTGCATTTGCTAGCCCAATTTTCGAGGAAGGAAGAGGCTATTTAACATCACCGTACGACCCTTACGAGCCAAACAAAAAGAAAAAAGTCGCTAAGCGAAAACGAAGTAATAGCGCAGGCGGGGGCGAAGCAATGCGACGCAGTGGAACAAGAAATTTCACGCGGACGAAGGCGCGAACAGAAGCTAGTTTATCATAAAATTATATCGGAGTCTGTAGGTAGAAAAGCCAACCCGCCTGCCAAGCGTGGCGATTATGGCAACTCCCCCCTTTTTGGGGGAGGCCTATGTCCAGCAGTGGACGTCTTTCGGCTGAAATGCTGATGATGAAGAAAAGTAGGTTTGGTGTGATACTTTGGAAGCCAATTGTTGCAGTAATCAATTTTGTATTTATACTTTACTGTACCAATTCTGCAGCTCACAACTATTGTTGTGTGTTATTAACAATTAGTGTTGTGTTACTAACTTGCAAAAAAAAGCTATAAAAAAACCGGCCAAGTGCGAGTCGTACTTGCGCACGAAGGGTTCCGTACCATTATCTATAAAAACGGCAAAAATCACGTTTGTTGTATAGGAACATAATGAATATATAACTAAATATTCTGTGAACATTTCAAGCGTCTACCTGTTACCGTTATGAATATCGAGCAAAAACGAGCAAAAAAATCACTGTTGTTGTATGCGAGCCCCTAAAATATTTATTTTATTCTGTTTTTTAGTATTTGTTGTTATAGCGGCAACAAAAATGCATCATCAGTGAAATTTTTAACTGTCTAACTACCACGGTTCATGAGATACACCCTGGTGACAGACGGACAGACAGACAGACGGCGCGCGGCGGAGCCTTAGTAATAGGTTTTACCCTTTGGGTACGGAACCCTAAAAAAGGTTAGCAATAAATGGAGTTTTTAGTATCTTTGTATCTTTGTATTATTTTCTCCTTGAAAATGTTGTACAATTTGTGTTAAGTCTACTAGAATAAATATTTAAACAACCCACGACTTTAAGGACCAATTCCTTCATGCTTATATGAATCGATATTACTTCCCCTTACAAAATATACTCGCGATAATATCTGCACTTTAAAATGCTTTAACTCATCTATTTAGTTTATGGTTCAATCGACAACCTGTGCCAAAGATTTCGTATCAGAATATTGCTCGTTTCAAAACATAATTATTATTTTCTGAACATATCATATTATTTTACAAAATAAGTTATTTCAAAATGTTCCTCAGAAGGACTTCATAATTTTTAAATCGTGCTTTTCGGTAAAGCTCTCAAAACGGTAAAGGAAAACATCGTCAGGAAACCGGTATATCCTAGAACCAAAAATTCGAAGACGTGACATCTACCAACCAGGGTTGTTGCGAACATCAGCATCAGCATCCGCGGGACTTCAGCATAATTTTCAACATCAGCATCCGCATTGATCGATGCTGATTATTAATGCTGAAATTCGTGACATGACCGTAAAGGGGGCGGGGCTTATTAATAAAACGTGTTGCATATTTATCTATTAGTCTAGGTACTTAATTACTAATCTAGTACTAATTATTGCTAAACTAAGTACTTAGTTTGATTCTATTTTCTATTAAAAGTCACAAAATTATTAAACAATATTTAATTTAATACCAAGGAAAACTGTGCAACTTTTAGGTATTATTTTATTATTATTTCCCTGCTTTTTTAAGAAAATAATTAAAATCAGCATCAGCATCCGCTGATGTCAATGATAAAAAATCAGCTACCAACCCACACTGAGCCCGCATGCTGGATTACGACCCACTCCCTCTCGAGGAGAGGAAGCCTGTGTCCCAGCAGTGGGAACATTATAGGCTGATTATGCTTTTCCGTAAAGCTATGGTTGAATATCCGTACCCTAATAAAAGGAAGAAGGACCTCAATTGATGTTCATTAACGCCGATAGCACACCTCCTCCGTGAAACCATAGCAGCGAAATCGCAGTAGTTTAATTCAACGAATCGGATGCGAGTAGCGGAACATGACGCGAGCCAGTTCAATTGAACTACTGCGGTTTCGCTGCTATGGTTTCACGGAGACGGTGTGCTATCGGCGTAAATCATACGACCAAAAACTATTTCTGTAAATAAACATTTGGCAACAGTCTTAGACCATTTATAGTAGTGCATGTTTATAAAAGCTCATTCATGGCTCGTCCATTAAGCAAAATTTACATTACAAAACTGGTTGCGCTGGGAACAGATGATTTTTTTCTCAAAAAGGTAAGGACAGTCTCCTAAAACCGTTTTCCTGCAGCTACAACGATTAAGGTACCTACCCTTACCCGTCTCAAAAATCCACCCTGTGTTAGACGAAGAAGAAGAAAAGTAGAAATAAAATAAAAATACAATTACCAGAATACATAAAAATAATAATAAAAACAAATATGCGCTCTGCCTTCTCTCTCCTACTATACTGTGCCCGACAGGGTCCATAATTGTTTCATTAATTTTATGCCTACCAACTGTTTTACCAACATTGTAGAATTGTGAATTGTAAGTATTGCTTAACTAGTTTCGTAAGGTAAATTCGGCTTTAAGTATCTACTAGCACACCCATTTCTGGTACCATTTCTGGTCTTGCTGCGTTGCGTTTGAAAGGTCAAAGTCAAAGTAAAATCATTAATCCATTATTCGAAAGCACTTTTAAACGTTAACATTTACAAAAAATTTAAGTGATTCTAGTTGCCCCTTCCAAAAGGTTGTTTCGTATATATGTTCTGATTTATTCTGTCTCATTCTTACAATACTTTGTAACAATATTTTGATTTAAAAGAATGTCCGTGGAGTTTCTTGCCCGTTCTTCTCCATAGGAATCTACTACGTTCTGGAATGGGCAACTAGCTTCATCTCTCTGACTGACCCCTTGACAATTCAAAAGTTCCTGTAATTGTTTTATTTAAAATAAATGCTTTGAGTTTGAGTTTGATACTTTTTATCCCGGCATTCCCACGGGATCGAGACTTATGTGGGTGAAATCGTGCAGCTAGTATTATTATGCTGGGTTACACAAGAAATTCTAACTGTATCTCTAACGTTGGTAATGCGTCAAATACCCGTCTAGTGTCGGAGCTACCTATCCATTTTTCTAATAGTGGATAGAACGCCTATTTGCCAATTAGGTAATTTAAAGAAAATATTGTAAAACTTTATTTATTAAAGAGTAACGATGGAGTTTCTTTCCCATTCTCCTCCATACGAAACTACCTTTTGGAAGGGGCAACTAGAATCAATTCTATTTTTTTGTAAATTTTGACGTTCAAAAGTGCCTCCTATGTGCCTAGTTGACATAAATAATTTGACTTTGAAAGAAAAAGACAGTCATGGCACAGTATAAATATGGACAGTAGAGAAACTACGTAGTAAACGTTCGAATCGGCACACTCCACAGACAAGACCATTGACGAGACCCCAAGTGGTGGTCGCGGTGCTGTGTCGCGGTTGCCGTGTCGAGAGGAGTAGTCACCGCGCCTTACGCTCCAATTGAGCGTAGGTAATTATTTCAACAAATAGGCCTAGTTTCCGTACTGTCCATATTTATACTATGGCCATGGGGACTGCTGACAGAAGTGAAAACCTATCGCTCAACGCGCCTAAACAAGTTTTCAACTCAATAAAATAATGGTTAAAACACAATTTAAACAATGCATAGTAAACTTTCACGTGGTAGATTTAATGTCACCCTGCTACTACAGCAGCTGATCTATTCTGAAAAAATCTCACCGTGTAAACGTAGGTAAAGTGAGCTTAAAGTGAGTTGTTAATAATGTCAATCCCTCACTGACAGTTCACTCCACAATCACTTCACCTAGGTTTTCACGGTGAGATGGTTACAGAATAGCACTGCAGATCGGCGCGGGCATGTCGGTGACGTGAACCCTTAAGTTTTTCCCCAACCAAAACTCGCTCAACGTGCTTATAGAAGTTTTCGTTCATCTGTTTTCAGTTCGTAATTCCTAGTTTGGAAATTGGCGGACAACGCATTGAAGACACACATTGAATCTTTCAAGTTTTAATTGAAATGCAATTAAAACTTACCACTACCAATTTATTTAATCCACAGTCTCCCAAAGTTCCATTAAACTCCAGAAATCTATATAGATTAGATGCACTAAGCCATGTCGGCTCCCAAATTCATTTCATCACTCATTCGGAGCGTGTGCACAAATCACTGACGAAGTTACTTGCACAGCTGCGTCGAGCATGGCGATATCCGTTTCACTACAAGCTGCTTGCTCATATATTATAAAGCTACGGAACTTTAGTTTTTATGGTTCCGTACCCAAAGGGTGCCAACGGGACCCTAATACTAAGTCTCCACTGTCCATCCGTCCGTCCGTCTGTCACAAGGCTGTATCTTTTGTACCGTAATAGATAGATGCTTGAATTATTATTATAATTTTTTTTCACAGAGGATGTACCTACCTAAAAAAAACCGGCCAAGCGCGAGTGGGACTCGCGCACGAAGGGTTCCGTACCATTATCTATAAAAACGGCAAAAAAAATCAAGTTTGTTGTATCGGAGCCCCCCTTAAATATTTGTTTTATTTTAATTTAATAATTTTGTCTTAAAGTGAATATATAACTAAATATTCTGTGAATATTTCAAGTGTCTACCTGTTACCGTTATCAATATCGAGCAAAAACGGGCAAAAAAATCACGTCTGTTGTATGGGAGCCCCCTTAAATATTTATGTTATTCTGGTTTTTAGTATTTGTTGCTATAGCGGCAACAGAAATACATCATCTATGAAAATTTCAACTCTCTAGCTATCACGGATCATGAGATACAGCCTGGTGACAGACGGACAGACAGCCAGACGGCAGAGCCTTAGTAATAGGGTTCCCGTTTTACCCTTTGGATACGGAACCCTAAAAATCACAGGTCTTGTGCATTACACGACCGTCGAGGTACGTTGAGAATGAACTCAACAAAAGACAAATCTCCGACCCTACCGAGCCGACCCACTGATGGGGCAAAGTGGAATGCCTGAAAATTTGCAGTGGAATCCGCCCCACTACTTCGTTTTAGTGGGGCAGATACTACTACTCTAAAACCTTGTTGGATTCTGCCCCACTAGGGTTGGCACTTAAGAATAAAAGTACAAAATTTTATAAAAAATTGTGTCATTATTTAAATGTTATTTTATTTAATTACATGGTCGTACTGTTAAGAAGAGATTTGATCTCATTTTCTTCACACCCGTGAGAAGCCGGGGCGGCCAGCTAGTAGGAAATAAAAAATTCCAAACAATTATTTTTGTACTTTCAATCTGCCCCACCAGTAGGGCGGCTCGGTAAGGCAAAGTGGAATGATACAAAATAAAAAACCGGCCAAGTGTTTGTCGGACCATGCACAATGAAGGGTTCCATAGTTAGGATGAATTTATCCCTAAAACAAACTTAACATTGTAGTTGAAAAACATGTTCTCCCATACATCGATATACGCCACGGTCAATTTTTCAACTGAAAATTTAAGTTTGTAATCACAAAAAATGTTTTTTTTAATGTGATAAAACTACAAATTAACAATTTTCCTTTACTTGTGCTGTGAGACCTTGCTTCTGCCCAAATTTCATGATTGTAGGTTAACGGGAAGTACCCTATAGGTTTTGATTTATGTGCGAGATATTCGTATTTTTTTTTATGTGATAAAACTACAAATTAACTATTTTCGGACTTTTTCCTTTACTTGTGATATGAGACCTTGCTTCTGCCCAAATTTCATGATACTATGTCAACGGGAACTACCCTATAGGTTTTGGTTTATGTGCGATATATACGCAATTTTTTTTATGTGATCAAACTACAAATTTACAATTTTAGGACTTTTTCCTATACTTGTGCTGTAACACCTTGCTTCTTGCCAAATTTCATGATTCTAGGTCAACGGGAAGTACCCTATAGGTTTTGATTTATTTGCGAGTATATGTCGCAATAATTTCGCTTATATCGCCGTATTTTTTTAATGCGTTAACTTGGAAGCTTGATTTTTTAGAGCTTCAATGGACCATAGACTTATGTATTTGATATTAATTTCAACGTGATACCTCTACGCGTTCCTGAGATAAATGGTCTTGACAGACTGACAGACAGACAGACAGACAGACGGACAATGAAGTGATCCTATAAGGGTTCCGTTTTTTCCTTTTGAGGTACGGAACCCTAAAAACGTATTACATTTACATATTATTCAAAAACACAAACAGCTTAAAAAATCTACACTAAAAGTAAACAGAAAAAGAGATAAACTAGACATTATGTCTAAAGTAACAAATTAATTGATCAAAAAATTTAAAAAATACCTCCAGATATTGAGTCAATATAAAAATATTAAAGTTTAGAGATATAATTACAAGTATGTTTAAAAGAGCCCTTTGTAAACCCCGTAAAACCAGCAATTTTTAGCGATTTTTCGCGATTTTCTCAACGAAACTATCGAATTTTTTAAAGGTTTTTTTTCTGTCCTATAGCGCTCGTCGATACACGTCTTTTGACGAGTCCGCATTTCGCTGGTCAGTTTTCCTCACTCGTCAGTTTATTTAATTCGTCAGTTTTGTTGATTAGTCAGTTTCACGGATTGGTCAGTTTTCCGGATTAGACAGTTGCGTTAACTTGACAGTTTTCAGTGTTCGCTAGTTTCGTTGACACTCTAAATATTCACGTAGCCCTAAGGCTCACGAAACCAGGGCAAATTCGCACTCGCTGAAATTGGGGACTATACTGAAGCAATCGAGAAAACATTTTCAATGTTAAAACAAAATAAGGTTAAAATTTAAGGGGGTCGCTATCAAGAAACGCATTTTCTAAAGAATAAAAAAAATGGAGTGTTAAATATTGTACGGTGGTACGGAACCCTTCGTGCCCGAGTCCGACTCGCACTTGGCCGCTTTTTGTCTCCTCTGAATGTTTACGAACACTTCCGAAAGTTACGGGAAGTTTCAGCTTAAATATTACGGCGGTAGTTGGTAAGGGTTTAATACCAGTCAAGTTGATGTCCGTGTCAAACGTTTTCAGTTACGCCTTCAAGAAATACGCTATTTGAATACGAAAGGTTTAATATTTATCTGAAATGGAGACTGAATGGGTCGGGAAAGACGTGGCTTCGTTTTGTATTTCTTTTAAAAGTCTTTTGATTTTTCAGGTCGTCGAGCTGTAAAACTGGAAAGGATCTTAATTTCTTTGGTATTTCAAGAGGTGACCAATGCCTTTTATCCGATTAATCTTTTGCTGCTATGACAGAAGGATTCATAAGTGCATTAAGATTTATCTACGAGTATATGCCAACTACGTCTAATGGTTTTACTTAAAATCAAATCAAATCAATAATTTATTTGCAACGAATGTAGGTACATTAAAATACAGGTGGAGTAGAAAAGAGTGAGCCATGTACATTCTGCCCGGAAATAGGCACGCAAAAATTGTTAAAAGAATAAATAAAATTACAAATTAAAATGTCACAGTTAGAATTATGACAATTATACTTATTTACATTAATTGATATTGAAAAATGTCAAATTAAAATGTTACTCAGAATAAAATTTAAAATAAATGTATATTAGGTTCAAGATAATATTAATTATACACATTGCTGATTAACAAGTTTTGTCCATAAAAAAATCATTAATCGAATAATTATATTTTTCTATTAGGAAGGCCACTAATTTATTTTTAAAGTTCTTAAGGCAATGGTTAGTGGTTATTATGGACACACCTCTTCCCGATTCATAACCTTGTACCTATTCCTACTATTATTCATTTAATTGTTCTGTAAGATTTAACAAAATTGAAAATGTTGGCTAAAAATGTCCAGTGTCCAAAGTGGTATGGTGCTGTATGCCGAGATACAGGGTTCTTCACCTAGTTCGGCTGCAGATGCTCCCATGTTGTTTTATTTACATTATAGCCTACTTTTCTTTTTCGCATTATGGTTTTTATAATGTTAATATTTTTGGTGTCAATAAATAAAATAAAAAAATATTCCAAACGAGCATCAATCTAAAAAAGGCTCCCGCAAACAGGCTTGAAACGATGACGCGCGACGGTGCGACACGATTCTGGTAGAACCATTTCCATGAAGTTTTCATAGAAATAGTTCTAGTTTTAACCAACTTCAAAAAAAGGAGGAGGTTCTCAATTCGTCGGAAACTTTTTTTATTTTTATGTATGTTCCCCGATTACTCGAAGACGGCTGGTCCGAATTGGAAAATTCTTTTTTTGTTTGAAACGGTATTTATTTTAGTTTTTACTTTGTTTTGTTTTATATGTGTCTATGGGTGTGTTTTATTTTATTATGTGATATGTGCAAGTCCCAATAAATGCTTTTTCTTTCTTTTTTTTACTATAGAGTCACATCGCGCTGTCAAGTCGCGCCTGTCTACTTATGTCTTCTTATGATTGACATTTCAGCCGAAAGACGTCCACTGCTGGACATAGGCCTCCAGCACCGCCATTTCGACCGGTTCTGTGTTTCCCGCATCCAGCGAATTATGTATGTACTCAGCAGTAATCAAAGCATCATTAAATGTTATTTGTATTCATTATTATGTTAGACTAGCTGCTGCCCGCGACTTCACCCGCGTGGCTTTTTATAAAAGTAGCCTATGTTACTCCTTAAAATATCAGCTATGTGCCAGTGAAAGTCCCCTCAAAATTGATCTAGCTGTTTCGGGGATAAGCCGGAACAAACAGACAGACAGACAAAAATGTCAAAAATTGTTTTTTAATTATAAGTACCGTTTAAAATTTCATATGCATTTAGTAAAAAGCTATTATTTTGACATTACAAATAGACACTTCAATTTCATTTATTTGTATTTATAGATCATTTCTACATGTGTGTGAAGACTAATCGGTCGGTAATGGCGCATACAAGACTCAGGAATAGTAGATTGTTATACAAGGGTCGATAGGAATTGGTGACTTTCACCCGTGTTAAACACTCTACTTTTAATTTCAGATATAAGGAAAGCAAAAAAATTGTTTTCAAAAATATTTTATTTTCTTGTTTGCTCGCCACTTTATAAAATCATTGTATGTATTTAAATATCTGTCCTTTGAAACTTCTGGCAAAAGATTTTCGATTACTGTATTTGCCTCGTCTTCAACCGAATCGGGGTCAATATTTTCGAATCGCTTGAACTCATTTTGTAATCAAATATTCGTCTATATAAATCCCAGATTTTAAATTTCGCTACAGCTTACAAAGTTAGTATTCCGCCAATTATATAGTCTTTTTAAAATTTAATTATGGAACACACCGCTTCTCCGCCGCGGGCCGTCCCGCTTAATAGGTATTTTTTTAATTCCTTCTTAATTACGTAAAATTTTTCGTAGCCGACTACCATACCTTTAGTTCTATTTTTAAAATTCATTTCCGCCCTAGAGGGAAGCAATTACTATGAGTCTTTGCCGCCCACGGGTTGGAAGCAGCGTCTTCCACCCGTTACTCGGATCAAACAAACACTACTTTCAGAGTATGAGAAATGATAATGTAATTTTTTATTTATTTATTTATATTTAATATACAAGTAAAAATGCACTCAACTGTGTTAGTAACAATATTTCTTAACAACTATGTTAATAAACTTAACCAACACACTTAACACTGCCCTACAGTTATGAGAATCCCTGCTACTAGCTCAACACTGATGTGGAAAGCTTGCAGCAGTGATTCACACACAAACAGTCCAGTCTGCTCACGACACACTGCAGTATAATGTTGGGGCTGGCACTCCTGCACACCTGGGAGGCGCATCTTTTTCGCATCGTAGCTTAGAAGCAATCAACACAAGCATCAGCAAATGAGCATCCCTAATGCGCTACAGAAGCGGAGCAGCCTCATCAATACTCGGAACGCATTATTATATTGAATGCGAAGGGCTCTGTATGATTTTTGAGTGTGATCTATCCACAGGCTGCACGTGTAAAATGAGGTGCAATATGCACTAAATATGGTTTTTTTAACTGCCCTAGAACAACGTGCAAACTTGCGAGCGATCATATTAGCTCTCACCGACAGCGCCTTCCTTTTTCTTTCAATATCATCATGATCTCTGAGGTCAGCGGTCAAAAGATGTCCCAAGTATTTTACTTTATACACCCTCACAAGCGATATTCCATTCAACTTGACCGGAGGCATAGGATTGGAACATCGATCGCTGACACCAGAAACCATGACTTCACTTTTAGTGATGTTGTAGACAAGTAATTGAGTAATTGTAGATTGTTATACAAGGGTCGAAAGGAATTGGTTGTTGGTACTCTACTTTTCATTTCGAATATAAGGAAAGTAAAAAATATAGTTTTTCTCAAATATTTTATTTTCTTGTTTGCTCGCCACTTCATAAAATCATTGTATGTATTCAAATATCTTTCCTTTGAAATTTCTGGTAAATGATTTTGGATTACTGTATTTGCCTCGTCTTTAACCGAATCTGGGGTCAACATTTCAGAATCGCTTGAACTCATTTTTAATCAAATAAGTATTAGTTAAAACTCAGATTTTTAATTTCGGTACAGCTTAGGGAAATAGTATTCCGTCAAATTATAATAGTATTTTTTAAATTTAAAATATGGAACACACCGGTTCACCGCCACGGGCCGTCTCGCTTAAGAGGTATTTTTTTTAATTCACACTGGCTGTTACACTCACAAGACCGCAGACAACCTAACTAAATTTAGTTCTATATTTATAATTCATTCCCGCCCTAGGGTTAGAAGCAGCGTTTTCCACCCGCTACTCAGATCAAAGAAACACTACTTTCCGAGTATGAGAAATGAAAAGCATATTCTTCACAGATGGTCACTAATTTCCTAAGACCACGAACCGAGGCGCTCAGCAGCGCCATAATTATGATCGGCGTAACCTAGTCTGTTGTCAAGTTTGACTTGGTCAAAGACATTCAAATTCATGTTTACCGACGCGGTGGATGTTTCTCTAAAGCGACTAAAGGGACTTACTAGAGAATTGGCGCTCTCTATGCATTTTAACACCATACTGCGATCAACCCGCCTGTCAAGCGTGGCGATTATGGAAAACCTTTTGGGAAGGCCCATATCCGGCAGTGGACGTCTTTCGGCTGAAATTATGATGATACTTAGCCATCTTGACGTCCATCCGAATTAGAAAACAGCAATGCTGTTTGGTGGCAGAAATATTTATGTTACCTACTCCCTAAACACTGTACTTAGTCAATCTGCTTAGCCTTTTCCCAACTATATTTGGGTGGGGTCTAACCGGATAAAGCTGAATACCAGTAACTCTCAGACCTCGACAACCCAGTTACACGATACCCCTTGGTAAGACTGGTTACCAGGATTTTAGGTCAAAAATCTATTACTGACAGCTGGAACCAATGGCTGAATGGTGCTTTTCGAGGCACGGAGGGTTTTGATATATAAAGATGGTCACCTATCCACGGACCGACCGCAGGAAACGTAGCTTTTCCTTCGATCGACCTGTGCGGCTGTTTTTATTTAGCCAGGATCCCCTTAAAAATTATAATTACTATCGAGTTAATTTCGTAATTTCTGCTGAATGTAATATTCAGGTACTTAAATCTATTCATTGTCAACACAATATGGTAATCCGGAATTGAAATCATCATAATTCTAGCCCATTGACTGTCATAACCAACAGTTATTGCGAATATCGGATCATTGATTGCAGTATTATGCTGTTTTATGTCATCACTCGCAAGTTTGATCGGCATTTATTTAATCGAACCTCAAATAATTCTAATTTTGGGCTCCTAAAAATATTTTTGGACATACATCTTTTAAATTGATAGCACCTTTTTTCGTGAACCTCAAAGAATTCCTACTTTGGGGTCCTAAAAATACTAAATAGCCAGGTAACTGCGACAAAGACTGTACCGCAGTTGGTCACAGACCTTTTTTTTTGGTGACGCAGTGGAAATCCTCATGAATGTCCTCCACGGTCTGGACGGAGGGGTTTTGTTTGCACCGGTGGCTACGACGGCTCTAATTAAGCACTCTTCAACGCAGACCCCGACTGGTCCGCCTCTGTGGGCTTTTTCTGGTCAAGCTAGGAGCGAAGTGTTTGTTTCCCCCTGCGACGTCTAAGAGGGGCGCGCGTAGAACATTACGCCCCACCACTTCGGGTCCTATATGATAGGGGGCGGCGGACGTCCCATTTAGGGGGGCCGGAAGAGGGCATTATCTATCCTCTGGCGACGCCCGGTGCGTCTGCTACGGGCCGGCGAGCTCTCGAAATCTCCCTCTCCCTTTCCGCTGGTTACAAACCTAACCTATTTGGTCACAGTTCTAACCTTTTTTTTTTGTTTACGGGTTGGAAAATCCTCATGGATGTCCCCATGGAGGGGTCTGTCAGACTCTTACTAACTAAAAACCACCCCAGTGTTCCATCATGGGATCTAGTGCGACTTCGGCGATCCCCGGGTCACAGTTCTAACCTAATCTTACCCGTTTGGCCGGGTGATCCTAGCTTAGTTACTGCGACCAACAACAAAAGAGGCTTATAATTTTTTTTAAAGTGTGCATCATTAGAAGCCCAAAAAGTTTTTAGATGTTCAATAATTTAAAAAAGGTGGTTTGAAGATCAATATTTTTTTAGAGGATCAGTTACCTAAATATTTCCCATATTGATCCAAATGCTCCATTATTTGTCGTTCATAGCAGCCATGAAAAATATTTGGGTTGCCTAATTTATAAGGTGACCCCGCAAAGCAATTTAAACTAACCAATTATATGCAGTGTGTTCTGCTGATCTGAATTAAGTTACGCAATTTAAATGAAGACCTTCACACATTAATGTAATGTTTAATGACATTCAGTTCCAAACTGAAATTATCCGTCGCTCGAAATTCCGGGTTATCTGGGAAATCCGCTGAAGACGAAAACTAAATAAAATATGCAATCTATTAGGCATTTAAACCAGCAATGGACAATGGACATCATCAGACTAAATTAGTCTCGTAAATTCCAATCGAAAGGAAAGTTTCCCCAAACAAAATTAAAAAACTTCCTCTCAATTTCCTCCCTTTAATTAATCAAAACTCAATTTGTCTAAAACAAAAGCTGGGTTTTAGTCTAGAATACTGTGAAAACAGTTTTCTCAATTATTTCCTAGAAATAAAAGTAAAACGACACTGATAAATTAGGTTTTTTGTGTCTTAAACTAATTAATTAGAGGCTACGCTCGGATTGGGCAGCTCTAAAACTTCGTTAGGTAATACCTACACGTGGATTTATGACAGAAGGTTTTACTTGTATGTACATACACTGCTCCGCACGGTTTAAAGGATTTGACAAAACATGAAGTTTTCTTTATTTTATGTAAGACTAATATTAATAAATTATCTATGACGGTACCTTGCCAATTCATTTATGAAAATATTATGTATGTAAGGAAAAGTCTACATATTTTTAATAAGATATGTGATCACGTCAGAGACATCATTTTAATACTAGAAATAAAGATAAAATAGATCAACCAATTTTCAGATTATCTAAAGTACATACATCTTTTATGGGGTACTGTGTTAAATGTAACAACAAAATACCTTGTGATACCTATATTGTATTAAAAGTACACTTTGTAAACAAGCATATTACAAGTTAGAGGATTATATCCAGGACAGGAATGCTTGGAAACATGCTGGTCCAGCTCCATAGGACAATCTACAGTCTAGACAAAATCAAACTGGTTGCTATTTTAATAGTATAATTTGTTATTTTTATGAAATTGATTTCACACTCTGTGATTACTTTAACTCAGACCCGTTTTTTTTTTTTTAGGAAAACATGCTTTTACGATGTTTGTAAATATGTGAGCACCATGTATCTATCTCATTAATAAGTTATTTTTCATTGCTTCATTTTTAATTATTTTTACATATTGTGGTATAGTAATTTTATTCTAGGTGCATCGTCTTCACATATAATCATATAATTAATGTAGGTAGGTACAATTTAGATTGTTTCTTTATTCAAAACTACAAGTAGAATAGTTTCCGGGATGCATTTATTTTTCTGCTGGCTTCCATCGATGATGCGTTCATTCCTCCATTATTTATTAGAAGTGACATTGTAGTTTTTTTTTAGCTATTTTTGTAATGTAGAGTTTCTTTGTTAGATATTATAACAGTATCAACTTTTCTACTTAAAAAGTATATTCGGGGCTTTATAATTCTCTCTAATAAGACATAATAAAATATTGAAGAACACATCAAGGTCATTTTTTTGTACGAAAACCTACGATAACTTTGACAAAAATAGTATATCATTGTACTTTAAAAAGCTTTCTTTTATATTAGACCGATAGAAATCTTACGCAAATGAAATAAAATGCGACGCACATGTCTTCCCACGTTGGCGTAATAATCTAAATATAACAGAAACCATTTCTAAGAAGAAATACTTGGCTCAATTTTGCAAGATACATTTTTGCCTATGTATTATATTATCTATAGAAGAAAATAAGGCAAAATAAGAACCTGTGTGGTTTCAGCCATAGTAATACTTTCTTCTGGCAATCGTGTGCTTGGAATCAATCAAAAGGTAAGTAGATTATGCGTGTTCTTTGAACAGAGGATCAAAGCGGGTCAGTACCGCTTATGGTATTTTTTTGTGTTTCACTCATATTTGATCTTCAATATTTTTCTTCGGGTTGTAACTTTAAATGTCCCAACTATGTTACTTCTTTTTGTTTTTGTCTTAGTGTGTTGAAACTAATCTGTGAACTAACTAAAAAGTTGCAAGTTGCATTCAATTCTCATAAGTTGTTATTCTTGCAAAGATGCACCAGATTTTTGGATCGATGATAGGCATTTCCACTGGGGCACGCCACAATTGCGGCGATAAGTCCCCTCTTTGAGGAGTGGCTAGAGAGGCGCCACGGCGTCCTCACCTTCCGCCTGACGCAGGTCCTCACCGGACACGGATGTTTCGGGAGGTTCCTGTTTAGGATAAAGCGGGAGGAAACGCCCGGGTGTCACCACTGTGTGGATCGCCCGGAGGACACGGTGGAGCATACGGTGGAGGTCTGCCCGGCTTGGGTGGAGCACCGCCGTGTCCGTGAGGACACGGCGGTGCTGGGGCGATTGGCGGCGGCGATCTCTAGCGTCCGGCCCTGGTTCAGGCCATGGTTCGGAGTGAGAGTGCATGGGAGGCCGTCACCTCTTTCTGCGAAGCAATAATGCTCGCGAAGGAGGAGGCGGAACGCGTGAGAGAGAGGCAAGTTTCACGTCCTCGCGCCCCTAGTCACCGCAGGAGACGCTCCGGGCGTCGGGAGTCGCAAGCCGATTTCTGGGCACCGTAGGCGCGGGCCTGTGGACGGTGAGCGATGGGTAGCTCGCCGTCCGATAAGGACCAGGCCGGGTCGACGGCGCGTTGTGCTCCACGCGCGCCTCAAAGAGATGTCAGCACCAACTGACGGGGTCCGTTAGGACCAATGCCTGCCAGGGTTGCGAGTTTGTCCGAAAGGGATATCGTGGCCCTGGCACACAGGCAACGGAAGGAACACGGGTGGGTTTTAGTCAGTAAAAGTCTGTCACGCCCTCCCGCTCCGCCCAGAGCGGGAGAAATTATTTGATAATTTCCCACCCAAAAAAAAAAGGCATTTCCACTAAACTGCAATTCGGCCGAAGTCTAAATTCCTCACGTATTTGATAAATGCATAAAAAGAAAACAAGTTTCATGAACTAAGTAGCAAACTTAAAAAAGCACAGGAATACATGTCATTAATTGGAAATACTCAATGTGACGAAACGAAAAAAGGTGATGCATGCAGCAAAAGCATCAGGCATGTATTATTCCGTTTGTGTTTACAACTTCGCCGTGATGAACTGCTCCTATGTAATCCGGATCACGCGGTTTCCATGATCGTTTTAGCAACGCTCGACACTTTTGTTCGAAAAAAGATGAAACGTCGATTGTATACTGGGAAAAGTGACGAAGTGAGATGCGTCTTTGATAAAAATGTTGCAACACTGTCAGTCAGCAATGAAAATTTTTCATGTAGCATTTTCAATAGTTCCTGTAAGTTGCGCTACGAAAGTCAAACCAATTCTAATATTTTGGTTTAGATGGCAGGTATAATTATAAGTCACTGTAAGGACGCTCGCTCAAAAAAAAATATTTTTTTTCTCAAGTTAAATTATGGTGATAAAAAGTTGACAAATAAATGATTATAGTATAATTATAAATAAATAAAGACCTCATCTCAGTGAGACAATCGACCCTTATTTCAGAAAGCGAATGCTCCATCGTCATTCATATAGAGGACAATTAACTGGGCATTATTTAATATCACGTTACTATAAAGATTATTATTTACAATACAAATGATTGACGATCGCTAATTGCAAATTGTTTGCGTCATCGTGACGTCATGAACGCATCGTTCGGCTGATTGCGATCGGATTGCGTTGCGACATCAAATTACTTATTGAACATCGTTTTCCATATTCGTTAAACTTTAACAAGTATTCCTTATCGACAGCTAAGTTCCATGTGATTACTTACAGTTGTGGAAAACTCGTTATTACAATAAACTATTGGCTACGGTTGGTCAATATAATATTCTTTGTTCAGTCGACTTTCCATTCTTTGTTGGACTCGGACCAGTTGAGTGGCAATTGTTTTATGTTTGTTTTGTGCAAAGGGCCTAGAATGGTACCTTGGGGTATCCCCGTATGAGTTAATGTACAAAAGAAAAACAATTTAAAATGGGTATCGTAATCAAGTGATATTACATGAATATTTCTAATGACTCAATGTAACAGAGGATTTTCGAGAACGTTATAAATAAAGTGTTCCAAAATCCTTAATCAACTAACTTACAAACAAAGCGAAAGCAAATGGGAGGACATTTTGTTTCCAACCTCCGGTTTCCGTCGGCTTTTTCCTGAATTAAAGCTCGTGACATGTGACCCGAAATCTGCAACAAAGGACAGCGCCAGGTAATGCCCTGTCCGGACTAATAGGCCCTTCTGTTGACACATAAGGGTGGCCACACGTTCCAAAAGGATCATCAAGATTAGCAACAACTTCGAAAATGGTCGACTGTTATTTTATAATTTGTAATTTAATAATCTTTACCCAAACTTTAATCGAGATCCTAAGTTTTGAACAAACGTTTTGTTTTTGATTACTTTGTTTTTGGGGAGCGAGTTGTTTTATAAGAATTATGTGTTAGTCTCTGACTTATTATTTGTTGTTTAGACTGTTGAAGCTTTTGTGAATGTAATTACTCACTTTCTAAGGTAATTTGATCAGCAGATAAAGTTTTATCTTATAAATAACGCACAGGAGCCTATTTACCAGTAGATTAATAAGATAGAAAACAAGAAAATAATGTTTTAAGACTCTATTCAGAATCCAGTTTGCGTGTTTTAAAAATAAATTTATTATAGGAATTAACTACATTTCATAAAGAAGATACTCTATAATAGAATATACTTACTTAAGACACTTTTGGAGTTTTGGATTACTAGAAACACAGCAACAAAAAAATCTTAGCATTTAAGAAGAACATAGCTGACGAAATTTGTCGCATAAACAAACCACGTTCAATACAGGCTTAATAGATTTATGACGTAGATTACTACGACTACTTCGTAATAGCGAAGTAATCGCTTCGGGCTATTATTGCTCTCTCTGATTGCCCTCGCAAACTGCGTTTTTAATGTTCCGTGTTTTAAAATTGATTTTCCGCTGCCTTTGCAGAAATGTAAAGCGATTTGTGTTGTTGATACTAAGTATGATTTTATTTATATTGATTGTGAAGTATTTTATGGGACCTAAAATGGCTTTTAGTTACGGATATTATGGATATAAGTATAAATACTACAGTTAGGAGGTAAAAAGTAGGGAATCATGTTAATTTTATTAAGAATTATATGAACCTAGATTGCTGTCCTTAAACATCGGTTGATGACATTGAACGCACAGAGGGCCGATATCTCGGGCATTACGACGACGAGTATTGACGACCAAGTTAACATAGACAGGGAACGTAGGGCATTGGCAGTCAGAAGTAATATGCTGGCCCGCAGGTTTACGCGTTGTAGTGACCAAGTTAAAGTCACACGATTTAGAGCCTACTGACAGACTTTCTACGCGTGCAGCCTGTGGTTCAGGTATTCGCAGAGACCGCTCAGTGCCCTACGTGTCCAATATAACAATCGATTTCGGATGTTGTTATGGCTGTCCCGCTTTTGCAGTGCCTCCGGTATGTTTGCGAAGGCCAGGGTAGACGGCTGTCATGCCATCGTGCGCAAGCGGCTCGCGTCGTTAGTAAGCAGAGTCCGGGGTAGTACTAACAGCATCCTACAGGTCATTGTGGATAAACAGGCCTCAAATATCATGAAAACATTTATTCGAGTTCAAATTTTGTAACCCTATTTTTTTGTGTTATGGTTATGGTCTGAAATAAAGGTTTATTTATTTTATTTAAAACGATGATGGAAAAGACAAAATTGTATTTGGACCAAAGACCTGTTGAAAGTCGTTGTAGGAGTACGAAACCATTTGAAAGCGATGGTCACTAGTGTACGCCATCAGATCGAACCAGCGTGGTGCTTTGTAGCCGGTTAACGTTGATCGATCGACCATCGATTTAGTTTTGAAGCGAATAGGTATCACCTGGTCGACGCCGATCAACAACAATTTAGTTGCACCTCTATTTAAAGACGATCCATTTAGAACAATTAATTAATGTATCAATCAATCTGCCTAGCCTTTTCCCAACTATGTTGAGGTTGGCCTCCCATCTAATCGGATACAGCTGAATACCAGACCGCCCATTATCAGATCACCCTAAGTAAAATTGCAACATTTATATATCTGTAACTTTTATGGTGTACATAATAAAGAGTATTCTATTCTATTCAATTCTAATACCAGTAGTTTACATGGACTTTACTCTTTTACATGACTGCCTACCTGACCTCCACAACCCAGTAACTGGGTAATACACAGATACCTCTTGATAAAACTCGTCGTCAGACTTTCAGAATTCTGACGACCCGTTACGAATGTCAAAGATTCACGAATGACAACCGGGACCAACGGCTTAACGTGCTTTCCGAGGTACGGAGGAGTCCTGGTATTCAAAGATGGTCACCCATCCACGGACCAACCCCGGCAAGCGCCGCTTAACCTGGTGGATCGACCCATGCGGATGTTATTACTTAGCCATGGGCTCCTTTAATATTTTTTTTTCAAATTAATTAATGTATAGATATTAAAATAATATATTGTTTATTAAATAGATGTTTTTTATTGGTATATTGGCGTGTGCTAGCTGACATTATGGCAAATAATATAATTGAATGTTTTGTGTTGCGTAATTTAAATTATTTTGCATACTATTGTATAGAATCAAGTTTTTCTAACTGAACAGACAGCTGTGCTGCTGGGGAGTTTGTTGCGCCACTTCTTCCCAGCTAAATCACTAGGAAGTGGTGAAGAATGGACGTTCTGGGAGACAGTCATACGTAATTTTGACGTTCTAAAAGTGCTGATTCTCAGTCTAGATGGAATAAATGACCTATGAATTTGATCTTGATTGTAGTACCTAGTTGAAAAAGTTGTGTGTTAAATATAAAACCAAAACAGCTTAGAATTAAAAATAAAGACTAGCCGTAAAAAGCCCGCCTGGTCGGAAAAACTCTTCGATTTATTTCCGACCAGGCGGGCGCCAGCCGCGAAACGACTTTTTATGATTTAAAATTTAAATTTCTTGACAAATAGAACGACATATTTCACCGACAAAGTTTTAAATCGTAGTTTAAAAGAAAATTCAACTTTTTTCTCCAGTTAAAGTGTATCTTTATCATTCCTATGGCTGTTGTCCAACAGTATAATGAATAAGGAATCCTTTACAAAATTGTCTTTCATAATAATTAGTATTTTAAAGAAGGTGCTTGATTAATAACTAAATCACAATAATTTAAAATTAATATAAATTAATATTCTCGTGTAATAATATGTTTTAGGTGGGTATATTATTTATGTACGTACAGTTATGCCAACGGATAATTTTTATGTTATTTAATAATAATTTATTCATAATTTGGTCTAATAGTTGCAATATATTCTAAGTACCTCCTGTTTATTTAATTTTTTTACAAATTCTTTGTATAATTCGTTGAACGTGACTTGGTTTCCGTACGTCTTTTTTGGGTGACCACTGAAAATCAGTGCTGTGCTGTCCCATAGCACAGCATCATGCATAGTGGAAGCCTTACGGTAAATAATTTGGTATTAAATGAAAAAAAAAACCAAATGTATTAGATTTAAATTACCTAATGTTAGAAGTAGCGAACGTGATATCATATTGAACGGAGAAAAACTGGAATTTATTAATCAAACGGTTTTCCTAGGAATCACTATAGACGAGAAACTGCAATGGGGACCACATATAACCTCTCTGGCGGGGCGGCTAAGCTCGGCCGCTTATGCTGTCAGAAAGATAAGACAGCTAACAGATATAGAAACCGCGCGTTTGGTTTATTTTAGTTACTTCCACAGCATTATGTCGTATGGCATTTTACTGTGGGGTCGGGCTGCTGACATTGAGTCCATCTTTATTTTGCAAAAGAGAGCTGTCAGAGCAATTTATAATCTCCGTCGCCGCGAATCTCTTAGGGAACTATTTAAAAGGATTAATATTATGACGGTACCTTGCCAATTCATTTATGAAAATATTATGTATGTAAGGAAAAATCTACATATTTTTAACAAGATAAGCGATAGACATAATTTTAATACTAGAAATAAAGATAAAATAGATCAACCATTTTTCAGATTATCTAAAGTACATACATCTTTTATGGGGTACTGTGTTAAATGTTACAACAAAATACCTTGTGATATATTGAAATTAAATGAGAGAAAATTTAAAACACATATTAAAAGTACACTTTGTAAACAAGCATATTACAAGTTAGAGGATTATATCCAGGACCGGAATGCTTGGAAACATGCTGGTCCAGCTCCATAGGACAATCTAGAGTCTAGACAAAATCAAACTGGTTGCTATTTTTATGGTAAAATCTGTTATTTTTATGATATTCATTTTACATTCTGTGATAACCTATACTCACACACTGACTTATTTTTTTAGAAAAACATACTTGTATGATGTTTGTAAATATGTGAACACCACGTATCTATCTAATAATTAAGTTATTTTTCATTGCTTAGTTTTTAATTCGTTTTACCTATTATGGTATAGTAATTTTATTCTAGGTGCATCGTCTTCACATATAATCATATAATTAATGTAATCAAACAAAATATTGTAAAACATTTTTAAAAGAGTACCGGTGGAGTTTCTTGCCCATTCTTCTCCATACGAAACTACCTTTTGGAAGGGGCAACTAGAATCAATTCTATTTTTTTGTAAATTTTGACGTTCAAAAGTGCCTCTTATGTGCCTATTTGAAATAAATGGTTTGACTTTGACTTTGACTTTTGACTTTGACTTTGACTTTGACTTTGACCTTCTTGTCCCAGTCATGACGTGCCAGCAGCTGCCGACTATTTCTGTTTTGTGCTTCTCATTAAAATGTAGATCTATTTTGTTTTATTTTTCTGTCAATGTATTTATAACTCGAGTTAATTATCATTTTGTATGAACGTGTTTCTATGATGAATAAAGTTATTTTTCTTTCTTTCTTTTCTTTAACAAAAATGTCAGAATAGCTGATCGTAATTTTAGAAAATCGTTAAGATTTTTGCGGTACCAAATTATCTATACATCAGGGGCGCAGCTAACCAATAACACGATTCCTGTCGGCTTCCCTTAGGAAATTATGACAGTCAGTAGTTCTTAGCAGTGTTTAATAATCACACTGAATGTATTATTTAATACTTACACCATAAAATTAAAGTATTACAAAACCCCAACCAACATAAAAAAATTGTCTTTATATTCCAACGAAAACAAAACATTTAAAGTGCGCGCCAATTTTGCTCTAGTGCCTCCAGTATAACTCGTTGTCCGCCCGGGTTATGAAAACTTAAATTTCTATACAAAATAATCTCGTCATGACGTCACTTCAGGTCACGTGACACGCAGTTTTTTGAGGCAATAGTAAGCCATAATAAGTCGAGTTATGATAGGTACAGTGTAGGAATATAGGTCCATGCATTCGCTGAATTTCGTAAGCGTTCGGTTTGGTTCGGGACGGGGGTAGGGACAAACTTCGCTCCACGCTCCACGCACGCAATAATTTTAAATGTTTGCTGACGATTGACGTAAATAGTTAATAGAATTTATAACCTTTAATTTTGTTGATACTTGTAGTTAATTAGCATTTTGTTTGTTGTATTCATATAAGTTATTAGTGTAGTTTTAGTGTAACAATTAGAATTTGATAATCGTGAGTTTGTTGTGAAATTGTGCGTTCGCCGTCGTTGTAATTAGGAATTTGTGGTAAGTCGATAGATTAGCAAGTTGAAATTACTTTTTTAGAGTAGATTTGAAAAGTTATTAGTAGGATGGCGGCATTAATAGTTTTAGATTGTTGTGTGACAGATTATTTGCTTCGTGAGGAAACATGCTTTTCAAGGTTAAGTTTTGAAAATAAGAAACACATAATTAGGCTAGGTCGTGCTCGACCAGATATGACTATAAACTACAAACGACGCGATGGGTTTTTCAAACATTTTAATGTTTCCCTTTACGATAAATATCAATGGCTGACTGGTAGTTGTAAATTAAATAAGATGTTTTGTTTTCCATGTTTACTTTTCTCAGATTCTAGTAGTTTATGGAATAAAGGGGGTTTTACAGATATTAATAATCTGACGAATTCATAAAAAAAACATGTGCAGACTGAAAAACATATTCGTAGCTGTTTAGATTTACATGACTTCGGGAATAGTAGGATATAACCATTTTTCACTAATTCGCATGAAGCTCATAATAGGAAAGTAGCTCGAAATAGGCATTTAATGAAACGGTTTATTGACACCGTTATTTTTTTAGGTAAACAAGAAGTAGCTTTTCGCGGCCACGATGAACGTCCGAATTCTGATAACCGCGGTAACTATATTGAAACCTTGTTATATCTGAGCAAGTATGACACCGTAATGGACTCTCATTTGGAACTATGTTCTTCAGTTCAGAACCCCGCGTTTTCTGGCCTCTCAAGTGATATTCAAAATGATTTAATACATAGTATTGCATCCGTTTTACGAGACCACATTAGAATCGAGATAGATAAAGCTCCATTTCTGTCTGTAATGATTGACGAAACTCCCGATGTCAGTCATAGGGAGCAATTGACTGTAATTTTTCGATATTTATCTGAAACTGGAATCGAAGAACGATTCCTAGGTTTTTACGATGTTAGCGGAAGTCGAACTGCTGAAGTTTTATACAAACAGTTGTTAGAAATACTTGACCAGTATCGTTGTAGGAATAAGTTAGTTGGTCAGTCTTACGACGGTGCGGCAGTAATGTCTGGCGAGCACGGTGGAGTACAAGTAAAAATTCGCGATGCATGCCCTATGGCAATGTTTGTCCCATGTTACGCTCATATATTAAATTTAGTACTTAGCCGTTCCCTTGAAAATATTCAGGAACTGAAAACTTTTTTTGGACACGTAAATAGTATTGTTCGGTTTTTCAACAAATCAACTAAACGGTCCAACCTTTTGAAGGAAATAGCTGACCGCCGTATGCCTGGAGTATCAGAAACCCGTTGGCACTATCACTCACGCATTATTAATGTAATTTTTAACTGTAGATTAGACATGATTAATACTTTTGATTCGATGTTAGATAACCCGCAATCTTGGGATAGTGAATCTCTTTCCTTGGCAGAATGTTTCCTCAGTAAGTTAGAAAACAGGCAGTTTTGTTTTTTTTTGCATGTTTTATCAGACATTTTTCAAAAAACCGACGTTCTTTTTAATTTATTGCAGTCAAAACAGATTGATATCGAAGTGGCAAACCGCGAAATAGATTCATTCAATAGTTGGCTTGCGAATGATTTTATAAATAATTTTGATTTTATTTATGACAGCGTTCAGGAATTCCATGAGCCACCGCGTCAGCGTAGACGACTAAATACAGAAGTAGACACTAGAACTATGTATCGGCGTCTTTTCATTGAAATAATAGACAATGTTAAGACGCAAATACAACACAGGTATCAATTACTTTCTCAAATGAGTTTTCTTAATTTACTTAATAAATCTAAGTATAGTTTTTATAGTAGATCATTTCCTGATGAAATAATATCTTCTTTGCTATTAAAATTTCCGCAAATATTTGAGTTCACTGCTTTAAAGAACGAGTTGAAAGTCTTATACACAACTCCGTCTTTGAACAAACTAGATGTTTACGAGCTTTATCTCAATTTTCAAAATTCATTATTGTGTGACACTTTTCCACAAATTACAAAATTATGTAGTATATTTTTGACACTTCCCGTTACAGTGGCATCCGCGGAGAGGTCGTTTTCGGCTTTGAAGCGAATTCATACGTACTTGCGTAATTCTCAAAAACAAGAACGATTATCTGATCTAGCCATTTTTGCTATAGAAAAACATTTATTGCTAAAAATTAAGAATCATCCCGGTTTTTATGATAATGTCTTAGCGTACTTTGTACGAAAGAATAGACGAATAGCTTTAGAGTATAAGTAGTATTATAAGTCAGTAGTATTTTAGTTAAGTAGTTTTGTCTAGTAGACATCATACGTCAACGTCATCACACTGATCACACCACAAACGGCTTTTTTCAAAGCCACTTTTATTATACTTGCAAGACACTGTTTCAATCTATCAGTGCTTACACGTATGGTAAAGGTGGACTGAAGACCTGCTTATAGAAGACTGAAGCCAAGAAGTCAGTCACAGATTTTAGGTAACTGGACTACGTGCGCCACGTCCGGGCTAGGTAAGCATTTTTTTTTTTTTTTTTTTTTTTGTTTTTGCTCCGGCTTACCTTTCCCATAAACTCACCCTTCGCCACTGCTATACATATAATAAAATCGTAGCAAAGTCAAAAAAGTACATCGAATATTTTTGAAAAAAGTAATTGCTACGAGGTCTGATCGATTCCATTTCCAATGCCGAAAGCATAATTTTTAGAATTTGTGTCTGTTTGTCTGAATGCATGTTCCAGCATCACGCAAATTCTACAGGATTTGCATACATATTCCATAAAAGCCTGGTCAATTGATAGGCTATTTATTATCACGCTATTTACTATGAGGGATGAGCAATATTGCCATATGTTCGTATTCCTCTATGAATGCATATTCCAGCATTACCCAATTTCTACTGCATAGATTCTGTTTAAATTTTGCATAGATATTCCCTATTAGTCTAGTCAGTCGGTAGGCTATATAATTATTATCACGCTATTTGCTATGGGGGATGAACAATATTGCATTATGTTTGTATTCCTCTATGAATGCATATTCCAGCATCACCCAATTTCTACTGCATAGATTCTGTTTAAATTTTGCATAGATATTCCCTATTAGTCTGGTCAGTCGGTAGGCTATATAATTATTATCACGCTATTTGCTATGGGGGATGAACAATATTGCATTATGTTTGTATTCCTCTATGAATGCATATTCCAGCATCACCCAATTTCTACTGCATAGATTCTGTTTAAATTTTGCATAGATATTCCCTATTAGTCTGGTCAGTCGGTAGGCTATATAATTATTATCACGCTATTTGCTATGGGGGATGAACAATATTGCATTATGTTTGTATTCCTCTATGAATGCATATTCCAGCATCACCCAATTTCTACTGCATAGATTCTGTTTAAATTTTGCATAGATATTCCCTATTAGTCTGGTCAGTCGGTAGGCTATATAATTATTATCACGCTATTTGCTATGGGGGATGAACAATATTGCATTATGTTTGTATTCCTCTATGAATGCATATTCCAGCATCACCCAATTTCTACTGCATAGATTCTGTTTAAATTTTGCATAGATATTCCCTATTAGTCTGGTCAGTCGGTAGGCTATATAATTATTATCACGCTATTTGCTATGGGGGATGAACAATATTGCATTATGTTTGTATTCCTCTATGAATGCATATTCCAGCATCACCCAATTTCTACTGCATAGATTCTGTTTAAATTTTGCATAGATATTCCCTATTAGTCTGGTCAGTCGGTAGGCTATACAGGGTTACTGGTAATTCGACGTATATCCGTCAGGGGCTGATAAGGGGGCCAAAATGCAACAAATTGAACCCCCCATATGTATGGCCGAAATTCAATAGTTTTCGAGATATTAGAATTTTAAGGGTTTTTCGATATTTACCCAAAATTTGACATTTCATTCCAAATTAAAAAAAAACTACATATTTGAATGGGTACCATTAAAAATGATGTTGTAGCTGGCACTTCAATTAAGCTATGGACATAATTAAAACTACTTAATTTAACAAAATAATGAAAATAATGAGCGATATAAGAATAATATCTTACCAATATTTTCATTTTACGCTTCAAAAATGTTGTCTCGTCACAAAAATTTCTATGACATTAATCGTACAAATAACTAAAACAACTTGCTTATTCTGTAAGCTTTCCAGAAAGCTATAAAAGTCAATTTTAAAATACATAATTCGTGCCAAGGCATGTGTTTGAATCGGCGCGGGGAGAGAAAGGGTCATTTGTATTTGTATGAAATAAAATGCATAAAAAAATGTACATCAAATTTTATTACAAATTTTACACATCTTGTTCAAAATGAGCCCCTCGATTACGAATGCAGGTTCGAATTCTCTTCCTAACTTCGGTTTTCGTCACTCTTGATGTGAACGTTGTTCTCATCTGTTGCGCCGCGTTTATTATTCGCTGTCGAAGTTCTTCGACTGAATTTATTGGGGTCACATAAACTAATGCCTTCATATGACCCCAAACGTAAAAATCAAGTGGTGTGATATCAGGGCTTCGTGCTGGCCACGGAATTGGCCCTCCCCTCCCAATCCATCGGTTTGGATATCTCTCGTCTAGCCACTGTCGGACAGTAATCCGGTAATGTGCTGGGCAACCATCATGTTGAAACATGAGGTTGTTTTTTATTTCTTCGGGAACATCCGCCAACAAATCGTCTAGGTTGTTTCTCAAAAACTCCTCGTAATTTTCGCCGTTCAAATTTTGGGGCAAGAAATGAGGGCCCACCAAATAATTATCAACGACACCCATCCATACGTTCAGGGAAAATCTCATTTGCGACGCAGTTTCTTTTAGTTTTTTTGGATTCCTGCCTGCTTTATAAACGCGGCGCAACAGATGAGAACAACGTTCACATCAAGAGTGACGAAAACCGAAGTTAGGAAGAGAATTCGAACCTGCATTCGTAATCGAGGGGCTCATTTTGAACAAGATGTGTAAAATTTGTAATAAAATTTGATGTACATTTTTTTATGCATTTTATTTCATACAAATACAAATGACCCTTTCTCTCCCCGCGCCGATTCAAACACATGCCTTGGCACGAATTATGTATTTTAAAATTGACTTTTATAGCTTTCTGGAAAGCTTACAGAATAAGCAAGTTGTTTTAGTTATTTGTACGATTAATGTCATAGAAATTTTTGTGACGAGACAACATTTTTGAAGCGTAAAATGAAAATATTGGTAAGATATTATTCTTATATCGCTCATTATTTTCATTATTTTGTTAAATTAAGTAGTTTTAATTATGTCCATAGCTTAATTGAAGTGCCAGCTACAACATCATTTTTAATGGTACCCATTCAAATATGTAGTTTTTTTTTTAATTTGGAATGAAATGTCAAAGTTTGGGTAAATATCGAAAAACCCTTAAAATTCTAATATCTCGAAAACTATTGAATTTCGGCCATACATATGGGGGGTTCAATTTGTTGCATTTTGGCCCCCTTATCAGCCCCTGACGGATATACGTCGAATTACCAGTAACCCTGTATAATTATTATCACGCTATTTGCTATGGGGGATGAACAACATTGCATTATGTTTGTATTCCTCTATAGTTTACAGTAAATTATAAAAAGACGAGCCAGACGGTTAGAACATTGCAGAAAGTTACAGATTTAATCATCACGTTATATCTTTAGGGCTGCGTTAATTATCATGACATATACAGGGTGGATTTTTGAGTTGGGGCTGTAAGGGTACCTTAACCATTGTAGCTACATGAAATCGGTAATAGAAGACTATCCTTAACTTTTTCAGACATTTTGAACTGCATACATAGATTTTGAAAAAACTGTACAGTCAGCATGATAATGGGAAAAATTCAATAAAAAAGAAAATTGGTGCCAATAGATCCTATTTCATATGAGGATCAAAAAACTCTACAAGACCAACTGCCAACTGAGGTTCCTTTCAAAAACCATTTCCCACACAAATCGTGGGAAATGAGATTCCAACTTATTTTTTACGGTTCCGTACCTCAAAAGGAAATACGGAACCCTTATAGGATTACTTCATGGTCTGCCCCTTCGTCTGTCAGTGAAGACCCTTTTTCTCAGGAACATGTGGAGGTATCAAGTTGAAATTAATTTCAAAGACTTAGGTCTACGTTCACCTGGAGCTCAAAAAAAAAACAAACTTCTAAGTCAACGCAATAAAAAAATACGGCCATTCATGCGACATAATTATTTTAATCCTCGCATATTAATCATAATCTATAGCGTACTTCCCGTTGACCCGTGTCTCACAGCACAAGTAAAGGAAAAAGTCCGAAAATTCTTAATTTGTAGTTTTATCACATGATCATCATTTCAACCGGAAGACATCCGCTGTTGGACATAGGCCTCCGCCAAGCATCGCCACTTCAACCAGTTCTGTGCTTCCCAAATCCAGCGGATTCCTGCGGCCTTCACAAAGTTATCGATCCACCTTGTGGGAGCCTTCCAACGCTACGGTACGCGGCCATCTGTTCTGCATAATCTACTGTTATATCTATTATTTTAGTGATAGTCGTTCATCAGGGATAATTTGTAAGAATGCATCAGTCAGTGTATCAGTTATGTGACTTTAGGTTGTATAAGCAGGATCGCAGGCGTTAAAAAACGAAAATCTTCACAAGCAATGGGAAATTGCTACTGAAGACTGGGGAGTCGACCTCAGGACTAACTGCTTCCTGCCAGGGTTGCGGGTTTATCTGAAAGGAATATCGTAGCCCTGGCACACAGGCAACTGAAGGAACACGGGTGGGTTTTAGTCAGTAGAAGTCTGACACGCACTCCCGCTTCGCCCAGATCGGGGGAAGTTATTTGATCATTTCCCACCCAAAAAAAAGGGCTAACTGCTTCTCACACAGACAACTGTACGTCGCTTGCTCGCGCGTCATCCGCCCTGAATCTCGCTATATTTTGGCTGCTGAGACCATCATTACAAACGTAGTATACAGGGAAGTTTTATAAAGAGTAAATGCGGGAAATAAAGTAAATTGTGCTATACATGCGATTGTGACCAACCAGTCGATGTCCGAAAAGGCTCGACTGGCTGTTCACAATGATGTGCTGGTACCCACGCTTATATATGGAAGTGAATGTTGGGTGTGACAAAAGAAGCGTGAAAGTAGAATCAATGCTGTGAAAAGTATTCCTTGCGAAGCATGTGTGGCGTGACTATGAATGATAGGCTGAATGTATATGAAAAGGCAACGGTGCGGTTTAAAAAAGTGTAGTGAAGGGATGAATAAAAAGCGACTAACAAAAGGTATTTACACGGCAGATATGAGTGGAAACACCGGGAGGGGACGCCCTAGGTGGACATAAATGGTGACATAATTGGTGATGTTCTTCAGAAAGTTCTAGTGCGTAGTACTCTGAACAGATTTGCGTATATGACCAGATGTATGAACGTAAACGAAGTAAACAGAGCATGTAAGTAGCGTAGCAGGTGGCGTTCTATAGTTTCTACCTACCCCTATGGGAAGAAGGCGTGAGTTTATGTATGTTTTATAACAAGAACATAATAATATAATACAAATCTTTATTCCATAACATAATAAAATTCAGTGGGTACTTCCTGACTAAAACAAACTTATTAAATACCTATCTCAGATAAGTAAATAACGGTCTGTGCGCCGCTATCCAGTGACGTAGCATTAGGCTATCCACCCTGCCAGTGCCCCAGGTATTTAAAACAAGTGACTCTTTTCAGCGGAACTTCACCTAATTTAACCGGTGAAAGAACGTCACATATTTTATTTCGCGCCCTAAACACTAACCCCCTTATTACAAAACAAGGTTTATCTTCAGACCCAGGTTTAAAACATTCAGCCATTATGGAATTTCGAACTTTATTCCGACTATGGTAAAGTTCCTAAACACAAAACTGACAACTTAGTACCGAACTAAGTTTTCAGTTTTGTATAAAGAACGGTATTTCAATCACTGTTACTTTCTTATTACAAAAACTGGCTGCATGGTTTAAGCCATGTCAAAATATAAATCTTGTTTTGTAATAAGGCGGTAAGAGCTCGCTTTTGGTTGAGTTGTACCTGCGACCATGAGTCAACGCATAGTCTTCACAGATTCGGAGGAGAAAGACACGTCTGTATTCCCCGAAGGGTTAGGCAGACGTGTACCTACCTATAGTATACTCACATTAAATTTTGCCAGTTATGTTAAGGTCCCAATAATAGGGAGCGACCCTAATGCCTTCGGACTGTAACTGAGAAATTCCAGACGGAAAACCCAATAACACTGCCTGATCCGTGAATCGAACCCAGGGCCTCATGCTCAACAGTAGCTTACGACCAACGAGGCAGTTTTTTTTTTATAAAAATGTAGCTGTTATTTGTATATTGTGGTGTCTTACGACTTCCACGCGAACGAAGTTGCGGGCAGAAGCTAGTGTTAACTATATATATTATAATAACAATAAATCTTAATTAAAAAAACTCTCAAAATATTAATCTTAAAACCGCATTTTTTACCTGTAACTAAATGTAATAGGAAATCAACTATTCGTACTTGCATTATTTTCTATTTCCCAGGCTCTAGTCGGCATTGAGTAGAAGAAGAGAAAGCAAATATAACATGTTTGATGGAACAAAAGCCATTGTTCTAATTAAATAGATTACGGGTACTTTTGCTGTTTCTACAAGTCAACATTATTTATTGTGTTGAACAATACCTAAGTAAGATTATTTTAAATCTGTTTTGTTTACGAACTCATTGTAAGAGGTAGTTTGGTAAAGTCTTTAAGAGTTTCCTTCTTCTTCACTATTTATTATTGTTTTAGTTTCTACTACAACAGCTCTTACTTATTCTATAGAAGTTGCTCTGAAGTAGTTGTGTGTCTTCCACTGTAAAGAATATTAAGGACATTCTCAAGATGTTTAATCTGCGAGATGTTTCCGATGATGGAATTTAGATTGAAAACTTAAAACACGTTAGCAGCGATTTGTGTGCAAAGTACTAGGAGGTCAGTACACCCGAGAAGATTATAAATGCGGGGCGCAGGGTTGCTAGGCGACGCGAGAGGCGTCGGCGACGCGACGGCGCGACGTGGCGGCGCGCCACGTGACGCATCCGACACCTCACGGCTGCATTGTCCGTGCTACCCTATGAATGATTTTTGATGCTTTTACGGGTTTTTCCGATAGCATGAATAGTGTATTCAAATTTGAAAGCTACTTTAAAGGAAAGCGGAAATATTCATGGAGAAAATTGTTAGAAAAACACTTTTAGCTTTCACGTTCTTTTTTTCCGATACTTTTTTAGACGGCATACTTGTTGCCATAAGTACCTAGCTAATCTATAAATTGAACTGAATATTGAAAGGTTAATCCTGACAGTAGGTTAAGGGCTAGCAACACAAATATGTGACCCTTACCTTCATTACCTGCTAACTACTTTGGTAGGTACGTACAAATAGACTCATGGCAGTTGATGGAGGTTCGTCCAACACTGACCATTGTGTACGGGTATTTCAATGATAGGTAAGCAAGTAGGTCTTTGCGGATACTGTAAGGATCTTAAGGCACCTGAATGACATTAACTGCGGGTGTTGTTGGTAAGCATTTGTGAAATTGTCACAGTAATTGTATAGACGTGTATGTTGCACCTGTTTCTGTGACAAATAAAATTATTTTTCTTTCTTTCTTTCTTTTCTTTATAGATAAATCAAGATGGCGGATTTAGTACCGATTTTGGCCACGCGCACAATCAATGTACGAGTAGGTATGTCAGTAGAAGGGTGAAAATAATATCAAGCATGGTTTATCTAAAGAATTCAAAAATTAGTATGATAAACAAACAATAAAAGATGCTGCATAAAAAAAAAAACGTAATTATTTGATTTAGAATTTTGGAAAAACAATGAAATTCCTTTTTTATAATTTTCCCCAATAATTGTGACCAATTATTGGGGAAAATTATAAAAAAGGAATTTGGTATTTATAGAATTGGCCGTTTTACGAATTAGTCGTTCATAGATTTAGGCGTTTTGAGAATTAGCCTTTTATAAATGATAAATGATTTTTATTTCTGTAAGTAGGTTTGTATAAACACTTTTACACGTCAGTCATATTTTTAAAACTAGATGAGGTCGGCGTTTCCTATCTGACTACTCTGAGAAGAAAGGCCGAAACAAAGTCAGAGGTCACAGTCTCTTTTAAAGTCCAGACATAATCTTGATCAGATCATGTGAAGGCCATGTAGATTGGTGTCAAATTCATGAAAATCTCGTTTCAAAAGACCAAAGAGGCCAGATCTCAAAAGACCAAAAATGGTATTTTGAGGAAAGAACCACACAGATTGAGTGGACCTGACCAGTCAGTGCACGCATTTGTCAGTGAACGTGCAGCTCTACTCAGAACTTAAGGAGCTCAACGATGCGACGATCAATACCAAAGAAAGAACATTTGGGTAGGCCGCTTAAACGACTCAAACTGCCAGACCATGATTAACACTAACTGAGAATAAAAGACAAAGTGAAAATAAAAATAAAAGAGCAATAACCCACATAGTCTTCACATTCACAATAATTAAAATAATATAATACTTTACAAGTAAATAATCATGTCATTACGTATATATTACGTTACGTATATAAAATAATAAAAGTTATCAAAAAAAAACATCAAACAATAAAAATAAAAACAAACCACTTCAATAAGTAAAAATTGGAGCAGCTCAATCCCAAGCCTTTTTGTCCTTAATATAATCTTTAACGGTATAAAAAGCTAAACTAAAGACACAACTTACGTTTAATGAATGATTTGAATTTATTAAGGCTTAGATCTTGAACGTGGCTTGGAAGTTTATTATAAAAGCGTATACATTGACATCGGAACGAGCCACCTATTTTCTTGAGCCTTGTTGTAGGTACAACAAATTTATGTTTGTTTCTAGTATTTATATTATGGATATCACTGTATTTTTTAAACAATTTTATATTTTTATGGGCATATAAAAGATTTTCAAAAATATGCTGAGAAGGTACAGTCATTAGATTAATCTCCTTAAATTTCTCTCGGAGAGAGTGTCTTGGACTTAATTTATAAACTAATCGTACACCTCTTTTCTGCAAAACAAAGATAGTCTGAATGTCGGCGGCATTTCCCCACAACAGAATACCGTACGACATTACACTATGAAAATAGGCAAAGTACACTAAACGGGCTGTCTCTATGTCAGTTAAATTAAGATTTTTTCTAACAGCATATGCTGCGGAGCTTAGCTTTTTTGACAGTTTATCTATATGTGGGCCCCACTGAAGCTTAGCATCCAAAGTTAAGCCCAAGAATACTGTGCTTTCTTCAGGTTTCAATTCTTCGCCCTTTATCAACACATCAGTTTTCACCTGCCTGACGTGAGGTAGCGTAAACTTAATGCATTTGGTTTTTTTTTCATTTAGAAGTAAATTATTAACATTGAACCAGTGAACTACTTTTGAGATCGCGCTATTTACACCGTCAGTAACCAGCTGCTGACGTTTAAGTTTAAACAAAAGTGAAGTGTCATCTGCAAACAACACTATATCATGATTATCCGTTATTTATTTATTTAAAAACACATACAACTATCATCACAGGCTTACCTAATACAATAGTGTAGTTATATAGCTAATAAATATTAGACTTACATTTAGTTACATATATTATTATGAACAACCAATAGTTATTTTACAAACTGCGGCCCGTGTGAATTCACTCAGAGAACAATTGAAGCAGTCAATCTGTTGTGACACCATATTGAGCGCATGCAGGGCGCACGTTAGCGGTGCGTGCTGCAGCAGGTTGGTGCGAGCGGGCGGCACCCACAGCAGCGGCGGCCGCCTCCGTCGCCCCACATGCCCATCAGGTACACACAACCCAACCGTGCGTAGAACGCCTGGGTTGTGTATTTTACCACGCATAATCTTAAATAAGTAAGTGGCGAGTGCTACTTCCCTTCTTACTTCCAGTTTAGTATAGCCTACCATGCCCAGCACAAATAAAGTAGGATACAACAGTGGATACCCTGGATACACACCATACTGCTTTAGGTACAGGAATCTCACAAATTTGTTCTGAATACGTTCTAGCATAAGTTTGTACTTGGCTTCATGTGGCGACCAGACGACAGCATTGCATTCCATATGACTTTTTACAAGCGCTTCGTACAATGCCCTCAGCGCACTGATGTTCGTGAACTGGTTTCCTAGCCGTAAGACCAACCCTAAATTGCGGTATGCTTTTTTGCAAACATCAGTGGTATGCTTACGAAAATTTAAATCAGCTGTAAAGCGCACGCCCAAATCCTTAACCTCTGAGACACGTTGCAGTCGGATTCCATCCATGCAATATTGATAGTGACTTGGGTCGCGCGCACGGGTAAATGACAACACCGAACATTTGGCCACATTGAAATACAACTTATTGCTACGACTCCACTCTACTACCCTATCAATATCCTGCTGCAGTATGTCATGATCAGTTTCCTGCTTCATTTCAAGAACTAATTTCAAGTCGTCAGCGAATAACAATGGTATGGATTTATTGACTACGCTCGGCAGGTCGTTAATTGTTATGATGAAGAGAAACGGCCCTAAATTAGTGCCCTGACTGACTCCTGATCTCGTGAAATAGGGCTCAGAGAGCTGCCCACTGCAGTCGACGTACTGACAACGGTCTCGTAAATAGCAGGCGAAAAACGACAAAGTGTGAGCTGTACAGCCTACACCAGCCAATTTATCCAAAAGGACGTCGTTATCTACTGTGTCAAAAGCCTTCCTGAAATCGAAGTAGGCAACATCCACCTGTTGACCCGCATCCACCGTCGGTACCAATTGTGTCATGAGATCAAGTAAGTTTCCCGTTGTCCCCCGCTCAGGACGGAAACCATGCTGGGCGTCAGACAACAGAGCACTAATCTGTGGATACAGGTTACCGTGAATGGTCGACTCAAACACTTTAGCTGGAGTGCATAATACCGCTACAGGTCTATCATCGCAGGGCGCTGAATCTCTACTAACTTTAGGCACAGGTACAACCCGAGTAAGTTTCCAGCACTCAGGAAAGGTTGCGGCTTCGATACAGACGTTGAACAAGTGTAGCAACGGCTTAACCAACACCGCACGACAATCCCTAAAAATTTACACCGGAATACCATCCGGCCCGGCTGAGCGCTTAGGCGGCAAGCGTGCGAGTGCACGCTGTACGTCAGCGGGGCCGACGCTCGCTAGGTGCACCCACGCGCCCAGCGACGCGCACGCGGCCTCGCTCGCACTCGCCTAAGGCAAGTCATTAATATAAATAAGAAACAAGAAAGGACCAAGAATTGAGCCCTGTGGAACTCCCATTGTTACTATAGATCCGGGAGATCTTTTTCCATTGACGTCAACGCTCTGAATCCTATTACTCAAGTATGAAGTAAGAAGATCCAGAGCGGTGTTCCGGATCCCGTAGTGGCGGAGTTTCCTGATTAACGGTTCATGCAAAACGCAATCAAAAGCCTTGGACAAATCAAAAAAATGCCCAAGGCATCGCATTTACCTTCCCATGCATTATAAATATGTCCTAACAGTTCATCAGTAGTCGAACGACCCCTTGTAAAACCAAACTGTTTGCTACGAGTATGTAGTAATTTATGTTTATTAAAAAATCTTTGCAATTGGTCCACAATTAATTTATCAAAAATTTTACTAAAGGTAGGTAGTACTGAAATCCCCACAAGTTATAGACCTATTTCAGTACTACCGTACTGAAATAGGTCTATAACTTGTGGGGTCTGATGTAATACCTGATTTAAACAACGGCATTATTTTAATATTCTTCATGAGGTCAGGAAACTCCCCACAGTCAATACAATTGGATGCGAGTGCTCATTAGCAGTGTACAGACGTGCTCGTTAGCAATATTAATCATTACTTTAATAATACTTAGTGACCTCCTTTTGCATTACTGACGTAATGCAACTGTAATTCTGCTTAGTGTGTAGTTTCAGTGAATAATGGACACGAAATAGTGAACTCGTAAAAGTACAAAATGGATAACAGCCCCTTTAATCCAAGGGGACCAGTGCATGCCTCGGCCTCGCCGTTGAAGACGACGCCGCAAAACCCAGCCCTTGAGTCGGTCACGGTCGATGTTGTTTCAACGCCCGAGATTCAAAAATGGATGTCAGCCATCGAGCAGCACTTAAATGATATTTGCTCTATTGCCGCGGAAGGCAAACTCAACTCGGAGCAGAAAATGAAAATTTCTTCCCTATGCCGTAAAGTAGGATCTGGAACCTCGCAAATGGCAGTCCTATATCAGTCGCTCAAGCAGAAAGCTATTCACGCGTATAACGCGGTTGATGTCCTTCAAGAAAAGCGCGACCTGACTGATCATATTTTGGAGCTCAAGCAGGCAGGACTCTGGTTCTGCGGGAAATGTTTCGTTTGCGGATATGGTGAAGAAGGGAGCAAATGATTTCATCCGACCGAACAATTTAAGCTCTGTAGCCATTTATCCCAACGATAAATTAAAGTCGAGTGACGAAACAAAAGTCCTCGTGCAAGAAATCATTCGTCCTGATCAAATGAAGCTGCATGTACGTGGTGTCCGTAAAACAAAAAATGGAGGCGTTATTATTAGTACAGAAACAAAACATGACGCTGATAAACTGAAGCATGCAGTCCAGCTCTCTACATCCGGACTTACCCCCGACGAACCCAACAAGCGCAAACCTCGGATCGTGGTTGCAGGTGTGCCGACTACTTTAGCTGAAACTGAAGTCTTCAAGTGCATTTACGAACAGAACGTAGCCGACAAGTTTCCTGAAATGCCTATGGAGTCCTTTTTGAGCTTGGTTAAATTAAGCCACAAATCTGGGAAAAAGGATGCGTTGACCTGTAATTACGTTATTGAAGTTACAGCCAATATACGTAAAGCCCTATTGTCCCAATCAAGGCTTTTTATAAATTGGACATCCTGCCCTGTCAGGTACTTCACCCTGGTTACCAGATGCTACAAATGCCAACAATATGGTCATGCAGCAAAAACATGCAGAGAGCTGAAATCTTCATGTGGTCACTGCGGTGAAGAAGGACACTCGATGTCAGAATGCACAAAGAAAGCTGACACACCGAAATGTGCAACTTGCTCACGCTTTAAAAAGCCCAATAGCCACAAAACGGGAGATGCTGCGTGCCCTGCTAGGAAAATAGCGGAATACAGATACATCATCTCTATCGACTATGAGGGCGTCTAGAGCGTCGTAATCAAAGCCAGACTTTCGGGTTTAACGCCTGCTGCTGACTCAACGAAACACTGCACTAACCTACAAACCCTCGATTTTGTTGATGTCTAAGCACATCAGTCACCCGCTGCAAAAATCGAATATACACATAGCCTCGAATGTGATGTGATTGTGCAACAATTTTACTGACCGATTCTGCTGACGCAGAATCATAACATAATTATATGTTTAACTAGGTTATAGAGTGCAAGAAACTATTTTATGCAAACTAAATAAGAAATTACGTTTACTTATAAGACTTTTTGTTATTTTTATCTTTAAGGTAAATAGTATTTAAGTAAACTAGGTATATAAAATATTGAATTAATTAAATTTTGTCATTATTTCAAGACTTGTAATCTAAATATTGTTAAGAATTTTATCGTCCTACAATTACCATACAGACTTATTATATACGAGTATTATATATACTTATAGACGCGTCATGTTCCGCTACTCGAATCAGATGCGAGTAGCGGAACATGATGCGAACCAGTACAATTGAACTACTGCGGTTTCGCTGCTATGGTTTCACGGCGGAGGTGTGCTATCAACGTTCATGTTGCTGTATGTTGCTGACAGGTAAAAACATCAAAATATCATAAAATAACTATTTGCAAAATGTCCCATAAGATATTGTAACTGTTCCCCAAACTGCAACAAAAAAACATCGATCAACAACTTTCCAACTCACCCCTTACATATTAATTCTTAATTTTCAAATACATGTTCCCTTACTCCCGAAATGTTATCAACTTGAATTGCAAAATAGACACTCAACATTCCAAAGAAAAGGATAGGTATCTATAGTATTTAAATGGGCTTCAGTTTGAAAAGTCAATAATTGTTATTCACCCCTCTTGTAACATAATACGTTAATGCTTTTAAAATTAATCAGGCCATTGATAGCTTTTGTATTTGGTTTTGGTAGCTTTGGTTTTAAATGGCTGGTACGCGGTAGCCGACAACTTACATTAAAAAAAAACCGGCCAAGTACGAGTCTGGCTCGCGCACAAAGGGTTACGTACCACGGGAACCCTAATACTAAGGCTCCGCCGTCTGTCTGTCTGTCCGTCTGTCACCAGGCTGTATCTCATGAACCGTGATAGACAGTTGAAATTTTCACAGATGATGTATTTCTGTTGCCGCTATTACAAAAAATACTAAAAAACAGAATAAAATAAATATTTAAGGGGGTTCCCGTATGGGAGCCCCCTTAAAAAAAAAAAAACAAAAAAACCCAAAAATCACGTTTGTTGTATAACAAACGTGATTTTTTTGCTCGTTTTTGCTCGATATTGATAACGCCAACAGGTAGACGCTTGTTAATTAATGATCTTATCATTTATGATCATGACAAGTGTAAATTGGAAACTACAATGAACGTAAAAGAGAAGCGGTTTAAAATTAAGCTTTCAATTTCTGTTACTCGTCAAACCTTTTTGCAAAACAGCACAAAATGTCGATCACAAGACCATTTTAGGGTCTCCCAAAATATCTCCCGTTAGTGGAACATCTGAATCAGGCACAAAGATAAATGCTTAAAGGTTTTTAATTAAGCTCAGTAAGCAATTTAGCTGTCGAAAGCGTTTCTATTGAAAGCTAGAAATTAAAATTCGGCGATAAATGAAAAGAGTTTTATATTTGTTGGGAGGTTAAATAAAATTGATTTTAAGTTTAGGACCCTACTCATTGTTTTCTTTTTTTTTATGCTGCACTGCAAGTAGGTAAGTATTTTTTTTTTAAATATAGCTTTTCTCAAAAGTGAGGATCGTTTACACGTGTTATATTTTACTTAAAAACTTTTCAGAACAAAAATTTTACGTTTACAAGAAGCCACAATATAAACAACACATATTTTATCAGAAATTAAACATTTAATTTTCATATCCAGTCGTGATGGAATATGAATCTCACTTATGCTCTTTAATGAAACTTTGGTTCCAGCGAATCTTCTTTACAAAGCGGCGACTTAGCCTAGTCTAGTTTCATCTGAAAGTAGATTTTCGTGAACCACTCCCTCCTTATAAACAGTGAAGTTAGTTAACACAGAGAGACCAGCAAATGAAGGGGCAATAATAATGAAGGTTATTAGAGAAAAACTGCCTTGTTGGTTTAGTGATCGCAGGCGCTACTGCTGAGCATGAGGTCCTGGGTTCAACTCCCAGGTCTGGCAAAGTGTTATTGGGATTTTCCAGTAGGAATTTCTCAGTAGCAGCCAGGAGTATGGATTTGTGCCCGATTGATGGCAATAGGCTCGCCCCTTATTACATGGGACTTAAACATAACTGGCGAAATGTGGATGTACTATAAGTACACACCTGCGTAACCCTTCGGGGATTAGAGGCGTGATGTTATGTTATTAGAGAAAAACGTTTCCTTTTTTTTCCGATAAAAATGTAGTAAAATTATGTGTAAAAGATAAGTATATCTTGTAAATTAATAACCTGCTGCCCACACAAATCCACTAGGTGGTAAGGCAGTTTTGTGACATGACCCATGTGTCATGTTATGACAAATCTCTCTGAACATGTTCGACAGTGATATTTTAAAGGCTGAATTGATGATTCTTGGAGGAATAATGAAACTTTTATTGAAAGATTCTGCGTTTTGTAACAAAATGATGTTGAGTTGTCAACAGACTTTCAATTGTCACTAAGCTCGCAATTCACTGCCCTTTTTGGGCGCTAACTCTTGCACATTAGCAGCCTTACTAATAAAAATATTTTAAACACTATAGTTTAACAACTGTGTACTTAAACTTTGTATAACCTATGGGTAAGAGTTACACATTCCCTTTACCAATAAAGGGTGTGTAAGTTACACATTCCCTTTACCAATAATGGGTTTGTAAGTTACACATTCTCTTTACCAATAAAGGGTGTGTAAGTTACACATTCCCTTTACCAATAATGGGTGTGTAAGTTACACATTCCCTTTACCAATAATGGGTGTGTAAGTTACACATTCCCTTTACCAATAATGGGTTTGTAAGTTACACATTCTCTTTACCAATAATGGGTGTGTATGTTACACATTCCCTTTACCAATAAAGGGTGTGTAAGTTACACATTCTCTTTACCAATAAAGGGTGTGTAAGTTACACATTCCCTTTACCAATAATGGGTTTGTAAGTTACACATTCTCTTTACCAATAAAGGGTGTGTAAGTTACACATTCCCTTTACCAATAATGGGTGTGTAAGTTACACATTCCCTTTACCAATAATGGGTGTGTAAGTTACACATTCCCTTTACCAATAATGGGTGTGTAAGTTACACATTCCCTTTACCAATAATGGGTGTGTAAGTTACACATTCTCTTTACCAATAAAGGGTGTGTAAGTTACACATTCTCTTTACCAATAAAGGGTGTGTAAGTTACACATTCCCTTTACCAATAAAGGGTGTGTAAGTTACACATTCTCTTTACCAATAAAGGGTGTGTAAGTTACACATTCCCTGTACCAATAAAGGGTGTGTAAGGATTGTATAGTTATACATTCATTATAACAAAACTCACTGGCAACATTCTTCGGAAATGTTTTGAAACTAGATTACCAAATTGTAGAGACATTTACAAAACATTGTAAACAACATATAAAACGTTTATTTTTAATAAGTAGTACAAATTGTGCCCAAAATATTGTTTCGAAATGTATATAAAACTAATTAATTATTTCTTTCAAAAAACATACAATTAATGTCTTTGAAAGAAGTAATTTAACATACTTTATAAGTTCATCGTTGAGTTTAAGAACGCTCCTTTTAAAAGTCAAACTAGTGTCCTAAAGAAATTTGTCTCTTTTAAATAATTTGTTTTTTATTTAAATACTATAATAATGGCGAATAATGCAAATAATCCATCATTGAGATTTGCCAGATGTCCGGTTACGACGGTTACGCGCTCACTAAATAAGGGTTGAGGAGTGTATAATAGTTGCGTAACTTCTCATACAAAAAAAAAACTCCCGCTATACCAGATGTACACAACTGAACTGTCAAATATCTTTTATTGGTAGAGTAAGCGTTATAACTCCGGTATACGTCGTGTGTAAATCTTTATTAGTAAGGTTGCAGGACTCCATGTTCCCATTACTCCGTGGTAATAGGCAAGAGACGTAGGAAGTAGTCTCAGTTACGGGGTGTTAAACACAGTGATTACGCCACCCAGTTTGCATACAGTGCTGCTACCAACTCAAGTTAGCAAGCACTTCACAAAAGTTTCCTTCCAAATTCCACTTGCATATTCCTTCTCGATATACTTGGTAACGGGAAGTTTTTTAAGTGGGTAAATTAGTTTTGAAAGTTTTTCATGTATGATGGTAGAATAAGTGAAAATCGTTAACCTCAAGGTAAGATTGTGGATACGAAGATGGTTCAAACTTTCCGATAAGTACTACAGGGGGTCTACTCCGAAGCGTTAAACCGAAGTATCGATTTTTTGACTTTGAATCTATACCCGACTTAAAGTCACATTTTTGACTTTGGCTTATCTCTTTGACTGTCGTTTTTTTTTTTCATTTCGCCGTAGTCAGCCATAGTTAGCCGTAGTCCAAGCAACGGCCGAACATTCGGCCGATACTTCGGTTATCGCTTCAGCCCCCCTGAACCTTAATACCCGATCCAAGCACTTATAGACAAAAATATTTGCCAAAAGCATCTAAAGTCGTTTAGTACCTACTTAGTCGTTGCAAAAAGATTATTTAGCCACAATCATAATAAAAAGAGTTTTCAGATTTTCCTCACAAAATTAATACAAAGACCAAGCTGATACCTACTAAAAATACTTTCAAAATAATTATCTAGCTTTTCCGAAAACTGAAGTTACTTGGAAATAGAGCAGGATGTCACGCAGTTTCAGCCACTAAATTACATCAAAATTATAGTTTCCTTGTTACGTCATCAATCAAAAATACTATTATTATTATCAGTTGGTCCAAGGTTTCCTGTTTATCATGAATGTTATTGATATCCCGCAGTTCTCCATTAATTTGCGTTATACTTATGTATTATTGAAGCCTTGATGGCCAGTAATTTGTTTCCTGCGGATGTATTGTAATTAATTGCAGAGTATACCTACTTTTGTAAGAGTGTTTATACACTGATCATAATTGAGCTCGTTTATGTATTTATAAGCTTTATGATTTTACTAATGACGCACATCGACACATTGAAAGATATTATGACAAATTACATGGCCTGCACTTTTATTTCGTAACAGTCTATCAAATACAACCTGAATGATTTTGAAGTATATTGCTAAACTATTGCTACGAAAATAACGCAATGAATGTTGTTAACTGTCAAAGTGAAACTCATTGCTACTGATAGTGTGTTGTGCTGTAGTGCAACTACCTCGCTGGTTTAAAACCACCGGATAAATTTCTGGTTTATTTTCTGGTATATAATTTCATTCAAATTCTTTTCAGTTTTAGACAGACAGACGTCGTTAAACTGGGCGTTAGTAGCCAGATAAATCGTAATAGTTTTTTTTTTTGGGGTAGTAAATTATCAAATAACTTCTCCCGCTCTGGGAGGAACGGGAAGGCGAGTCAGACTTTTACTGACTAAAACCCACCCGTGTGTCCTTCAGCCTATAAGTGAATATACCCGAAAAGGTAATCATCATCATCATTTCAGCCGAAAGACGTCCACTGCTGGGCATAGGCCTCCCCCAAAGCTAGGTTTTGCCATAATCGCCATGCTTGGCAGGCGGGTTGGCGATCGCAGTATGGTGTTAAAATGAATAGAGAACGCTGCTGCCCATTCTCTAGTAAGTACCTTAGTCGTCTTTTACGACAACCACGGGAAGAAATAGGATGGTGCTATTCTTTATGTCCGGCATCACACGGCAATGATCCACGTGATGGATATCGACAAATAAACATGACTAAACAAGAGATAAATTAATTTGACGCTTTTTTGGCCTAAACTGCCTCGGTGGTCTAGTGGACGTCAATTGCGGTCCTGGGTTCGATTCCCATGTCAGGTAAAGTGTTATTGGGTTTTTCTATCTGGAATTTCTCAGTAGCAGCCCGGACGCTGGATATATGTGCCCGGTTGATGGAAATAGGCTCACCCCCTATTGCATGGGACTTAAACAGAACTGGTGAAATGTGGGTGTACTATAGGACCGTACTCTGCCCAACCCTTTGGGGAAACAAAATGTGATGTTATGTTATGTGAACCGCAGGTAGTGTAGTCACTTGAAATTTCAGTTTAAAAATTAGTTTTTTTCTGTGTAAAGGAGACGTTCACGAAATGTATGGGGCTTGGTACTAAAATAATTGAAAATTTAAACAGCCTTCTGACCTATATAGGCTGAAAGAGGGTAATTATTCTGACGTCTTTGGGCATTTAATTTGTTTTTACCGCCGCCCGTTTCTTTTAAAACAAGTGTTGAAAAATAAAATGTTCTACAAGCATTATTTATATTTTAGGGATGGCAGCCCTGTGGCAAATGACGTGACAATGACAACGTCAGTCAGCAGGTCTTGGCTTGACATTTACAGCGGATATTTAGTCCGAGTTTACAGCTTTGACATTTTCGATACGTTTTGTTATTGCATTGTAATGATAATCAATATTTTTTGTCTCAATTTCATGGAGCTGCAGCTAAAATTATAATAAAATCTCAAAGTATTTAATAGAAACGGAAACATTAGCCACATAAAATAATTATATTGCATAGAAATGAATAAATAAAGACTATGTGCGTTTTGTTTGTATTGAAACATTTTTCACTTTTTCACAAAAACGGGCGCCTGAAAAAATCTGATTTAACTATAATCGAGTAGCATAATAAATAAGCTTTCTAATAAGGTACATCACATTAGCGTTTAAAAATCGTCTGAATATTATACCAATTTTGACCTCTCCTTTCACAGCCGTGATGGGTATGGATAAATGAACACAATAAAAGGAAAGAAAACATATTTTCTCAACTCATATTTTAAGTAACAACACTGCCAGAGGTCGTTGACCCCAAAAAATAAACATTAAATCTTCTTGATTTTATCGTGTTTACATATCGATGCAAGTGATGGGCATCGATATGTAAACACGATAAAATCTTCAGAGTTTCGCTAGCTGATTTAATTTGGCATAGTATATGTTATGGACTATGTACTAAGTGATTATTACGATATTATAAAAAATGCCCGGGCAATTTGATTATTTTTATTTCAAACGTAGAATCGATATTTGAAATCAATGGGAATGCGTCAGATACTGTTATTGAATTATTTGGGTCAGGTTAGGTTAGAACAGTGACCATTAACGTGCCGCGGAAGCGGCTGCCGAGCGCCAGATTCTCTCTATTCTTGGTGAATTATTTGGGTTCGATGAGGTTGTAAATATGAAAAATCTAGAACTGCACCCCGTGCAAAATACCTGTATATTATCAGATTGCCCAAAGACCACACGGCAATATTTATAATGACGAGGCATTAAGGAAGTTCAAATTATAATTAATTATTTCGCCATAAGTAGCTTGTCATTTATCATATTGCGCGGGCATTATGAAAAATGTTTATTAATTGGTCCATAACACATATATATAACTAACAAAGAGAAGCGCCACGTTAACACATAACCGAATTCTATACAATATAATAATAAATATACAACAAGACAAGACAAGCTACAAGACAGACAAGACCCAAGACAGACAGACAAGACAAGACACGAGGCAGACAAGATAATTATGCAACAATTGATTACACAGTATTAGTCCTATTAGGTAATGTTTGACTTTGACATGTAATTACAAGCGTTGATTAAACGATTCACGCTGTCAACTATGACGGGGCCAAATTATAACTAATAATAGGTCTATGTGTAGCTTTTGGCAATTAATTTATACTGCTACAAATTGGTAGGTAGGTACTATTTGATTAGATGAAATTATATTAGTGACTTTAAGCTTTAAGAAGCAAAAATCTAAGCAGGCTTAAACAAAAAAATTACGCAATCTATATACCTAGTTTGTGGTAGCGGAAAAAATATAGAAAACAAAAATATTGATAGAAATTAACGGTAAACTAACCTTTTACTTTGAGTTCCAATCCAAAATATCTGTATTAAATATTAATATCCCTACGGTTGGTATTAAATTAATAACAAGAACGTCTTATTTGAATGCAGAACTTGGTTGTTTTTTATTTATTTTCGATTACTCAACTCATTTTTGAGTAAATAGATAATGGTTTCATATTTTGCAATAAATTACAAGCGTTGTGTCATCGCCCTTCTCTTTCTGTTGTATGCAGTCTGACAGTGACCACGCTTTAGCTGTGGTCAGCGTCTTAAGGACGCTATCACAAAATCTGACAAAATTTTGCAGTTTTGCGGTACTTTTTGCGGCAAAATCAAATGTAACTAATAATTGCCACAGATAGATTATGCCTTCATCTCTATTATTAGCAATGATTGGAGTAGGTAGATTGATTTTTGGTACTTGTATCATAAATGCACACAGAAAGAATAACATGGATAAGCCATTTTTCCGGAAAGTAATTCCGGTATTTCCGGATTCAATTAAATATTGTTAATGTTGGTAGTTAGGTATATTATTACTACTCAATTCAAAATTTAAAGGAAGGTATCAAAACTAAATTAATTCATTATTTATCTGTTGAATAATAAAAACAACCGAATTCCGATCGAAGCTTTAATATTTATTTTTTATTTTTGTCCGTATATTCGAGCCAAATCGTGGTTTAGAGCAGATTCCAGAAGTCAGTATGTACACAAGCCAGGGTCAAGTAACGTTTTCACAACACAGTAACAAACAAAGATGCGCACTCTACGAACCGAAGTAAACGAGTGAGCTACCTGGCATGTCGTCGGCGGGCGTACGCATTGTTCTGATAACCGGTTATTGTACCACCCATGATCCTAATATGTTGTATGTGATAAGTTCCGGTTTTTTTTTAATAATCCACCAATTCCGGAGGAATGTCCATATTAATATATACGTTTCGGATCAATGGCCCCAGTTCAATCTACCTACTCCGATCACTGATTATTAGCAATTTTTTATTCGAAAATGTTGGTTTATTTACAAAATTGAAGATATCGTGTTGAGTTTAGGAATATTTTTCTTCAATATAATAACATAAATTTAGTTATTAAAATTATTTTATGTAAGCAGACATGTTCAACTCAAAAAGATAGCAAAAAGAACTATCAAAATGTTACAAATAGTCTCAGAAAACAATGTTGAAAAACCATTTTTTGTAAAGTTATTTTTCCTATTATTTAACAAACCATATCAAGAAACTTAAAAATCACACACTGGGCTTCAGCTATCCGTGTGATAAAATCAATATTTTCATTTTATGATTATACAATATATCTTCATTAAGTAAATGAACGGCGAAATAAGCTATATTTTCGAGAGCGCAAAAGTGATGAAATTATTAACAGGTGCTGAGACTGACACAAATGGTTTATCACCACGAAAACTGTACTTTTATAGTTACACAGATTTAATGTTTCAATTATTTCAAGCTTTCCCACAATTATATAAGAAATTGACGAAAAACGTTTTTTTTTTGTGATAGCACCCTTAAGTCTGTTTTTCCTGAATGTTGGCTGCATGTAGACAAATAATACCAGCTTGTCAACTGCCCCACTGTAAGGCATAGCCTATTCTCATATACACCACGAAGGTAGAGGAGGTCGTGGAGTACATCAGGATGAAGACCAAGTTCACCTTGAGAGTCGAGAAGTTGGGTACCGACTCATCACCTGGACACTTTCATGAAGGAGGAACTTTGGCAGACGGGTGTAGTGTATGCCGGCGTTTTCGCGGAAAGCTACATGACACCACGACTCAGCGCAATACGTCGCCGACCAACGTAGTAACTAGATTTTTATTATGTATTTGTTTATTATTTTGTAAGATTATTTGAGTATTTTGTCTATTATGGGCCTTATCCTGAAAATAAAGCAATTATTATTTTTGTAGTGTTTTTTTTTCTCAGCTCTTTGGCTGGTTTTTGCAACATTTACGGAACAAAGCCAAATAAATGCAGCGTGTGATGTGTTATAGATGTGTTGTGTGAGGACCTATTTCGTTTTATTATTATTATTATATACTGCCTTCTGCACGAACATTGATCACCGCGCTTGCTCAAAGCGGATTGGCGATTTCAGACCTATAGAAAGTCCATTTTCATTCTTTCACTGATGACAGTGGGTAAGGTATATCTGAATTGAAACAGTCACACTGGTACTTGCCCAGATTTGAGCCCATAACTTCGAATGTAGACTGACTTGTACAAACTAAAATTAAGTTAAAGTTTCATAATTTCAGCCACAAGACGTCCACTGCTGGACATAGGCCTCCCCCAACATTTGGGGGGGTTTCCATAATCGCCATGCGTGGCAGCTAAAGTTTGTTGTAGGGTACAATTAAAATAACACTTTGTAAACAAGAATATTACAAATTAGAGGATTATATCCAAGATAAGAATGCTTGGAAACATGCTAGTCCAGCTCCATAGGACAATCTATAGTCTAGACAAAATCAAACTGGCTGCTATTTTATTATGTTTGCTATTATTATGTTTTATATTCTGTGATTACCATAACTCACACACTGACCAAGGTATTAGGTACTTTAAATTTTTTAGGAAATCGTAAATGTTGGTAAATATGTGAGCACCTGTATCTATCGCATTATAGAGGTATGAGGAACAGGGTGTATAGTTCACTCATCCTCCATAGAAAAGGGAGGATCTTCCAACCAGACGGGTGTCGTGTCTGGTGGGCAACTGCCCGACGGTTGATGTCGGAACGTTGTATTCTATAATTATGCTAGTTGCACAGTAAACTATGCTTGCGCGATGCAGGATTTTACGTGACGTCAATGTGACGATGAAACATAATTAATGTATCTGCCATTGCTTAATTTTTATTTATTTTTACCTATTGTGGTATAGTAATTTTATTCTAGGGGCATCGGCTTCACATATCTTAATTATATAATTAACGCATACAAAATATTGTAAAGCATTTTAAAATATGTCCTTTCTTCTCCATACGAAACTACCTTTTGGAAGGGGCGACTTCAATCAATTCAATTTTTTTGTAAATTTTGACGTTCAAAAGTGACTTTGTGCCTATTTGAAATAAATAATTTGACTTTGATAAGCATACACTCCATTTCGATTGGTTAGGTACCATTTATCATTATTCGCTCCTGAAAGCTCGGAATTCTACGTCGTCAGTGCAGCTGCGAAAATACCAGTTACCTGTCAAAAATAAAAACAGCAAAGCTTAATCTCATACATAATTTCTCATTCGTGCTCTTAACTTTCCGAAGTACTCTACACAGGGGTGTTACACATGTACTTACGTTAACGTGTATAAATTGCAATGGCGTCGGTAACTGCAGTGCCCCAGACCATAACAGCCTCTGATGAGGCAATAACGGCGGTCGACTGAAAAAATAAAAGCATTTCGTGATTGTCCGCTAGGGGGCACAGTCTCACCACCCGCTGATGTATGCCCGTCTCTGCCCATTTAATTGCGGATATCCGAACACATTTTCAATTCATACCTCATTCACAACCTTATGCGTTTGCAATAAGGGTGTTAGGCAGTGCCAAAATGTGGCTATTCTTGTTTAAAACTGTTTCGTGTATTTAGGTTTTAACGGTAGTGTGAAGTTGACATGATTTACAGATTAACCCTCGTTCCGCTGCTGTCCGATGGCCGGCGCATACTAAATCTATGGTCTGGGGTTAATTAATTGAGTTTATTTAAAAGTTTTAGGTGAATGAATGATGGGAGATATTTTCGTACGTTTTAGTCAAAGTTAACAAAGTAGTATTAGCAACTTATTGGAGCGTTGATAAAAAGTTGCTTTCTTAAAACTCCGCAGACGTGATGGATGGATATCTAAACACGACAAAAAATTGGATCTTTTGGGGTCAACGACCCCCAGTAGTAAAGAAAAAGAAAGAAATAAAAATTCTGCACAAACAAGATACACTTTACAAAAATAAAATAAAAATTTACAAAATACACACTGATGCAAAGTAGCCAATATTTTGAAATTATTAGTTTTTAAATTATGTAAATACTATCCAGAAATAAAAATAAGAAAAAAATTGCCAAAAGCCTAGTATTCAAAACCTTATAAGTTAAAAGTTTGAAAATGTTGTCCATTGCTAGTAGCATTGTAGTGTTGTTACTTGAACTATGACTTCGAATACCTTATTTTTTTATTTTACTGTGTTAAAATATACAGTATGTAACAAAAACCCTGTTGTTCCTTTTAGGGACGTATACATTTACCTACAAGCACAACATTGGTGATATTATAATTTTTAAAAAATAAGCATTGGCTAGTTGAGAAGTCAAAATCAAAGAGTTAAAGAGGTAAGTAATCAGTTAAACATTACAAATATTAATAATTAAATATTTATTTTAATTATTTTTGTTTAACAGTTTTTATACCTAAATGTCTTGCTTTATTACGTACGTATACCGATTCCTAAAACGTAGGTGGAAGTAACAACAGGGTTTTTGTTACATATTGTATATATAAAATGTATCACGTCTGTGAAGTTTACACAAATAAAACTTATATTTCTAGTGACTGCACTACATGCGGTAGATGACCCCAAAAAAAAAACATTTTTTTATTATATTTAGATATCCCATCACTTGTGCGGAGTTCCGCCAGCTAATTTATTTTGACCCTACATAAACACAGCTCTACCCAGGCTATATTCAAAAAGCCGTTTCCTTAAGACCTGAAAAATAAGTCACAACACCTGAACAAATTCCAAACTACAACAATTTCATTATTTCACATAATACCTGCTGAGATGAAACTGGAAGTGTTATTAGGAAAGATGTTCTAGACTTCATAGCGTGTAATCCGAAGCCACAGTCTCACTTAAATTACATCGCAGAGGGATATGAGCTTGCACAAAACCAAGGGTATAAAGTTACTCTGGATGTGAAAGGGATGGCTGAAAGGCGTCAACAATAAAGTACATTGAATAGGGTATTTGCCTGTTTTTTTTTTTAATTAGATTTATTGAAACCTACAAACAAATTAAGCCAAAGTAAAAAAAAAAAAACTCAAAAAATGCGAGACTTTACGTCATTCAGTACAGTGATCGTTTTGCGTGACAAGGATAGTTGAATAATTTCAAAAGCATGTAACTTCTCCATTTCTCCTCTGATTTTATTTATTTTTTCACAAATCGTCTTTTTTAATAACACCTATAAAAATAAGCATTAATTCATATAAATTTTTGATAGCAGTCAAATAAACAAATAATTATGTACAAAATCAACTTTGTAATAGAATAAGGTGTTTCTTTAGGGCTTTATTTAATTATATTCAGGTATTTTATTTAAGCTTTCTTGTAGCTAGTGGCTCCGTAATAACAGCCGCACGAGTCGATCGAACAGGTTAAGCTACGCTTGCCGTGGTTGGTCCGTGGATGGGTGACCATCTTAACATACCCAGACCCTTCCGTGCCTCGGAAAGCATGGTCCGGCTGTCATTTGTGGATCTTTGACAGTCGTTACGGGTCGTCAGAAGCCCGAAAGTATAACAGCCATCAGTCATAACGAAGGGTATCGTATTACCCAGTAACTGGGTTGAGGAGTCGCTCCATGTAAAATACTTGTATTCAGCTGCATTCGGCTAGACTGGAAGCTGACCCCAACATAGTTGGACAAAGGCTAGGCAGATAATGATGATTTTATCAAGCTTGTTTAGTTTTAATAACCGCAAATTATAATGTAATTATATTGATAGTAGGTACTATTTTTTTTTTTGACGTAAACAATAATTGCTGAGGTAAAATAAAGTGACTGCTATTTTGAACATAATCAAGACAATCATTCATTTCGCCAAGTGCGGCCAGCTGTTCTTGTTTTCTCGATAAAAGAAATGGTGGTATAATGGTCCTTTAACACACCGTGAGAGGCTACAAACAAGTTCATAATCAAAATATTATTATTATTTTTATTTATTTATAACATCACGCCTGTATTTGCCAAAGGCCAATGTCAACGCAAATGCAATGTCGCCAGTTACCTATGTTTAAGTCCCATGTAATAGGTGGCGAGCCTATTGCCATCAATGAGAGAAATTCCTGATGGAAAAACCCAATAACACTTTGCCCGATTTGGGTATCTAACCCAGGACCTCACGTTCAGCAGTAGCGTTTTCCAGACCAACAAGGCAGTCAAAATTGTATTATGTTACCACAAATAGAAGCAGTATTTGCAGTAACATAATACAATTTTGACTCAAACACAATAATACAATATGACAGAAACCATAATGGAGTCGCAGCAAACCAAGGTTACATTAAGTTTCTCTTGATATGTAATTTTAAATCCAGCTTGGCGGTTATGAATATCTTATTTACCATGAAATGAATATATGCTGAGATGAAGTACGAATATTAACATTATGTATATTATAAAGAAAACCGGCGAAGTATTTCATTTCCATGCAGATTGAGAAGGGAAATTGAGTGAGTAAGTTGGTTATATTCTGGTCTAAGAAAAGGTTTAAGAAATATGCAAATAGGGTTGTAGCCTTGAGGGAGAGTAATAGTGTTGCTTATGAAAATAACAATAATCCAATATTGAGACTCGAACAGACTGATGAGGTAAGTGCAGGTAATATAACAAAAGGTGAGTTAATATAAATATATAATTTAAAAATAGTGAAAAGCACATAATAATACATTTGATTGTTCTTAAGGCGATACAATATGAACATTAGTAGTGCCCCGTATCATTTCCGGAAAAATATAGACCATAGTAACAAATATAACAACACATAAATACAGCAGCATATGCATATAATACAGAAGGTATCCCAGTATTATTAGCATATATACATTATACATGGTCATACATAAATAAATTATTACATACATACATCCACAAACATTTAGACAGAAGCTACAGAACGCCACCTGCTAAGATCCCTACGTACTCCTTTTGCTTCGTTAACGTACATATATCTGGGGGTCTACTGCGAGCATAAATCCGAAGTATCGGCCGAATATTCGGTCATTTCTTTACTACGGCTAACTATCGCTGACAACGGCGAAAAGAAAAAAAAGACAGTCGAAGAGATAAGCCACAGTCAAAACTGTGACTTGAAGTCTGGTAAGGACTCAAAGTCAAAAAAGGAAACTTTGGAAGTTATAAAACGGCCGAACATTCGGCCGATACTTCGGAGTAGACCCCTTGGTCATAAACGCACGCCGGTTGCGAGTGCTACGCACCTGACCTTTCTCAAGAACATCACCACGGTTGGCGCAGTGGTTAAGCGATTGACTGCTGCGCTGCGTGTCGCGGGTTCGATTCCCGCACGGAACAAATATTTGTATGACCTATAAGTAGTTGTTCCGGGTCTGGCTGTTTGTGTATGTGAGTTTAAATGTTTGTAAACGCACCCACGATACAGGAGAAATTCCTAGTGTGGGGCAACGTTTTTTAAAAAAAAAGAAAGAAGAAGAATTAGGTCACTCTAATTATGTCTTAGGTATCTAGGGCGTCCTCTCCCAGCGTTATCACTCGCATCTGCCTTGATATATGGGAGGACAGTGTAGGCCCGTCAACAAGTACCAAGTACTTAACAAAATAGAAGATGGTTTACAAAGCTACAGTGTATTAAGCCAAAAAATTATTAATTCAATTAATGATTTTTTAGATGACACGACACTTTAGATTTAATATGTGACATTGTGTATTTCCTTATTATTATCATGCTGGCTTTAATTTTTTTTTTGTTATTGTTTTTTTGTCAATTTTAATTTGATTGACGGGTTTTTGTGTCTAATAAAAAATATTTTAAATTATTGCATGCCTAATTTAGGGCAGATTGTACAGGGATCACAAATTTTGTGAACTCCTTTATTTTATGTAGGTACCTACTTTCTATGCAAATAAACGATTATTAATTATTGAATACCTTTTGTTAGTCTTCAGTCTTCTTTCAGTCCTCCTCTCACCTCCTATAAATATCAAAGTCAAAGAATTTATTTCAAATAGGCACAAAAACTGCAGAATTAATTCTAGTCGCCACTTTCAAAAGGTAGTTTCATATGGAGAAGAATGGGCAAGAAACTCCACCGTTACTCTTTTAAAATCATCACCTGCCTAGCCATTTCCCAACTATGTTGGGGTCGGCGTTACTCTTTTAAAATGTTGTACAATATTTTATAAAGATTAATTAATTTTATGTGAAGACGATGCACCTAGAATAAATTTGTATAGTCATTTTATTACAGAAAATGTCAAAAGAAATAAAAATGAAGCAACGACAGATAAATTAATTATGTGATAGATACGGTGCTCACATTTTAACATTGTAAAAATATACGTTTTCCTAAAAAAGTAAAGTATGGATATAGAATCAATGTCATAAAAATAATAAATTATACAAATAAAATAGCAACCAGGCTTTTGTTTTCTCTGAATAAAACAAGCTCCTCCCTTTAAAATATTCAACTGGTCCATATAAAACACGTGCCACGTTTGTGACACAGGGTTTTCAACAAACTGGGCTAGGACACACTGATGCAAAACAAGAGTTCACTAACAATCATAAATCAACGTCATAATTAGGGATCGTGCGTTGGCTTAGTTTTAGTTTATATCTCTACTTTATGAGTTTGCCGCTAAATTAAGTTAGTGTACGCTTAGCGTATCTAAGCAATGCAACTAAATAGTTTTAGTTGCAATCTACTAAGTATCTAACGCCAAAGTTTACGATGAAATATTTAATTGATTTCTGTTAGGTAAGTGAAAATAGCAGAACTAAAATTCGCTCGAAAGAACTCAAAATTCAACAAGCAAAACGCATTAAAGAAAAGAATATTCAATTCAAATGTAAATGTTGTACAAAAAACGTGCTTCAATAGAATTGTAAGTATTGTAACCAAGGAAATGCAAGAATAACTTTTTTCACAATCATGGTTCCTTTATAAAGAACAATTTAATTTTAAGCCAGCTAAATCCATTGGTATGCGCGTGGCGATTTAACAAATCAACATTCCGAATGAGCATTGTCTATTCAAGTCGTGTCGGAACCAACCCTTTCTCCTCTCAGTTCATTTCTTCCCCGAAGTTGTGATTTTATCCCTTACATCCCCCAGTGTAAACGCAATAAATGATCAATGAAATATTCTCCTAGCTGAATATAAAAAAATGACTATTCTTTTGTTTTACACTTTTTATCCTTGTGTATGGATTTAAGATATTGGTTGATATGATAATCTACTGCAAGAAATCAGTGCTTTTGCAGCATCAGGATGTTCGTTGATTTTTCAAAAACCGCTTGTCCCTTTTCGATAAAATTTTCATTGGACCATTTAGGAAGTATACCCTTTCCAACAAAAAAAGATTTTTTCAAATCGGTTGGCAAGCGGTGTACGACTAAACGCCGACAGACACTACGCCGACAGACTGAACACCGACAAGACTTTACTTCGACGGGACTCTTCGCCGACAGGACACTTCGCCGACAGGACTCTTCGCCGACAGGTAGGTTAGGTTAGGTTAAAACTGTGACGTCCTACGCACGAGCCGAGCGAGCGAAGCGAGCGGTGCCGCGGCAGCGGCCGGCGAGTGCCAGAAACGACTTGCATTAATAGAAAACATTGTAACGTATAATATGGTACCTACCTAATCCTAAAACAATAGTTAATGTTTTAGGATTAGGTAGGTACCATATTATACGTTACAATGTTGTAACGTCGTTTATTTTGTATGAATTGTATAATTACAAGAAACGCATAAGTAATCGATTTCCAAAGTAAGTATCTGATTATCGGAGATAAATTGCGTCGCTGATGAGCCCTGTCGGCGAAGAGTCCTGTCGGCGAAGTGTCCTGTCGGCGAAGAGTCCCGTCGAAGTAAAGTCTTGTCGGTGTTCAGTCTGTCGGCGTAGTGTCTGTCGGCGTTTAGTCGTACACTCGTTGGCAAGCGACGGAGTTACGCGCGAACAAACATAAAAAAAAAAAATACAAACATCCGAATTGAGAACCTCCTCCTTTTTTAGAAGTCGGTTAAAAATGAAACGCATGTAGACTTGAAATTCGATTATTATTTTGGATAAATTACTTTTATATTCAAATACACCGTCTCGTCTGTCTGACAATGGATTCGACTCTCTAATCTATTCTCTCCTAAATATGAAATATGGTATTTCTCTTAATACAGGGTTATTGGTAAAACACCAACAACCTCTTAAGGGGTCATTGTACTCATCATTATGAACAACTTTTAGTATGTGACCAAAACTGAAATCGCGAAAAAAAATCAGCTGTTCCTTAGATTTATGTTCGCATAACTCGTCAAAATTTAGGGAAGAGCAGATTTCTTTTCGCGATTTCGGGTTTGGTCCCATAATAAAAGTTGTTTATAATGATGAGTACAATGACCCCTTAAGAGGTTGTTGGTGTTTCACCAATAACCCTGTACATGCCATTAACTTATCAAACATTCGTGGAGGTCGGTTGGAAAAGCTATCCAGACAACTTCGCTACAGTATCTATGCAAGTTAACTAACATTAATAGAAACCAAATGTTGTCAATTCCGTATGAATCATATTAGGGTAATGTGATGAAAGGCTGACGTGCATAAAAATAAAAAAGATTCCGACGAACTGAAAACCTCCTCATTTTTAGAAGTCGGTTAAAAAAGTACCGCCACGTGAGCAACCAATGTAGCTTCTTACTTTCTGAATATTATTTTCACCAAAGACGAAAGTACCTACTGACCATTCTATGTTGAAAGAAATCAAAATGGTCATAATTTATCTTTTACCTATGGTTAATGGAGATAGACATGCTGTATCAACCCGTAATATTATAACATCGTGCTAGTTGGTACGCGCCTTGGGCGGCCTACGTTGATGCAGCATTCGTGGAAGCGTCGGGATGTTATAGCTAATACCCCACGCAACCTTAGAAATAAGGACTTAGTATTAAGAACAGTGTATTAGATTTATTCTTAAGCTAGTTAGTCTGGATTATAACGTCTTCGGGACTAGACTCTTTTGTTTTTTTTTTTAAAGCCTTCGGCAGTGCCTCCTGGAGTTAACTGCTGAAATAACAAAGCGTCCCAATTATGTTTGATGCAAAACAAAAATTAGGAAAACCAACTCCTAAACCGTGTTTTAGTCATTTACAATACGATACATTTATTTACGATTCTATGTTATTTTTGTTTACAAAATAATGCCGAAGTGCAGCGTTTAGTCACGTTCAACAAATATTTTATCAGAGCTTTGTAACTGCGGTGTTGCGTTTTAGTTTGTGCACGCCCGCGCCCCAACTACACTCAGGCAATGTTCCGTTGTATTGTGTCGAACTGGGTGTTTGGGTGACGCCTAAATTCGGCAGTGGACTACGATCTAACATGTTTTACATTAATTTGTTCAAAAAAAATGTTTTACCAAAAGTAGCCTTCAGTAGAACTATTACTTAGCAGTTTAAGTTTTATTTAAATTACTTATTAGCTATAGGCTAGATTGTAATGAGAATAAAGTATCACCAATTGTCATGGTACTTCATATAGGAAAAAGAAAGTGGTACTACGAATCAATGTTTTGAGCTACTAAATTGAGCTCAATATTTTTTGTTTATGTTTACCGAAGCTACACAAAAATCGAGTATACACAGTCAGTATTTTTGTTCATTTGCGCCCTGACCAAAGTGAATGTACCTCAAAACACGTCTACGTTTTGTAAAGGCCGCCGGTCCGCCTATCGTCCACGTGTGAAAAGGCCACCGCTTTCAGCCTTCTACCGTAATAGGAATTTAACCCATTCAATCGCCACAGGCTAAATTGGACACTCAAAAAATACAAAAGGGCCTCAATCTCCCATTGAAATAACAGAGAACGATGTTCGGTCAGCGGATGAAATGTCGCTCGAGCCGTGTTTCCCGTTTGTTACCGCGACCCGTTTCCCGATTAATTATGAAGGACGGTGGCAGTCACAGGGTTGGTTTAACTCTTGCGGCTAACGTCAGTTGCACCCGCGACAAATTGTGTTTTATAGCATGTTGAATTTTGATTAATATTGAAACTATTCAATACAATGGACACTATTCATCTTAATTTAGGCATTTGAGGTAAATTCCATTAATAATTTCAATAAAGCCGTTCATTCTTCTAGTACACAGAAGGCCCATGGTTCAAATAGTATACCAAATGAAGGGGTTGCCTCAAACATCACTGTGTTCACGAATACAGAAGCCAACAAAAGAACCTCAACAGTTAAGTAATAACCAACTCACGGGCCCGTACCGAACCTGTGGTTCATTACATACATAAACGCTGGCCAATTGTAAGTTAAATTAATTAAAACTTAATTGTAAATTTAATTAATTAAAACTTAATTGTAAATTCAATTAATTAGAACTCGAGCTCCTGGGTAAAAGTAGCACTCACTAATTGTTCCACAACGTTCCCGGTTTTCAGCTAAAATTTCTCATTAAAGGTACAAATAGTGTTTGACAGTGCGTTACTATCACAAAGTGCTGTACTGCGCTGAAAATAGTAAATTAGGTAATAAATGCGCTGGAGTCAGTCTGTGGGGACTGAAAAGCAACATGAAGTGTTTACTTATAAGGTAGACAAGCTTTTACAAACATGTTTTGAACAAAGCGAGAGACGACCAAGCAGAAATAGTTTACTAAGTATTTTAAATATTATTATATCAGACTCTAAGAAAGTGGAACGGACTTGTGTAAAGTACAATCAATACTATTCTAAGTTTTAAATAATTATCACGTTAAAAATTAAGTTAGATTAAAATTGCTTATTAGTCTTATAGGCTAGAACTAGATTGTAATTAATTATTATGAACCTGGTTCTTAAAAGAGTCTGAGTTTTTTTTTTTTTTTGGGTGGGAAATTATCAAATAATTTCTCCCGCTCTGGGCGGAGCGGGAGGGCGTGTCAGACTTTTACTGACTAAAACCCACCCGTGTTCCTTCATTTGCCTGGTTGCCAGGGCCACGATATCCCTTTCGGACACACTCGCAACCCTGGCAGGCATTGGCCCTACTGGACCCCGTCAGTTGGTGCTGAAATCTCTTTGAGGCGCGCGTGGAACACGACGCGCCGTCGACCCGGGCCTGGTCCTTATCGGACGGCGAGCTACCCATCGCTCACCGTCCGCAAGCCCGCGGTATCGAAAATACTACAGCATTAATTTTGAACTAAATACACATGGTAAAGTTGAGGATTAATGTTTAGTACTATGTTTGGCGAACCAGTCTTACCAAGGGGTATCATATTACCCAGTAACTGGGTTATGGAGGTCAGATAAGCAGTCACTCCATTTAAAATACTGGTATTCAGATGCATCCAGTTAGACTGGAAGCCAACCCCAACATAGTTGGGAAAAGGCTAGGCAGATTGACTATTTTTGTCGAAAACACGAATCCATTAAATTTTCTCGACAGAAAAAATTACAAAGTTATCTCCAAACCAGACAATAAATCGCTAGTATTAAAAATACTTTACAAAAGATCATGATAAATAACTGAACTAAATATAAAGCGGATACTATGTTTTGTTTATATAATAATATAACGAAATATACTCAAATTGTGAAAACTTTAATTTTGTCAATTTGACATAACTTGAGTATGTTTGGTTTTACTTTTTTGAGGTTTGTTTTGTGTTGTCGTTTTTGTTTTGTTTTAGCCAAACATAGTCAATCCTCAAAAAAGTCAAATGTTGAAATGAATGTTGTTGAATTTCCATGGAAAACTTTTCCCATTGGTCGTATGTTATTTAATTGATTGTTGATTTTGAGCTCAAGTTTGCAGAAATATACCCAAGGTGTTACATGGTGCGAATAAGTTTGTTATTTAACTCTTGCACCAGTTCGAGAGGCACCAGCTAGATGGACCGACGACCTTAAAAAGGCGGCTGGGACAGACTGGATGCGGAAGGCGGAGGAGAGAGTGTTGTGGCGCAGCTTGGGAGAAGCCTATGTCCAGCAGTGGACTGCTATAGGCTGAGTTGATTGACCGATTGACGAGAGGTAGATAATGTCATAATGAAAGATAAGAAAAAGAAAAGAAAATCCTTCGGTCCTGAATGACAATGAGATCTAATAACAAGATGTGTCTCGCCTACATATCTGGGTACTAACACCACGTATTCATACAGTGAAGCCCTGCAAGTAATACTATGGTTTCATTATGTTGATTTCCTTTACCAATTAATTAGTTGAGAACTCTGTACTCTCGACAGTGCTATGAATGTGAATTCGAATGTTTGTGCAGTCTCAAAGCACGGAGTTTCTGGAACTTTGTTTTTAATACAAAAGTAAACTTTATTTTGTTTTCATATCAATACTGGTCGGTAAGTGTAACACAGTTTTACAAAAAAAAATATTTGGTTCTGGCAACAGTAGGTTTATGTAGTACCTTAGGTTTTTACATTCCATAGATCAAACAAGTAACAAAGCAATTAAATCCCCAGCTTTTGTGTTACCAATTACAAAGAAAGCAATATTCCCGTAAATTAATAAACAAATTGTCCATTCGAGCGCGGAATTACAACGTGGATTTAATTTTTCCATCGGGCTGAGTCGTATGTGAAACTTGTATTTGGTAGCTCCCGTGGGCTCGCATTATATGAGCGTTGTTATTTCCCGAAATTAACATAAATGCAAATGTCCCACTTGTATGTTATTTACTTTACCCATTTCATTTTGTATTCAGTTTAGTTTTTTATGTCGTACGCTTGTTTATTCAGATTTGCTTTTCGTTTTGTCCGTTCGGTGCACATCGAAGGTTGGGCAAGAAATCTGTCAAGGTGAAAAGTATTTTTAGTTTTATTTTAAGAGTAGTATTTATAGCCTGAAAGAAATGTTATGTTGTGTTTTTATAAGTTTATGACTTGCATGATAGGGTCTGAGAATGGCTGATCAATTTGAGCTTTCTTAACTATTTTATTCATTCAATACGACTACTAACTAGGAGGTAAAAAATATCCCAAGCATTTATTATTAATTTGAGAAAAAAAAAACGCTTGTGGTAAGTGTAAATCAACAGTTTCCCCTATGTCTGACACATCAGAAATCATCGCAGAATATCGAGGGCTTTCACATAAAAACGAAATATTGTTACGGACGTGACTCCGGACTCTTGAGGAAAATTCAAATAAATACATACACATCAATTGTTATTTGGCCCCGAAGGCTCATTTAACGCTGTCAATACAAATGACGCATGTAGTAGACTTTTTTATGTAGGTAATTTAGTTCGGAAGTGGTCAAATAAAGGATGCAATATTTAAACTCTAAATAATATTGACGAGCAACCAAATGAAATAAACTAGGTTAGTTTGGATTAGGTTAGGCTACGTTTTTAAGGTTCCGTACCCAAAGGGTAAAACGGGAACCCTATTACTAAGGCTCCGCCGTCTGTCTGTCTGTCCGTCTGTCACCAGGCTGTATCTCATGAACCGTGATAGTTAGACAGTTGAAATTTTTACAGATGATGTATTTCTGTTGCCGCTATAACAACAAATACTAAAAAACAGAATAAAATAAATATTTAAGGGAGCTCCCATACAACAAACGTGATTTTTTTGCTCGTTTTTACTCGATATTGATTACGGCAACAGGTAGACGCTTGAAATATTCACAGAATATTTAGTTACATATTCACTTTAAAAATAAATAATTCAATTAAAATAAAACAAATATTTAAGGGGCTCCCATACAAAAAATGTGATTTATTCCATTTTTATAGATAATGGTACGGAACCCTTCGTGCGCGAGTCCGACTCGCACTTGAACGGTTTTTTTAACTACACTTGTCTTCATTCTGAAAAAGATGAGAAGACACGTAGGCATGAAAATGATGAGAACTTAAATTACCAATGAATATTTTAGTTGAAAACAACCCAGACTTACACAACACAATAGTTTTAGATCCAGACCATTGAAGAACCTTTCGTTTCCAATCTCTGTAGGTTCTACATTACCGGCTACTATAAACTTTCACGCTAAATATACCCTAATGTCGATGGCGGGAATGGCTGCGGCTGGCAGATTTCCGCTCCGAACCTACACGATCGTGTGTTGACGGCCTAAGAGAAATATGGCCAACGATACTGTCTTAGGGTTCCGTAGAACATCGACACATACCCTGAGGGTGTGTAACGTGCGTTTATCTTAACACAGCCCCTAGGGGATTATGAGCTTCTAATTTAAGTGACAAACATGGAGGATAATTTGCGGAGCTTTTGTTTAAGATGTATTCGCGTATTATGGTTTAATTTAATTTCATAACGGAAATAAGTAATTTTGAGAAGATATACAGCATTATTTTTAGTATACCTATGCGAAGGAACAGAATAAGGAACTGAATCGATTTCAATAATTTTTACACCATGTTATATTTTGTCCCAAAAATATTTAAGTGTGATGGAAAATATTATCACCATTTAATTACTTACAATACAATCGCCGTACGGTTAGGTACCTACTGCCAAATTATTATCAATGAGCGCAAGACGACCCTGGCGGCCGCTGCGCCGTTAGCATGTTTTTGTATATAATTATCATTATTGTATATTCACTTGAATTTACATTTATCAAATACACTAATTTCAGTACAAAATATTTAAGTGGATAATTAAAGAAGCAATAATAAAATAAAATCTTATGCAAAAATAAATAAATTGATCGACCGACACATATTATATTTAGATAAATAAATGAGTGGTAATAATATAAATTATAATAATTAACACTATAGTAAAAAACCTGATAATATTATATTTATAATGATTAATACTATTGTAAAAAACCCGATAGATAGGAAATAATTTAATATTTAGTAACAAGAAAAATCATTTTTTTTTTTTAAACGTTGCCCCACACTAGGATTTCTCCTGTACCGTGGGTGCGTTTACAAACATTTAAACTCACATACACACAGCCAGACCCGGAACAACTACTTGTAGGTCATACAAATATTTGTTCCGTGCGGGAATCGAACCCGCGACACGCAGCGCAGCAGTCAATCGCTTAACCACTGCGCCAACCGTGCCGCATTAAGCGCTCTTCCTCTCTCCTACTTAATTAAAATGTTGTTGTGCCCGACAGGATCCATAATTGTTCCTAATAAACATTATTTACCACCTGTATGTATACTATGGATTGCAATAAAGTTATTTGATTTGATTTGTACGGACATCCCGGTAACATAACAATCATATAAGTTTGTGATTTTGCATGATACAGTTTTGAAATTTGTTTGTTTGAAACACGTGTTTAGGGTTTCGCATATACTAAAACTAATATTGTATACTGTTTAAATAAAACACAGTTTTTCGTTGTTTTAAATGTATTGTTTATCGTTACAGTAGCTGTAGTGTCAGTTTGACAAAGCGCACTGTACCTAATTAACTTACATTTTATCTTATCCATACTTTAAATTGACTTATCTTTTATCTGATATCACCTACGTATTATATTTAGCTTTACTAATGTATATAACGATGTCGTGGTAGTGGGTTAGCTATACATTCGGCGTACATAACATAATATACATCATCATCATTTCAGCCGAAAGACGTCCACTGCTGGACATAGGCCTACCCCAAGCACCGCCACGCCACTACAACCGGTTCTGTGTTTCCCGCATCCAGCGGATACCTACACCACAAGGTCATCGCTCCACCTTGTAGGAGGCCTTCCAACGCTACGTCTTCCGGTACGCGGTCGCCACTCCAGAACCTTTCGACCCCATCGGCCATCAGTTCTGCGAGCAATGTGCCCTGCCCACTGCCACTTAAGCTTGGCAATTCTTCGGGCTATGTCGGTTACCTTTGTTCGCCTGCGGATCTCTTCATTTCTGATTCGATCACGTAGGGAAACTCCAAGCATAGTCCTCTCCATTGCCCTTTGGGTGACTTTTAGCCTTCTGTTAAGGCCCATTGCCATAACATACATAATCAGGCTTTAATGTTCCCACTCACTACTGGGACACAGGCCTCCTCTCTTCTAGAGGGAGTGGTCTGTAATCTACCGCTGTAAAGTAGCGCGGGTTGGTAGATATCACAACATGTCTTCGAATTTTTGGTTCTAGGACATGCCGGTTTCCGCACTTTATTTTCCTTCATCGTTTTGAGAGCAGTGGTGATGAAATAATTTACGCAAAGTAAAGCGCCTGCCTGGGTTCGAACCCACAAGTAACTCAACTCGTAAGTCGGGGGCGTTATCACTGGGCCACCTCTGCTCATTCGAGGTGAATCATAGTATTTGTTTTGTTGATAACTTAAATGGAACAAACAAAAAGAAACGTGACCACGTACAATATTTTTCACCACCATTTCCATCGAAGGACACGTAAGTAGGGGTGACTAAGAAAAATATACGTAAAACTGAGAGCAAATTAAATAAGAGACGTCTTCGCGACAATGATTCATAGTTAGGGCTGGCGGGCTGGCCCTCAAATCTGGATGGCTCACGCAGGGTGACCCCTCGTAAACACAGATTGGGTGAGATGACCAAATTTACTTAGACGGCACTGCACAAATTTTGCACTGACCGTATAGTCACGCACACTGGTGTTGGGGTAACCGCAGATATGATGAGTACCTATACAATTAGAAACAATTTTTTGTGTGTTGCTTTTTTGTGACAGCATCATCTGACATCTCACCTTGGTAATAAGCCACTGAGCAGTGGCAGAAACTAACCTCAAAATTTTAAAAAAGCTAAATACTGAAATATTTCTTCTAATAATTATTCATTACTAGTGGTCGCCCACTGGTCAAAATTCAACCCCCTCTACTTCAACAATATAGTACTTAATAATTTCATGAGTACCTACACTAATTCCATGCTATTAAAAAGTACTTACTTAATCCATGCTCAAGTTGTCACTTCCTATTACACACTTTTGTCCCTTTTCACGAAATCACTCCCACAAAAAGCGAGAGGAATGATGTTACGCATCAAAAAACCGAGTAGCAACGTAAAAATCAAAGTAATTTATTTGTCAGAAACACGGTGCATAAGAAGTTCACACATTACGAAAAGGTTTATATGAGTCAGTTTCGTATTAACCTTTTCGTATGTGTCCTATGAACCGTGTTTCTGACAAATAAATTACTTTGGCGTTTAATTTACTGTCACACATTACGAAAAGGTCTAGATCAACCTTTTCATGTGTGAACTTCCCTTTTAACCGTGTTTCTGACAAATAAATTACTTTGATTTTTACGTTGCTACTCGGTTTTTTGATGCGTAAAATCATTCCTCTCTCTTTTTGTGAGAGTGATTTCGTGAAAAGGGACGGAAGTGTGTAACAGGAAGTGACAACTTGAGCATGGATTAAGTAAGTACTTTTAATAGCATGTAATTAGTAAGTACTTTATAATAGAATGGAATTAGTGTAGGTACTCATGGAATTATTAAGTACTATTAAGTACTATTATATTGTTGAAGTAGAGGGTGTTGAACTTTGACCAGTCGGCGACCACAAGTAATGAATAATTAATAGAAAAAATATTTCAGTACTTAGCTTTTTTAAAATTTTGAGGTTAATTTCTGTCGCTGCTCAGTTGCTTATTACCAAGGTGAGATGTCAGATGTTACACATCACATTATGCGACAATTATAAGGCTCACTCGTTTTTTTTTCTTAATATTACTGGACTGGTTATTGTCGACCACAAACGTCCGACATGCGAAGAGCCCAGATTGTAATTGCTATTTAGACAGACACCGTAATCATTCACAAACTGGTGAATTTGACTGTGTCTTCTAATCTTCTAATACTTTATTGCCAAGGTAAAGTAAAAATGATTATCCTCGTGCATCACCACAGCTTTTAAATTCATTTTAACAGGCCCATACGGCAACGTTTATGAAAAAGCCTTCTTCGCTCGGTAATCTAAAAACAATAGAAGTTTTACGATATATGCCTTTAGCACGCGAGCGTACCATCTTCGCAAGTGAGGGCTTCAGTAAACATAGAAATGAATCATAAAAACGCACAATAGTTTACGAGTGCGACTGTACGACCAATTTTATTACTACAACGCACCCTCTTGCACTTTTGTTTTGTATCTAGTGTACAGACAACAAAAGAGTTTGGTATGCAGGGAAAACATTTTCATCTTTCCACTACGCTTTGTTATTGTTTACGTCATATTTTTATAATCTTAATGCTACGGCTACATTGTCACGATAACGCGAACTTCACTTCTAGCGCTCTCTGTTGTACAGCGAGACGTCCAGCGGTGTGCGAGAGAGAGTGCCCGAAGTGTAGTTCGCGTTATCGCGAAAATGTAGCCGTAGCATAAGACACACACAGAAGAGCGATATTATTAATTCATGCCTTGTATTACTGGGTAATTCGATTCCCCTTGGTAAGACCGGTTGTCAGACTTTCGGGCTTCTGACGACCGACTCGTAACGACTATCATAGATACAGAGAAAAGCGATAATATCTGATCTCAAAAACTTATCTATCTACTCAGTACCCGCACAATTTGGATTAAAAGTAGTTCCAAGTGCCTGTATACTTATCTCTTTTGTCAACAGTACTAAGATGAACGTATAGTGTAGTGAAACTTTTGTTGCCGTCTGTACATACATTCATTATTTTTCATTCACTCGTTGTACTTCCACAGGTGAGGATAAAAGCATGTAAATTATTTATGTATCGGTAAATAATTTATTTTGTTGACATCTTTATCGACACTGTTGTTGGTGCGACCTACATAGGTATCTACCAAACTTTCTGCCTTTGTCCGTGTTTATGTAAAACTGTCTTTCACAATTTATAAAGCTGCTTGGCCATCATGTTATGATCAATTGCTGAACCTTAATACACACATGTTTTCTGAATTAAGAATGTATGTAATGTAATGCATATTATATTCTGTAAGAATCTCACCGTGAACATTTGGGTGAAGTGAGCTTGAAAGTAACTGTCATCCTAACCGACACTTACGGTATCTAGAGGTTGACAGCTCACAACAAACTCACTTCACCTCAGTTTTCACGGTGACATTTTTACAGAATACCACTACTGGACTTTAGCAGTCGGTACTATAGGTGGTTCATTTAATGTAGCCCACGGAATTAAATAAAAAATCTTACGTATTTTGCAGAGTTTGAATTGTACGGGCTTTCATCGTTTTCATATTCTTCTCTTCATCGTTTTCATATTCTTTTCTTTCTGAATTCTCAATTCAGAAATCGGGTGTATATTGTATATTACCCTGGTAGATGTTACCCAGAAAGATAAACAAATCAAGTATCTTGACTTAGCTCGCGAGGTTGTCGACATGTGGGATGTGGACTCAGCAATCATTGTGCCGATAGTCCTATCAGCCAATGGCTTAATTGCCAAGAGCCTCGACCAAAACCTAAGGAAGCTCTCGTTGGGCAGCTGGATTAAGGGCCTGATTCAGAGAGCGGTACTTCTGGACACGGCTCGCATTGTTAGGAGATTTCTCTTTCTGGTGCCTTGACCGCCGGTATCTTGGACTCTATTCCCGATACCGGTAGGCTACTATATTTTATATTTTTAAATGTTATATTCTAAAAAAAAAAGAAACATAACATCAAAATCAAAATATTTTATTTCACATAAACCCACATGGGCACTTTTGAAACGTTAGAAGCTAGGTGCACGGTTCCAATTAGTCGTTTCCTATGGAGAAGAGCCGGCAAGAAACTCCACGGTTACTCCTTTTTTTTTTTAAAGTGGGCTTCCACAATACTTTCAAGTTACCGTGTTAATAGGTATGGGAGGACAGTGTAGGCCCGTCAACAAGTACCAAGTACTTAACAAAATAGAAGATGGTTCACAAACAGTCTATTAAGCTTACATCACGCCTGTAATCCCCGAAGGGATAGGCAGAGGTGTACCTATAGTACACCCACATTTCGCCAGTTATGTTTTAAGTCCCATGTAATAGGGGGCGAGTCTATTGCCATCAACGGGGCACAAATCCAGACTCCGGGCTGCTACTGAGAAATTCCTAATGGAAAATTCCAATAACATTTTTCTTATATTCTAATATTTAAAAATATAATTTGTGTGTAAATATAGAAATAAAAGAATACCCTGATAAAATATGTATCACTTATAATAATAATAATATTATTACGAGTCCTCTGATGGAGACCAGAGAGATCTTAATTATTTTCTTTTATCTCTGATGGAGACCAGAGAGATCTTAATTATTTTCTTTTATCTCTGATGGAGACCAGAGAGATCTTAATTATTTTCTTTTATCTCTGATGGAGACCAGAGATATCTTAATTATTTTCTTTTATCTCTGATGGAGACCAGAGAGATCTTAATTATTTTCTTTTATCTCTGATGGAGACCAGAGAGATCTTAATTATTTTCTTTTATCTCTGATGGAGACCAGAGAGATCTTAATTATTTTCTTTTATCTCTGATGGAGACCAGAGAGATCTTAATTATTTTCTTTTATCTCTGATGGAGACCAGAGAGATCTTAATTATTTTCTTTTATCTCTGATGGAGACCAGAGAGATCTTAATTATTTTCTTTTATCGACTTATGCCGTGGTAAAAACAATAACTGACATGGTGCGCTGGACGAAAGCTTGTTTGGTTCTTACCGCCAGTCTTGGAGTCTCCATAGCACCCTGAAAACTGGAGATGATACACTTAATCGTGAAATCTATAATTTAAGCTGTTACATTATGATAGGCATTGTAACGGCCTCGTTCGTGTTGTGGTCGCAAGCGATAATGCTTAGCATGAGGTCCTGGGTTCCCAAGTCGGTGAAACTGTTAGTGCTCGTTTACGGAGACGCGGGGTGTCGCGCGTCGCGTGCAGCGTGGCGTCTCGCAGCGCGTCGGACGTTTTTTCTGTTTACAGAGAGACGGCGTGTGCAGCGGCCCGCGTCATCTCACGCGCAAAAACAAACATATGGCAATGTACGATGTTGTTTATGGAGACGCGGGGCGTGAAGAGTAGCGGTGTCCGCCGCTGCGGCCGCGGCGGAACTTCTAGCGTGTAGCGTAGAAGGTATCGCCGTATGCTCGTACTGGGGCGTGCGTGTTGTTACGTTTTACCCTGAACGGAGAATTACAGAAACGCAACGCCGCGTGCGCCGCCGCGATAAACGCCGCGTGCAACGCGGTGGTGCCACCCGCGTGCTCTGTCTGCATTTCAAGCAAACGCGTGTAAAATCGCTGCTCCGTAAAAGCTCTCATACAACGCCATATGTTTGAATTTAGTGCGGGCTGGACCGCCCAACACGACGTGCGACGCCCTGCGTCTCCGTAAACAAGGCCTTATTGGGTATTTCCATCTAGAATTTCTCAGTAGCAGCTCGGAGTCTGGATTCGTGTCCGGTTGATGGCAATAGGCTTGCCCCTATTACATGGGACTTTAACAAAACTGGCGAAATGTGGGTGTATTAAAAGGTACACCCACACTGCCCAACCCCTCAAGGCTAACAGACGTGATGTTATGTTATCATATTATAGTCGTGAGATATGAAGGGATTTATCAAACAGCGCAAAACAAATCAGTTAAATAAAGTTAACTAGTTCCACCCAGAATAAAATATTTTGTCATCTGTGGCAATTAGCTACCTCAATTCTAACCAAAGCCATTGAATAATACAATCACCACTTACAATGCTGACTGGCCATTATTAATCAGATTGTTAACTGGCCGTCTAATCGAAATGCAGGCAAACGGCAGGCGCGCGTGGCACGGTGGCACTAACGGGCAGGTGTTAACATGAATAATTATGATAGATTGATGGTCACTAGGCATGATAAAGATACATTATCTAGTTCGCAGATACTGTTCAGTCAATGATATTATGTGAATAACTTAGTTAATAAGCATTTTTACTAACATAAATTATGGATTATAGTGTGAATTAAATTATTTATTAGTTAGTAGCTTCTGGCCGCGACCTCGTCGCATAAGATTTCTTGTTTTAACATAAAATATATTCTATGACACGGCAATACTGTTGCTTCCCATTACTTGAAGTGAGGCGGGTATAGATACCAGAGAAGTATTGTCCAGTACAAAAAAAAACCACAATGACGGGGAGTACAAATGACTTTAGGCTTCGTGAAGCGTCTTTTAAGAAAATAAATAAATTTGATTATTTCCTTTGGGGTCATCGTCCACTATTACTTCAAGTAGGAGTTAAGAAAATCTGTTAATGTTATGTTATATTATGATAGGACTTACCAAAAAGTGCAAAATATATGTGTTAATGTGGTCATTTTGCAACGTGGATATTCTGATAGTGACCCGTTAATTAAAGTCAACTAGTTCAAACCGTATCAAATATTTAGTCATATGTGGCAATTAACTACCTGAACTCTAATCAAAGCCATTGAATAATGCAATCACCACTTACAATGCTGACTGGCCATTATTAATCAGATTGTTAACTGGCCGCCTAAGCGAAATTTAGGCACACGGCAGGCGCGCGTGGGGCACGGCGGCACTAACGGGCAGGTTAACATAAATAATTCTGATAGATTGATGGCCACTACACATGATGAAAATACATAGTTAGGAACTACTGTCCAGTTAATGATTTTATTGCGACTAACAAAGATTTAAAGCTTTTTAGGGTTCCGTACCCAAAGGGTAAAACGGGAACCCTATTACTAAGACTCCGCCATCTGTCTGTGTCTGTCTGTCTGTCTGTCACCAGGCTGTATCTCATGAACCGTGATAGTTAGACAGTTGAAATTTTCACAGATGATGTATTTCTGTTGCCGCTATAACAACAAATACTAAAAACCAGAATAAAATAAATATTGAAGGGGGCTCCCATACAACAAACGTGATTTTTTTGCTCGTTTTTGCTCGATATTGATAACAGCAAAAGGTAGACGCTTGAAATATTTAGTTAGGTATATATTCACGTTAAAAATAAATAATTAAATTAAAATAAAACAAATATTATATACAACAAACGTGATTTTTTTGCCGTTTTTATACATAGTGGTACGCAACCCTTCGTGCGCGAGTCCGACTCGCACTTGGCCGGTTTTTTGACTAGTGTTATGGATCATTAGCTGAATTATACGATTTGTAACAAAAGGGCTGATTTTGATATGGTCAGATAACTTTAATCGAAAAAAATTATATGACAACAACGTTTGACATAATATATTTTCCATGCAAAAACTGTCAAACCGTAATGTTTATTCCTCAGATAGAAGTTGGCTGACTATTAAAAAGCAGGGCTTGTTATAATACTTATAATTCAGCTAATGATCGATAATATAATATACTAATAAAAAAGCTTTTAAACTTTGTTAGTCGCAATAAAATCATTAACTGGTTGGTAGTCAAAAAAACAACTCTCTTCTTGTCTTATACAACTTCTATTGCGTCGCGTTCAGTGTCCTTGAGCTGTAAGAAAAGTAGCTGTATAAAATTCGATTATTTTAGTTACTCTAAGCTTGAAATGAGATCACAATATCATGTAAACCCAATAAAAGGGTGAAAGGCCTATTCTATCCTTTTCAAACTAGTTTCTAGATAGATGGAGACTTTATTATTGTGACGAGTGTTTCGACTTTCAGTAACATGAAGAATTGGGCATAAAATACATAAAAGTACTTGGTACCGTAAGCTACGCATATATTTTTAACATAATACATTGTCAGGATTAGTCCTTGTAAACTTCGACCTATATAATTCAAGTTATGAATAAAACATAACACACAATCCTGCCCAATAAACATCCCACGCAAATTGAGATTTATTCCCACAATGAACCAAATATAATTCCAAACAAAACGTAATAAGGATTACGTTGTGTTTGAAATTAAGTATATTGAACAATGTAAAATGTGCCTATTTTACATTGTACCGGTTGAGTCACACCCTTCGGAAAGTAATCCACGCTAATGCCACCAAAACGTCGGTGGAAGTAAAGGGTTCCGTATAACTTAATTCCAATAAAACTGAAAACGTGGAACGAATAGGGATCTGGGGCTGTTGAGCATGGATCTATTCTTTTGAAGACAGGACAGCGTTTTAAATCCTTTGTCTTGGAGAAGGGTTCGGGTACCTATGAATTAATCTCGCTAGAACAATGTTACAGGAAAATAGAAGTTCAAATTGGGACATATAATTTTACGTTGATGGCTGAAAATAAGGTAGGAATTAGATGCAATTAAATTTTAATTTAGTTTAGTCTATGCTTTTATCTACATAAGCACAAAACAAGAGAAAAAATAATTATAAAGATCGATACAAAAAAGGAGGGGAAAGAATCATAGGGCATTAAAAAATCGTCCGCATCGCTGTCAACAGGAAAAGTGCCCAAAAGGCTGAACGCTGGCAGCATTTCCAAGTTGTACGGCAATTACTTATAATTAATTTAATAAAGCTAACGACACAAGCTCGATTTCAAAGGATCTTTAAATAGAAATTTATTGGTATCGGTCGGTAAGTAGTACAATACATTATCGAAAATCTGTATAAGTGAACATCAGAAAAATAAGCAGGTATATTAATTACTCGCTCCTTTCAGCGGAATGAAATTTCCGAGCCGATAACTTTAATTTAGTAATTATTACCTGGAGCATTACAATAATTATCCTCTTTATTCTGCAGTAGCAGCCCGGAGTCTGGATTTACATACATAAATACATAAACTCACGCCTTCTTCCCATGGGGGTAGGCAGAACCTGTAGAACGCCACCTGCTACGCTCCTTACATACTCCTTTTGCTTCGCCTACGTTCATACATCTGGTCATACACGTACGCCGATTGCGAGTACTACGCACCTGACCTTTCTGAAGAACATCACCAATTTGGTCACTATATGTCCACCTAGGGCGTTTCCACTCACGTCTGCTTTATAAATACCTTTTGTTAGTCGCGTTCCACTCATCCTCTCAACATAACCAAACCATTTAAGCATACTCTTTTCATGAAATGTGGGAGTAGTAGGTACACCTCTGCCTAACCCGCCTACCTGCCGTCAACCTAACAGGCGTGATTATGCGTTATGTTATTTTAAATTATAGCAATTCAAAGATCATTTTTACTATTCAAATGACAAAAAGCCAAGCCATCGAAAATCATATCATTTCCGTGTTGAAGCAGGAGCAGCATTGTAGGTACCTAGAGAACCCATAACATATTCTCACAGCGTACCAACCAAATGACAAACAAAACACAAAAAAATGCAACATATTTAGAAGAAAATGACGAAATATCGCATGATAGGTCTCGACTGAACCCAGTAGGGATGCAGTAATGAAATGCTAGGGAACGTGTCCCCTCCCTAACTACGGGAACTGAATACTGATGACATGGCATGCCTTCACTACGCTTCGCTGTCAACAAAAAGATACGATGGATACTTATTATTGATGCATGGGTCCCGTCAAAATGCTGAAAGTTATATACGTTTTACGTGATGTCTTTTAACGTAAAAGAAATAACGAAAATGGGAAAAAACTTACCTACTCCAACACATGAAAATGGTAAAATAGCTAGCATAGCTATCTTATATATTTTTTTTTATTAAGACAACTATCACTTTGTAAAGTGTAAAGTCTGAATGGATGTGTACATACAGAATTGATAGCTTGGTTACCAACTATGAAAGGTAGTCCTAGCCACTCCTAGCAAATCTACTTAGTTGCAAGCAGAGTACTGTTTTGTCGTTCCCCGTTGGTCTCGTGGCCGCAAACGTGACTGCTGAGCGAGGGTTCGATTCCCGGGCTGGGCAAAGTGTTATTGGGTTTTCCCATTAGGAATTGCTTAGTAACAGCCCGGAGTTTGGAAGTTGGCGGTGTGATACCCCGTGCCTCGGAAAGCACGTTAAGCCGTTGGACCTGCGTCAGATCTCTCGCCGGTCGAGTCTGATTGCCGTCCTATCGGACTATGAGAATGAGGGAAGAGAGAATGCACCTGTGTCAGCGCACACACTTGTGCACTATGATATCTCCTGCGTCGAAGGCTGGTCTTCATTGAGATTGGTCCCCATGCCCGAAATTCGGTCTAAAGGAGTTTATTACTGTTCTACAGAACATACTTGCCTCTTTATTGTGTCCATTGGATTCATGCAGTAGAAACGATGACTGTCTACAATAGTCTTATAATGTGAACTATATTGAATGGACAACAAGCTACGAAGGCGTCCAATCCAAAGAAATCAATATGTGATTAAAATAGACACGCAAACTTCTCATTATTCCCTTAAAACTGTAACAAACCTTTATGCTGTAGTTTTTTGGCTCAAAGCCAGACTCCGTTCTGTTTAATGATGAAGAAACACGATTAGTATGTTTATTTATTACGAAACTTTGCCAATGGCTTAGCATTGGACGCGTAGTCTTGAACTCATCAATTGGAGTAACGATGCCTATACAATGCAACTTACAAACTGAGTTTTAAAATCGTAAGAAAATAATCATAACACAGATGAAAAGAATGTTAGCTGCTTAGGTTCCTACTTTGGGACGATGGTCTTTATATCGCGATTTAAAACGGAAAATGTTGTTTGGACATCGATGTATTATAATTAGGCATCTTTCTAAAATAAGGGTAATGAATTGACAATCAGAGTCTAATTTTGTTCCTTCCAAATCAATAAACTATACAGAAGTCACTTTATTTCACTAGACTACCCATTTATAAGACCATACCAACACTAACTACGTAGGTTTGACTTCGGTAGCCTATCACGTACAAGCTCCATTAACTTACCCGGCTTCCTCTGTACCCTAATAACTTTTAGGGACGTTAAGGCACTAACAAGCTCTATTTTCTTATTCAATCCTGGTCCAGTAAAGTTCTTTCGATAGAATGAGTTTATAAATTAAAAGGGCCATCCCATGTAAGCTTTTTGGAAACGATGCTACGAGTATGAGCTTTACATAAAAAAAATGTATATTTAGCCCGTTTGGTTTTACGTTCATAGGTCCATTAGCTTTAACATCGGTTTAAAGAAATTCATTTCTCAAAAAGATCATACATACCTAGTTCACTTAAATATGAGAAACTAAACAAAATATCTTAAGTAATAAACATAATTGTCGTTCAATCTATCGATTACAATACATATAGTATTGATTTATTATTGTTGGTTAGCCAAATACAACTTTAACTTATTCTTAAAAATGTTCACTGATGAAGAATCTCTTATTTCTTTCGGTAAATTATTATAAAGCTATGCGCTTCCTCAAACTGAATAGTTATTCTTCCGTACCTACAAAGTCCTAACTGAACGCAGTTCTATACTATCCGTTATCCGTATTACTGGTGTAGTAAAGGTGAGTTTTGTGCTTGAAGGTGATTTCTGAAACATCTATGTAAGTAAAGGAATAATTCTTGGTTATCCCTTGGATTTAAGAAGCTCGGACGGACCCCACTCTGAAACTTTCTAGGGCATTTAAAAGAGTATAAAATTGATGCTTATTCTTACTAATTAATACTGCCAGTTCCAGCAGTTACCTATGTTGTCAGAAGACAACATAGGTAACTGCTGGAACTGGCAAAAAATTTAATATGAATGTTTTTTTTTTTAATATGTGTAGAAATACATATTAAAAATTTAAATCGCTTCTAATGTCTGCCTGTATGACCGCGTAGTTCTTCTTAAATAAAACTATAAATAAATAAATAACTACGCAACGGATTTTGATGTGGTTTCAACATAATTTAGAGAATTTAATCCGACATGTTTATGTGTATATTGACATTAAACATACGTATAATACCTCAATTTCGATGTTTTTTCAAGTCCAAAAACGGCGGGTAGCTTGTCAAATATAAATAAAACTTACTTGCTGGCTGCCTAATAAAGAAACTATCCTGAAAACAGGCCGCGCAAAAAAATGAATATCCGGTACACTAACGAAGATTGACGGAATCCTAAAGCGCATTCAGCAAATAAACGAGCGAACGAATTTCCTTTTCTGGGTTTCACTTGTGGGTAAACGTTTGTACTGGCTGGTTTTAAAATAAGGTAACAGTGAAATGTTTTGCTATGAGAACTCTTTGCTCCAGGCAAGAAAGAATTCGGTGCGAAGCAACATTCTTGTTTGCTTCAGTTACTGGCTGAAATTCGTCGAGAGTTGAGCTTGTTGCTATATTTTTTTTACGTTTATACCTATGGGCAAACTATGCGAAAAATATAGTATGTGTGATCACGTTGAAAAACATGAACTGTGCAAAATTGTGGTGGTTTTCGTTGTCGCACATATATGGGTACCACACAGTGTTGTTTTAAAATTTTATTCAGTTGCATTTACCAAAGTATTTTATGAGAGATAACGTTGAAACCTGAAGTGCCTTTTGGTTTATGACCAAGAATAAGTTTAACTTTTTCCAAAGTTCACTAGCCAAGACAGAAGAAGAAGAATACTCTTATATAAGCTTACTATCGCTGCTTTGTACTGTTTTCACCACTTTTGGTAAATGTCTTTATTATATTATGTAAGTAGAATATAATAAACAAACAAATCTTTATGGTGAAAACTGCATCATCCTTTGAGTAGTTTAAAGTCATGGCCTACCCATGTGTCAAACTTCATCCAAATCCATTCAGCCGTTTTAGCGTGAAAGCGTAACAAACAAATGAATAAACAAACAAACAGACTAACTTTCACAATTATTATATTAGTTAGGATTTTGATGTATGGGTGTGGCGCGAGGAGGCGAAATCCCGCCCGGGGCGTAACTCCGCTGCCGCGAGAAATCACAGTACAGCGGACAGAGCTCCGGCGGGATGTCATGGCGACATGGAGAGTGTTATTGTCGCAACCCAGCGCTGGGCACGCCACAACCGTGGCGATAAAACCCTCTCCTCTTTGAGAAGTGGCTGCAGAGGCGCCACGGCGCGGCGTTCTAACCTTCCGCCTGACGCAGGTCCTCGCCGGACGCAGTAGTTTCGGGAGGTTCCTGTTCAGGATAAAGCGAGGGGAAACGCCCGGGTGTTAGCATTGTGTGGATCGCCCAAGCCGGGCAGACTTCCAGCGTATGCTCCACCGTGTCCTCGCGGAGGCGATCGGTGGTGGCGATCTCTCACGTCCGGTCCTGGTTCAGGCCATGCTTGGAGAGTGCTTGGGAGGCCGTCACCTCTTTCTGCGAAGTGAAATGCTCGCGAAGGAGGAGGCGGAACGCGTGAGGGACAGGCAAAAGGCTACCGCTCCACCCAGAGCGGGATAAGTTATTTGATAATTTACCAAACAAAAAAAACAAAAAAAAAAGTATTGATTTATGAGAGAACTTATTGCTTATAAAAGAACCATTTTCTGGTAAAGTTGATGGTCTCTAGTGCAAACTTCATAACGTTTAGGTAGGTACTTAGTCAAAAGAAAACAATTACAATACTTTATATCAGTTACCTACATTCCGTTAAGCCGCCACATTTATGTCCAGTGTCAGTTCGTTTCTTCAGTTAACTTACTGTACAGGGCATTTATCTTCAGAGGGATACAAAAGGCTGTCATAATAAAATATCCCACTTACGTAGCGGCCGCGTGATATGGGTTGACATTATAATAACATACGTCTTCGTGCAAACCCTACTGCTGGGTTATGAAGGCATTTTTTTGAATTGTCACAGTTTTTCTTAAGATTTTTTTAGAACAAGTTGACTATGTGAAATTGATACCTAAACCCAAAATGGAGATTTTATGCTAGTGCTGTCCTGTAATTCAAACGTGGATCTAGTTCACGCAGATTAGTAGTGAAGTGCTAGATCTGATGTTTGTTTGGATGATATCGTATCGTATCGTATCTAACGTATGCTATATGTTGCTATAGGTTTTTTTTTTTTTTTGGGTGGGAAATTATCAAATAACTTCTCCCGCTCTGGGTGGAGCGGGAGGGAGTGTCAGACTTTTACTGACTAAAACCCACCGTGTTCCTTCAGATGCCTGTGTGCCAGGGCCACGATATCCCTTTCGGACAGGCTCGTAACCCTGGCAGGACGAATGCGCAATCGTTTAAATTTCATAGATACTTATCCTTAAGCTGGCTGCGGATCCACCTTAAGGACAAGACCCGCCCGTGCCCGCGACCTGGAGACCTTTATGAAGGAAGAATTTTGGCCGAAGGTTGTCGTGTATTATTATCGTCTTTTCGTGGAAGGTTACATGACACCTCGACTCAGCGCAAAACGTCGCCGACCCAACGTACTACTTTAGTTAATGTTTTTAATATTGTATTAGTTTATTATTTTGTAAGAAATATTTGTGTATTTTATCTATGAGCCTTAGTTGCCTGATAATAAAGCATTATTATTATTATAAGTATCTATGAAATTTAAACTGTAGCTCGCGAATTTAATGACGTTTTCATGAAATCATGACATTGGTCAACAAATCTAACTTAGATACATGTATTAATGATTCCAATGATTATAATTCTGTAAATACATATCTGTTATAGTCGTGAATCATATTTTGATTAAGATAAAACCTGACACTGACCTGCAAATTGCAAAAAACTTAAGAAAATTTGAATTTCGCGGGCTGCGGACAGCTGCGGATTCACCTTAAAAGCTGTCATTCGTGTATCTTTGACAGTCGTTACGGGTCGTCAGAACCCCAAAAGTCTGACAACCAGTCTTACCAAGGGGTATCGGAATACCCAGTTACTGAGATGTGGAGGTCAGATTGGAAGCCGACCCCAACAGGCTTAGGTTAGGTTAGGCTAGGCAGCCGGGAGCCGGGATGCCGGGACGACACGGCGCGACATACGCTGGCAGAGTGTGCCGCTTGGGAGGAGCCACGCCATGCCCTCATCTCAGAAGTAGGCAGTGACCTGTCGCTGCCGGCCGTGGTCGAGTCGATGGCCGGCAGAGTCCTGGGACGCGGTGGTGTCCTTCTGCGAAACAGTCGTGTCTGCGGAAAGGGAGCGGGAGATCTCATCCGCTCACCCGGCCCGCAGCAGACGCACTGGGCGTCGGCAGAGGGCAGACAACGCCCTCTTCCGCCCCCCCCTAAAATGGGTCCAGGGACGGTGGACCTGGGGACGTCCACCGCCCCCTATCACACTGGACCCGAGGTGGCGGCGCGTAGTGTTCCACACGCGCCCCTTTCAAACTTCGCGGGGGGGAGTCTAACACCTCACCCCCCTCCCAGACTTGACGTGGCCCGCAGCGGCTAGAATAGCTGGGGATTGTGGAAGTAATAACAGATCCCAAGATCCCCCGCGCAAGTGTGGGAAGGGAACACTGGGGTGGTTTTTGGTCAGTAAGAGTCTGACAGACCCCTCCGACAGCCCCAGGGCGGACGACATCCATGAGGATTTTTCACCCCGTGAACAAAAAAAAAAAGACAGATTGAGATACTTATCCTAAAAAGACGATGTATGAGACATCCTTTTCACATATTTCAGATGCGCGTGCAACTTGTAAACTCTTTCATTAAAGGTGACATACACCGATAATTACAACTTTTCAGTACCTAGTTCTTGACTCTGAAAGTTACCTATCAATCGCTTTAAGTGTAGGTTACGAGTACACCCTCCAAAGAACTTATTTTTCGCAGAAGCAAGCAAAAATTATTTTTGGGACGATTAGGTAGTTCTATCACAGTTTGAAAGTCGTGTCGTGTTGACGTTTAACTTCGGTCATTACGACTTCAACGGCTCCTAATCGCAGTAGTCCTCGTGAAGTCGTACAGAAGTCGTGAAAACTTCGAAGAGACGTGAACAGTTGAAAGATAATGATCGACTGAATCGCTCATTATAAGTTTGTTTGCTCTAACTACACGTTGACACTTAATTCAGGTTTAAATTTTCCTAGGTACAAGAGTTATTGGATTATAATGATACGTTTTCGAACCTTGTTATAAAATGGGCTTTATTAACTAGAAATAGAGGGATAGATAAAGATAGAACACACTTTACAGTACACCATAACAAATAGTAACATTTCCATACTGAATAAGTGATTCGTCAACTTAAATATATTTATGAAATGAAAAACCGGGAAATCTCTGCCAGACCTAATAACAAGAACAATGTTTTATGTAATCACAAAACTCTTAGCGGTGATAAATTAAACTCTGATGAATCGCGAACAAACTCTGTAACTCCAATTAAGCGTATTAGATAAGAGTTGAAATTAATTAGCGGCAACGAATCGGTCATAAATTAAGTAAAAGCGGATGTTTGAATCCTACCAAGTTCGGAATTTCTCGATTTATACCGTCTGTTATTAAATTTACAAGCTTTATGTTGCTTTCTTAATATTTCCGCAAATGAGATATCGTAAGAATTGTTGGAATGTTTATGGAATAATTCGTTTCATTTCTCTTTATCTTTTTGTTGCGGAAAATATACTTAGGAGATATGAATCTGGTAATAACCATTATGTGGGAGACGACTTGATTTCTAAACGCTTTCATTGCTTATCCTTTAGCTTTGGAGTGAAAACTGATGTCTTTCCCATAATGATCGATGGTCTTTACCAAAAACCGCGAGGTTCCGAGAATGTTATGCTAGCCAAAATGGCTTCGTTACGATTGAAGATTAGGTCGGTTGTCACATGTAATAAAGCAGTGCCTCTGTGTATCTAATGGTCCTAACCTGGCTGCTTTTCATGCACGGTATCACCACTGAATATCACAATAATAACCTTTGAGTTCAAATTCATTTAAAACTAGACTATTACTTACTAACAAAAGACCACACACATCCTAACAAACTAACTAAACACGATGTCATTTGATACAACCACATAATTTACCTTAAATACATCTCATAACAAGGCAATAAACCCGTGTCAAGTCTAGCAATTTTCCAATTAACTATACAGAAGCTCCAGATTAGGCAAATGACATGAGTCAGTGATTCTAAGGCCGAGATCTATAAACGTCAAATAGCACGCCTACTTTGACCGTATAGCATTATTTCTGCCACTGTTAAACAACTGTCAAAGTACAAGTGCAAGATAGAGACGGGAATATGTCTAATACCCGGTTTCTGATTTGAGAATGTAGGTATAGTTGAGACCGCTCGAAGAAGAAGGCGTCGAGGAGGCAGCCGCCTCGACGCCTAACACGCTGAAACCCCACCTGGATCATTTAATGCAGGCGGGACTTTGGAATCGCCGGTGATCAGAGTGGGGACACTGATTGCCCACCGAGCGATTTCAGGGAATACGGTGGCACTGTGATTACGTGGTGCCGTGCATAGCGAGGCTCAGGGGAGACCTCTTTATAGTCTCCCCAGAGACGTGCCCTAACAGGCGTTGCACTAAGGGGGTTCCGGATTGGTCTATTAAGACGTAATGGGATCCCCTCCATGTGCTGATGGTGATCACCGGGGTGGTTTTAGTGAGGTAAGAATCCCACACCCCCTGGTCTTTTTCCCCAAAGTCCAGGTGCCTATTGAAGGTTTCTCTCCGAAAACAAAAAAAAAAAGGTATAGTTGAGAACTGACTCTACATCCACAGCTGTAGCCCGCGAAATTCTAAATTTGTAAGGTTGTATCTGGATCGAAATATGATTCGCGACTATAACAGTTATGTATTTACAGAAATATAATCATTAGAATCATTAATACATCTCTCTAAGTTAGATTTGTTCCCCAATGTAATGATTTCATGAAAAGGTCATTCAATGACTACGGCTGTGGATCTATATTAAGGATATTGCATGAAAGTAGTCCGCGAAATTCAAAATTTCAACTGTGTAAAATAAATTTAGAATTTCGCGTAATGCTAAGTTGGAGTTTGAAAAATTCTCAATTCAGAAGTCGGGCGTTAGTCAAAGTACGAGCTAAGTAACGTTTATAGATCCCTATCATAGGTCTTCCCAGCGATGACATTGCCCGCCAACTGAGTCAGCGATGAGAAATCTCGTGAACGGGAGAATGCTAATAAGGGTTTTATCTTACAGTGTTTATTAAAGGGTAGCTATTAGATGAGGTCACTAGAATTTATGCGTTGATTATCTCTTACGACGACATTTTTATATCACGCCCCTGTGCGAATTTTGCTCTTGGTTACGTTTTTATGTATGACCGAGGTAGACTAAGTTGGATAAAGTTCATTTGGTTGTTTTATTTTAGATTCAAGTTTTGGTCAAAGAATACACCCAACTCTGTTCAAATGTAGTTTTACCCTTTTAATGCTTTTATTCTATCTTTGTACAATGAAAGGAATATACAGGAAACTAAACAGTCTTACGTTAAAAGTGTTAAATAATATTGAATGAATAGAATACCTAATAAAAAAACAGTACTCTTTAACTAATCGATAAGATTGTCTATAGACATAATGATTGTTTGATCCGTTACTATGTTTATTGTATAAGGTAAAAGTTTATTAAAAAATAAAATACGTCTTCTCTCTGGTGTCAAGCAAGGCATGAGTTGTTTTATAATAAATCTCCTCTGCCATTAAAACCCCTAAAACCTAATAAAAATACATAAAAGCCCAACAAAAAGTTCTTGTTATAATATATTCAAATTCAGAAGTTTCTATACTACATAATCTAGACTTTTAACATAAATAAACCAATAACTTAAAGAAACACCGTTCACAAATTATCGAAACAATATCTAAAGATTTGTGAGCATTACAGCAACACAATAAATGCATAAGGAATATTTATAGTTTTATCGGGACTTTTATAGTGTATATGATTTAGTGGGAAACGACTCTGAGGGGTTGCACGACGACCGCCATTTTCGATTTTACGGTTCGATTCATACAACTTCCTGACATCCTGAATTATTCAGATTTTCGGGTTTAGCGATTTGTTTTAAAACACACGTTTGGTAAATTTTCTGTACGTGGTGTAACTATTATATATTGTGCAATAGAGCGCTGTGAAATTTTAGGTACTTAAATAACTTAACATAGCAGTGTGAAATCTGCTGTTTCATACAAAAATGCATTTCAGTTTAGTTACACAAACATCACGCGTATAATTCACGAAGGGTTAGGCAGACGTGTACCTACAGTGCACCCACATTTCGCATGTCATGCTTAACTTCCATGCAATAGTATATTCTAGCACTATTCTACTACTACTGTAGTAGAATATTTTAGTTAATTAAAATAAAAAAGTTTTTATTCTACCATAATTTAGATAGAACAATTTACAACAACAACAAAACAATATGTTACATACATGGTAACATGGTAACATGTTTTGTCTCTGCATCACCCTAAGTTTGACTGGTAGAAAATGCCTCAGGCATTAGGTCCGCCTTTGTACAGTACTTTTTTTTTACTTGGGCATAAAGTTCTAATAAATAAATAAAAAACAACAATCAACAACAATTATTGATTCATTTATTGCTTATTACTCATTTCACTATCATTAATATTATTGTTTAATAATAGAGTTAAATTCATGTTGATAATTGTATTATTCTTATGTGCTTGTAAGCAAAATATAGTTTAAAATATGTATAAAAGGATTAAAATATTATTGTTAATGTTGGCACGCGGCGTAGGCCTTTTTTTAGGGTTCCGTACCCAAAGGGTAAAACGGGAACCCTATTACTAAGGCTCCGCCGTCTGTCTGTCTGTCCGTCTGTCACCAGGCTGTATCTCATGAACCGTGATTGTTAGACAGTGGAAATGTTGTTAATTAGACAGTGGAAATGTTGTTAATTAGACAGTTGAAAGTTGTTACACAGATGATGTACAGAATAAAACAAATATTTAAGGAGGCTCCCATACAACAAACGTGATCTTTTTGCTCGTTTTTATAGATAATGGTACGGATCCCTTCGTGCGCGAGTCCGACTCGCACTTGTCGTTTTTTTCTTCTTGGGGCGAAAAATCTACATAGACGTCCTCCGCCCTGGGGCGGGCGGTGTGCTGTCTGTCAGACTGGTACTGACTAAAACCCACCCCGGTGTTCCCTTCCCACACTTGCACCGGGGATCATGGGATCATGTGCGATTTCCGCGATCCCCGGCTCAAGTCTGAGGGTCTGGAGGCGTTTGACCCTCCCCCCGCGACGTCTAAAAGGGGCCCGCGTGGAACACTACGCGCCGCCACCTCGGGTCTTGTATGATGGGGGCAGCGGACGTCCTCAAGTCCACCGTCTCTGAACCCATTTAGGGGGGCTGGAAGAGGGCATTATCCGCCCTCTGCCGACGCCCTGTGCACCTGCTACGGGCCGGTTGAGCGGCAGAGATCTAGTGCTCCATTTTGGCAGCCTATTTCGGCGACATGACTGTTTCGCAGAAGGATACCACCGCGTGCGGCGTAAGCCTCCCCCAACTTTCTACATTTTTCCCTAACTCTAGCTTGTCTCCTCCAGTCTGGTCCACATCCTTCTTTAAATATATCTTCCCAGGATACTTTAGTTACTTACCTGAAAATGGACAAGACGGAATAGATGGATGGTTCATAATACGAACGCTGCTATGTGCTTTTTATGTCACCATCTCTGATTAGTTCCAGTAAAACTGTCATGTCAATATTCATGAGTATTATCGCCTCCTGAAATATTAAATTGCCCATGAATAAAAATTCAGCCTTTATAAATCAAATAAAGAAAGGCAAAGAAATAAACGAGGACAAGGAAATAAAGAATACTCGGAACATTATTTTAAACAACATTCATTTGCTGTCCCATATCTTAAAAAAGCTTCGTATATAAAATAACATATCAAAAATCTTTGACACGTTAAGGTTTCCGCTGACAGGCGCAACGTGACAGCGTGACGCGACAGCACGACGCGACAATATTAGTAGCACAATTTTATGAAAAGTTAATGGAAAGTGTCGCGGCCGCAATATCGCGCCAGTCTGCACGAGCCTTTATTCTAAAATAGCGAATACCTACTCACGAAATCTTTCCTGAGCTTTCCCGCCATTCCACAAGGCGCTAGTGTCGGGTGGCCAAAAGAGTAAGCATGAATTTAAACGAAGGCCACATTATGCATGTTCTACCCGTTTCAACCTAGTTCCTACTAAATCGAGGAGAATTTTGGTATTTCTTACAGTAATCTTGGTTGGCACCGTGCGGTGTCACACTAACATATTTCGCCGAGGGTTATGTAAAAGCGCTAAAGAATAATGTGAGACGGGTATTTTCGTCTCAGGTATTGCGGAGATTTTAATGACACGTGTATTTAGGCTCGGTTGCATCACAAAACGCTAATAGTTATTTATGATATTAGTGTATGATTAAGTTGATTTTTACAAACAAGTAGACGAATGTAATGGATACGAAGTCGAGGCCTTACAATATTGGCGTGGTAAACATTAGAACTACATTTTTCGTTTCATTTTCTTTAGTATTAAAGTGAGACAAACGTATTTTGAGCAAAGCGCGAGCTTATTTATCCTCGTAATGTGGAACTCCTTGGTAGAACGGACAAATTGGAAATTAAAAAAAAACCGTAAAGGATTCCGTTCGTAAAGAAAGTTCGTAAGGAGACATTCCGTTGTAAAATGCGTTTTTTTTTAACTTTCGAACAATGTATACAGGCTTCGTAAATGCATTTTGTATTGAAAATACCTTTACCGCTAAACGTATTATACGTTACCTTTTCAACATGATACTCAGACGTCGTTAGTACCTACTAAATGTGATCTTCCAAGATCGCTCTACGGTGTTTATTTTTTCGTAGTATACTCACAGATGGCTGTTGATGGTGTGTTTTTATGAACACACAGGAGGATACTGATGGCAAATGACTTTTGTGCTACCCTTAGGTAGCCTTTTACAATACGCAGGTAACCAAGGGATGGCGTGGCAGGTATTTATTTATTTACTAGCTGTACCTTGCGGTTTCACCCGCATAAGTCGAGATCCTGTGGTAATATCAGGATAAAACTCCTAAAAGATCCTATATGTCCTAACTCGGGTTATGGTCTACTCATGTGCCAAATTTCATCCAAATCCGTTCAGCCGTTTAAGCGTGAAAGCGTAACAAACAAACAAACTCGCTTTCGCGTTATAATAGTTAAGGATTTACTAAATTTGTACATAATAAATATAAAGGCGGACTCAGTGCCTTAGGGATTCTCGACCAGTCAACCAAGGGTGGTGGAAAGATAATATATTTAAAAAGGTTTCATAATATACATAAAATAGTAGATACACAAGTACATACATATTCAATACTTATTGTTTTTGTTATATAGTTAGGTATTATTTGCCAAAAACAATAGGTTCAATACATTTTTCTGCTTTTTTAATCACTTACTCTTTCAAAGTAATAAAATGTACTGATTTTATTTACCTATTTATCATAAATTAGCCTTTTTTCGTGGAATCTCTAGGTTCGTATTGAAAGAAAATGTGAAAAATATAATTTTCCATTTTAAAACAGAAAAAGTAAAAAAATAATACATTTTCTACCAAAGATATAAATATGTCTAGATAGACATTCAAAGCTGTGAACCCGAAAATTAAATCGACCAACTGTTGGCCGCAAAATGCACACACACTAGAATAACACAATGACGTGACACGAGTGTAAGACGTAGCTGTCACACACATCAGCATACCAAAGTTGTTTGTTTTAGTTCATTTGCAGCGCGACACTAAATATACATTTAAATAATCAAAGGGAACCAAACATCAAAAAGATTCCAAAAGACAAGTACGCAACTACATAGAAGACACCGAAAATTAAGAATTTAAGTACCTACACTACTCTCTGCAGTTACATATCAAAACAAAGAATAAAAACGTACGAAAGAGTCACATAAAGATAAAATTCACAAACAAGTGTGTCTTACCTCAAAAATTCTCTTTGCCATGAATTCTTTATGTTCGAAAAGCCAGGTTAGTAAAACGCGATGTAAGCCGCGGCTTTACGGTTCCCTTAGCAGCCATTTTTGGGAGCTTGGGATCAACATAAAATAAAATTGAAGTATAATACAAAATAATACACTGCATTACCACGGGGGTGTTGCAAACAGATTTCGTTGGAATTATTTGTAATAAAAACAATATTTTACTAACAAAACTTCAAAATATTATTTTATGACAACTCAATTTTTAAGTTAAAGAATTTTTCCGTTACCATCCCTCCAATTTTCAAATTGAAATATCGAATTCACTGCAGCAACTGCAATTGAATTGAGATTCGGGTTCGATTTTTGAATTTATTTTCTGCATCAAAACTGCTTTTATTTCTTGGAAAATATCGTCTTTGAATAATTTTAAATCTGGAATTACAGAATAACCGTTTATCAACAGTATTAGGAAAAAAAAATGCCTCTATTTATCGTAAATTTTTCTTGCAACAGATACATCACAACTAACGTTCTTATAGCTGCAACACCGAACGAAATAATCTCGCTCCCTTGCCGGGCGGGAAATAAAAGAAACAATACAGTTTTGTCTGTGGGTTTGTTGTCAATAACATCAGCAGGTGTCCCGAGAGACGAGGTCATTCACCTCTGGACGCAGCTTGGCTGTGCTTAGAGCCGTTATTAGGAGCTGTGGTTAGGGGTAAACTTATGGGGATGTTCCGAAGTATATGGGGCTGTAAAAGTTGAACGCATGTTTGGATTGCAGGTCATGTATACCTACATCAGTACCTATCTAAACATTTCAGTATTTATTTGTCTGATATTGCAACGTTTTTTTTTGGGTCAACTTCTTAACCTTTGGGTAACGTTTGACTATCATAGATTTTTTTGAAAAGGATTTAGGTTTTTCTAAGTCTCCAATAACGAACCCACATCTATGTAAATACATACATACCTACATATTTTCTTACGACCAAGATGGTCTAATCCTCAGATATTTTTCTCTTTACAAGATAGCCGTAGAAGACGCCGTCATTAAATAAAGAAAAAAAAGGAATCCAAAGAACTACTTATAAAACTGACGATAAGTCAGCAAAACAACGAGTCAAACGGTTTTCATGATACAAGACCAGTCGTTTTTCCAGAGATAATGAAATTCTGTCCGTTTATATAAAGGTATATCATAAAAACAAAAGCGCGGGCCGGATGTCATGTCCCACCGGACCGAGGACATCAGCATAGGGACCCCTACCTGCATAAATACTTTATACAGACTCCATGGACACATTTACTTCTTATGGTTTAGAAAGCCGTGAAAGTGCAAAACAACGTTTTTTTTGTAATTTTTGTGGTGACGAAAAATTTTGAAATGAAAAATTCTCTGGGATTATTTAAACCCTCACAAAAGTTATGTAGGTATTTTAAAATGCCACGATTTACTCTTAAAATATATTTTTACTCCGACGAAAACCCTCTTTTTCGTTGGGCGTTAAAAATATATGTGTTATAAGTTTTTAGTGTGTATCTGTATGTCTGTCTGTGGCATCATAGCTCCTGAACGGATGAACCGATGTCGATAAAAAAATTGTTTGAAAGGTGTCTTAATCGAGAGTGTTCCTAGTTATGTTTCAAGAAAATCTGTTCAGCCGTTTGAAGGTCATAACCTCTTTTCTAGATGCTGAGACATTAACAACGATCGATTCGAAATTTGAAATCCTGCCAATGGGACAAGTTGTCAATTATATTTTATTACAAAAGTATGATAGGGATACCCAACCCGCCAGAAGACCTCTTCAACGGTGTACGGCATCTACCTTGGGTTTGGGCTCATCCGATGCGTTTTGACGAGCACATGCTAATACAAGCTAAGCGGTTAGGGTCATAATAATCTACAGGTTAATTACTCTAAATGTAAACATTTTTATTAAATATCGAAATTCAACAATCGATACAATTCGGACGCGGTTATCTGCTAGTAATATATAAAGTTTAAAGCCAATAAATAAAAGTTAAATTCAAATTTAAAAACCCCGACACAATCAAAAAATTCTAAAAAGTAAAAAAAAACCGGCCAAGTCCGTATCGGACCACGCACAATGAAGGGTTCCGTAGTTAGGATGAATTCATCTCTATCACAAACTTAACGTTCTAGTTGAAAAATATGTTCTCCCATACATCAATATACGCCACGGTAAATTTTCCAACTGAAAATTGAAGTGATTAATCGCAAAAAATATTTTTTGTTATGTGATAAAACTACAAATGAACAATTTTTGGACTTTTTCCTTTACTTGTGCTGTGAGACCTTGCTTCTTGCCAAATTTCATGATTCTAAGTCAACGGGAAGTACCTACCCTATAGGTTTTGATTTATTGGCTAGTATTGAAATATGTCGGAATAATGTCGCTTATATCGCCGTATTTTTTTATTGCAATCTTGCAATATTGGAAGCTTGAGTTTTTTAGAGCTTCAAGGGACCATAGACCTACGTATTTGAACTGACAAAAAGGGTCTTGACAGATTGACAGACAGACGGACAACGAAGTGATCCTATAAGGGTTCCGTTGTTTCCTTTTGAGGTACGGAACCCTAAAAATAATATGTATTGGCCCTTGAAGTTGTAGGTAATATTTTGATCTAAGCGCCGCGTCGTCGTCTCGTCCGGGGACGCGCGGCTAATGAAAACTGGCCATGAGTGTCGGACCACGCACAATTTAGGGTTCCGTAGTTGGGATAAATTTATCCCAACAACAAATTTAACATTGTAGTTGCTAAACATGTTTTTTTTTTTTTTACGCACAATATTGACAGATTTGTGTCCATGTTATTTTAACTACCATGTTATTTTAACATGCATTTTTTATAGGTTTTCCTGTAGACAGAACTACTTTCAGTAATTTATTTTTTCAACATTTTAGGCTCAGTAGTTTTGGAGATAAAACGTGGTCAATGGTTAAAAATTGTCAACTTTATCTACTTTCTTAAATAGCTTTAAAACTATTTATTTTAAATAAATAAAAAATGTTTGAAAATAAAAGTAATAAGCCCCTTTCATTTCCACACAGTTTAATTTGTATTTATTTTTCATAATTGCTTTCTAAAAGTGACTTCCATGTTCAAAACTGATTTATTCACGTTGCACGTCCGTATTTGGGTCACAGAATTTCTTATGCGTACCAAATTTCAACTTAATCGGTCTATTCGATTCGGAGCAAAATGTCTTTAAGAGACGGACATACAGACAGACACGCATGAGTGATCCTATAAGGGTTCCGTTTTTTCATTCGGACGTACGGAACCCTAAAAATAGTAATATGGGAGGCTAAGTACTTCACATTTTTCATAGAAACAACTCGTCCTTCTAAAAGTAAGGAAAGTAGTTCATGAATTTTTATTCACAAAAATGTAAAAGCCTTTCCGACTACACTAATGACAAAAGTTTTGTTGTGACCATTAAAAAGTTATTATTCAAAAAGTTTTTAATAACTACACGAAAATTATTGTACCATTTCAGAATTTATTATCACTTGTTTTACACGTACAAAAATAGTTTTTATTTATATTGGACTTAGGAAGATTAAAGATAAAAGAAAAGATTTTCAATCAAAATTGAATCCTTGTATATTATGATTTTATACCTAACTAGCTTTTGCCCGCGGCTTTGCTCGCGTTGAGTTCGGAAATTATCCCACGGAAACGAACTATCAGGATTAATTTATCCAGGTTATTAACTATATGTGTGTCAAATTTTATCCAAATCCGTTCAGCCGTTTTTTATACAGCGAGTTACGGAAAGGGTATATTCATACAAACAGGGTGAAGAGTGCATCTGGTTCAGAAGCTCTGTACTTTCAGCTCAAAAAGAATTTGATATTTTTTTATTTCTATAGTTTATTAAATTTAAATCATAACAAACGTGTCACCACACTGCGAGGGTCATTATCCATTATCTGTGTCTATGTGCCTAGTACACACACACCTGCCACAGCTATGCGACACGGCGCGGCATGGCACCGCAAATACACGCGTGCGCGGGCGGCACGATTGGCGGCGGGATCAAACGAATGGATTAAAAAGTGTACCGATGCGCTGACTTGGTCTAGTAATGTGTAGAATTCAATTGGAAACATTTAATTTTTATTAGTTAAATTTTTCTTAACTTTATGTAGGTGTTATTAAAAAAATGTTGCCATGTGGTTTGTTATCCCCAAAAGAATCCGTGCCTTTGATATGTATATACCCTTTCCGTAACACGCTGTACTGTAATAATAGCAGAGAGAAATGTCATTGATCCCCGCGCCACCGTCAACCATAATTATTTTGTTACGCATAATTTTGAATCTGTGTTATCTTTTAAAGTATTTGTTTAAATTATATGATGTCAGGCATATTTTAATCTAAATTAAATGCGCAATTCAAATAACATATTTTATTGGATAAGCACTAATACGGAAATAACAATGACATTTTTATTAAATTCTAAAAGATAAAAATGGTTACTGTAGATTATTCTTTGAAGATAGACATATGCCGTCGCGGATTTTTGTTGAACTTTTAATTACGTACAATCTAGTAGAACATAAATTGTATGTAGCTCTTACAGTTTACGCAGCGCACGCCAGTAAAGCTCCCAATCAGCATGATTATTCCGACATCTTCAACACTAATCGTCATATTCCAGCCAATTTACACTAAACCTTAAGGCGACGGTAACCGACTTTTAATTATTTTATACTGAAGGTCACATCTAAACGAGTAGTGTTAATGTTTAGAAAAAAACATATGTTAAATTAGAGCATTTTCTCAATAACTTAATATACGAATATTTTAGATCATGTTTATGTTACATAGTGAAATTAATTTGTAAAGTTATGTCTAACGCGGATAAAAAACTGAGAATGGCGCAAAATCTACCAAGCGTATTTTTCTGAAACCTTCACCAATTTAAAGATAATTTAATTATTGACCTTTTAGTATACTCGTTTTATTAAAATACCTTTTGTTTTGTGTATAATAAATTAATAATGCGTCAAATCGGGGACAGCGCTCCTTGATGGGCGAGTCCTATTACTGGCTGAACGTACGACGCGTTGCTTGAGCTCAGTACAGAACACGCAAGCTAACCACTCAAGGTCACTGTCATAATATATATCTGCTTCTTAATGAATTATACACTTATACCTTCCTTATGAATCACTCCGTCCATTGCTGAAAACCGTTTGAAAATCTGTTTGGTAGTTTGTGAGTTTATCGCATTCAGACACACCGACAGACCCGGCGGGGGCTTTATTTTATAATATGTAAGAATTTTAAAGCTAATGCCGGCAATTTTTTTTCCAGCAGATTTATCTTAGAAATAAAGGTGTTTTTCTGTCTCTAGAATATAAATATTGAATGTGTATCACTAAAATGAAAACCTATTACAAAATAATGAGCTTTCTCAGTGCCCGTTATTGATACTAAATGAAATAAATATTGATTTCTATTCTATCCTAATCATATTATTCTTCTAATCCTATTACATGAAGTAAATGGACAATAAGTACCATTAATACCTGTTTTGCGATGATAGGTAACACCGTAACATGTACAGAATATTTTCTCGGATTGTAATGAAATAAGTAGATATGTTTTTTTTAGATTGTATGTATTTTGTTTCCTTTTCTACTTTTACACAGTACACGGTGTCTAAATCTATTTTTATCTACTTTCCTATCGCAGGTATGCTGAAAGATATATTTTTAGAAATAAGCATCACCTTTGTTCGTATTTTTCTGTTACTTTCTTCTTGTCTGTTTATATGTGTGTAGGTACATAAATGGTTTAAAAAACTGGTAGTCATGGAGACTGCCGACATAAGTGAAAACTTATCGCTCAACGCGCCTAAAGAAGTTTTCATTTCATTAAAATAATGCTTATCTAATACACTATTATACAGAAACAGGACAGAATATTTATTCAGTTTTTTTTTACAGTTGTAATGACAATGTTGTCATTTGGTTTAAATATGTAGGTTTTTATTTTTATTACTTTAGTAATATTTTATATAGATTCTTTTTTAATTTGTGAATGTGAGAACGTTGTAGGCTTAATAGACTGTAGCTTTGTAAACTATCTTTTATTTTGTTAAGTACTTGGTACTTGTTGACGGGCCTACACTGTCCTCCCATACCTATTAACACTGTAACTTTTAACATTGTTAAAGCCCACTTTTTTTAAAAGAGTAACCGTGGGGTTTCTTGCCGGCTCTTCTCCATAGGAAACGACCAATTGGAACCGTGCACCTAGCTTCTGACGTTTCATAAGTGCCCATGTAGGTTTATGTGAAATAAAAAAAAATGATTTTGATTTTGACTATTTATCTAATACACTATTTATACAATACACAGTATACACAAATTAAACTTTTCACGTGGTCAATTTAACTTCACTTTAACTGCTACACCACAGCATCAGCACGGACATGTCGATCGAAAAGACGCTCAACACGCGTAAAGGATTCTACAGACTCCCGCGATATCGCGGGCGCGACAGGCAGCGACAAATAAATTGTGCATTGTACTAGTGTCGCGTGGAGCCCGCGATATCGCACCAGTCTGTATGAGCCTTAAAGAAGTTTTCACTTAAAAAACAAAACAATAGAAATTGGTATCTATTGTATGTAGGTATGTAGTACGTTCCCTTTGCACCATAGTGATCTGTTTCAGGGGCAAATACAATGCTTACTATACAGTCTATCTCCAATCGCAACTGTATGAGATCAGACTTGGCCAATAAGGGACATGTAATCATATGCCTAGCGTTTTCCCAACTTTGTTGGGGTCGGCTACCAGTCTAACTGGATGCAGTAGACACCCCTGACTAACACGATACCCCTTGGTAAGACTGGTTGTCAAACTTTCGGGCTTCTGACGACCCGTAACGACTGTTAAAGATCCACAAATGACAGCCGGGACCAACGGCTTACCGTGCTTTCCGACGCACGGAGCGGTCTTGGTATGTAAAGATGGTCACCCATCCACGAACCAACCGCGGCAAGCGTAGCTTAACCAGATCAACCCATGCAGTACAAACACTAACACTAATTACAATGACAAACAGTCAAAGAACACGGTATTCATTGCGAATAGATTAATAAAGTTTACCTTCAAAACACACGCGATTCATTGACGAAAACACTGCTGCACGTTCCACATCACGTAATGAATGAATATGATCAAAGTCAATCATTAATTTCGATAATTAATTTTGTAGCCGCACAGCTGAAATCTGCCGATCCATCGGACGTGGATAATGAATTAATTGACAATACCAAGGGAGCCTAGGGGAAGGTCCATTCCACTATTATAACCAGTGAAGTTTATGTTGTGTGGATATTGATAACTAACTCCCTTTATTAGTCGTTGTCGCACTCACACCAATGTAGATCTCATTTGTGCAGCATTTGCCGGGGTTCTGCGGGAGCGGGACAGATAGATATAATCTATAATAATATTTTAGGTATTTGGAGAAACAAAAGAAAATGACATTCAAAATTAGATGCCCTTCTATTTTACAGAAAAATACAGGATTTGTTGAGGTGGTGCCTATGCCAGACTGCTAAACTACAGAAAAAAAACCAGCCAAGTGCATGACAGACCACGCGTATTGAAGGGTTCCGTAGTTGGGATAAATTTATCCCAAAAACAAACTTAACATCATAGTTGAAAAACATGGTCTCCCATACTACATCGTTATACGTCACGGTCAATTTCTCCTCCTAAGTTGGTCGACTATTACTCGTTAACTTGTAAAGCCTACTTAGCTGTGATAGTTTTCCTTTTAATTTCGTTACACATACATACAGGGTGTCCCGTATATAATGGATCAAACGTAACGGGTAGGTAGCTTACCTCATTTCCAACAACTAATTTGAACAGTAAAAAAAAAACCGATAAGGTAACCAAGATATTTTTTTTTTTCGATTTTTACTATTTTCTGTACCAGCATCCAGTGTTTTTAATGCTGTTGCTGCAAATGGTATCATATTTAGGTGTGATTTTTGTCAAACATTTCTGAATAGTTTACTAATGTTATAAGATACCATTTTTTTAAATAACATTTTATTTGCCTTAGAAAAAAATCTTGCGGCCGCCCTGGCATTACCTCTTGCTTCTCCGTAGATAAAATGCATCTCGGCATACTCCCGTGGCGTGTACTCGTAACGAGGCATCGTACTACTGCACACACGTACAACCTCACACAAACGATTGTTTTCGAAGTCCGTAGGATTGCCAAGTCATTCGTCCAAAACACAAACAGTTCCAAATCGTTAGGCAAAGCAAAGTCCAAATACACAGCACAAGTTTAATTTTAAGGAACACAATTAGGCACAGCGGGAGCGAAAGTAGTCTGACGTACGTATCAACTCGAAGAGAGATTCGTGTCAACTAAACAAATAAAATCATGCAACAATGAAGCCCTGTATGAGTGAAGGGTGAAGGAAGAAAAATACCTGCACAAAGACACCGATTTACCAAAAATACAAAAGTGGCGCTATCTATCCCTTTCACACTGAGTGAGGTGCAACTCCGCAGGTAGCGGTCCCAAATTCCGAACAGATGACGTCATCGGCTCGGAATTACGCTACACGCTTAACCACATGCTTAGATTACAAGCATAAGCCATTACGAGAAAGAAAAGTTAGATTGTACCATTTTAATTTCTGTTCTGTCTTCTTAAGACTAGACGTAAGTTTTATACCAATTTGCAAACCTTAGTAATTTTACAAGTTTTTAAAATAATGGTACACTTTGGTGTCATACATTTTTTTTACAGGAGAATTTTTCCAATTCTGGTATTTTCATTGTAAAAACAAAACTTTTCAATTCAAGATTTTTTTTCTAAGGCAAATAAAATGTTATTTAAAAAAATGGTATCTTATAACATTAGTAAACTATTCAGAAATGTTTGACAAAAATCACACCTAAATATGATACCATTTGCAGCAACAGCATTAAAAACACTGAATGCTGGTACAGAAAATAGTAAAAATCGAAAAAAAAAAATATCTTGGTTACCTTATCGGTTTTTTTTTTACTGTTCAAATTAGTTGTTGGAAATGAGGTAAGCTACCTACCCGTTACGTTTGATCCATTATTTACGGAACACCCTGTATACTTACACATCATCATCATCATTAATTTCAGCCGAAAGACGTCCACTGCTGGACATAGGCCTAGGAGGTTTGCAGTGGCAGTTGACTCGTTTAGTTATGTTTTTGTACGAAGTTGATATAGACATAAACCATATTTAAAAAATATATATACTGCAGTGATTGGCCTTAATTAACCGTTTAATTGGTAATCCCCATTCACTTAATGTTATAAAATAGAGGAAGGATAGCATTGTTATTTTATTTATTATCACAGTTTTGCGTTCTTCTGTAAAATCAGTCATTGCCAGTTTCGCATGTGTGCGTGCGTCAGGCGACAATTATAGCAAGCTGGGGTAGGTATTAGAGAACAAATATACAAAAGGGTGGTCAGGCGCAGTGGGCAAGGGTCACTCCACTATTAGCAATGAAGTTTGTTCTGCGTGACCAATCGATGCACGTGGCGCACTCAAAATATTAGCACCAATTTGAGGGTTTGAATTTATGTATAGATCTATGGCTAAGTTTGGGGCTTGTAACGGTTGTCAAAGGGTTGCGATTTTGATAAAATATGTGACAGTTTCAATTGTTCAACATGCAGCTTACGCAGTGTGCGGCATGGTATTTTTCGAATTACTTTGGTGCGTCTTTGTGACCAGTTTATCAAGCTCATTACAAAATATAACTTTATTTATTAGGTACATAATATTATGGTCTTGTAACACTATTATCATTAGGTAAAGTCGTCTTTAATCGTTTATGTTTTACGGCTCTTATTCATAAACGTCTTTTAAACCTATTTTAGTTAAAATGCTGCTAAAATTCGTTTGTCCTTTTTGTCACTTTGACTTTTGTGTTTGTTAGAAAGTGACAAAACTTATTTTAACTAAAATAGTTTTAAGATGTTCAATAACTTTTTATGAATAAGACCGTATGTATTTCACAATGCCATTGTCACAAGCTGGGTTACATACACCGTTTTAAGTTTAGTAGTATCAATTTTAATTCCATCCGTGATTTCTTCAAATTCAACGCACAAAACTCATGAAAAACATCTTCACTTTAAAAAAAAACTGGCCAATTGCGTGTCGGACCACGTACAATGAAGGGTTCCGTAGTGGGGATTAATTATCCCAAGAACAAACTTAACATTGTAGTCGAAATTCATGTTCACTCATACATTCCAACTGCAATTAATGTAAGTTCGTACGCACAATATTAAGAGATTTACCATGTTATTTTAAGATCATAAACTTCTCATAGGTTTTCCTGTAATATATAAGTAAAGAACTATTTTCTGTTTTTTTTTTAAAATGAATGGGGAATGGTCAGTTTTCATCTATTTTCCTTACAACGAGCCCTTTTATTTGATATGCGGCACGGTACCGTTTGCAACACTTTTTTTTGAAATGTTCTGTTTTTTGCCCCCCAAAAGTGACCCCCATGTTTAAAATTCATTTATTTACGTTACACGTCCGTGATTGGGTCACAGAAGTCCATATGTGTACCAAATTTCAATTTAATCGGTCCAGTAGATTCGGAGCAAATTGGCTGTGACAGATGGACAGACAGAGAGACACACGAGTGATCCTATAAGGGTTCCGTTTTTTCTTTTTGAGGTATGGAACCCTAATAAAAACAAATCACCAACTCTACTCCTTCAACTGTTCTTAGTGACGTCAGGAAACAGCGCAGTGTTGGGTTTCAAAGAAGTAAACAAGCGACACAAGTAGTTACATTCAAAGACTACAGTTTGGGTACATTTGTCGTCTAACTACTGCAGCGTGTAGCATAAAGATTTACATTTACATTCGTGTAATTTTTTAATTGATTATGACCTTTTACATTCTGCGCACATGCACACAAAAAATAATAACATACATAAAAACCGGCCAAGTGCGAGTCGGACTCGCGCACGAAGGGTTCCGTACCATTATCTATAAAAATTGCAAAAAAATCACGTTTGTTGTATGGGAGCCCCCATTAAATATTTGTATTATTTTAATTTAATTATTTATTTTTAATGCGTCTACCTGTTGCCGTTATCAATATCGAGCAAAAACGGGCAAAAAAAATCACGTTTGTTGTACGGGAGCCCCCTTAAATATTTATTTTATTCTGTTTTTTAGTATTTGTTGTTATAGCGGCAACAGAAATACATCATCTGTGAAAATTTCAACTGTCTTACTATCACGGTTCATGAGATACAGTGACAGACGGACACACAGACAGACAGACAGACGGTGGAGCCTTAGTAATAGGGTTCCAGTTTTACCCTATGCGTACGGAACCCTAAAACATCCATTGTACGTCTCTATTGAATACCTTAATAATATATTACATACTATATTATGTGGACGTCCAAGCAAAAAGGGTCCAGTTCTCGGCATTTAGTTTCAGAGATATACGCAGTTTTGTAAAGTTTGGTTAAAAAAGTTGCATTTTGCGATTTTAGTTGATTATTAATAAATGCTCAATTATCTACAAGTTCATATTGTTTTTCTCAAATCCGGCTTTTTCCGAGCTTCAACTTCAAATGACTGATAAAAAAACCAGAGCAAGTTTTTGAATATTTTTTTATCCTTATTATCAATTGAGTATTCTAGATACCGAATCGAGTCTTAACTCAATACCCTTCTACTGGACCCTCTTTGCTTGGCCTCCCTCATATACTTATTATTCTGATTAATGCCCATATCGCTTCAACATACACAAAAACTCGCAGAAATGAAAAATAACCAACTTTTTAGGTACCTACTGAAATCATTTTCCATTAACTTTCCACGGGTAGCAAAATCACCCCTCTCCAGATATATAATAGCACACATCCATTACCTGACCGTAACGTCCATTAAATAACGAATTTTGTTTCACAGATGTACCATCCAGAAAGCTCTTTATAATTCCGGTAGCTGACAAAAGACAAAATATCGACAAACAAAATAAATACGACGATACCTCGTCTTACCCTAATTTACTAAATAAACGCAATAAAAAAGATCGTTTAAGATAATCGCGACCAAAAAGAAACGTTATAAATAACGATAATAAAAACGCCTCAACGCACAGCACTAGCTATTGTAGAAAAAAAAGAATAATGTTTGCTTGAACACGGATGTCGAGATGAGAATTTTCTTCGTAGATGATATCAGCTGTAGGAGTTACAAATCATACCATTGTCTAAGGGAAGCCCCTCATGGGGTGGGCTTTTTCCACACCATAAAATTAAAAATTGCTTTGGAAATTGTATAATGTTATTAAGGGGTGCGTAATTTTTATGTCGTACAAGGTAGTTTAGTTTGGGAGTATTGTTGTGTTTAAATATTAATAATTATTTGGAAAAATAAAATTATAATAATTTACAGGTAGTTGTGTTCTTCGTGACCGTTTCTAGTAATGTTTTCAGTAGGTAGTTAATGACAAAAGAAAACGAAGAAAACCATTTCTATTTTAATCGAAATTTAAAATCAAATACTAGTGTTAATTTGTTTTTTACACGTTTCCTTCCTTACTTGAAATACCTATTGAATTCTTTATAGACGAAAGCAAAACACATCTTTACGCGGTCAAATTAGCGCCAAACAAAAACGGTTTCATTTTCTCACTCCCAAAAACTCCTGCACAATTACTAATAGCAATAACGCACACCTCCGGCAAGCAGACGTTTTCCATTAGGCGAACAGGGCGAACACTTTATAGGCACTAATAACTTCGTCTTCTAATGCACCATAAGTGCTTACAATGCGTTTCAGCGCTGCTGGTCGGGTATTCAAAGTTCTAACACACCGCACCCCGTGTTACGCTAAAACGGCTAGTTATTTAGCAAGTTTAGTGGCGAATGCACTGTGTTACACCCAGATGTTTTCGGTTCCTAGTTGAAAAACCCTTTGCATGGAGCTACAGTAGTCTAAGAAAGTACAGTTGGCTGCTTATATTGATTATTCGACTATTAATAATATTAATAGGAAAATATTTTTAGTTTCGTAAAAGAAAATTCCTTACATAAAAAAAATACTCTCAATTTTTCCTATTTATTTCGAAAACTAAAGTTAATTTAGACTACATTTTATTTAAATTATATATAATATTTATATAATAATATGCTGTCAAGGGTGGTAAAATTAACGGAAAAATCTTACGAAAAACTCAACATTTTCACCTTTTGGAAATAAAATTGGAATCCCTAAAAACCGAAACTTCTGAACGCAACAAACGTATCTTACACAAAAAGGCAATACAATAAAGCATTCCTCCCTTCTGTGGCTCAGCTGTGTGGCCAAAGCGAGAGTGAATGTGACCATTTGCGTACAGCCCTAACACTAGGCCAGTCTTAAGTAACTGGTGCTTTGCAACCCTGGCTATACATGAGGCGTGTTTATGCTTGTTTAATTAAAGTTTAACTTGTAATAAATTGCTGATAGGTTGCGATATTTCAGCGTGCTTTGTAGGTAATATGCACGTAATTCAAAACGTATCCATTATTATAATATACATTGTGTAGGAGTCAAGAAACAAATTCCTATTTTATTTTTTAATGCATTTCTTATTTCACAATTAATTAATTTATGCTGCGTTTTTTTTTGGTGGAACGGAACGCAAACTCAAAACGCGTCCTCTTCGAAAATACCGGACGTGACAAAAAATAAGGTAAATAAGTAAGTACGATTTCTGCTTGAATAAAGCATACACAATAATTTAATGTATATGATTTGGGGCTAAAACAGATGTAAATAAAGCAGTTTCGTAGATAATGACGTCACATCATGACTGCGACAGAAACGGACATTCGAACTGTAGTAGAAAATTGTTGGAAAATCATATTTTTTTTGAGCAAGTCATTGATATATAAAAACAGTATATTAATGGCAACAGTAGTTCAATTTAACTTTTAATTATTTTCTGGGTTTATATTATTGTCTATTATTGATTTAGTGAATAAAAAAATTACATGCTTAAATTCCCTATTATGTTTTGCGTCTGCGACGATTAGTTTTGATCAATTATACATTTTTTTTATGTGTAACATTTGTCCTCTCGCCTTCTATTGGAGTGATTTCGTGAAAAGGGGCGTAAGTGTGTAACAGGAAGGAACAGCTTGTGCATGGAATAAGTAAGTTTTTAATAGCATGGAATTAGTGTACTCTTGGAATTATTAAGTACTATACATATAGACTGTAAGTAGAGGGGGTCGAATATACTAGTGGGCTAATATTTCTAGCTTTTTAAAATTTTGAGGTTAATTTCTGTCGCTGCTAAGTTGCTTATTACCAAGGTGAGATGTCAGATGTTACACATCATGTGCTACTACTGCAAGGTTAGCTCGTTTTTAGGGTTCCGTACCAAAATGGTAAAAAGGAAAGGAACCCTTATGGTGAGACTAAGTCTGTCTGTCTGTCCGTCACTGCTGGATATCCACTAATGCTCAAGAACTACTAATGCTATCAACTTGAAATTTGGAATAGTTTTAAATGACGTTTACCCAACTATTTCGCAAACAAGAAAGAAATTTAAAAAAGATATCTTTTTTGCAACAGGCCCTGAAAGGGTCTTAAAAATTGGAATGGGGTCTACTAGGACATGTGGGGTATCATATGAAAGAGCGCTGTTTGCACATTCTCAAACATTTTTTTTTAAGGCATCATAGTTTTCGACTTGATAAAAATGTAAAAAAAATACCGTTCCCCCTTATCTCCGAAGTTTGCATAGAGAAAATCTGAAATTATTCTATGTGATAGAAGTTTATGTAAAGATTACAAGAAAAATAAAACAATGTCTCTAAATAGCACAGTTTTTCAGAAATCATCAACATCATATACAACATGGAGACGACAATGTGACAATAAATTCAATTGCGTATATCTAATGACGTTCGCAGTCTGCACATGAAAATTCAATCAAATATATCCAATAGTTTAGTCGCTATAGCTGATTGGCTAAACCCATAGTCGGCACTGCTATTTAGTTTGTTTGAAAATATCACTTTTTTTAATTTCGATGCTAGAATTTATTTGATCGTTCCACAATACTCGTATGCATTAGTATTGCCAGTGTTTTCATTTATTGTCGTATTGTTGTCCCCGCGTTGTATACGTACGGATCCCTCTGTGCGCGATTCCGACTAGCTCTTGTTTTTTTTTTTTGTGGTATTATTACAATATTGATTGGTTCCTACAAAACCCAGAATTGAAAAATCTAATAAATTGTATACTTACCTTCTTTTTAAGGTAGTTTAATGAGTGCATGTTTGTGACTACAGTCTGTAGGTAGGTAACTTACTTATCATGCACATTTTTTTTTTACCATTATGTCTTAGTCCCTTATTATGTTAGTACAAATTGGTGCGTTGGGCCTTTCTTACTCTTAACGCAGCTTCAGAAAAATAAATCCAAGTAATACTTAATTTTTCTTGAACCCGCATGATTTATTTAATAAAGTAGGTACTACTTTCTACTAATTTATGCACTAGAATATTTCAGTCCAGTCTCTTTGTGAGATTCATGGCTCTCAAAGGAATTACTCTAAGTGGCAGACAATTTTTTGCAGAAAAGCGCTCCAAAGCGGATACACTTTTGACGTCACGATTTAGATTAAAAAAATCCGCTTAATTAACCACTAAACTTGATACTTAAGTCGAGGCTAAAATTACTGTTTGAAAACTTCATTGAGTGGGCCGAATACCTTTGAAATGAATGCCAGCTTCTTTATAAATTTTATGACTTGAAGGGTATTGTTAGTTAATAAGTTGAAGTCAAAAATATGAGTCTAACTTAAATAAATTGTTATTGAACATAGAGCCATTCAGAAATTCAAGTAGACTTAAAAGTTTTTAACCATCTACTGTCCAATGGATACGTCATAATAAAAATAAATATGATAACGTAAGTACAACCAATTTTAACCAACCCTAAAAATAAAACCTCGAAGAGAATTTGGTAATAATAATAATTATATTCTTTCATTAGGACTACACATACAAAGACACACAATCATATAATATATAAATAGATAGCCATAAATGTAGAAAGAAGAACGGCGGATTTCGTACCGCATACTTTTTTTGTTGTTTTGTTATAGAATTTATACCACTTATTATGGCAACTAAAACATTTATTTTCATGTAAGTGTACTATTTTTAGAACTTCTGATTTATTAATAATATCAATGAAAAGATTTTAATAATTAAACGTAATAAAATCGTAAACTAAACGCAGTTATGTTTTTAGAAGTTACCTTATGTAAAATATCCCAAAACACGAAATTTTATTAGCGGTACGAAGTTCCCATACAAGCCTGCCGTTCACCTTTACATAGGGTGACACAATGGTAGTATTAGTAACAATGACTTAAAAACTATGTTAATAAACTAATGAATACCATCGAAAACTACCATTACAATTGACGTAGTTCCACGTTTTTAATAATTGATTGGAAGGATAAAATTAGCTACAGAACCTTTCGATCAGACTTTGATCAATCAAGTTTATAAATAGATCTGAAGCTTGTTTCAAAATTCCGAACAATTATTGTACTTTCATCCAATAGAAGTACAAATCCACGTTTGAGTTGCAGAGAGCTCTGTCTAACGGCTCTTAAGGGTGTTATAATTAAATTATAAACTTTCGGAACCGGGTTCACGGTAGGGTCAACTCATGCGTTAAGTAAATGCCATATCGTAAAACTTTATTACGTGCCAAATATAAAGGGGTTGTAAACTTTTACATTTTGTTTCGTACCTCAGCGACAAGATTGTTGTGTTGTAAAAATAAATTGCACCGATTCTCATTGTGAACGTCACAATTAAATTATATTTGGGTGGCATCTATTTTGTGGACAGATCTTCCTGTTACGGCGCTGAAAAGAGGAAAATGATAAAAGTAGGCTTGTCTTAAACAAAAAAATACCAAATCTTTATATTTTGTGGTAGCGGAAAAAAATAATGTTATTCTTGAACATATTTCTCAGAACTTGGTTGTTACCAAAAAACGTTTAAAAAAAAATCTCGATACAAATTAACGGTAAACTAACCCTTTACTTTGAGTTTCAATTCAAAATATCTGTATTAAACATCAATGTACGGTTGGTATTTAATTAATAACAAGAACGTCTTATTTGTATTAACTATTATTACAACTTGGTTATTTATTATTATTGATTACTCAACTCATTTTGGAGTAAATAGATAATTACTTCATATTTTGCAATAAATTACAAGCGTTGTGTCATCGCGCTTCTCTTTCTTTTATATGTAGTCTGACAGTGACGGCGGTTTAGGTGTTGTCAGCGTCTTAAAGCTAGTGTCCGCTAAACTCCACCGGTTTTAAACGACAGACGGACAATTCAAATACGATGTAAACTATGTATATGTTCCACACAGTTTAATAATCCAAAATACGAGCTACTCTCGTGTTTTTTTGTGACAGCCATTGCGGCCATCAAAGGCTCTCGAGTCTCAAGAACTTCTGCGTCATATAATTCAATTTGAGTAAAAATCGTGAAAAGCTGCCCTTTTGCTAAATACCCGAACAAGTTTCCGTACGTGACCCCATCAAACTACATCCCAAAGGACGCTGTGTTCTGTGTTCGCTTTTCCTTCTTCGTTCTCATTTTTTCGGGAAAAAATGTGGCCCATGTTTTATTACTCACTTTAGTTAAAGAGGACGTACGTTTTATGTGGAAAGGATTCATTATGAAACATGAAATGCTCACGAGAATGCCTTAGATTTACATAATTTATTTACAAGAGCAACGTTTCTGGACATTTGTATGAACGCTGTCACAATTTCCGTGCCTCCAAGCTCCAAGAAAAATTCTAATGTAACGTAAAAAACTCAAGTGCCTTCAAACATAAACACTCAATTTACGAGTGTCATCCTTGATACTCTATTTAGCAGGCACCTTATAATTATAAAGTCTTCACGGTCGTGTTTCTTTTATAAGTTTAAAACGTATGTCGTTGGTCATTGTTGTTTGTTACCCAACGTTGGACGGAGGAGCTCGTGGTTAAGTTATAACAGCCACACGGGTCGATCCACCAGGTTAAGCTACGCTTGCTTGGGTTAGATCGTGGATGATTGACCATCTTTACCGAGACTCTTCCGTGCCTCGGAAAGCATGTTAAGCCGTTGGTCCCGGCTGTCATTCGTGGATCTTAGACAGTCGTTAGGGGTCGTCAGAAGCCCGAAAGTCTGACAACCAGTCTTACCGTGGGGTATTGTATTACCCAGTTACTGGGCTGTGGATTTCCGATAGGCAGTCGCTCCATGTAAAATATTGGTATTCAGCTGCATCCGGTTGGACTGGAAGTCGACCTCAACATAATTGGGAAAACGCTAGGTGATTGTTGGTCATATCTACATATAAATTCATAATTATATGTATTAATTGACCTAACAAGAACACTTTTTACTGTAAAATCAACTGTTTATTATGTAGGTAATTGTGTTGTGAATACAAAGTACTTAAATATGAAGATTGACTGTATTTGCATTGTATAAACTCAATTACAACAACAACAAACAACACACTCAAACACCCAATCAACACCACTCAGTTTCAACATTTTTCCATCATCCATGCGTCATGTTCATGAACGGGCGCCGTCAGTTGGGACTGGTCATCTAGTAGCTGCCACGGCTTATTTTAATTTTTTTTTTGTGTCTATCTACTGTACTCTGGACGCATTAACGTGTAGGTATGTCTTTTTTATCGTTTTCACATAAAGATATAAATTCAACATTAAACAAGTATACATTTTTTACATAATTAAAAAAAAAATGATGCTGGAAGATTGGTAGAGGATTTGTGAGGAAAAATGGTTTCAACGCAATAAGAATTATGAAGCTAGTTGCCAATTTCACAGCCTAGTAGGTACCTATGGAAAAGAACGGGCCAGAAACTCCATGGACACTCTCCTAACTGACCGAATTTCTAACGGACCGACTCCTTGACAACTCAAAAGTGCCTGTAAACGGTTTAATTGAAATACATGCTGTGAGTTTGAGTTTCAGTTTGAGTTCAAGGAGTGTAAATTTTGTTGAAACAATTTTTCCTCGCAAATCCTCCAACAATGCCGAACCTTCCAACATCATTTTGTTGCAATAATAATATCGTTTGCCAAAAGAACAGAGCATTTCCCAATCCGTGATGTGACTTTATCGGCACGGTCTACACGGATCGATTTATTCAATTGTGCCCAATATAACCAGCGTGATATTATTATTGCCAGTAAGGACATGTATTTACTTATAGTGGGTAAACTTGGATATGAAATCATATTGTAAACGGATTACAGAGCGTGTCAAAGGCCATTCACAGATACATAAAGCGTGGAACGATTAGATACGGATTGGGCTGTTACGATTGTCATACATTTGTATGTGTGACGAAAGCGAAGGGTTTGCTCTGGAATCAAAGGATTTCTGATCAGTTGTTAGATGGTATCGCGAATGGGGGATCGGTAACGGTGGTTGTCGTCAGTAATCGCCAGGGATTGATACTAGATTTGGTATCTCATTGTACTGAGCTTTAGAACCGTCATCTTTGGTTTCATACAGCGTTTTTTAATCACATGCCTCAATCACCTTGAATCGATTTTAAGACTTGTTGAAACTGAGAGATGTTTCTCCTTCAGGATTGTACTCGAAAAACTGTATCGATATAACTTTTCAGAGCAGAACAGAAAGGCTATCTATAAACTTTAATCTCAACAACGTTTCAGTTTTCTGCAAGTTTCAATCATTCTTGTAAACTTTTACTGGGGCTTATTGTTAAATATTTTGATTTAACGCCACAGCTAAAGAACTTTTGAACTGCTCTGAAATTAACCAAATTCGCAATTATTGTAACTAAATCCCTACCTTATCAACATAGATTAGTGCTACTTAAACACGTGTACTTAATAGAATAAATGTGTGTTAACTTACCGCTAGTTAAACAAACTTACCGACAGTTACCAATAGGCCAACGACCGAACATCTGTCGGTGGCAATATTCGGGCATTAGGTGAGATTTTGTTCATAGAAACAGATCCGGTCACTGCGTCCGATTGGCGAGGGCCCGAAAATGGACGAATGTTACCGAAGTGCCGATGTTGATAAACGCGTGGTCACGGTGAATCTCTTTGCGTCATGCGGGCCTGGTACAATGAAAACTAATGCCAATGTATGTAATGTGGGATTTGTGTTGTCGTATGTAATCTATGAATGTAAACTCGTAATAAATCTTTCAATTATACATTTGGATTTAGAACATGTTACGCTTCTATAAATTATAAGGGTTAGTTAAATAGGCCAAAACCATTAATTAAAATCAGAGTTGGTGCATAAACTGTTGGAGGGGCTCGTGGCTAATGATGACAGCCGCAAGGTCGATCGAAAGGTTAAGCTATGCTTGCTGCGGTCGATTCGTGGATGGGTAACCATCCATTACATATACCCCTCCGTGCGTCGGAAAGTACGTTAAGCTGTTGGTCCCGGCTGTCATTCGTAGATCTTTGACAGGCAAACTCAAACTCAAAGCATTTATTTCAAATAAACCAATTACAGGCACTTTTGAATTGTCAAAGGATCGGTTAGTCAGAAAGATGAAGCTAGTTGCCAATTCCAAAGCGTAGTAGGTTCCTATGGAGAAGAACGGGCAAGAAACTCCATGGACAAGTGTCTATGGAGTTTCTTGCTGACGTAGTTAGTAGGAGCCTCGCCGAGCCCTCATCTCAGGAGTAGGCAGTGGATTCGACCTTTCGCTGCCGGCCGTAGTCGACTCGATGGTCGGCAGTGAGGAGTCCTGGGACATGGTGGCATCCTTCTGTGCAGAAGGAGGCTGCGGAAAAGGATGGGGCTCTTCCACTCACCTGGCCACAGCAGGCGCACCGGGCGTCGGCAGAGGGCTGATAATGCCCTCTTCCGGCCCCCTAAATGGGTCCAGGGACGGCGGACTCGGAGACGTCCACCACCCCCTATCATACAAGACCCGAGGTGGCGGCGTGTAGTGTTTCACGCATGCCCCGGGGACAAACACCTCACCCCCATACTTGAGGTGGCCCGCAGAGGCAGCACCAGCCGGGGATCGCGGAAGTCGCACATGATTCCCGGTGCAAGTGTGGGAAGGGAACACCAGGGTGGTTTTAGTCAGTCGGAGTCTGACAGACACCTCCCCCCGCCCCAGGGGCATCCATGTGGATTATTTTCCACACCGGGAACAAAAACAAAAAAGCAGTTGGTGCATAAACTTTTACATTAAAATAATTCACGTTGTTTTGTTTCAATTTAACTCACCAAACACTGTTTGTCATGAATGTAAAAGAGCGTCAGAGCATGAATTGACGAGAGGTAAAATAAGCAGGTAGGTACGCCCACGCAAAATTTAATAACGAAAATTGCAAAACTGAATACAATTTTGATTTGACAGCACCTGTTCATCGGATCAGTCCGTACAAACTTCGTCCAATTTTGGTAATACACTCAACAGCTCGGGCTTAACTAATAGAAATTCTAATCAGGATGCATCATCACGCAACAGGGGAGCGTTGTTTAGGTTTTGGACCCAAATAACGGTGTCAATTAGAGTAACGTCATAATCCGGGGTCCCTCTGTTTGTCCGGTGGGCTCGCCCGGACAAACAACGGCTCGATTAGATTAATATGAGTCCCGACCACGTTGGGTTTACGATAATTTATAGCATTGTTATAATGCATATGTGGGGTTAGTTCGGTAACCTTTGTTGGAGTAAATTAAAAAGTGTTGCTATTTTTTGTGGGTTTTTATAATGTTGCTGTTTTAGACCTCTTTTTTGGATGACATGACGCCTTGTTTTCCGAAGGGTTAGGCAGAGGTGTAATTACACCCACATTTTGCCAGTTATTTTGAAGTCCCATGTAATAGAGGGCGAGCCTTTGCCATCAACCGGGCACAAATCCAGACTCCGGGCTGCTACTGAGAAATTCCGGATAGAAAAACCCAATATCACTTTGCCCGACCCGGGAATCGAACCCAGGACCTCATGCTCAGCAGTAGCGCTTGCAACCACTAGACCAACGAGGCAGATGATGTGATTTTTAACCAACTGAGCTCTTTGCAGGACAAACATGCATAGTAGATAAGTCACATCACCTAGTTTTGCATCTTTTATTTTCTTTTCTCTCATAACATAATTATACTTTCATACATACTTCCAAATTGGTGATGTTCTTCAGAAAGGTCATATGCGTAGTACATGCAATCGACGTGCGTGTATGACCAGATGTATGAACGTAGGTGAAGCAAAAGGAGGATGTAAGGAGCGTAGCAGGTGGCGTTCTATAGTTTCTGCCTACCCCCATGGGAAGAAGGCGTCAGTTTATGTATGTGTGTATGTATGTGTACATACTTATTTACTGACCATTTATTATGGGAAAACATTAATAAAATCACATCAAAAATTTAATAATTTCTTCAATCATAGAATGATATTAAACCAACATTTCAACGTCTGAGGAAAAATATGTCGAAATTCAACCGCGAGAAATGGGCTTTCAAAGTTTTACTGCCGCAGCCGAGAACCCACGAAGAGAACGGTGCTCGAGTTTATAATTCAAGATATTATGTAATTCTAATTATTATTTTAATTGACTTATTACTCTACGACAATTTTTTGGGCAGGACTTACTTACTACAAAACCACGTTTTTAATTTCTTTTCGTTTATTTCAAGAGCCCCAGAAGACATAAATCATCCAGAGATTTACCCTTCATAAAATTATAGGTATTTTTAGAATGCTGTTGCTGAAATGCTGTTATTTTTGTCTAGTGGTCGCAAGCGCTACATCTGATCATGAGGTCCTGGATTAAATTCCAGGTCGGGAAAAATGTTATTAGGTTTTTCTATCAGGAATTTTTCAGTAGCAGCCCGGAGTCTGGATTTGTGCCGGATTGATGGCAATAGGCTCGCCCTCTATTACATGGGACTTAGATATAACTAGCAACATGTACCCCTATAGATACACCTCTGCTAACTCTTCGGGGAAACAGGCGTGTTGTTATGTTATGTGTACAATGCTGTTTTAGAAAGCATTGTAGTACTTATTTATTCAACCCTGTTATTTCTTCGTTATCGACGATGTTTATTTTTATTTAATTTCTTCCTTGACATGTTTTCTTTATTTGACATTAATATTCCACAATTTTATTTTCAACAAGGTTTTTACTTTTATTATTTTAATAATATTTTATATAGTTTTTTTTTTTATATTTTGTGAATGTGAGAACATTAAAGGCTTAATAGACTGTAGATTTGTAGACCATTTTCTATTTTGTTAAATACTTGGTACTTGTAGACGTGCCTACACTGTCCTCCCATACCTATTAACACTGTAATTTGAAAACATTGTAAAAGCCAATTATTAAAAAAAAAAGTAACCGTGGGTGGAGTTTCTCGTCTTCTCTCCATAGGAAACGGACCAATTCGAACCATGCACCTAGCTTCTGACGTTTCATAAGTAGCCATTTAGGTTTATGTGAAATAAAATATTTTGATTTGATTTGATTATCGATCGCCATCCAAATGAAATGGACGACCTCATCTCTATTTGCCGTCAATCAATGTCTTTCTTCGTTTTCCCATCGCTTTGGCATCGATGCCCTTGTTCATGGTGAATTCTACCTAGTAGGGTCATCACTACGCCATAATTATAGTGTATTATTTCACCTTGGTATATTTTTGACATACCCACACCAAAAATATAGTAAAAAAGAAACCTTAACTGAAGCTTTGTTTGATATTATTACCATGGCAACCCTTAAGGCAAAATCAATCATTCTTGACCTTACTAAATCCACTGAACGATGCCTAATAACTTAATAACATAACTTGAACACTTCAACGCAAATTCAATAGAATATACTGTAGGTATAAAGCCCCATTAGGTACGTTTTTATTTCATTTTCTTGAAAATGAAAACAGATAGGAGAAAATAAAACATGCGGCTGAGGCGTCGATTTTTTATGATTTCAACGGATATCATTTTTATTTTCAGAGCCCGAAAGTTTTACAGGAAAAGAACATTTACAGGGGTGCGTCACTGTTGCCTTCCTTTCCGAACTTTGAGTTTGTTTTTGACATTTCTCTTTATTTATTATAAACGTGGCGTCTAGACGAGTGACTAGACTCCCCCTATGGCTCCCCATGCTGCCAATTATTGAATGATGCAACAACTCTGCAGCGGAAAAAAAAGTTTAATCTCCTTTGAGTGATGACGCACAAGTGTATTTTGACGTAAGTTATATAGACACTTGTATTATAAAGGGTAGATACTGTTAATGTTTATAGGGTTAAGAGTGATTGGCTGTAATATTACTGCGTTTGTGTGATGAATTCTTAAGATTTAAATAAAAAAGTTTATTTTTTACAATAGCATCAGAAACTGCTATCTTATAAGATAGCAATTTCTACTGTCAAGCTTTTCCTAATTTCCATAAAGATATTCGCAAGATAAAGACAGTTTAATGGTCTAGAAATAAACATTTGCTGGGAATATTCATAACTTCTATGCAAATGAATCCGTAACAATTTTTCATCACAATATGGTTTATCTTCTTCAGGATATTGTTCTAACAGTCAAATTCGCTGTGAAAATGAAACTCTTAGGAGTTCGTTTCGTCTAAAGGATTTTAATTACCCAGTTTCAAATGAGTTTCATCCAGCGGAGATATTATCTACGTCGAGATTCAGCTACGGTGAAGAATTTTTGAATTGTACAAAGCTTTTTATTCATAACAACATGTTGTTTTTTCTCGTTTGTATGAGAACGAGAATTTGAAATTAAAAATTCTAAGCTGTACTGGTAAAGGTGAACGTGGCACAGGCTTGTAATTTTTTTGTCATTGTTATAATAAAAATAATACCTGGATAACACTAAGTACTTTACGAGCGGGAAATTGGGTTACCGCTTTGTGTATAGCTTGGCAGTCTGGATGTGACAGAATCTATATATTGAATAGAATAGAATAGAATACTTTTTATTATGTACACCATATAAATTACAGATAAAAATGTTGAAATTTTACATAGAGTGACACAATGGGCGGTCTTATCGCTAAAAGTGATATTTTACAGACAATCTTTGGATGGATTAAAGGGAGAAGGAGAGACAATACTGCGTAGTCGGTGATACATATACTTATTTTTTATATATACTTCATTGTACACCAGATTATACATTACAAAAAGCAAAAAAAAAAAATACTACAAAATATACAATGGGCGATCTTATCGCTTACTGCGATCTCTTCCAGGCAATCTTGGAATGGACACTGTCCCTTTGGGCTAGTTTAAACTAATCGATGGTTTAAACAGCCCATAATCGATCAACTACCATTGAACTTATGAAATAATCGATGCCCAGAGATTAAACTCTCTTTTGTGGTTTAAACTACTATTGATCTTACAGCCCTTAGTAAAATAGTAACGAAATCAAAACTGTAGAATTAATATTTTTGAAAAAAATAAGCAATTCGTACAAGGAGGACGAGTCTGATGCCGAGAATTTAGTTTTTTTTTTAAAAATCGGTTTATCTGTTTGTCTGGGTGTATTCCGGATAGGCGCAAAAAAGCTGAACGGATTTGGAAAAAAAAATGGTACACGGATAGATTATAACCTGGAACATAATATTAGGGTACTTTAAAAGTACCCTAATATTATGTTCTTTCTGATCTTTTAATCCCGGTAGTACGTTCCCGTGGGATATTTTCCGACATCCACGCAGGCGAAGCCGCGGGCAAAAGCTAGTTCAATAATAATTTACCACAACGAACCTTAATTTTCATATTAATGATTGACATGTAGGTGAGCGGATTGTATTATTACACTCATTTATAGGAGCTAATAATAACTTAAGCCGCGTTGTTATAAGAAGCTTTCGCTCATCATTACACGTTGACGTAGATCAAATATTTTTATAATGAGCGTTTATAAATAAACCGTTAACAATAACACTTATTGTGATTCTTTGGTCAAAGACAAGGTTAGGATAATAAATCAATATTTTTGTTACGACGTGTAGTTTGTGACTACACATAAAAGACACATCAAATAAATGTACCTATATGTAACAAGACATATTATTTACAAACTACCCACATTAATAACAAGGAGTGCTTTGATATAAAATAAAAATACGTATCTATTGGTGTTGGTGTGTTTTAATTGTTTGGCAGATGCAGAGAGCTAAGTAATAAACAGCCCCACGGGTCTATCGGTCAGGTTAAGCTACGCTTGCCGCGGTTGGTCCTTGGATGGGTGACCATCTTTACATACCCAAGACTCCTCCATTCCTCGGAAAGCACGTTAAGCCGTTGGTCCCGACTGTTCTTTGTAGATCTTTGACAGTTGTTAAGGGTCGTCAGAAGCCCGAAAGTCTGATTGCCAGTCTTACCAAGGCGTATCGTGATACCCAGAAACTGGGCTGAGGAGGTCAGATAGGCAGTCGCTCTATGTAAAATACTGGTATTCAGCTGCATCTGGTTAGTTTGGGAACCGGCCCCAACATAGAACATGGAAACGGCTAGGCAGGTTATGGTAAGAGCAGAAAGCTTAGTAAATGCTTCTTGATTTTGACACCTCATGGCTACTTGCAACGGCACGTGTCACCAATTGGACACAGTAACACAATCATTGAGGTCTTTCTTATATACGATGAACATTTTTGATGACGAGAAGAACCACGGAATAGTAAGAGACTTGCAAACTTGCACTTGGTTGAGCTGGATGGTGTTGATCCACGCGTCATGTTCGTGAACGGGCGCCGTCAGTTGAGACTGGTCAGCTCCTTAATTGTAATATTTTAGTCTTATACTTTGAATTGTTTCTAAATTATTTATTTTTTACATTGTTCTCACATAAAGAAGCGACAAGAATATTGTACCCAGGATTTTGTTAATTATATTGATTTAAAAGAGTGTCCTTGGAGTTCTTGGCTGTTCTTCTCCATAGAGATCTACGTTTTGGAATGGGCAACCAGCTTCAACTTTCTGACTAACGGACCGACTCTTTGACAATTCAAAAGTGCCTGTAAAGACCAAATTTTTGACGTAATTGCACAACGGTAACCACAACAGAATGTATCACACATAATTATATTGTGCTACATGTATTTTCCAGTGTGATACATTCCGTTGTGGTTTCCGTTGTGCAATTACGTCAAAAGTTTGGTCCTGACCCGTTTATGTTTGAGTTTTGCAAAATAATCTTCAAACATAGTTTCATAGCTATAGAAGATCCTTTTCATTTTCAAGTCTCCATGGAAGTCCACAATAGTGGGTAGGAGTTAGGGCAAAAATCTACTATCTTGGAAAAATGATAGTGTGCCCGTTTAACCTTCTCCGAAAACCTTCTCGTTTGCACTGAAAATGGTAAGAACCTTACTAAATTTGATTTTCTAAATTAGTAAAGTAAATATGACTTACCTGGAAGACAAGGGATTAATCAACTATTATTAAGTACTTACTAGCCCGCAGCTTCACACGCTCGGAAAAAGTAAAAAAAGTAATGTAATTAGGATTGGAATTAGTAATTTGAATAATATTTTATTTTTTATATTTTTCATTATGACGCATGATGTAGTTTGAAACATTCTGTTAACAGCGCGGTGCGAGTCTTGCGCTCCATTCCACGCCACCCTTGGAACGCAAGGCTCGCATCGCGCTCGTAACAGGGTGTTTCAAACTACGTCATGCGTCATAAATTTTAAATCCAATGTTATTTTTTTTACTTCTATGAATGATTAGTAGTCATTGGATACATGAAGTGGGCTGCCGTTGTAAGACGATTAAAAGGCCACAGTGTTAATGACTCTCAAAACTTTAGTTTCTCTTTCAAAAGCTTAGAATTTTTAAAAAGCTCTAAGACGTTCGTCTTAGCATTGCAGCGTTTATTTTTAGCAGTCTTAAAGACGCTCCTTTTCTTCTCATGAATGCAGGAGATTTTTACAGTGCAAAAGATATTCGCTTTTTGTTCGTTGCTAAATATTTTAATGACTTTAAACCAACGTCTGAAATTGCATACCAAGTCAGTGCTCTGGAGTTCTGCAAATAAGATTTTTTATACCTTGCCTCACACCATCTACGTATGGTATTCCGAAATACCGCTCACCGAAAGGACGGTTTTCCGATAACACTCTACTCCGACGGTTTGTTGAACGAAAAAATGATTGGCCGATGAAACGTTTCGCCGAAAATGAGAGATTCGTCGATAGAGATATTTCTTCTATAAAAAAAATGGGTAGGTTAAGTTAGGTTAAAACTATGACCTCCTACGCACGAGCCGAGCGAGCGATGCCGCGGCAGCGGCCGGCGAGTGGCAGAATCTACCAACCGCCGATGAATAATATTTTCGGCGAAACGTTTCATCGGCCAATCATTTTTTCGTTCAACAAACCGTCGGAGTAGAGTGTTATCGGAAAACCGTCCTTTCGGTGAGCGGTATTTCGGAATACCATACGTAGATCGCCTCACACAAGAAAGTCTTTGTTCGGCTGTGTTTACAGAATATAAATCTTTTGCAAAATCTACAACCTACCTACCTACAACTACTATCTCAAGACCAGCAGACCATTGATATATTTTTCGTTGCGAAACAGGAACCCATAATGCATAAGTCATAAGATCAGCCACTGCACTAACGACTGAGAGAAAAAATCGTTTATTGCCATTACAGCAAAAAAAATACACCTTAGAACTATAAAAAAAAACCGGCCAGTGCGTGTCGGACCACGCACAATGAAGGGTTCCGTAGTTAGGATGAATTTATCCCTAAAACAAACTTAACATTATAGTTGAAAAACATGTTCTCCCATACATCGATATACGCCACGGTCAATTTTCCAACTGAAAATTTAAGTTTGTAATCGCAAAATATGTTTTTTTATGTGATTAAACTACAAATTAACAATTTTCGGACTTTTTCCTTTACTTGTGCTGTGAGACCTTGCTTCTGCCTAAATTTCATGATTCTAGGTCAACGGGAAGTACGACGGGGTAATTATGTGCGAGTATCGAAATATGTCGCAATAATGTCGCTTATATCGCCGTTTTTTTTTTATTGCGTTGACTTGGAAGCTTGATTTATTTAGAGCTTTAAGGGACCATAGACTTACGTATTTGATATTAATTTCAACTTGATACCTCTACGCGTTCCTGAGAAAAATGATCTTGACAGACTGACAGACAGTCAGACAGACAGACGGACAACGAAGTGATCCTATAAGGGTTCCGTTTTTCCTTTTGTGGTACGGAACCCTAAAAACAGAAAACAATGAATATAATGCCAAAAGGGTCTCAGCTCAGCTTAATTTCAAATGTCAACACAAGGTGTACCACCTGACGCTGATTTTCAGCTGCAACCCACGAGTGCCATACGCTAGAATAATAAACACATAGAGAAGTGTGAGTCCGTTTTTGATAAATTAAGAGATAATTAAATTGGTGCTACTACTGCGTTGTCACTGTCTAATTGGTACCAAAGACATGCTGTTGAATTGTTTCTTTAATCTTTACTTATACCTAATATTAACATTGATAGAACTTTAAGACTTTAGAATCTAAGTCACTTGACGCACTGCTCCCGAGTTTAATAATCAGTACCCCGAGTGTAAGTTTGCAAGAGAGTAAACGTAACCTAACCAGCGCGTTTGTGTTAAGATTTTTATTCTATCGGTCAAATTTTAACGCAAACGAAATAGTTTCTTTTACTCTCTTGCAAACTTACACTTGGGGTACAGGAAGTAGATTCAGTACTTGTGAGCGCTAACTGTGAAATCAAAATATACTTAGGTACCTAATTCAGAACTTAACCATTTTCCAATATTTTTTTGAAATCCAGCGTTGTTTTTTTCTGTTGCTCGTAACTCGACAAAGCGCTTGCATCAAGGTTGGTTTTATCACCCTCGCCAGTCAGAGGGGTAGCCTGGCACATTGATGGATGGCCCACGTTGTTCCTTGTCAATATTGGAGCTAAATTGATAGAGCACGTATGCTGCACTCTCCAATTATTATATTATCTTTGCGCTCAGTACAATCTGATTAAATTGTGATAGTCGCGTCATTAGAGCTGTGTAATTAATATGATTTTAGGGGTTATATGTTGCTTGTTTGATGTTGTCAGTATATTTTGGTTACAGTAATAGAATATTTATCTACACGATTAGACAATTTAATAAGTATACCGACCTACATAATAGTTTAAAGGTACCTATCTATCTACTACGCTTTAAATAGCGGTCCTTTTACACCTTAGTTTTAAAAGACTAGTAGTTAATATAAATTTGTTTATTTACTAGGTCAAATAAGGTCATAGTGTTAGGAACTAAGGAAAAGTGTGTAAGGAAAAATAAAGCTATTTTATTTATTTTACCTGTCTACTTTAAGTATCTAGTAAACCTGTCTGGTTTGAATTGGATGATTTGTTAGAAAATGATAATGATGTTCGATATTCTTTGATTATTCACGCGAGTAGCACACCGCCGCCGCGAAACCATAGTAGCGAACCCGCAGTAGTTCAATTGTACTGGTTCGCGTCATCTTCCGCTGCTCGCATCCGATTCGAGTAGCGGAACATGACGCGAACCAGTACAATTGAACTACTGCGGGTTCGCTGCTATGGTTTCACGGCGGAGGTGTGCTATCAGCGTCATGAAACTATTCGATGACTTTCGATATTTTTAAATGTAGGTATTCCAAAAATAAGCTTGTAGGCTTTAGAAAGAGCAAAACAAGAAACAGATTTTAGGCCCTTAGAAACCCCCAGTCTCGTGTTCATTGCAATAAAACTTTTTTAATCCTTCGTGTGGGTTGCCAGTAAATCATTCAGTTCAACACTAAATAAGACCCTTTTCGGACGAGACTAGTCGTCCGTTTACTAGAATCTACGTGTAAAGTACTAAATCTGAACTAATCTGCAGCAATTAGACGGAGAGCAGCTATTTACTAAATGAGATCTGCTATTTCCGAGAATATATTGTAAGTATCTATGTAATTGACGGCACGGCACGGTTGGCGCAGTGGTTAAGCGATTGACTGTTGCGCTGCGTGTCGCGGGTTCGATTCCCGCACGGAACAAATATTTGTATGACCTACAAGTAGTTGTTTTGGGTCTGGCTGTTTGTGTACGTGAGTTTAAATGTTTGTAAACGCACCCACGATACAGGAGAAATTCCTAGCAATGATTAATGATGAATGATGGGCAATGTTTAAAAAAAAAAAAAAATTACAAGGACGGTTACTAAGAGCTTTATGAGACAATAATTTAGTTACTAGGGCAGATCCTTGCTATCTATCTAACAGTGATTTGAGATAATTTTTATGCAGGGTGGAAGGGACATCGACGCGAAGCCTGTTACCATGGATTCAGTACATCATACATGACCCCCGTGCGTTGAAATTTCTCGTCAGTAATTTAAAAAAAAACAGCTGTTTCCTACAGAAGTCCAATACCTACTCGGTCAAAATGTATGGAACAGCGATTTTTTGTTTAAATAACCGACTAAAAATTTTAACGCAAGGGGGGTCAAGAATGATGTACTGAATCCATGGAAACATGCTTCGCGTCGATGTCCCTTCCACCCTGTATAGATGATTCGAGTATACTCGTAAATTGTAATCTACTTACATTCTAGAAACAAATGTATGTATATTAGGTACTACCGAAGACTTGCCGCACTGAAAAAAAAAAATGTTTCCTTTAACAAAAATCTTGTTTAAAGTGAGCACGCATCTTGACTCCATACGAGCCTAACAAGATCTTGACTTCTGAAACTAGGAGAACTTTGTTATGTTAAATTATCATAGTTCCGTCTACTAGGTAATGAATTAGTTTAATTACGGGTAGTTATTTAATTTAACTCAAATGTTGGCCAGTTTAAGAATGATATAATGCTAACAAGTTGCTTGTTACCATGAACTTAAATTATTATTTGATATACTTAAGTGAAGAAGTAAAATCAACCAAAGCGTGTATGATGTAACAAAGACCGGTGATTATTCTGTACATGTACAGTACATTACATTACAAGTACATTCGTCGATATAAATTTGTTCTGGCAAATATGCTATCTTGTTTATAGTAAATAGATGAATAATGATTCCAAACATTTTAATGCCAACTAGAGAAAATGTATCTTAGTTAGTCTACATTTTTTTCAATGAGTTAAACTTACCGTTGGTTTATTTTTTATCGCCATCCTTCTGCCCTTGCATATTCGAGGTCGGCACATAATGAATTCTTCCTCCATATTATATTAGCCTTCATTTCCATATTCACCTTATATACTTGAAAACATAGATTTAGGTATCGAATTATAACAAGAATAGTTAACTCTCTAAATGCTAAATATATAAATATAATAAAATATGTGGTTTTGTGTAGCTGTAACGTTATGATTAGCCGGAGGGCTAGTTGTAAGTCAAATGTTTAAAAAAAAGATATCAATGATAAAAAAAATGTATGATTTAATAGGAGTTTCAGGTCGGCTTCAACTTCACGAAGCTCGGAACGCTCGGAAGGCAGTAGTGGAGCAGGACGAGGACGGAGCTGCAATATATTGCTACACACAACCATACCATGTATAGTAGATTGTTATACAAGGGTCGAAAGGAATCAATTCTAGGGTCAAAAGGAATTGGTGACTTTCATCCGTGTTAAACACTCGACTATTCTTTTCGAATATATAAGGAAAGGAAAAAAAATAGCTTTTATAAAATATTTTATTTTCTTGTTTGCTCGCCACTTCTTATAATCATTGTATATAATCAAATATCTTTTTTTCGATTTGATTTTCTATTAGTGTATTTGCCTCGTCTTTAGCCGAATCTGGGGTCAACATTTCAGAATCGTTTGAACTCATTTTTATTAATTAATCAAATATTAGTCCCGATTAAAACCGAGATTTTTAATTTCGGTGCAGCTTACAGAATTAGTATCCCGCCAAATTATAAGTATAGTCTTTTTTAAGTTTGAAACATGTTACACACCGCGACACCGCCGAAGGCCGTCCCGCTTAATAGGTTTTTTTTTAAATCACACATCGTCTGTTTATACACTAACAAGACTAAAGCATTTTTTTTATTTTAATCGTTTTTTTTTTATATTATGTAAAAAATTTCGTGACTACCTAACCAAAGTTATATTTTTTAAATCATTCCCGCCCTAGAGAGGCAAGCAATTACTATGAGTCTTTCCCGCCCTAAGGTGGGGAGCAGCGTTTTCCGCCCGCTACTCGGATCAAACCAACACTACTTTCCGAGTATGAGAAATGAAAAAGGTTTTATCTTACTCTTCGATACTGATAGTTTACTTTATTTAAATAAAATTAATTTCGGATTAACAATTTATTTTTTCTCCCCTATCAATATTGTACCTACATATCAGTTACCAACTCGAAAAACTACTTTCAGAAACCAATTTCAAACAGGGGATCACTTACACAAGTTATATTAAACATATCCTTTTAATACGACGCCTAATTAAAAAGGGGCAGCGACTTTTTAGGTTTTTTTTTTTTTCGTAATGACAACTTTTATCGGAAATGAGTCGACCTGTATTACTTTATATTGTGTGTGGGGCTGTGCCCCATTAGTAATCCGTATCATCTGCTACTGGGGCAATTATTTGAAAGAGAAGTTGCTTCGAGCGAACATAAGCTGGCCGCGTGGACGGCCCTAATTGTTGCCAGTGATAACCAATATGGGCTTAGAGTAGGGTGACTACCTACGAGAAGAAATTGAATTATTATTATTGTTTCGTATTTTTGAGGTATTGGAAATAGGGTATTATTTTATCATCATGCGGAGGTACCAAATTTAATTACTAATATAAGAACAATTTAATTTGTTTATAGAACGCAAGTAGGTATCGCATAGCTTCATTCAAAATATTTCCCGACGTTCGCACGTGCATTTGGTCATTTCCTTCATTTAGGACAGTACAATATCCGTTGATGACAGACCTGTCAAGTAGAATGATTAATGATGTCTGTTACGAAAAATAACGTACACGATTAACACGTTTCCCTCTATTTAACATACTAGCTTTATATCATCATCTTTTATAGATACTTATTTACTTACTTTGATTTTTAAACACAAGATTTTTAGGCACGAGATTTGTGATTATACTTACCACACTATAAGTTCACTTTACTCACCATGTCCCTCAAGATAAAGCACGCGTTGTCCCCCTACATCAAATGTCAGTGAAAAATAAATTATAACAGAAACAGGGTGCGTCATTGTGTCCTTCGGCTCACGCATAGACCGCAGAGATTGACTGCACCCTGTGGATCAACCGTGACACATTGCTTTTGCGAAATAGTGCTGCTAACTGCGTCACGGCTCATCGAAAGTCGATAGGTTCTATGGCATTCAATAAATTTTGTTCTAGTTGACTGGTTCACCTTACATATTTTATAACATTTTTTAGATGAGAAATTGCTTGTGTCTGCTTTGTTCTGATACATTTTGGACAAAGATGGAAACATGGTTCGTTAGGTGTACTTTGCATGGTTGAAAAAATGTAGTAACGTTAAAGATTTGTGTGCGGCATTGTTTGTGTAAAACTGTTTCATATCGTAAGAAAAAGTACCGTAGGCCTAAAAAAGACATAAATATATATATAAGACACAAAATCGACAGGAATTCATTTGATTGTCTACAATCTGCGTTTCATAAAATTGTATCGATGTGAAGCTACAATTAAGTATGTGTAATATGTTTTGTGGCTACACATTGATACAATATTTTGGAACAAAGTTTGTAGACGATTAAATGTATTCTTATTGTTGTATAGGTACATCTTTGACTGTACGAGGTCGGTATCTGTACCTATCTAAGAGTGCTTAATTTCAAATGAAACATTTTCTTTAAGCATCAACAAAAATACTTACCTACCTAGACCAATAAATAACTAACTGCTCTTTTTTACTTTCAAGCAGCCGAAAAGCTCAAATTGATTAGCGTAACTAAGCCCATCACTATAGATAATACGCTTCTAAGTGTTGTTGCACAACATTTGCTTCATTGTCCGCGAACTGCAGGCCCCGTCTGTTCAGTACATCATCCCCTCTCTAAAGATTACATTGTTATTACAATAACGATTAAAAAGCATACCATCGTTACAGTAACAAGAATAAATCATATCTCTTTGTCGACAAATTTTTTGGGCGTCCCTATTTTATAAAAGCTCTATTTATAATGCAAATTAATATTAATGAAGCGTAAAATAAGACATGTTTCCACCTTTATAGCTTCTTTACAAAACCAAATTACAAATGTCATGAAAGGTATTTTTTATGTTGCCATAATTTCCTTAGAAACGAATAAGCCCCTATTCTAGTGCTACCCAGGAAATTACCTAATTAGGATATCCAAAATGATACGCGGAAACATTTTCAATACATTTATTTTCATATAAAAATGCGCTTCTCGTCCTGTCGATTACCCGGCCACTAAAAGCAGACAGTCATACCTTACATACGAATAACATTTAAGCGTGTACATGAGGAAGCAAACGACTATGCTGAAGGTTTTGTTACTCTTCAATTTGCAATTTGTTCAATGAAACACGTAATTCAATTGCCCTAAATTGTATCTATTGAGGCAGACTTAGTTGCTATTTGATGGATAAATTGAAATCAATTGTTGAATTTACAACAAGACAAGTTTAATGCCTGTTATTAGAGTTTCAAGACGACCCAAGACATTAGATACCAGTTCTGAGTCATACCTGGTATACGAGTTTTAGAAACTTCTCGAACTATTTCCAACGCCTTTTCTAAGTGACATCATTAGCTGCACTAACAAACATTCGATATATCAGTAAACATATTCTTAACATTTATTTCCAAAACATTATCGTACGATTACTTCATAAATTATTTTTTTATCAAAGGCGCTGTATGAATTTTTAAAAAATATAAAAAATGTGAAAGTTTAGGTACAAGATGTAGTTAAATACTATGATAAAAATATCTTTAAAATATTAAGCGGTTATAAAAACGTTTTGGCTCTATTAGAGCAGACTGCTAAATTGCTTGATGACTTAAAACATGATGATATACTTGATTTAATTCAGCAGTCTGATTCAAATGAGCTGGCACAATACACATAAAAGACAGAAGTATAATAAATTCTTAAAGCTAAGAAGTAGTATATTAAAACTAATATCGAGATCAGAAGTATAAAAATATGCGTAGATAAGTACATCAAAAATTTTTGTGTATCAAAGTGTTAAGTACTAGAGTTTATTGCATTGTGATGGCTGCATTCGTGTTTAATATTAAAAGACTTCTATTCTTTATGTGTATTGTGCTTTATCATACCTAAATCATTACAATAAGTAGGAATATCTAAATAGTCTTAAATCATCTAACAGGTATACATTACCTAACTAACTATTTTGTTTATAAAATTAAACATGACACCTAGGTAGCTTATACTGACATAAGGAAGCGTCCTGATAAAATCGTCTCATATACAATATTTGGAATAATGAATAACAGTTTTCTATCTGGCTCCATGTTCATTAAACCTTGTTTGAGATTGTATCGAAATATGAGACGTTAAAAACAGTTAGAATAAGAAAATATTTACAGTCTTAACTATTTATTTACAAAGCCTAATATTAACGTACAATACTATAGTTCAGATTTCTTCACTAAAATTAAAGGCAACTCACCTAACAAAAACAATTCGGCAAAATATAGTGTCAAGTTCCTTCCATTCATTTTTTAATATTAATATCATGATGGTTAAGATTTATAATGATATTTACCATGTGATGACTAATGAAATAGTAAGAAAGTATTTAAAAATAAGAGATAGAAATAGAGAAAATTTTAAAAATAATTGTCTTTTAAATACTCATTGATATAATATTTGCTGATAAAAATAATATTGTGACGTGTATCATTACATATACATTATCCTATATACACTAAAATATAATACCCTCATTTATAAGAAATATACTAAAAGGCACATTTAGTACCTCTTGAAGCAGCTGTATCTTTCAAGAAATGTATAGAGTGCAATAAAGTTCCATTGATAAAGACAGAAGCATTGCCTCTAACAACAAAACTCTAGAAAATCGTATAAAATATGTTTTGCATGATTATATTTAGACTTTAGACGTTATAAAAATATATAGAGAATATGTGATGATGAATATGGTTGAGATAGTAAAGCTGAATACTTAAGTAAACTTTTGGCAGTTTAAAATACTGGTCGCGCTCACATATACACAAGCATATCGAATGTAACACCAACTTTTGACGATTAAACATTCTTGATCATTTATAAAAATCTTCTTATAATTTCACATGGTCTTTATACGGCGGAGTTCTTGCCAATGATTGGTCCACCACTGGTTGCATATACTCGGTGTCCGTCAAATTCAACTGAAGAGTTTCTTTTGATGGCATCGTCGTTGGTGTCCTTCAGTGGCTCCTTTTCATCCCTGTGACATAAATTGTAATTAGATCTTGCTTACGTTTCAGATGATATTCAGGCTTTATTTACAGCATATCAGCTGTTTAAAGTTGCATTTTTGTTCGTACCAAAGTTATGTTATTACAATTTTAAATAATTATGCAACTTTAAACAATGACCACACAACACTACGGGCATTAATGAATATTTGATGTGAGATAATAAGTAACACAGATGTGATGATAGATGATTGAAGATAAATAAAGCGAACACAACAGAAAGCCAAGGAATTAACGCAGAATACAGTTTGGCAGACACTGTCATCACAAAACACAAGGCTCAAACAAAAACTGGTAATAAGGATAAAGTTGAATGATATATTTGAATGTCTTACACTGGTGTGGTCGGTACATAGCTACACGTGGTTGAAATGGGCAGCATAGGGAAAGACAAATAATACTTGTTAGTGGATTGTGCAAATAGTAAAACATCTAAAAGTCAAACTATGAAAACCCGTGATATAAGTGCTTGGGGAAGAGTTATACACACAAGGCAATGATAGGATTACAAAACAAATAATTTAAAAAGAAACAAGAACGAAAAGTTGTCGTAAGAGATGTTCCAGTTTAACAGAACTTGGAGGAAGTTTTCGAATACAAAAGACGTGGAACCTGCTTCCAATTATAAAATTATACAAATCTCTGCTGCTATTACATTAGTTTACCTTCAAAAAGCGGCACTGTACACTACTTCACAACTACAACACTTTAACAGTCTTAAATCCAAAGCATTACGTTTTCTATGATCATCTCCATAGCTATATACATGAGGCAAATCGCGAAGCTTTTCGTTTTTGATATGTACAAACTGCTCAGCCCCAGCGAAAAGTCTTATACATACATCATCCCCTTTATTAATAACTTAATTGTCCGTCCAAACCAAATGATCTTTCGGTTCAGGATATGTTCCTCCTCACAAGGGCCGAACCATATCATCCGCACAAACAAAGCATGCAGGCAGTCTCAAGGTTTCGTATGGCTATTGTGTGGTGCCTTACGTAGGGGTCGGCACGAGCTTGACCGGCGGCGGCAGGGGCGCGGGGGAGGGCGGCGCGCGCGGCTTCGTGCTGCAATAAGGGAGCGGGAAGCGCCAACCGTACAGACTAGCGGGCAGAAACATCTCTCATCGACACTAACACTTAACATGGAACACGGGACACAAAGGGATAGGCTTTGACACGATTAAACATAAGGAGAAATACATATAGATAGGTAATTATTATAATCAGTGGAAGACTGGAGTGTAACGTTATGATGTCGATGAAGTGCTTTCGGATGAACTGTTTGTTTTAGAGATTTTTATAACATAGATACTAATAGTCGTTTAAGTAACAGAAAATAATAGTAAAAGCTTTACCTTCCCAATTTAGCTTCATCGTCATTATGTTTCTTTCCGCGTTTGCCACAAAGAGTCGCAATGACTCCCTGCCGTCTGAAGCACAGGAGAAGGAGGTCCACGACGAGAAGACAGATGAAAACTCCAGCCAGTGCCAATCCAATAATGGAGCCACTTGATAAAAGTTGTGGTGGCGCAAATCCGGAACGTTCGACGCCTGTTAAAACAACATTGTTTCGATATATTTCTTTCGACGCATTTAAGAGCAGTAGAAGCAGGATACCAGTTGCTATAAAAAGGTAAAGCCAAAGTGTGATCTTCAAATTACGTGGTAAATGTATCTACTGCTCTTGTTATTGTTAGTTTATGCATCATGTCACAGAAGCTGAAGATGTTAGATGACGTGGAAGTGATTGTAATCAATGCAGTTTTAGCGCTTGTGTACTTAAAAGTAAATGTAAGTTTTACTTAAGTTGTACACAGTAATACAAACATTCATTGCAATCAGCAAATTGGTAACAAACAGGGAGTGCTTTCAGATAAAGAAATCGTGCACCCAATCACCGGCAACTATTCTATCATTAAAGACTCATCAAAACTGTTTTGGAAGAAAGCTCTCCGCTAGAATGAAATGGGGTTTGAATGAAAAATTAAAGATGACGAATGATAGAAACGAAAAATGGTGATGCATAAATCGAAGACCTTAAAATTAATGATAACAATATAATAATCATAAGAAAGAAAAGTTGTCAAGATGCAAACATTCCAAATGATTTTCTTTATCGCAAAATAAATGTTCAAACCCCATGACAAGTTTTTTTTTCTATTGAAGCGGTATCGGAATCTAATGTATAATAAGAATAATAATTTGGAACAATAATAATATTTTAAAACAACTAAATATTGGATGGAACTCTATTAACCATCACCTCAGTACACATATAGTCTTAATTTAAGGAAAATATTAATTGCTGTTTGAAAAACGTTCAATCAAATCCCAAGAGACGTTAAAAACGTAGTTAAATTCTTGTTGATTTTTCAAGCAACAATTGTTTTATATACTTCTATTAAGAAATCCTAAAACCTGGTGAAACTGCCAATGGAAGCAGCAGATGGTCGAATAGCATCGGCAACAAGACAACGAATGGCTCAGGACCGTGTTGGCAGTTTCATAGATTACACCATCCATGCTTGGAAAAAATAAACCGGTACGACTAGAGTAACTTGAAAATTCAAAATATAAGTTCTATAAACATTGTCATCTATCATGACTACTAAGATAATTATAATTAAAATGATAAAGACTGAAAATATATTTGATACAGGGATCGATATAATGTTTAGTCATCAATGTTTGGACCATGCTATCGGGACGATGTGAATTAATCAGCGTTTGAGGGTGTACATGAAGGTCATGCAATAGTAATTAGTACATTCCAAAGGAAACTAGCAGCAGGATTATTAACTATTAAAAATATCATATTAAGTAAAATTATATTTACCCAAAATTTCAGTCAGGGCGACACAAACACACTTGTGTAACGATCAACATTCAAAGGGTAAGGTAATTGATTTCTTGATAAGCATCTTGACAGCTTTCTTTTTGATCTCTTATTACAGTTAATCATTAGTTTCATGGGGTACATTAAGGGATGAGGGTTATTCTAATTTCATGGAATTTGGTGATGGTAGTTACATTTTAAAAATGAATGAAGTTTTTGCATTGTACCTTATGCCAATAGTATGTAAATGACTATTTACAGCTAGTGATCGGAACTTCATTCATTTTATGCACTATACAGAAAACTACAAATGTCAAAATTTGTTTTGAAAACATTTATTATTTTTCACATTGGTCATATTTTTTTTTTTCTCCTAACAGATCACAATTCGAACTCCTTGCAATTATAGTAGAACTTTTGGCTAACTACATTATATTTTCAACCCTCAATATTCAACATTCATATTCCCTTCGAAAACCATTTTATCATTAAGATGGACGATTTGTTTTCCCACCTTTAATCAATATATCAAAAAGACAAAATAGTCATCAAAAATTCGTACACAAATCTTATGAATTCTTATACGTACAACGTTCTATGATAAAATGTAATGGATGCCTTAATTTTTGGCATTTTTTTCTTAATTAACACTCTATTACGATTTTATACTTTGGCAGTGTTAATTTATTAGCCGTTTAATTACCTACATAATATGATTATATTTAGCTTTAAAATCAATTATGGAAAATCTTATCAGAATAATTCAAAACGCCATTCCGAAATTCGATCAAATCATACTAAACTTTTAATTATTTAATAGTAAAGACACACAATTGGAATTACTAAAGTTCAAAAATCATTTCATGATATTTTCAAACACAAATAACATTTACACTTATTTACACATCAACAAATTGCATTATCACAACAAGTATTTTCCCTAAATAACAACAGTCGTCTTTGGACTTGCTTAATTTAGGAGATTATTTAGATTTTAACTATTAGTTTATATTATGTAAAACATTATTAATATCGTCGCTAAGACTTCCATTTTAGTGTGAGCCCATCTGTAATGACTTGGACATCCATTTGGGTTACCTAGAAAATATTTGATAATGATAAATACGTAGATATAGTTAATAAGGCAAATAAAAATGTTCTACATAAGAAATCAACAAACAAATTATAGGCAATTCAAACTTACCACTGGTAATAAATTAACACCAACATAATATAAAATCGTCAATACGGAATTTGATAAAACTATAAAAGTACATCATAACTAACTTCAAATCATAATTGTACTCAAAATCTAAAAGTAATTTTCAAAATAATATAAAAATTATAGAAAACGCATGCCGTAATACAACAGTTTCACACACTCCTCACAATTGATATTTGCAATATTTTTAAAGTATTTGTACATTTTAAAAGTTATTAATGTTAATTTTATTTTGTATAGGCAAGATTTTACAATAAAAATTAAAACGTGAATGATAAATTAGTATCATTAAAACCATTCAGAAATTATGAAGAAAAATAAATAACACAAAAATGGTTAACAAGCGGATGACTTACACTACTAAGACTTGTACTTGATCAAAGAAAAGCAAAAAAAAAACCATTGGAAACACATGACAGGTAAATAAATTCGTTGTAAAATAATATTTTACAGGAGCACGACAAAATAAATAAGGCGCACAAAACACTAGATCGAGGTCTGAGTTCACAAAACCAAAAACAAAACAAAGGTGAACAGGTTGAAGGAATAGGCGACCGTTGCTTTCGAATTGTATATTGATTCTGAGGCGGTGTAAACGTCGTAGAAGCCGGACCTTACGGGGACTTCATTACTCTCCTGATTGTACTCACCGAGAGCCGTTTGGACGTAAAGTTGTGCAGGCAAGGAATATCCCAGGACGTTGTGTGCCCGAACGTGCATTCTGTACCGCGTGTCTGGGTGGAGACCACGTACTTCGTAACTGATTGCCTCTAGGGACTTTTGCTCCTCAACGATGCATTGAGATTCAGATGCGATGCGCCATTCTCCACTTACTTTCAGCACCTAAATAAAATAGTGAATTTACATTAAAATGTTTCACCCTGCTTCAGATTGTTGGATCATTTGTCTTGTTCAGTAACGGAATATATTGAAATATTTATATAAAAAGAAATCTTATAGAAATACAAAAGACTACGATAAGTAATAAGTTTATCGGATTCTACGTGGTATGAAAAGCGAAATAAATCATCCAAACAAATCTATTGAAAGCGTATGTATTGTGTGTGGAAATGGGAATATTATGTGATGGTACAACACAATAAAAAACTTACGGGGCAGTAGCTGATCTCATACATATCGATGGGCTCGCCATTGTTGGCGGGTACGCGCCATCTCAGCTCATATTTGTCTGCGTATTTCCCATGATTAAGGGATTCCGGACTTTCGTTTTCCCACCATTTTGGTTGCTCCGGTGGCGATCTAAAAGTAAGATATGAATAGTGATAAGTGTTGATTTTTAGATTTATTTTATTCTAAGTTATTATCATTACAAAATATAGATGGATGTGTAAGTTATTACAATTTGGTAACCGGATATAACACAATAGCATGTGTGAAGGTTAAATAATATTAATTTACATTCTTATTGAATTTGCATCTTGAGATATCCAACCTGTTAATATCTAAAGGCTTCTACATACTGGCGCATCTTGTCGCGCGACGTGATTCTGTGATATATATCCGTAGAACAATTTCTATGAAAAATTCAAGGAAATTGTTCTACCGTTGTCGCATCGCGCGAAAAGTCGCGCTAGTATGAAAGGGGTTGCGTGGCGCGATATCGCAGAATCACCACACGACACGTCGCGCGACAAGTCGCGCCAGTATGTAGAAGCCTTAAATCTGCTGATTGAATCCTAAATATGAAGCTTAGGTCACTAAACTACAGTAAGCTAAGGCGACGTCTTAATAGACTTACAAATCAGGAAAAAGCAAACAGAACCTTACCTCCTAGGCATAATGACGGTAATAGGCGCACCCCAGCTGCCAGGCCCGACCCGATTGACGGCAGTGAATCGAAAATCATAAGTGAACATCGGCCTCAAATTCTCCACAATGTACGGCGAATTGGCAGACCAAGTTCTGTTCTGGGAGAGATTCCAATCGAAATTCCCATTTTCCTTGTATTGGGCTGTGTAGGCCAATATTGGTGGTCCCATTTCTTCCGCCGGTCCCACGATATTGAATGATACTGATGTCGCTGTTATTGTTTCTTGGCGGGCCTACGAAATAAAACGGATTCTGTTTAAGTTATGTGGAACAAGCATGACGTAAAAGTTTCGATCTCGAAGTTTATTGTTGTATTCCAGTTCTAAGCTGTAAAATATCTTCTGATAAATTGAGTAAGTTATGCTAGTTGACGATGGAGAGCTGGAATAAGTTGTAGTATTAAAATGACTAAGGGCAAATTACACCAATGCAACTGAACGTGATCAGCACATCTAAACCGTGTTCAGGAGCTGTCAGATTCATCATTGTTGTGGAATATTGACACTGACAGTTCTTGAACGTGGTGTAATTCGCCCTAAGCTGTCCAGTGATGTAGTTCACGAGACTAAAAAACGTAGTCCACTTTTAATACAGCCCCTAAAAGGAGGCCTAGTACAGTCTATTCTATTCTAGAACTAGGTCACCACCGACCAATCGAGGCGAGTCCAAATTTAAATCCATTTGGTATCCATTTTGGTCCCCGAATTGAATTTGTCCCTTAAGCCGCAGTCTGACGTCACTGTGGTTTTTATTTGTTTCGCCAAACAATTAAGCTGTAATTACTGTTTCACTTACTTGAACAACAGGTCCCGGTGGGTAAGCTTCCCTAAATTGAATGATGTGTTCAGCTTCACCAAGAGTGTTGGTAGCAACACATTTGTAAATGCCGTACAGGCCTTTGTCTGTTGGAGTGACGATGACGTAGCTGGATGGGCCAGAACCGTAGATCTTCACTTGAGGTGTTTCTACCAGGTCCAGGTCGCGGAATCTAGAAATTGGTACATACTTTAATTAGGAGAAAAAATAACAGAATAGAATAGAAGAGAATAGAAAATTATTATTTGCATAGAATGTGAGTTGAGGTGAGTTGTTACAAAATAAAGTTTCGTTCCAGGTAAATTAGTTGGTAGGTTGATTGGTTGGCTGGTTGGTAATTTGGTTGGTTGATAGGTTGGTTGTTTGGTTAGTTGGCTGATTGATTTATTTAGTTATTCAAACTTGGTGGGAGGATTTGTATTTATAAATGATGCATTCAGTATTAGCTGCTACAACAACTAGGTACTTCTGTGCGATAAGTACGTATACGGTACATCAAGAAGACAGATTTGTGTTTCATGTTCTCATCAAAATGTACACGTGATGTTCACAAATTATGTTGTATCAAAGAAAAAAGCATCTTTTTCTTACATAAGTTACGTCATTAATTCGCCTAGCAATGGAGAACTGAGGGAAATGACTGCATTAGAGCCATTTTGACGCACTTACCTCCATTTAATGGTGGCGTTCGGGATACTCTCTGCCGTGCAACTTAAATTGGCGGGACGACTGTTCCAACTCCAGATAGGGATTGTCGCCATGTGCTCGAAAGTTGGCTTGAAATTAACTGTTAAATGTCCATTCTTCCTTGCCTCACCACCTATAATAAGAATAAAAGTGTAGAAGAACATAAAGAAAAACGGGCCAAGTGCGAGTCGGACTCGCGCACGAAGGGTTCCGTACCATAATCTATATAAACGGCAAAAAAATCACGTTTGTTGTATGGGAGCCCGCTTAAATATTTATTTTATTCTGTTTTTTTAGTATTTGTTGTTATAGCGGCAACAGAAATACATCATCTGTGAAAATTTCAACTGTCTAACTATCACGGTTCATCAGATACAGCCTGGTGACAGACGGACAGACAGACAGACAGACGGCGGACCCTTAGTAATAGGGTTCCCGTTTTACCCTTCGGGTACGGAACCCTAAAAATTTAAGAAAAGGTGTGAGAATAGATTTGGGTACAAAAATGGCCGGGTCAGTTGGAACGGCTGTTGTAGTCTTGTAGTACAAATAAAGATTTTGTAACAAGAAACTAGATGTTTCTTGTGTGTACTGGTTAGGATTAGTTTTTCTTGGGTCATCAAAGAAAATCGCCGTACTCAATAAAACTAACATCAGACCAACCATCGAAAAAATTTAAGACTAAGAATAAACAGAACACGCATAAGATGATAAAAGACAAGTTAATTACCAGCATTCTCAGCAAAACATTCGTAAAGGCCATCATCAGTCCTGTTCAGATTAGCGATCGTGATAACTCCGCTAGATTCCATCTGGTCACCAGTCTGCCGACTGCTCGTTTCGATCGTAATCCTGCAAAAAAGGAGTTATTTTACAAACTTTCTAACGACCTATAAAAACAAAATTGTGTCTGAACTTGAAAAAGCTTTCATCTTCCGGCTTAGCAGCTCACAAAATAAGTTCATGTTTTCTGTAATACCCTATTATAGCCAAATGTAATGTATTTTTGACCAACAATCTTATTTTTTAGCTTTATTATTCGTCACACTTTCAATATTGAAACAATTATTCTATCTCGATATACTTCCAGTCAGTAATGAACTAACTAAATAATGCTAAAACATAACTTGAAAACCCTACTGCGGCACCTGTGTCAATTAAGATAGTAAAACACCATTGTTATAGCCAATTGTCTTACCTGCCCTCGTCGTTAGGTCCATTCAGGAAGCGGTCAGGGTTGCTCAATTTGCGGAAACTAATGCGGGGAGCGGGCCGGCCGGTTGCTTTGCACTCTAATCTACCCTCTTGCTTCTCATCAGCTGTTTTATTGAACAGTTCGAATATTCTAGGCTTCACCAACACTTCCACTTCGATTTCGGTTTCGTTTTGCCCAGCTTGATTGACGGCACTGCAAATGTATTTGCCATAGTCACCGGCTTCTACGCGGTCAATTTTTAAAAGACCACTGTTTTCGTTGACGCTGAATCGAGATGTACTTGCCAAGTTCTAAAACAGAGGATTTTGGTTTCAGTACCTTTCAATTTAAACTAAATTGTCCCGTGTAGCTGTCCACTAAAATCGCCAAACATATTAAAAAAAAATTGATACCTCTCGTGTTGAAGCCTTGATCCAAGAGTAAGTAGGCAGCGGCTTTCCTCTAGCTTTACATGAGATCGCAGCACTTTCACCTTCCTTGATTTCAACTCTAGACTCCCTCTCTTCCATTTCAGGTGCTGTGTAAACCTGTAAAACACAATATTTGTTACGAACACGACCTAAAATAGTTTTTAAAATAACCTTTTTTATGTCTAAAATCTTTTCTGTTTCACTTACTTCTAGTTTGATGTTTCTTTCCGCAAGTTCACCAGTTTGGATGACCACAGCACGGCAAGTATACGTTCCATCGTCACTTTCTTCTACACCTTTAATCATCAGTCCATTTGCATGAATTACGTATCTGTCACCGGTTACCACCTAAACAATAAATCAACATCAGTTTCAAGATTCTCTATATATTTATTAAAAAGATAAAGTATAGAATTTAAAGAAGTATTGTTGCTACTTACAGGATTCCCTTCTTTAAACCAATCAACTGACGGTGCAGGTTCAGCAGTAACTTCACACATTATTTTAAAATCTTTTCCTTTCGTAGCAAATTGGTTCTCATTAGCGTTCGTCCAAGTAATAGCAACTAAAATGAAAATTACATTTTAAGAAATGTCATAGCTCTCATAAAATACAAAGATTTACAAAATGTTATCATTCTTTATTATTTAACACAGTAATAGCGCTAATATACTATGTCATTAGATATACAGCCGTAAACCTGTGTCTATTATAATTACCAACATCTATGTTTAAACCAAATAAGTAACAATTGTATAAAATTATTAGTATCGAAACAATATGTAGCTAAACAATTAAGCATTCATTGTGTAGTATGTTTTGTGGTTACACATTGACTCAATATTATGGAACACAGATTGTAGACAATAAAAATATATTCTCTTTACATCTGTTTAAGGCTGATTGTACCACCAAATATTTTACCCATAAGCAGTTACATCGATAAACAGTAACAAATAATCTTCTAAAGTACTTACTGAACGTCTCCAAGATAACACTAGCGCTCAGTGGCATGTTAGTGTAAGTGGCGACGCAGGTGTAGTTGCCCGCCATGCCCGGAGTGATCGACGATATGTACAACAGTTGCAGCTGCTTCGCCGGCATTGGTTCCGTGTATATCTCAGGTCGGGTGCCAGCTCTGTTGAGAATGAGGTTATTGGTTTTGATTGATTGAGACACCATTAACTTCCGAATAGTCTCCCTTAATAGCATTGTTCGTAAATTAATAAATACTACATATTATTTTAGACACCGGGAAGAAACAACTGTAAGGATTGTTGTCCGGGAAATAAATTGTGTAACAGATTAATATACGTATTTTCAAATGACAATACGTCAATAAATAGCTATTTCATACGCAGTGTTCTCCTTTCACTGGTTGTTATTTGAAAACGGGCAATGTAGGTTTACTCAATCTTCTAAGAAAACATTCTCACTGACTTTACTGTAAAATGTCACTACTGAGTGTGTGTCAAGTCAAAACATAATAATTATCTTTGGTCCATAAATCGTGAATTATGTAGTAGCTCAAAATAATCTTAGCTAATTCAATCCTTCGTTACTTACGCGGCTTCATTAATGACGAATCCTTTAGGGTCCTTCCATTGTGGCTGCGTGACGAGCGCTGGGTCTGGAGCATCTACTTGGCACGTGAGTACCACTGACTTGCCCACTGCCACCGTCTGCTGCTTTTGCATCGGGAATATCCTCAGAGTCTGTGCTGAACATCCTGCGAATAAAAAAAGAAAAATTAGAGCCTGTCGAGAGATGATGTCAAATTTTCATTACAGTTTCAACTGTCAAACAATCATATTCGTCAGATCCTTTTGGAATTTCTCCTAAGTTAATTTCAAGAAGAAACGACGACGTTGTTTTTCCAAAAATGAAAGAAAAGAGAAACATGAATTGAATGAGCAACAAGAATTAGCAATGCTAAATACAAAATTAACTTCATCTAATGCAAAATAAACACACGTAGGCAGCGGTCCCTACTTGGTACAGAAGCATAACTCTTTAATTAAGTTCACCGCAATTTACTCGACGGCACGTGACCGTGATGCTTATTAGAGGTCTTAACATGTCCCTCAGTGACCGCACCGTTAAAGACATGATGTGCATATAGCTCGTGCATGTCCCAAAACCCTGGAGTGATAATAATAAACTTGTTGATTAAGTTTTCTTTGAAGATGGTAGAAGTGACTGGAAAGCTAATCTTGATGGTTTAGAAATGAATGATGAATTATGTTATGTTTATCTTTATTGCATGGTAAAAGTAATTAATCATAAAACATTTTCCATGCGTTACGACCAGTTTCTAATGAACGATTTGGAATATTACAAACATTGAAGTCTTAATGCAACTCTACAGCTTTTCAGTGCCATCTGCGTCTTTGTAGATCCTATAGTTATGTGTCACGTTATCTCCTGCGTCGTATATCTGAGGCATCAACTCAAGTGTTGTCAAGTCTATTCATGTGGGCACGTCTCGTTATTGCAGGGATTTCGACCCGTCGCCTCTCGTTTCCCGGTCACAATTTATTTTTTAGGGTCATCTCCTCTAAAAAATGGGTAAGGGATGCGAAGTTTATTTTGGGCGTGCGACATATTGAGTTATTTTGGAGTTGGTTTAGTTTAGTTTTTGTATTATTGTTATTATTATTATATTTATTGCCTTTTCTCAAGATTAGCATATTTTAATTCTACTTATATCCAAGAGTCTTAAATTATCTATTATAAAAATCTAATTAGTTGGAAACAAACTATTTAATAGATATTCATCATTTAGATTAGAAACAAACCCCAAAACAACCGAAAGCTGATTGATGATGTATTAGTTAGACCACTAATTTCAAAAGTTTCCAACACAGCAGATTACATTCTATAATACTCATAAATAACAATATAAATTACTTACTCGAGCATAGAGCTACACAAACAAAGTTGTTTAACAAAAACCTTTACGTAAGAGTATAAAATTAGAAATTAATTTAAAGTTACTGAAATTAAATTTTATGTTGTGTGTTGTAAGTTGGATTTAATTAATATTTATCATCGTTTGAACACTGATATGCCAGATTTTGTGAGGTAAATGAAAATTTTACCTGCCAAAACAATAATAATTTGTTGGGCTGCTAAACTCCGTTATAATTTCGGTAATCATATATTTTAAGTTAATACAGATTTCAATGATATTAATATGATATTAGTCAAACAGAACTTCGAGGATTAGTGAATGACACTGTTCAAATAACTTCTCCCGCTCTGGGCGGAGCGAGAGGGCGTGTCAATCTTTTACTGACTAAAACCCACCCGTGTTCCTTCCGTTGCCTGTGTGCCAGGGCCACGATATCTCTTTCGGACAAACTCGCAACCCTGGCAGGAGTGAATGACACTGCTGGAAACTGTATTTTGCATAAATCTAGATAATGCAATTTCGTTCATTAATCATTTGTAATAAATCAAAACAAAAGTTGAAGCACGTTACAAAATCCAAAACCACCGATATATTTCCACGACCTGTACTAAAGGTTTCAACCCTTCATATTTTCCGATCCTTGCCTTTAACGCATAAGTCAAATAAAAATAAATAAGACATGCAATGTACCAACATCACCACATCGGAGAAGGCTGATCCGTTCTCTATAAAATCCGCAGTATCTATACGTGTAGGTAGGCTATATTTCTCTTGGTAGGCGGGAGACGCATAGAATTTTTTATCAAGTTTTTAGGTATGCAGCCCACGTACCGAACCTTCGTTTTATCCTTGAGTTTGCCAACAACTGCGTCGGTTGCATTTTATACGATACAACGTTGAAATTCTATTGCATTTCCTTGCTTTTCAAGGTAAAGGAATATTATCGTGAACCAAGTCTTCCGACTAGTTGTATATATTTATCATTAGTAACTACCGTAGGAGTACAGTGAACAATAACGACTTAGTCAGGTGCGACTGGCCACAATTATAGTGTAGCAGTAATTCTTACTAAGACATTATGATTATGTGTATTGTAACGGGTCGTATTGTCAATTTACTATTATTCTCGCGGACAATATGGACGGAAATAACGGACCAGTGGGGTAATTATGTAACACAAATAAATTGAAAACTGATCGCAATTTTGACAGTTAACCCACGTTCATTGCGTTATTTACGTTGTGGAGTAGACGATTTTTTCAAAATTATGAAGCAATGTCCTTTAAAACTCTCGGATTGTGATTGAAAGACGTGTGTATATAATAAATAATAAATCTATATATTATATTATAATAATATATACATATAATTATCACACTTCACACTAATATTATAAAGGCGAAAGTTTGTGAGTGAGTGTGTGTGTGTGTGTGTGTTTGTTTGACTTCTTCACGCTCAAACGGCTGGACCAATTTTGATAAAATTTTGTATGGAGGTAGCTAACACCCTGGATTGAGACATATGCTACTTTACTTTTTATCCCGATATTCCCACGGGATCGAGACTTACGCGGGTGAATCCGCGGGGTGCAGCTAGTATTATATAAAAATTAATTGCTGTTCGTTTGTCTCGCTAAAACTCGAGAACGGCTGGGCCGATTTGGCTAACTCTGGTTTTGAAATATTTGTGGAAGTTCAGGGAAGGTTTAAAAGGTGAGAAAAAAAAGTTTGTAGGTTGGTAGGTCGTAGGTAGGTAGGTAGGGAAGGCAGATAGGGTAGGAAGGTAGGGTAGGAAGGTAGGATAGGCGCTACCCATGCGACGCCGGGCCAGGTAAAGCTAGTCAATAAATATTATTAATCATAAAACATAAAGTTTGACAATATGTATACAGAAGGTTAAACAGACTTGAGTAAAATTACACAAAGAAGGGATACAAAAGGTAGGCAAGAAGGTCGAAAGTCCAATAAAAATAGGTACCCTGCCCCCCAAACTAGGAAAATGCTGTATCTTGGGGGGCAGAGTGTATGAACGTAAACGAGGGAAAAGGAGAATGTAAGGATCGTAGCAGGTGGCGTTCTGTAGTTTCTGCCTACCCCCATTGGGAAGAAGGCGTGAACTTATGTATGTTTTTGCTTATGGTCGGACTAAATAGGGAGCACTCTTAATACAAAATAATAAGATATAGACCTCCATAGATAGAGAAATTCTGTCCTTGAGTTTTAATTTATCAGCTATAGCCTTTCCGGACACTGAAAGACTTTTTTTTTCATCCTGATCCTGGCTTATTTAAATAATCTGCCCAATCATTTATCAAAGCAAATTTTATTGTCCTTATCTGTGTAATATTCTAACCAAGTTCGTTTTTGTGCTCGTTAATCTTACAATAAAATTACAAAATGCTGACACTGTTTCCCAAAAAATAAAAGGGAAATTCTGAGTAGATTTGAGCATTATATAATATATCATAAAGATATTCGCAGTGGGTTGGGTTTTGATACTTTTTTTGTATAAAATCGGTTACGCGACCTCATGTAGATTGGGTGAGGGAATTTGTATTGAGTCCCATGTGGATATCTGAAGCATTGCGAGGGATGTTCCTTCGTACCTATACAGTCTATTTCATGACAACGTTTCTTTTGAAAAAAAAGGTCGTATCTTTGCTGTAAGTAATCTTATTCACGAAATAATTATGAGAGGGCTAAAATAATTTTCGTCAGTTAATTAGGATAATTATTTCGTTATTAAATTAAGAACATTTTATGTTTCCCAAGAACGCGTAAACCTCAAAATCTAGGTACCTATATTCAAATTCAATACATACATAAATACATAAACTCACGCGTTCTTCCCATAGGGGTAGGCAGAAATTATAGAACAATATATTGCTTCGTTTACGTTCATACATCTGGTCATACGCACCTGACCTTTCTGAAGAACATCACCAATTAGGTCACTATATGTCCTCCTAGGGCGGAAACCTATTCAAACTTAAGAAAACGAATAATTTTCGTTGTAAGACAGACATACTGCTAATTAAAACACGCAAAAACAGATAGCAGTTGCCGCCTTTTGCCTACTCCTGCAATAAGTATGCAACTTTACGGACTGCCTCTAAAACTTTTACAACGGGAACAGCTGCAACATTCTGCTGTATCTTTTTGCATGAACCCAGAAAAACTAAAAGTACTTAGTATCTATGCATGCAAAATGGCCCTGCGGCATTACGTTTTGTAGTTTCAAAATTTACATAAAAATATCACAAAAAATCTAGCGAAACAAAGGTAGAGTGGAAAATGTAAATTGAAATAGTATATCATTACATTAAAATAACAATGCCACATTATTCTTTGTTCCCTTATGTCCCGTTCCGTAACTGTATCGCATAATGCAGAAACTGCCGCATCAAATGCTTACCATGAATTTTACAGTTTATACCTTTCAGGCATCACCGAAATTTCATCAACCAGCATAGGGGAGATAGGGGACATTCGACAACGAGGGGCCAAGTGAAATAAGCGAGCATGGGATTAAAGGGTTTGCGGAAAATTTGTGTGCTTCATAACAACCCCGCGTCCCCAGCGGTTTTGTATTACCAATTATTTTCATTTAATTCATAACAAGCTGTTTGGATGGATTTGTTTGTACTGCAAAACTCATTAATAACAAAAAGTTGTGCTTAAGTTGTCTTGTGTAAGCTTCATTACGTAATAACCTTATATTAATTAAATATTAAATATTAGATAAAAATATTAGTTATAATTATAATTTTTGAAACATTAACTGTACATATACCTAAAGACGTGTGTAATAAAATAAAGGAATATTTATTTCATTAATAAAAAATAACACAACAACATACGCAGGCATGAACTCCTACAGACATGCCCAAACATTATAATCTTCTTGAGCAGTGAAATAAATAAACGTGCCCAAATTATTTCCGCCATAAAACCTCTCAGACCGTAAATTTAAAAGTTTGAAACATATTTTCACCCATGGCCGTCCCTCAATTTCACCTCTGACTTTTAGAATAATAGGCAAACAGCAATACGGGGATGTGAAACGAACCGTTACGGTTTCAGGTCTGGCGGAGACGTCCCTCCACTTCCCATTGGAAATCAGCTTCAAGACCGGGTCGGGTTCACAATTTAGAAACAAAAGACTGTCTACGTAGTTACAACCTTCGTAGGGGTATTGTGATTAATCGCTTAGGCATTATTTCCTAATTAAGCCCACCTTCCCCTCACGATGAATGCGTCGCCCGAGGGAGTGTCTGCGAACTTGAAACAAATACAAATGGGCCGACTTCAGCTGAGAAAATCGGAAAATCTGTTGAATTAACGCTGAACGCAAATTAGAAGGGTGGAGTTATTTCTATAACAAATAGCAGAGAGAATGTCTGTTCAAATAACTTAGAAATGTAATCCATACTGCAAATTATCTGATACCGCTCAAAGGGTTGCGTTTCGAAACACGTTTAGGGACCATAATTGAGTGAATATCCTTCCAAACCAAATATTGATATGAACAAACTGATTGCAGGAAACGAACACCTATAACTTAATCATTCTCACCACGTACACATAAAATATGTATGCACACTTCGACGAACAAGTTCACCCCATTTGACATGTGACTCCATTTCTAGTGAAAAGCACGTAATTGAGGGAAATGAGATAAATTACTCTTGCGGATTGTTTGAGCTCTGAAAGGGGAGACGAACAGCCCGAGGAAACCCTCGTTGTGACTCATGTAGCAAAACATTTGATGAAACCTGATGCCGCACGGAAACGACAAAACTTCCGCGACAAATATCACAAATATACCGATAAAGTTATCATAGTAAACCTTTCCTCAAACAACTCCGAAAAAGAAACAAAATTCTTTTCATGTTTTGATTTCTTGACGTTATTTCCAAGGGTTTTATGCTGACACCAGTCTTTTATAGGGCCGTTTATAAGTCAGCTTATTTATTCCGAACACTTCCAACAACGCTGACCCAGGTGTGTCAGTTCTTAGGATTACCGTTAACGGTCCTATTACGAGTAAAGAAAAGCATTACAACCGTTACAATAAATTTTCATCGTTAAAGCCTTGCTAAACTCCGCGTACATTCGAATTCTTCCCGAAGTCGGCGTCATTATCAGTTTACCGTGAGGGCTCTTCCGCCTAAAAAGAATATAAATAAAAAAGGCCGATCTGAAAAATTCTCCTAACGGTAGGGGCGTAACGAAGTGTGCCCACTTAAAACAATAGCTAAATACGAGGGTCGGATGCTACACCGCGCTTCCCATACTTAAAACTGTTCGAGACCACTCAATATGTGCTGAATTCGTAGAATTTTTATGGAGAATTTTTGGACTCCTTTATTGCGTTGGAAATTTATAGCGTCCCATGGGCTCTGTAAATTCGAGTTGAATTTTGAAAATAACCACAACGCCACATTGCCTTTATATTTATATAAGTTGAAAACGTTCATTCTTTGAAGTAAATAAATAAAGATAAAAATGCTGTAGATAAATGGAATTCCTAGCCTAATCAATGTTTATTTGCCAATAGCCCACCCTTTGAAACGAAGAATAGCCAGAAAATTGATCCAATTTCTCCCCGGCCGCCCCTCAGCGGAGCATTAATTACTGGTTGGTGCCTTCCAGGCCCCTTGAAGCCTGCTCCTCATTTGATAGCCCGCAAACAAACCGACATCATTCCACCCGCGTTGTTTATTACCTCTTGTAAAGTTTTCATTTCATCTTTAATTGACTTCACCGGAAAGTTTTGAATATCTTTCATTTTAGAGGCAAGCGGTTGCAGGTTAAAATGAAAATCTTTGAATGGCTCGGTAAATAAGAAGAACGTTTCAGTTCATTAATAAAACAGAGAGTTATTAAATATTCTTTAAGATTTTTTACTTTAATTTTCCTGACTCTCCGGCTGCATTTTAGATTCAAAGGAATATTCGATGAAAATTTTGCAACTAGAGTACCTTCTTCTTAGTTTGCTCTATTCAAGATCATTGTCCGGTCCGCTGACGTAACTTTGTCGTAACTCCACATAACGATGACCAAGTGAATAACGTACAATAATGACGTCTACCTACGCGCACTATTAGATTCAATTCACGATGCTCGCTATTTGGAACCGGTTTTACTGGTCGCAATGCCGATGTAAATATGCTTACTGAAATGTATGATGTACCCATTCACGCCTACGTATCGTATAAACGGTAAAAACAGAAATTAATAAAAACCGGCCAAGTGCGTGTCGGACCACTCACAATGAAGGATTCCGTAGTTGGGATGAATTTATCCCAAAAACAAACTTAACGTTATAGTTGACGATATACGCGACGGTCAATTTTCCAAATGCAAGTAATGTACGTAAGTTTGAAATTACAAAAAAAAAAAATAGTACCTATGTGCTAAAAGTACAAAAATAACGATTTTTTGACTTTTTCCTTTATTTGTGCTGTGATACCTTGCTTCTTGGCAAATTTCATGATTCTAGGTCAAAGAGAAGTACCCATACATTTTGATTTATTTGCGAGTAACAAAATATGTCGCATAAAACGCCGAATTAATTTCAACTTGATAACTCCACGCGTTCCTGAGAAAAAGGGTCTCGACAGACTGACAGACAGAAGACGAAGTGATCCTTTAAGGGTTCCGTTTTTTCCTTTTTAGTTAACGAGTTACATATTCCTTGTTTTTAGGGTTCCGTACGAACCCTAAAAACTAGGAATATGTAACTCATTTAGTTTTAATTCAATAAAGATAAATATTACCTACGATATCAAAAGGTGTAACTTCATTTTCCGTGAGTTTTTTCTGCATTCTAAGTTCCAAGAATTTTTTTGAACAGTATTAGAGTCCATCCCTATTTAAAAACTGCTAAAGAACGGTTACAAAAACTAGGTTCCCTGTACAAAAAGGATTTTCGCAGGATAAGCTTTAATACAAGACTATGTTGTCCTGTGGACGGTGGCAGCCTTTTACGCTAAGCTGTCGTCGCAAAATTGCTAGAAAATTTCATCTTACCTCAAACAACGACTTAGCTGCGAAACGTTCTTACTATGGGGACTCATTTCTGACTATAACCCTTGTATTCATGAATAAACTGGGGAAAAGAAACAGGTAGAACGAAAAGAAGAAATGGGTCAATTGAACTCTCACTGATTGATACGTACCCATTCACAACTACGCTTTAGGTCGTTTATGCTGCTAAAATATAAGTGAAAAATAAAAAACTTTTTACATAAAAAAAAAACAACCAACTTCAAAAAATACACTACAAACTGAAAAATAACTTAGATTTCGTAGAAGTCGGTGTCTTTGCATCTGTATTTTAGTTTTTTGCCACCGACTTCCGAAATGATTCTGATTTGGAGGCAATGGAACCACCTCGGGAGCATACCCTTCCATACAAAAAAAATAATTTTCAAAATCCGTCCACAATTGACGGAGTAATCGGTGAACATACATAAAAAAAAACATACAGCTGAACATATAACCTCCTCCTTTTTGGAAGTCGGTTAAAATAAGGAAGGACTTTTAATGACAATTAAATGAAAAATTTTTCAAAATTTTACTCTGCCAAACTGCACAGCAGTTTGTTGGCAGACGTAGCTCCTGTTTTTTTTGTAAGTACAGTATATAATTTGGTTTTTATAATGACACGTTTTCTCGTAGGTATAGGTTAAAACTATCTTGCATTATAATTTATAAAGCTACAAACAATTTTTTTTTTCTTTCTAGTATTCTCTGCGAGGCTTTCACAAAACATATGAAGGAGGTACTTATGTATTTAATTTTTAAAGGAGGTTTTTGTGATACAGTTGTTTATATCTACTGGAAGGTTATTAAAAATAGTTGGGACTAAAAAAGTTCTACACCTTCGACCATAATAATTATTACAAATGGGCACTATAAATCTTTTTATGGCGTATTATATTGTTTTTAAATTCATTGCTACCATACTGTTCTAAAGCTACTGACAACACTACTTTTACAACGGTTTTTTGTGTTTTTATCTACTAATAGTTTCATGAATCTTTTTTTAAGAATTGCGTGATCAATTAATGAGAAGAAAATGCTGTTTAGATAGTGAATCAAGAGAAACTAGGCATTAGGGAAAATCCAGCACACTCTGAGCAATCAGTCATAGCATATAATATTTTATGCCACATCATAAATAAGATATTCTCTTACAGTTCCAATCGCAACCAATGGCTATGATTGTCAAAATGTTTAGAGAATTGAATACGAGGTTTTTTGGCTGCTTATTATGTGTAAATTAAGATTATTTGTTGAAATGTGCGTTTTGTTTGTGCAGAATAAACAATTTTTCTTTTTTTTTTCTTTTTTTTTTCTTTAGTTCATGCCAATACGAAAAAGACCTTAGAAGCCGTAATGTTAAAGAAATCAAAGTCCATCTTTCATACAAAGCAACATGGCCTTTCAAAAGAAAACAGGCTCGATCTATATAAAAGTTTTCAAAGAGCATACCAAGTCAGAAGGAATGCCAATTTCGTTTGAAAACGTACTCCACGATTTAATTTTATTAGTAGATAGCGGTCTTCGTTTACCTTGTAGAGATACTTCATTTGGAATCAAATGAGATTGAGAATGTTACATACTTGTTTTTATAAAGAAATATTTATTTAAAGATTTCTTGTAAACAATATGCAATCAAGCCCGTTTGTGAAGAGCAAATTTTAATCACTGGAATCATACTGAACTCTTACCCCGGGAGGAAATGAATAAAATCAGCACAAAGGACAATGACCAAACCACTATGAGAAGTGGCGCATTTAGTTTTATACCGCGGCCATCGTTGAAACCTTAGTCGGTATTGGAAAAACTATCACAAAAATGAATTAATAAGGAAATGATTTTTCTACAAATGAAGTCGTGATGATTTATTATAACTTGAATTTTGATGTAAAAAGTAAAAAATAAGTTGTACATACCTGCTTTTAAATGATCAATAAGTTTTTTTTTAATTATCTATCTATACCTATAACTCAGTTCAGACTGATGTTAGGTTATGTTACTGCATACACATTTTTGTTCGTCATATTATTCTGTATCTAATAAATAAATGTTTGATTGACGGCCGCGAAAAAAATATTTTTGGTCACTGGCTTATAGATTTTTTTTTTTTGTAAAGAATCTGCTTCAAGCATTTAAAAAATCTCAACCAAACCATAACACCAAAAAGTTACTATGCAACGATCAGTTCCAAATACCCACAAAGCGGCTTCATACAGCGCAAACCCCGCTCTTTTTACAAGTCGGACACTTGCCGTACATTCAAGTTGAACAATGGGATTCTGGAGCGTGTTTTAATCTACGCCGCAATATCAGAAGCTCACGAACGGACAAAAAGGTACATAGAGTGGATTCGTGGAAACCGGCCACGTGTAAACGTTGGAAGCGGTTTATATTTCCAAGTTAATATGGGACATTTTATTTAGTTGTGTTATGGAGAGAATCCAGTTACGTATGAATTTTACAACAGTTCAGCTGACTCTTAAACACAACAACAATTCATAGCGTAGATTTTATTATGACTTTTGGTTTGACTCACAAAATATGTGACAAAATTCAACTAGGTACTAAATCGTTTCATCCAATGTTAGATAAATTAAAATTCCTGCCAAATATATAACAAGTATCCCCATGAATAACAATAGCACGTCGCGTCACCGCCGATTTGTATTCCGCACCTCTCGCCCATCCGTCTGGCCAGATTAATTATCCACCACCCTCCCATGTTAGCCAATAAGCCAACCAACCCTGACTTTTCAGTATAAATCTTTGACATCACACAATTTGTTCAGCCGCGATACGCCTTACTGATTATGACGAACAACCTTAAAATATCAAAAGATACCTAAATCTCAATAAGGCAAGTCATTTAAACTTTGATGAATCGTGGAAAATTTTCACGAAATTCAAAATTTCCGGTGGAACGATCCCGCTGCGTGTTGTACACTTTTGACTGTTCCTCATAAAATATGAATTGCCTATTAAATGTTTGAGTAAATGCGGTACTAAGTAGCGTTTTGACTAAAATCTTTCAGTATGGCAGCAAATGGAACATGCAGAAATTGTACTAAAGTTTGAGCAAATAGAAATGTAACGTTTTATGTTACTTCATGCTTTTGTTGAGAGAATGAACGTAAAGTAGACAAACATGACGCATCTGCGTGCGAAACCATACATTTACTTTGTACGCTTCTATACACATGAACTAATAAGCCTGCAACACTCGCAAATCCTAAACTAAACATTCCTCAAGTATTACATGATACTATATGATCTTCGTTTAGATCTGATAGTAACGTATATGATCACGCATTGTTTGTCGATCGTTCAAATTTAAGAGCGCCGCGAGCGCAATCCACGTCACTTAAAATATCAGTGGAGGCAAGCAAAGTTACGCTGCGCTGTTTACACGCTAGCACAGTGGATTATAAAGACAAATTGAAGCTTTTAACGGATTCAACACGCTATGTTGACGTGTACAAACTGTACCCGGAGCGCGGCACTCTTAGATTTATTATCCATTTCTATCATAAGACACCGTATCTCTGGAGACTGTTTCTTGAACACCGTGGTTAGTAATTATATTTGGAATCCTTCGCGGCCGTCCGTGAAGGATTCGTTCCGTAAAGGGAATTCAATTAACGAATTTTGCTGCACGCGTAAACACAAGCCGCTGGGCGTTAGGCGGCAAGTACTTAAATAGCATGAAATTAAGAGAATTGTGTGTCATTCTCTAGTCTGTGTTGCCTTCTGTTTTATCAATTACTTGCCAGTTTTAGCACAATCAGTTTTTGCAATGCAAAAACAAAATGATAAATTGAATTAAATGAGCGTATCATTGCTATTGGTGATACAAAACTATGAGAAAATTGTATACCATTTTGCTCTATTGAAACAGGACAAATATAATAAAGGATAAAACAATATCATCCTCAAGACGAGACCCCGATCCCAAAGAATAGGAGAACAACAAAACAAGTGAAAGAGACTCCTTTACTTGAAACCCTACATATTCAATATACGGAGCTGTTGGAAACTCCGCAGTCAACTCCAGGAAAATGGAACCACAGAACCATTTGTATGGAACAACTTTATTAGAAAATTCTCCGTTACGATGTGTGACAATCGCACCAGCAGAAAATTGGAAATAGTGACGTGCGTGCCAAAAAAAAACGAAATGTAGAACGGAACGCGGTGGCAATTCCAAATATTCAGACGGACAGACAGGAAAACTTGAGAGTTATAGTCACAAAAATGATATTGGAAAATGTGATTCAAAATTGACGATAACAGTTACTGGTCTGAAGATAGCAAATCTTCAGACGAGTAACTATTATCGTTAATTTTGACAGACAGGCCATGAAATGGACAATTATTTTTAGGTTCAATCTCATTCAAATTTAAAACGCACCCAAGAAAATACCTAACGACTTTATACTTGAACAAACTTTACCATGTAGGTAGGAACATTGCACAGTTAGTACTATGTGTCAAAAACAAATTATTCATAGATCCCGGTATGTACAGCGCTCCTCGTGGGTGCCCTAAAATTACTCTACACATTTATATTGGACGGATGAGCATCCGCTATAGATTACATACGTAAATCATAGGATTGACTATTGTGGCAGAATTTGGTAAGGCCAATATCCATGCTAAACTGTCTTGTTGATGATGTTGATCAATTTGCAATAAGATAAATGATGGGGTAATTTCTATTCTGGGATCTGGACAAATGAAATTCTGCGCCATTTCACAATAAAAATGGCACAAAACACAATTTTGTCAGCATTGAAAAACATTGCAGAATTAGCTGGGAATTTGATTCATACGGTCTTATCCAGTGCCGAACTTACCCCAACGTACTCTATGACACAATAAATAGATCATTTGCACATCGCACAGGCACAATATCGAAGAACTACAAACTTCATTTCTGAAACATCGAAGCTAAACAAACAGTACCCTTTACACATAACTGGGGTCTACTCCGAAGCGATAATCTGGAGTATCAGCCGTTTTATAACTTCCACAGTTTCCTTTTTGGACTTTGAGTCCTTACCCAACTTCAGGTCACATTTTTGACTTTGGCTTATCTCTTTGACTCGTTTTTTTTTTTTTGTTTCGCCATAGGCAGCCATAGTTAGCCGTAGTCAAAAAACGGCCAAACATTAGGCCGATACTTCGAATTTATGTTCGGAGTAGACCCCCAGCACAGTTTGCAACGTGTATTAAGCTGCCACGGATCCGTATCAGGCTAGCAGAACGTAAATCCGCTTCAACGCGTACCGCAGTGGTATATGCGCGGTGTAAAAAATCCCCTATTGCTTTTACAACATCTTGGCTCTCTGGAAATGGGGATTTTGCTGATGTAATTGAAAGATTAAAACAAAGAGAATAATATAAAGAATTTTTCCTAAGTTGACATGCTTGAAATAGGTGGATATCAATGCGTGTAAACCTTTCAAAACCTCAATCTTAACCTTTACAAAAATAAAATACTATTTGTCAACAATCCCGGTCCGTCTGTCTCGTGGTTTTTCAGTTAGAATCAAATTATATTCCAATTTCAACATGCCAAGGGGCAGTAAGTAAGAAAAGTCATCCGCCCCAGGGTCCAACCCATAGGTGCACTAGCAGGGAAGTGGCGAACCCTTATAATTTTCCAATTATATTTCCCGTCCAATTTTCCGTCATGTCGCCCACGGCTCTCGTCAACTGCAGCCCTACGAAACCTCCCCTAGCCGAGGATCTATTTATTATACTGCAAAAGTCAGGTGAACACCAATTACCAGCCTCATTGTAAGCACGGAATGTTTTCATAATAGCCGCGTATGATGGCCTGATAAGTTTTTCATCGATATGGCATGTTAAAAGCTTTTTGTGTGAATATAATGGATAGCGAAAAATGCAAATGAAATGTATGTTTTTCTACTGTGTGCCGTAAAGCCAATCCTACTGTATGTTGTAATAATGGTCATGTATGAATACGTGAATTTTTTGTACGAATACCTGCAGGTATTCGTACAAAAAATTCACGTATTCATATATAGAATTAAAGTAATAATAAAAACTCATACCCAAATGTATAGATGAATCACAAATGATTAAATTCGGTAAGCAATGAGTACGAATAATACATTATAACCCTAAGAAGATATATCATGTAGATAAAGCTGTACCAGTTATATCAGAAAAATATGCCAGTCGAAAACAAAATTACGCGCAGAACCGTTGAAAATCCATGTTGACAGACAGCGTCATCCAACGAGGCGTAAACTGGCAAAACACGGGGGATGTGAGAACAGCTAATTTTAGCAGTATCACGGGTTCGCAAACAGGGGGCATGGTTGTGCATACATTTCAACGCAGAAGGGATAAATTCAGCTGGAAAGATTATTGAAGCCCGTGTTTGTTTAAGTTAGTGCGTCGACGAACCGCAACTGCAGATCATTTTAACGGTCTGTGTTTTGAGGGATACGTTCTAATTGAGTGATGTGAAAAAACGTGCATAGTTAAATTCTTACGAATTTTGAGTAGAAGCCTTATATTTTTAATCCACTTCTAAATTTAAATGTGGATGTTGAGTCAACAAATGAAAGTGTCGATGTATGTAGCAAAGCACTAAACAAAAACAATATTTGTGTTACCTAAGTCCAAAAAGGTTTTAGAAAACCAAGCTAAAGCTAATTAATAATATTTCCTTCATAAAAGTTTATGTACTCACAGAGGAAACTAGTTTCTAACACGCATGAGTAAGATTCAAAGTTAATAAATCTAACTGCACTATATTAATTTTCGCCTCGCTTGAACTTGGTACAAAATTAGTTCTAAAGCTACTAGCGTTCCTGTAGTCGGCGTATCATCACTTCAGCTTTTCGAGCAAACATTAGCTTACGGTTGTGTGCTAAGAACAACTTTTTGCTTACGCATTTGGAATATAAACGCTCCCACAGACAGGCGCAACTCGACAGCGCACCGCAACACTAGTAGGACAATTTGTATGAAAACTTCATGGAAATTGTTCTATCAGAATCGCATCGCATCGTCGCGTCGCGCCTGTCTGCGGGAGTCTTAAGACGATGTCATAATTTATTCATTAGTGCAGTTTTTTTTGTTTTTTGATGTGAAACATCTATAGGCCGCACGTAAAACCGATTTCTGGCGGGGCGACGCATGCCGCGTGGCGATTGGCCACTATACACTTATACAGTCTATAAGTAGTAGTGTGTAAATTTGTGTGTAGTGCGATGTTTCACATCTGCCAGTCGTCCCGTGACGGCTCAATTTCTTTTTCCCTCATTAATAATTATTGGCTTGATTTTTTTAAAGAAAATATAGGATTTCGTAATAGTATTAAAAACATAGTGTGCAAACTCGTGCAATTAATAATAGTCAATAAGTTTTTATACGCAGAATTTAGCTATCCCCATCATTACAGCCGAAATACGTCCACTGCTGGGCGGACCCTAGTCCTAGTCCTTAACCAATTGGGGAGGGGGTTGCCATAATCACCACGCTTGGCAGGCGGGTTGGCGATCGCAGTATAGTGTTAAAATGCATAGAGAACGCTGCTGCCCATTCTCTAGTAAGACCCTTAGGTCGCCTTTTACGACACCCACGAGAAGAAATAGGGTGGTGGTAGTCTTTACGTCCAGCGCTACACGGAACACAAGCTATCCCCAGCAATAAGGAAACAAAACTTCCTAAACTAACAAATATATAATATACAAAGTTACAAAAAAAACTTAAATATAACTAGTTTCTCAAGTAACTCTAGAAAATAATAAAAATAACACAACTACGCTGCAACTTGAATTGCAACCTGCATGCTTTAATAACCCTACTTTACTCCTAGCGGAGCAAACATTAATTTCTATCCGGCTAAATCTCAGCACAAAATTAGTTGTGTTAGTTGTACTGTTTCGCACCCCGTGTATCTTGGCGCGTGAAAACCAACCCGTCTGCTGCGGTAGGGCTCAACACCCCGAAAATTCCAATTCCAAATTCGAGTTATCGCACTTCGAAATTAACGCTTCGTGGAGTTGTTTGTCTAACGAGCGATTGAGGGTTATGTTTTGATTGAGTTTCTTAAAACTTACTGTATAAACTATATAACTATGAAGACCGTTTTGTTGTAAATTACTGAAACGTTAATATGGGTATTGTTCCTTATCAAACAGTAATTCTTACCTGCGAGAAGAATTTCCAAAAATAAATATAGCATTTTTAGGTCGTACCTGGTCAGCCTATAGGTAAATCAACCCTGTAACAGAAGACGACGCAGCTATCTATTTATTTATCGCAATATAAATTGTGTAAAATAAGGATTGTCCGTGTGGTGCCGGACATAAAGAATAGCACCATCCCATTTCTTCCCGTGGGTGTCGTATTAAGGCGACTATGGGACTTAATAGAGAATGGGCAGCAGCGTTCTCTATGCATTTTAACACCATACTGCGATCGCCAACCCGCCTGTCAAGCGTAGCGATTATGGCACCCCCCCGCCCCTTTTTGGGGGAGGATCAGCAGTGGACGTCTTTCGGCTGAAATGATGATGATGGTGATGTGCCGGAATAAAGCAGTTCGTCGTGGACGTGGTACAGTCAGTAACCTGTATAACCTAACCCCTCTTACAAAGAAGAATATTGGAAGTGGGGTCAAGTTATGCAGGTCACTGACTGTACGACAGCGGCTCCCTTGACATTTCTGTCATCAGAAGACCACCACACAACCATCAATGCGACGCCCTGCTAGAATGACTGTCACCAGCCAGTGTCACTCTTCGGTTCGGTTCTTATCCGACCTTTTCGGTATTCCAGTAACTTCGTAACTAAAATAGACGGCGTCAGTTGCTGCGCCGTTTATGGTGTAACATTTTACACCATAAAATCAATTGTCGATTTCCGTTATTAGCGTCATCACATACAGATGAAAAAACACACATGAGTAACAAATAAACTGAAATAATAGCAGAGCTTGAGAATTGATCTCTTTTCGAGTTCCCATTCCCCGTCTGATTAAATAGGTACATCACGAATATCAAGATCGATTGATTAATCAAATTTTAAGACGGAAGTATAGGAAATGAGCATTAATTGGTATACAATAAAAAAGCGATTAATTCGGGTTAGACATTGCAAATTGCGATCATCCGCTGACATCCCGTCGTTCAAACGTCCTCGTTTGTACGGAATGTTGATGATGACTTAGCGCGCTATTGGAAATCAAACGAGCGTTGGATTTGTTTGTCAATTCATTACAATTGCTTATACTAAAATGTTTATCTACTCTCATATCGTAAAATTCGAATTTTAAACTTCAAAACGAGTTTATATTGAAAGACGATACTGAAATTTTAAAATAGAATCATACTATAATACTTTTTCTCTAACAAAATAATGATAAAAAAAAACCAATCCGATACAAGGCGAATCAAACTCAAGCTCAAAGCATTTATTTCAATTAAACCATTTACAGGCACTTTTGTCAAAGAGTCGGTCAGTTAGTCAGAAACTGGAAGCTATTTGCCCATTCCAAAACGTAGATCTCTATGGAGAAGAACAGGCAAGAAACTCCAAGGACACTCTTTTAAATCAAGATATTATAAAATCCTGGGTACATTATTCTTGTCGCTTCTATATGTGAGAACAAAGTAAAAAACAAAAAAAAAAATAAGAAATAATTCAAAATATAAGATTAAAAGATTACAAAATAAGCCCTGGCAGTTAAGAGATGACCAGCCTCAACTGACGGCGCCCGCTAACGAACATGACGCGTGGATCAGCATCATCCAGCTCAACCACTTTGTAGGGAACCGAATGATCCAACACACGCGCCACCATCAGCGAGACATTTAAGTGAGCATGACATACTCTCAGCTGCCAGGTTTTTTTAAGTCAGCATACATCATAACATAATAAACGGCTCCATGGTTCTCACATTTATAAAATTATAAATTATCACCAAGGAGGTTCCATCGCTTATTTTGTTCTAATGGAACGCATATACAAAAAAGTTTTGATTACAAATTTTTACTTGTGTGGCTGCGTCTGCTTTAGCGCAAATGCAATGAATGAGAAAGTAGTGTATGAAGCTGGAAGCTGCACATAACTATGTAGGTATTATGCAACAGTTTCATAAACTACTATTATTGCTTCGAGAGAAGAGTAAGTTGTATCTAAAAAAATAATTATTTTAATGTAGCTTGCCCATTTCCATCATCATTTCAGCCAAAAGTTGTCCACTGCTGGACATAGGCGTCTCCCAAGCACCGCCACTTCGACCGGTTCTGTGCTTCTCGCATCCAGCGGATTCCTGCGGCGATTCGATTCCATTTTCATCATTACCATCAGATTCGTGACCATAATTTCTCATCATCTCTAGAAGCTCTAATAATCCAACCTTCTTTTTGTCGGATGCTTTATAGGCCCACCTACTATTCTACAATCATTTTAAAGGTATTTGAATAAACACAATCGCATGATGATGGCACTTAATAACAGTTATTTATACTCATCCAGTGAAAGCCTCAATCGAAATTAATGTCCAGTACTTTTTGTTGCCCGATTATGTCCTTGTGTACCGGTCGTTAATATTTATTAACATTATAATAGGATGGGTAGCATTAGCTTCTGGTAACATTACAGTATGTGTTTTTTTTTTCTCAAAAGAATCCTAGTATAATTATTACAGATGTAAAAGGTTTTTGTTACTTATTCACACAAAACTACGCACTACGCACTCTGAAGCAGATTTGGATGACATTTGGCACACATAATATAGTTTATAACCTGGATTAATACATCATAATGATACTTTGAATCCTGTTCCCGTGGGATATTTTCCGACATCCACGCGGGCGAAGCTGCGGGCAAAAGCTAGTGTAAGATATTTTTTTCCCAGAAACTGCATTTAAATCGCTCGCTTCTACTAAGGTAGCAGTAACCTCAAGAGCTTATTTCCACTCAAGAGCTGTAAGACATAGCTGCGTTGTGCCTTTTACAGCCGTTGGTTACAGTTTGCGTGGGGACTTACGTTTTTACGTCAATAATCCTATTTGTTTTAAGATTTTAAAAACCAAGTATTTACAATTTAAACCAATAAAGCATCAAATGATACTAAGTAAGTCAAAATAGTTGTTTCATGAAATTAAAACCATAAAATCTTCCAAAATCGGACATATAATCCCAAAATCGAGTATAATTTAACGACACCTCCACACATTTTAACGCAACAGCTAATTAAAAAGTTACAAACCATAATCGCTAACTGTATTAATTTTAAGTATACCCGTATCACATGTAAATGAGCAGCCAAGCACTAGGGAAGACGCATAATAATAAAATAAGCCTGTCTCGGCGTGCCGACGGGATTCGGCCTACAATCCGCTTGCACGGAATTAATATTTAACCTAGAGGAACAGTGATAAAATGTCTGTTTAAAACCGTGGGATTTGGAAGTGGAGAAATAACGGTAAGGTCTCATTTGTAGGTTTTTCTTAAAAGTTTTTCCACTGTGTCTTTTCTTGTCTTGATTGTAAGTGAAACTGGATGAATGAGTGTGGATAGCTATGTAGGGGAAGACCAAAGGAATGAACACAGTACATTCATGTACTGTGTGAAAGATGATATGGCTAGAAAAGGGATGACCTTATGATGACGACTAATAGAGAAGTATGGAATAAAAAAACACGTTGCACTGAACCTAATTAAATTGGGAATAAGGGCAAGAGATTGATTATTGTGAGTGAAAGTAGTCAAGAACCCTGATCAAGGACATCCTCATACTACGTAATGAATCTGCCTAGCCTTTTCCCAACTATGTTGGGGTCGGCTTTCAGTCTAACCGGATGCAGCTGAATACAAGTATTTTACATGGAGCAACTGCCTATCTGACCTCCACAACCCAGTAATGGGGTAATACGATTCCCCTTGGTAAGACTGGTTGTCAGACTTTCAGGCTTCTGATGACCCGTAATGACTGTCAAAGATCCACGAATAACAGCCGAGACCAACAGCTTAACGTGCTTCCCAAGGCACAGAGGAGTCTCGGTATGTAAAGATGGTCACCCATCCATGGGCCAACCCCAGCAAGCGTAGTTTAACCTGATGGATCGACCCGTGCGTCTGTTATTACCAGTGATCGGAAAAAGGTGAGCTAAAATACCTAAAGTTCGAAAGAGAACAGAGACAAAGTGGAGACGCCTTACAACAAAATATTTTTTTATTACTTACGACAAAATACTTTTTCCAAACTCCCAAGTGTAGGGGTAGGTAGGTGGCCTAATTACTAAGACCATGATACGACCATTAAACTCACTGCATGTACTTAGTTCTCTACGTCATCGTCATTACAGCCGAAAGACGTCCACTGCTGGACATAGGCCTCTCACAAAAGGAGGTGCCATAATCGCTATGCTTGGCAGGCGGGTTGGCGATCGCAGTATGGTGTTAAAATGCATAGAAAACGCTGCTGGCCCATTTTCAAGTAAGTCCCTTAGTCGCCTTTTACGACACCCACGGGAAGAAATAGGATGGTGCTATTCTTTACGTCCGGCACATACTATTTCACACAACACTTGATGTTCTATAAAATAAAAACAAGATGATAAAGTTATTCTAAGTAAACATATCGGTCATACGATATTTTCTCGTAACAATTTCTAAGAAACTGACACGGTAAAAGGCCGAACACGAATAATGTTAAGAGTTATTTTTGTTGCTTGTCATCCCTTGCAAATTGGGATAGCTACCTCTGGGACAACAGGCCGTCACTCACGATTTACACAAATGTCTTGATAAATGTAAAGGACTGCGTAGACGAACTTTTAAAAAGCTTGTAAGTTATTATATTGTTCAATAATGGTTTTCATTATTTATCATCATGGGCGTATGAAGAGAACCTTTCCCGTGGCACTCCTGGTAACATAGACCCAGGAATTCAGTGTCAACTCTGACTTTCATTTCTTCTCCATACTGATTAGTGCCCGGTTGATGGCAATAGGTACTGTCGCCCCTGTGGTTGTACCTACTATAATAAACACTTTTTTTTATTTCCCGTTGTGGAAAATCCTCATGGATGTCCTCCGCCCTGTGATGGGCGGAGGGGTCCGACTATAGGTACACCTAACCTAACCCTTCTGGGGATACAGGCGTGATGTTATGTCATGAATCTGTCACCGTAATAAGATTGTGAGAACCGTTAGTTTATAATCTATCGGTATTATTTCCGTTATATTAAAAACTTTCGAAAAATTGTGAACTAGGTGAAATGGGTTAAGTTTGGTTAGAACTGTGACAACGCGCGCGAGCCGAGCGAACCAAGCGAGCGGTGCCGTGGAAGCGGCCGGCGACTGCTACTTCCAAGTAGCTCGCAGCTAGGCAGGCTATTTAGCAAGTATGATACCAGTTCATAATTTGTTGGTTTCCCATGGATAGAAAAATTGTGAACAAACCACTATTTACAATTTAACGTATTATTTTTAGATAGTTTATAATCTTACGGAAATAATACCGATAGCATAATTCATTCATTCCAAAATTAATCAAACTTAGTTTATCACCACCATCATCATTATTTGATTACAGTTGTTTATACCGTACTAATAATTGCTACAATGAACAAACAAAGGGAAAATCAGTATGCTCGGCACGTAGATTTCAGTTAGTTGGTATAAGAAGACAGCAGGCCACTAGCCATCCCTTTATGAGATAGAAATGAGGGAGATATTTTTAGAATACAATCCACAAATCATTGAATATATCAGTCAGGGAAATTGATTGTTAAGCAAATTGACTTGAACTTAAATTGTCTGTATATTCAAATCACAACGGTTACTCTTTGACAATTGTATGAAATGGCTACAACACGGTAATTTTCCTGACTGTACATAATTCTACATTTCACCAAACCAGTTCGCTCAAAAAGTCAATAGTGTGTGGAGCTTTAACCGAAAGTTTAAGTTCAAAGTTACACATTTTCAACTTCGTCGGTGCACCTATATTTGAGCTTAAAGTTGTACTGTCTACTTGCGAAAGCTTAAGTACGAATACTCAAGTACTTTCTATGTGTACTCCAATGTTTCGTTCAGAAAGGGATTAAGGGCTCATTAGCACGATCCCAAGGTTCGTTCAAATTAATTCTAATAAAGTTTATCGCAACAGAAGCACGCCCCCCTTTTAATTCACAAAACTCGAACAAAAAGTCAGTATCCACTTTATTACTTCTAAAAGTGGCTATTACTTACAAGTTTCGTACCGATGTTTTGTTTCGTTTTCCAACTGATAAATTTTTCCTCATCTCTCGGGAAGTATATTTATTTCTACTCGAATAACACATAAATATTGGATAACTCTTGGAATAAATCATAATAAAATGTGGGTTCAGTAATAAATAAGAACAAAAGAAAACACGCCTCCTTGTTATCCGGCAATTTTTTACACTTTGCTCTGACCTCGCTTTAATCTTGACCGCCTAAAAACATATTTCGTAAAGCCTCTTGTTTCGTGTCCAAAGGGATAATAAACATCGGACTATGACATCGGTTCTTATTATATCAATCATTATCCCAAGCAAATAGAAAAAGCGAATCGAGGGAAATGTATTTTCACGCTCTTTTGTGGGTTAAGTGGTCGTTCTAATTTGAAAAACTCGGTTAAGTAGTTTCGCCTCAACTGTGTTGCTGAAATCCTAGTATGACTACTTCCAGGAGAAAAAAAATACATATTTTATTCATCACTGACTTTCGTGAATTTTCCCGTCACCACAGGTTGGCGTAATGTAGGTACCAACCTAGATTAATTTAGGAAATATAAAATTAATTAAATGTAATGTAATCGAAAGTACTATTAGATGTCTATATCAGATTTGAACTCCGATCTTAAGTTAAGCTGCCTAACCTTTTCCCAGTTAAGTTGGGGTCGGCTTCCAAACCAACCGGATGCAGTTGAATACCAGTATTTTACATGGAGCGACTGCCTATCTGACCTCCACAACCCCGTAACTACCAAGGGGTATCGTATTACCATACGATACCCCTTGGTAAGACTGTCAGACTTTCGGACTTCTGACGACCCGTAACGACTGTCAAAGATCCGCGAATGACAGCCGGGACCAACGGCTTAACGTGCTTTCCGAGGCATGGAGGAGTCTCGGTATGTAAAGATGGTCACCCATCTATGGGCCAACCCCAGCAAGCGTAGCTTAACCTGATGGATCGACCCGTGCGGCTGTTATTACTTAGCCACAAGCTCCAAAATCTTAAGTAACAATTTAAATTCTAGAAACCGTCACGATTTTTTATTTGACCATGTCATCCATTGCTAACCAAGAATACATAAATTAAATATATTCTATTTAGGTGTATAGGTACCACAGTACGCATCAACCAAAACAGAGACCACGTTCAGTCTCGTCACGTATTTCGCCATAACGAAGCGGCGCGACAGTGGCGCCCCCACACGCGTGATGTCGCGGAACTTTATGTAGGTACAGACAACAAAAGGGATAAGCCCGCAGACAGGCAACAACAACTCCTCTTTAATCCATTTTGTGCGTCCGGTGAGTGGTCTGGTCATGAGTGTATCCGATGCTAAAAAAAAATATTACGCGCAACAACAATAAAATATAGCCAGTGTAGTGCGCGATATTTATTTTTTGCTTAGCCACCAACTTTTTTGCTGACTGTGCTTAGTTCCGCACGTCCGCGACACATGTATTGGACCCATTATGTATGGGTAGACGATGATAATTATGTTTTTTTGGGCCACATAGTTATTGAATGTCGCATTTATCTAAATTCAAGTAAGTTTTATAGTAGCTAAGCAAGCCGGTGGTCTGTCGGAAAACTTTTCTCTATTCAATGTTTCAATCATACGTTTATGATGTCTCTTAAATTCATAGTGAAACAAACATGGAGTGTGTAAGAAAAATGTCTTTGTAACAAATATTATATTATAATTATACAAACTTCAATAGTTATACAAGGTGGGGCAAAGCAATGTCATAATGTGAATGCGCCATAATTTCTGCAAATGGCGTCATAACGTCATTGTGATTTGTAGACAGATCATAGAGAATTAGTTGACAATACAATGGAGCGATACACACAGCTCAAGCAACGATGGAGATTTTGAAACACCAATTTGCGGGCCATTTGATTGGAGATCACATGGCCTGGAAATTTGTGGGTACATTTTTGGCGATCTGAACTGGTCAGCTAGATCGCTAGATCTCACGGTACCAGACTTCTTCCTTTGGGGCTTTTTGAAATCTCTTGTTTACCAACACAAACCACAAACCTTGCAGTCTTGAAAGCCAATATTGAAGAAGAAATTACCAATTTGGAGTTTTACCAACAGTTGAAAATGCCGTAAAACGAGCACAATGTGCATCAACACAGGAGGTGGTCATTTGACCGATATCATATTTTCGACTTAATGTTTAAATAAACCAAAGCCCAGTGAAAACAAAGCCCTTTTTTATTTCCAGAAAAGTCACCACTGCAGCCAAATCACATTATGATATTACTTTAGCCCCATCTTGTATAAGGCACTTGACTCAAATTCGTAATATACAATAACCGCTGTAGGTAGATGGAATTTTAACGGACATTATGAAAACCAAAACATTCATCAATGTAGTTATCCTGTAAGACTATAAACCCAGTTTAAACTAAGATATCCACACCTATCGAAACCATTACAATCATTGTAGAGCAACCAGTATCTCTAGCAACGACCACAGGCCATTTACCAGTCAATAACAGGCACATTAAGATTGTCCGTTCTCCAATAAATTAGGAACCTTGTTTCACGTCCAGTGCTAAATGATTTGCTAACAAAACGAATGTGCCAAATACGAGCCAAGGTTGGAATTGTTGCACCAATAATATTGACGAATTCAGTTTATTGTTCTGATGTGAGCACTGGACATTGAACTGTGTGATCTTTAGATACGAATCACACAGTTCAATTGTTTAGATTTCTGTAGTGTCATCGTATCTCATTGATACTAGTTATCAATTGTTGCTAGTCTATGTGTACTGACTGCACTGAGTTTGATCGATGTGAGTTTCAAGTTCTTAAATAAGGAGTTAGACCAAACAAAATTGATAATTTTCAGGAAATAGTTTGGGATTCGATATGCCAATATTTAATTCTTGTAAATGAGTTGACCCAAGTGACCGGTGCAGCATCTGACATGAAAGCCAATAGAATAAATTCCTCAACTTTTTTTACGCAGTTATTCCTATATTCTATAAGCATTGCAATATTTCTATTCCAGGGCATAAAATAGAGCACGATTGGTGCCTTTTGGGTCTGAGCCAAAATGTGCCTTTTCGAGCTACTTTCGTAAGACGTGTGAGGCTTACAGCGCAGAACATGAGTGATGGGATGCAAGCCTCAGAGCCTTGCTTGTACTACAGCATCGTTGATTCAATCCCTTTACATTTTGAGCTAGAAGTAAGGAGATGTGAAGTATGGCTCATAGAATTCCAAGATTTTTATGATGTTGAAATAAGACAACGCATAGACAAATAAATCGCAACTTATGTTGGCAAAATTGGTTAGGAAATAATTCAGGTGTTTTTAAGTGCTTCCATCTATGTATTATTTTTGCCATAGTACTTAAAAACGCCTGAATTGTTTTTAAAAGAAAGTGAAGAAAATAACTAAAAAATAACAGAAGAAGTATCAACTTTGTAAGAAACAATACCGTGCTATAAGCCAGTTGTGGAGCTAAAAATAAAGGAGTAGGTACGGGAAAAAAGTTGGTAATATTAAAGCCTGTTAGTTTCTTGAAAGCGTAGGTATCGTATCGCGAACAGCGGGCGTTGAAAAATTTCCAATATACCAGCCTAACATAAAATCTCGTGATATTTTCATCCTTTATTTCCAAGTTCCAACAGCGAAATACGATAAAGATTTATTCTGTATTCTCAGACGCTGAAATCCGTCGTCTTGGTGTTAAATAAACACGATTACTTCACAAATTCAAGAGAAACGGATTAAACATTTCAGCGAGGATTTATACCTTTCATAATGAAAATATCAGAGATTATTTAAAATGTCGGGCTGGTAAATTAATGTTGATATTTGTAACACCGGCTATTGAAGAATCCGATACTGTCTGTCTGTCGTATTGTAATAGTTGCATCTTGGGAAAGAAAATCTCTAATAAGAAGAAAGCATTCAATTGTTTCAGTATAGATACTGCAACGTATTTCGTATTGATCATTAAGTTTAACGAAGCTTCCAAGTAACCCGATCTGGCTTCATTTAGGAACACAATAATTTACGCAGCACAGTTACATAGACGCAAATTAACGTATTAGGCAAGCGAGCGATGTATGAACCTAAATACATTTCCCGCTAACATTCGTAATCTAAACCAGGGACCATTTTGGTTACCCATTGAAAGGGTTTTCGATAGGGTTTTTCTAAGCGGTTAAACAAAAACCCATACGATATGGGTAACCCTTTTGAACGGCTTAAATTAAATTTTGGTTACCCGTTGAAAGGGTTTTCGAAAAAAACCCATACGGTATGGGTAACCCTTTTGAACGGCTTACTTTAAGCCATTCAAAATTACCCACAACTTATGGGTTTTTGATTAACTGCTTAGAAGAACCCTATCGAAAACCCGTTCCATTGAAAGGGTTTTCGATAGGGTTTTTCTAAAATGGTAACCAAAATGGTCCCTGGGTAGAATAGAGGTAGATTTGGTCATGCTACGCGTGCTGGGTCGATATCGAAATAACATAATATTATGATTTTTTCATGTCACTGGGTTTCAAGTAGGTATAGAACCCATTGAATGGGTTATCATGTAACCCTTTCACTGGGTTTCAAGTATAAAACCCATTGAATGGGTTATCATGTAACCCTTTCATTGGGTTTCTAGTATAAAACCCATTCAATGGGTTCATCATGATAAAGGTAAGCCATTGAATGGGTTACCCCTTCGAAAGGCTTAACCCTTAACCGGGGTTGTACGGTCCCTGATCTAAACAGACTTTGGCATCGGAAATGTAGTGAGTGTAATTCGATAATAATCAAAATCAAAATCAAAAGTAATTTATTCAAACTAGGCTGAGAATCAGCACTTTTCGAAAGTCAAAAATTACATAAGACAGTCCCCCAAAAACGCCCACCCTTTACCACTTCCTAGTGCTTTAGCTGGGAAGAAGAAGTGGCGCAACAAACTGCAGCAGCACAGCTGTCTGTTCAGATATAAAACTTAAATCTATACAATAAAATGTAAAATAATTTGCATTACGCAACACAGAACATTAAAACATATTATTTGCCTACCACACGCCCCACCCGCCCGCACCTATTTTTGTATAGTGGCGTGTGCTAGCACACACCACAATACAAAAAAAAAACATATAAAAATCGTCGAAAATTATACTCAAGAAGAAATAACGTAAACAGAACGTACTTAAATATAAAGTTTCCAGGCATAATGGGCGTGCCGGCTTACATAAAACTATAGCTATTAGTGACTCGAATGATAAACTAGCACCATCGAAGTAAAATAAAATAAATATTTGAAGTACTAAAGCCACGAAATATTTTTGTTTGTACCAAAGGTCTAAAATAACATACCGCAATGTGCAACTCTAAAATGAAACCAGAAAGAATATGAATATAACTTAGAAGTTTGATCGATCCTAATTCTGAGTAATCAATCTGCCTAGCCTTTTCTCAACTATGTTGGGGTCGGCTTCCAGTCTAACCAGATACAGCTGAATACCACTATTTTACATGGAGCGACTGCCTATCTAACCTCCACAACCCAGTAACGGGTAATACGATACCCCTTGGTAAGACTGGCTGTCAGACTTTCGGGCTTCTGACAACCCGTAACGACTATCAAAGATCCACGTCATGCTCACTTAAATGTCTCGCTGATGGTGGTGCGTGTGTTGGATCATTCGGTTCCTTACGAATTGGTTGAGCTGGATGGTGCTGATCGACGCATCACGTTCGTGAACGGGCGCCGTCAGTTGAGACTGGTCATCTCTTAATGGCCAGGGCTTATTTGTAATCTTTTAATCTTATATTTTGAATTGTTATAGAAGTTTGAATATAATATAGAAGCGACAAGAATAATGTACCCAGGATTTTGTAATATCTTGATTTAAAATAGTGTCCTTGTAGTTTCGTTCCTGTTCTTCTCCATAGAGATCTACGTTTTGGAATGGGCAAATAGCTTCAACTTTCTGACTAACAAACCATCTCGTTGACAATTCAAAAGTGCCTGTAATAATCTCATCTAATTTAAATAAATGCTTTGAGTTTGAGTTTGACCACGAATGGCAGCCGAGACCAATGGCTTAACGTGCTTTCCGAGACACGAAGTAGTCTCGGTACTTAAAGATGGTCACCCATCAACGGGCCAACCCCGGCAGCGTTATTACTTAGCCACAAGCTTCTGATTCTAAGTAATTAAGCAAAAATCCATCTACCTTTAGTTTTGCTAAAATTTCAAATGAAATTAATCGCTTTATAATTTTGATGCTGACATTGCTGATACATTCTCTTCAATTTCCAAATGAATTCAACCAATATAAATAATTTTAATGCCGATACACTTTCTCCATTTCAAATTATTCGATCTCATTCCAACATTATTTTCACAAAACATTATCAAAGTATTCTTACACAAGAACAAACTTCGAACAAATTCTGATTTAGTACATCAAATCGGAATTCATCATAAACCGCTTACAATTTACGTTCTAGTTCCAAGAATACTCCATTTCACCTGTACCGTAACCAGTGTTCATACGTCATGTTTGTTCCGTCGCATTGTTAGTGAGCCTTCTGTTGTTCAGTCCCTGCCTTAGAGCTAGACGTAGAATGGTGATGTACAGTCATGTCACCCCCCTGAGCGTCCCATATGTTCCTGAGACAAGTCCCAACTAGCTCAGGTGTATGCTCGCTTAATTTGTCAAGAGAGATAACTCTACTCCCACAGGGGTGGATCAGTTGACGGTTAAAACTATAAGTTATATTTGCATGGAAGGGTGTAGTTTAAGCTGATAATGAAGTTATTATTACTGCCAAAGTTGGTGAGGATTATGAAAGGAATTTATAGATTTTGTTAGGGCTTGGTTTCATGTTAGAAATAATTTTGATAAAAGGCTAATAAACTGTGTAAATTAGTCCTAGATTCTAATAGATTTTTAATGAAGTTGTGTTTTTCAAAAAAATACAAACAATCAATACTTATGTTAACCTGTGGAAACGCTATTCAATATAAAATCACACGAACCTACAATTTTATTTTTGTACAGCTTGCCTCTATTACAAAAACAAAAGCGGAACAGAATATCGTTACGGCTATGTAAAAAAGCAGAACAAACATTGTTCAGTCTATTCTCACGACATCTGTGAACTGTCAGTTTCAGGCGCACACCTGTTTCCTCTGGGATTGCAAATATGTCGTCACGAGAGAATACAGCTGGTGACATTTGACAAGCGCTTTAAGTTCAGCTTTTAAAGCGCAGTTACGAGATTTGCATGTTGCATTTTTTGCTGCAAAATCTGCTCTTGGTAGGATTTCGGCGAAAGTATATCGAGACCGAAGAATTTGGATAACACAAAAAAAGGAAACCGACTATATAAAATCCTTCAGTTGTCTCAAAATAATCAAATGGTTTCAGAATCACACATTAATAAGCAGTAGACTTAAAAATACACTACGCAATAAAACATCCCACACTGCCGTCTACAGCAATAGTATTTTTTGTATAGGCATAAAATTATATAATAAGTTACCCATTGAAGTCAAGAACCAGCATTCAATTGGTATTTTTAAAAGGAAGCTAAAAGATTTCCTGATTAAAAAGGCATACTACTCTGTAAAAGAATTCCTTGAAGATAAATAATTATTTGATATTGAAATGATTGTGATACTTAATATAATAATGTGATATTAAATTCTATGAATAGTATGTGATAATATATGAATGAATAATTATAATTAATATAATGATAATATAAAATATATGAATAATGATAATTAATATAATGATAATATAAAATATATGAATAATGATAATTAATATAATGATAATATAAAATATATGAATAATGATAATTAATATAATGATAATATAAAATATATGAATAATGATAATTAATATAATGATAATATAAAATATATGAATAATGATAATTAATATAATACAATGTTAAGTCTGTATAACTGTAATATTGAGTATGTATTTTTTTCTTCTTCTTATATTTTTAACCATTTAAATTGCAATGCCTTGACAGGCAACTAAGTTCTAGAACCTACCTATTGTTAACATCTACAAAATCCTGTACACTTAGTTCGCAATAAAGATTTTGAATTTGAATTGAATTTGAACAGAATAAACCAGTATATTAACATCCCATGACCTGGATTTAGTTCTGTAATGAAATACCTAATCCTGTATTTACAGTAAAATAAATCACACACGACACGATAGTATAATCAGCATTTCGTTGCGGTTCGTTAGGTCCCAATAGTCAAACTAACACCACGGCTTTAATAGAAACTATACCACAAACAACAATTTGTTTACGTTTGTTTTAAACATATCAGCGAGGACTAATCCAGATTTATAGCAGGTTTGGTCAACCTTCGGTGCAAACCCCTGGCTATCTGTTGCAATTTATTAACGTTTTATTAGCGTTTCACCGGGATAAGGGTGCGTGGAAATATTGCCGGTATGCTGAAGGTTGCCGTGCCGACCCGGGCGACTCAATTTCGACCTTTTTCTATCAATCCCCATTTTCAGATAATTAGGGACGTTTCTGCGAAGTTGGGCTTCATTAGGTGATTATGAGTTAAATGATTGATAGAAACTTAGCCAGAGGCCTACATTGCCGTACAACGTGACAATGCCACCAGTGTCTTGGGTACATTACCAGCCGATAGTGATGTGGAGGAATATTTCGGTTAGGTTATTACATTTTAATTGTAATAGTTTCTTAGTTAATTTAGTATAAGAAGTTTATCCAGTGTATATATTTTTATCCTCTTTAATTAATTCACTTGTTGATATAGTTCGCGTCCGCGCGCGACTGCTAGTCACTGCCTGAAGTATGTGAGCGGCGAGAGGGGGGAGGTTGACAAAGGCCCAGCTAACTCAGTTTGCCAATCTTATCAATCGCACCGTCTCACCGCTCACATACCTCAGGCGGTGACTACAAGTCGCGCGCGGACTGTAGGAAATAGTTTGATGATTACATTAAACTTACAACATAATAATAAGCAATAGTTTTGTTTGTTTTTTCAATAGGTATTGATAGCGTGCCCTGAAAATATCACAGAATCTGTAAATACAGTTTTGCGTTGAAAAAATTTAATTAAATTAGTATTTCAATTACACAGAAACTACAATCGTATTAATTTAGCTCGTTGTCACACAGTCGTGAATTGCCGTTTTAATAATTATCCAATAAATAATTAATCCGCCCCAAATGGACGCTCTCTGAATAATTAATTAAATATTTAAACTGTGTTTATTAACGAAGTTTTCCCTTTGTGGTTGACAATATTCAGTCACTTTAAAAGTAGTAAAATATCGATAATTATGATACAAATTGCGTATAATTCGATAAAACGATTGCCAGTAATTCTCTCAATATAACGTTCAAAGGGACTCTTATGAAAAAAATATTGACAATCGTATTAAAATACGCTTTACCTATTTTTAAGAAGTGACGAATATGAACTTTTTAGTAGGTAAAATAGGTACTTATCAGCAAAAAAATAGCCACAAGTTACTTCCTATCGAACTTAACGAAAATAACTCCAAAAAGTAAATTGTAAAAGTTAATAAAAAAAATGCAACTTTTCTTTTACCACGGAATGTTTAACCTTCCAACGTAAGTGCTTACCGAAACCAGCTTAAAACAACAAAGGGTTACTTCAGTTTACATAATCTTCCTTACGGCAATGGAGCCTTTACGAGGGTTGAATATGACGTCAAAGTACACATAAATTTGTAGAAGGAATTACTTCAGACTATGCTAAATTAATCGTTAATTTTGACGACATATCACGTACACTGATTACCTGATTAGGAATTTGCTAATGTATTTGAAATAAAATCACGCCTGTATTCAAGGAAGGAGATGGCATAGGTGTATTAATAGTAGGTACAAGTTTCTCCAGTTATATTTAAGTCTCATATGTGCATATATGTTCCAAGAAACAAGTGAAAATCCGTGAAGATTGCATAAATCTATCGTCGCTTCAGGCCTCCATCGCACCAAATAAGGTATTATGCACACCTTTCCGCTGTACAAACTGCCATTATTCATCGCCCAATTACTCCAAACAGTAATTGTACTCCATCCATTGTTTTACAACACCAACTACGAAAATCTATCGTAAGATATCGCTTATTTTGCGTAAACATGAGGCCCACCATATTGATATCAAACGGGCACAAATCTAAACTCCGGGCCGCTATGGAGCAATCTCTGATGGCAAACACCTATAACAATCGCTGACTTATGGATCGAATACGGAACCCCATCTCAGCAGTAACGTTTTAGATAGAGGAGGCAGTCATAGTACTTAAGTTTCACGTAGCTGACGACATCTGTGTCTCCCAGAATCTTTATTTACCTGAAAAGAGAAAACAATCCGTTAGTTGAATTCAGATTAGCGGTCAGACAATCGGTCGTTTTTAATGTCAACTCCATAAACATAATTATTACTGTATTTCCGCACCCAAACAGCTTTCGTTAAAGCTTGGAGAATCCGTAAAAAGTAACGGTATGCAAATGTAACTCTTTTCTTTACCTCTTACATCAGCTTTAGTCATCGTGCGCCATCAATCATTTATCAAAAACAAATAAAAAAGAAACAACGGTATCGATATCTTTGACTGTTTTATTTTATATCACGACCACTAAAGTAAAAAATACCAAACCGTGATTCATCTTTTACGAAGTAAAACTTGTCGTTGATGCACTTTATTTTAGAAAGTTCGATTTAAAAGGCAATCCTGGTCGGAATATCAGTTAAAGGAGCAACTCTAACAAATCTTAAAAGCAAGCCTGGCTTTTATCAATACCCGAAGACATAAGATTGAAAGATACCAAAAAGAAAACCACAACAAAAATCCTCCTTGGACTCCGAAATACAAATGACAGCTAAATAAAAGTGGAAAACCGCCATGCCCAGAATGCAAAATGATGGTCAAATAATTCGGTTGTCAAGGGGAACAAACCGTAGGAACACTGACTAATGGGCGATGTCGGCGGGCTCCGCAAACATCGGAGCCTCTTACACGTCCATATTAAATCACGGGCTTTGTCTTAGACCTGGGCAGATGGAGCATGCGTGATCGCCTGAATAAAATATCCGGCTAGCCAGAGTCCGTCTATAGTCGGGGTTTAGCCGTCTCCTTAGTCTTTAGGGATTATGACTTTGACGATAGTGTTTGTTGATCAACGCATGCTTTATGGCTGCTGTTTCAGTAGGTTTTGTATTTATTCTGTTCATAATTAAAGCAATATACCTATTTTGAACCTCCACAATCAACAATAAAATAAAGACTATACTTATTAAAGTATAGTATTTATTATTTTTTACTTATATATATTTTAGTGATATTTATTTTAGAAGTATGTATGTAAGTATATTCTCTTATTGTATGTTTATATTTAAATTAGTGATCAGTATAGTAATAATTTTGCTAAGTTTTTATTTTGATTTTATGTATTATGTTTTCTCTTCTAATTTTACACACGTTGTCTACATCTCTTTGTCTACTTTCCTGTCGCAGGTATGCTGGAAGAGATTTCTTTAGAAATAAGCATCACCTTTGTACGTATTTTTCTGTTCCTGTTTTTCTTATCTGTTTATACATATGTGTGTACAAAAACTGTTAAATAAATAAATAAACATACAACAACAGAATTGAACGAAAACACTACCTGCCCATTGCTAAAACAATGGAATAAAATTTCCATTGAACGTTAGCCTGCAAAGGGGAAAACGTTTAAACAATCAGGGAAGTAATATTATGCGCTCACTTACAAAGAACCCCTTGCTCATTTTACACCAAGTACCTGCATTTAATTTACTCTTATGTCTGTGGAATCAATTTATACAAAACGTCTAACTCTGTAATAGGTGCAGAAAACGTTTATGATGTTAATGATGAGTTTGATGAAACCAGTTCTTCTTCTAAAATAAAATAAATACAACATACATCTTAAACTGGAGTGATGCTTGATCAGCAAAGTAATTGTGCCCTTTGATTTCTAAGAAACAACACATCAGCTGCTAACCATGCATCAGTGTACGTGTATTTGTTTGGCTCTTAATGCATCCGGGTCGAACTACTTTTAACTTGCATTAATATTATAACATTAGAACTAATGCCCGATGAAATTGGAATTATTAATAGCCCATCTGAAGTGGGGCAGCTAATAACTGTTGCTTTGAATTAATTTTTAATCAAGATGTATGCGTAGTATCGATAAGTTATTCGTGCAGAAGTAATTCATTCTGCACTGATTCATCTACTGTTTATATTTTATCATGTTTGAGTAAAAGCGTGTCTAATTAATTATTAAAATGAGAGTATCATAATATTACTGACTTAGTAAATGAGATTACTTTAAAATATCTCAAACTCAATGACCGAAACGCTTTGGCCGTTCGCCATAATCAGGATAAAGGGCTCGGATAACGTCGGCACGTCTTGCGAAAATAAATTCTAATAAAGTTAATTAAGCTGTACAACGATATTATCTTCGTCAAATTTCACCTCCCCAAATTAAAAGGTGAAAAAGTTAGCCCCCGCGCTTTGAGTGTCAAAGGAAAATAAAATAAAGTTGATCTCTACGTGACTCAGATATGCAAACATTTTCTAAGTAGCATAGCAAACAGATGAGGACCCTTCAGACAAGGCTGGCCTGATTGCATCAGTCATTTTGTTAGGACATAACAGACTAGTCAAGCTGCATAAAACATTTTTGTTGTAAGAGTTAACATCATAAGATCACGCCTGTAATCCCCGAAGGGTTAGGCAGAGGTGTACCTATAGTACACCCACATTTTGCCAGTTATGTTTAAGTCCCATGTAATAGGGGGCGAGCATATTACCATCAACCGGGCACAAACCCAGACTCCGGGCTGCTACTGAGAAATTCCTAATGGAAAATCCCAATATCACTTTGCCTTTGAACCCAGGACCTCATGCTCACCAGTAGTGGTTGCAACCACTACACCAACGAGGCAGTTAGAGAGGGTTTTAAGAGTTATGCCGCAATATTGCTAAATGGACGCAACAACAAAAGAAGTAAGCACGAAAGTGAAATTCATTATTTTTATGCTATGTAACGAAATAAATAAGTATTCATTACATTTACGTGCTTAACCTAAAAGTTTAAAACAAAACTTTGGCCAGGAAAGTAAGCTCTTCCAACCACAAACAAAAGGGGTGACCGGTAACACAATCTGGTATTAATACGACTTCTTAAGCGAAAAAAAAAACAGAACCGGCCATATAATTTTTTCCCCGCGATAATTTTGTCGGCGACCATTTGTGCGAATGAGAACGACAGAGGGAATGGGAAAGAATGAAAGAGACAAAAGCAGGAGAAATATAATCCTCCACTAATGATAACCGGTGCACCTGCGTGATATTTGGCCCGAAAATTATGGGCAATACAGATGGAGCGGAGTGCTCCTTTGTAATAAGAGGGTAGATGTCGCAAATGCAAAATACAGCGCATGACAACGAGCTTTAATATTTTGAAGCTTGTAGAATAATTTTGCCAAAAATATGTTTAGTAAATATTTAGGTACGTAGCTGCGACATGTAGCGAGTAAGAGGCATGTTAGGTATATGTGTTGCTCTTAAAAGAGTTTGTCTTGTCAACCCAAGCCCTTTGGGTTCAGCAATGACCCATTTACCTCATTTTGGCTTGAATACATGTTGCATAAAATGGGCTACGAGCTATTTTTAATGGGAAGGTTCAACTTTACCTTTTAAGAATGTAGGTGTTAAATGTACGTCAGTGTTAGTAGAGCATAGATTTATTTAATTCGTGAATATATACTTCAAAATCTCTACCTGTAATTAGAATTTAGAGAATCGGCAACCTTAAATTGGTGTAATTATTTATTCCTGTTTTTATCATTGTCCAGATTCGAGCAATCGAACTGAACACCACGCTTCATAGTTTCGTTCATTTTGTTATCCTCTAATTAAAAATGAAATTCAAATCACAACAGTGTGGTAGTGAATTGGTAGAATACAGAATTCCAATACAGATTTTAGAAGCAAAATATATGAAATTGGAAATACTAATCCCATATTTCTAAGAATTGATTTAGTACCTATTTATCAGTGAAAAAGTTTGAAAGAGAAGTATTATAAATGGCTATACCGAACGGATAAAAAATATCTAAGTGGGTAAAATACAATTGAATAATTAATGAGGGAAAGTGTGCAGACAAAGACTTAAATAATATTCATGAAGATGTATGAATAAATATAGATGCATTTATTGTTGATAGCGTCGTCCCCAATGAGTCTGACCTGTTGATGAGTATTGAATGTACAAACCGCATTGATTTGTCTCGTCTTACAATTAACACAGATACAGAAATTGAATACCTATGACCTTTGCTATTGAAACTCATCGTAACTATTGAATAAGTATTTAATATCATTAAGGGAAAACCACAAAACAATTATTATGATAATCTTTACAGCTGTCTTAGGAGAAAAGGCGGAATATTTTAATGACAGATATGCAACGTTTGCCAATCCGAACCCACAAAGGAACATTTATTATGAAATGTTTTTGTTGATTCTCCAGAAAGCCAGCTTGCTTTACGACTAGCTGAGAAAAAACAGGTGTCACGTTGTGCTCTGGAGCAAGTTCAGTTAAAATTGATTTCTTAACTGGCGCTTATTGTCACTCTTCACTTTGAACAGGACTTATGGTCCTAGGGCATTATCATATGTTCAAAGTTCACAGTTTGAAGAATTTTACATCGATGATTAATGTTCAATCATCGTACTAAAAATCAAGGACTAAAAAAATATAAACTGTTAATCAAAGAAACCAAACAAGAATGCGACCTCAATTATACTCGTCTTCTGTTAATTACTGGAGACAGGATGTTTAATTTACTTGAAACTTTTGCTCCCCAAGTTGGCAGAGTGGACTGCAAAGCCCCGAATTTTAAACCGGGTGCCGCAAGCAAACTTTGGGTAGCCGTGAGAATGCTAGAGAATGGTGTGAACACGTACAAAGTGTTTACATTTCTTTTGTGCAGCTAGTTCCCTGGCTGGTGCAAGGGAACGGCAACGAGCGGGTGGCAAATGTTTGCTTTCACTCGCATTTATGTTTATTTGTTAACGTAAAAGGAGATGCAGTACTTAGAATATTCTGTTAAATGAGAGAGGGAATATAAACTCTGTTGAAGCTCACAAAGCTGTGTGGATAGCAAATCGAGGAAAAAGAAACATTTTTTATCTAAGTTTCTTCAACCGTTATGTTTTAATCTGTCATAAATAAATAGTTAAGTATTGCAGATTTGTGTAAATAGGTATAAAGTGTCTAACTTCGACTACAACATCAAACTACGTTGATACTCTGCTACAGGTAATCTTTATGATTGACTTAAACTTTATTGAATCAAAATAGTCTTTACACAGCTATTTTAAATTGTACATTTATAATTCAGGAAATCCTATTTCCCGCCACTACTTCCGCTTCTCTCTTGCATCCTTCTAAGACAAACGGTGAGTCGGGTGGTGGACTTAAGGACTTTTACTGTTATTGTTATTTGGCTTGGGAATGTTTGCCATCCTAGACTCCTGCATACCAGGGAATATGGATTTCAAATGTATTTTCTTCTGTTTGATATTTGCAGCGGATTTTAAAGTAATTCCTACTCTACTTTTGTTTGCTTATTTTCTGCAACTGGCCTGATTTTTTTGTGACATTTGGTGCGCTTGCACAAATGGTATTCGTGAGTTATGAGGCTTCGTTTCAGCATATTTATCTCGCTCGTAAATGAATTTAGGTATATATTATAGTCTCGTTGGACTTGAATGTTACTTACTTATTTTATTGATGCTAACTTATCTATATGCTCAAATAACTTTTTTTTAGGTTATCTATGATATTGTAAGTTAAAAAAAAAAACAGTAAAAATTAATAATACCACCTTTGTTAATTAAACATACAAAACAAAAGCAATTATTTGGCTAGGATAAAGAAGCAGTTACGAAAATAGCACTCCAAAGTCTACAAGCTTCAATTTAACAGTAACGTAACAGTTATGAGTAACCCGCCAAACTGTAAAGTTACGGAGACGCCTCATTAACCTGTCTGAGGTACACTTGAGACTCATTGTGTCAGTAATCGACGACTTCAATCGTTTGTTTATACGGCCCAGCGATCAGACGGTATTGTAAACGTAATACAACTAAATTATGTTCAGTTTAAGGATGCTGAGAACAATGTTCATGTTAATATGAACCAAGTATGCAGTAACATAAACGATAAATACAAATCAAATGCCTATGTTTATTGTGGTGAGCGATTTATGGAAGCGTCGCCTTGTAACTCTTAGCTAAGGTTAAGTTTAGATTGGTCCGGTTTTATTTCAAGTATGTTTATTTATATTGAATTTTATAAATGTCCTCAAGCTCATGCTGATTTATAATCTTAAGTACTTCAAATGTTCTTAAAAAACTACGTATGTTCAGAATAATAGCGTCAGTTTGTAAAATATTTATGCAATACTATATTGTGAGCCATATCTAAAAATAAACCCTAGCAATTAAATAAACAATACCAGTAATCTAACTACTAAGAAACATCTTGTTCTAAATAAACGACAAACCGTTGAAGAATCCCCATCACGATAATAATCTCTTTTTGAATTAATTAAAGCTTGACTTAAATTTGTATCATATTCCTTTTACTACATAACATAAATTCATGACAATTACCCAAGCGCATATGAATGACACTCATTACATAAAAGTACATAATAAAAAATATGAAAAACCTGCATCGTTAAAGCATGATTTACTTCGTGACTGACAATATAAAAAATGTCATCAAAACTTGGAATTAGAATTAGCTAACAACTTACTTACAAGTCATAAAGCAAACTGACTGGGAGACTAACGCTCTAATCAAATCTAATCCAGTTAAAACTTTTCCAATAAGCCTCCCCCACAGATGCATTCCTTCACCACCATCGTAAATGTTTGCAGAATGACTCACGGGTTCAAATGTACGAGTATAATCTTCTACAGGTTTGGTCTTGGGTATGTACTACTTTGGGGCAGTATTGATAATCCTGACCACGCAATAGCATAATGGATTAAAAAGGTCAATGCATTTCGTAGGCGTTGTTGTGAGCTCGCTTAATGGTTCCTCAGGGAGCTATCTTTGGCCCATTGATTTTAGCATCTTATAGATATTTTTTAAGTTGATACAATCAAGTTGTAAAGTACATACACAAAAAACTATAATACTGGAAGCAAAAGGTTTAAGCATCAGCATTATGCTTCGGTCCGCGGGTAGCTGGTTTCTTAAACCCTTGACTCTTGTATACGATAAAAAGAGGTGCATTTAGCAACAACGGATTACTATACTAAATGATAATTATATTATTATGGTGATCATACATTGGTATGATTGAATTAGAAAAATAAGAGTATTTTAATCACGACTGGCTATTTTATCTATAAAAATGAAAAAGAAAAGAAAAAATATAGACAGAGCCACCCACTGAACGACGATGGGCATATTTATAGTAATTTGGTGCAATTTTTTTCATGGTAGTCAAAGACTATTTTTAGGGTTTCGTACCTCAAAAGGAAAAACTGAACCCTTATAGGATCACTTCGTTGTCCGTCTGTCTGTCTGTCAAGACCATTTTTCTCAGGAACGCGTAGAGGTATCAAGTTGAAATTAATATCAAATATGTTAGTCTATGGTCCCTTGAAGTTCTAAAAAAATTAAGCTTCAAAGTCAACGCAATAAAAAAATACGGCGATATAAGCGACATTATTGCGACATATTTCGATACTCGCAAATAAATCAAAACCTATAGGGTACTTCCCGTTGACCAAGAATCATGAAATTTGGCAAGAAGAAAGGTCTTACAGCACAAGTAAAGGAAAAAGTCCTAAAATTGTAAATTTGTAGTTTTATCACATAAAAAAAAATTTTTTTTGCGATTACAAACTTAAATTTTCAGTTGGAAAATTGACCGTGGCGTATATCGATGTATGGCAGAACATGTTTTTCAACTACAATGTTAAGTTTGTTTTAGGGATAAATTCATCCTAACTACGGAACCCTTCATTGTGCGTGGTCCGACACGCACTTGGCCGGTTTTTTTTTTTATTGTTTGTGTTTAGGAGAGTTGTACATTGTTCTCTGATGCTGTATATTTGAAGCTGCCCTTATATCCTTTTTGTGTCTCGGTATTATTAGCGTTCCATTCACTTTTAATCTGGTATACAAGCTATGTGCGTCCTTACACCAAGATAATTTAGTATACATACAGATATGAAGGACTTTTACCTGCAATAATCATGTGTGTGAAACACAACAAATGTAGATTGCGTTGTGATTTCGTGTTAAACTGCCCTATTATAACCTCAGATAGTTAGATGTGCCATCTTTTTGGAAATGTATAACAGAAGCGTATGCATCCGTTCTGGACCCTCTGTATGCATTGTTTTGACTTTCTAAAGAGTCTGGGTCCGTACTAGACATCACAACGTACGTACTAGGTATCGTCCACATACAGGTGAACCTTTGTGTTTGAGACATTATATTATATACAAAGTTTTTGATTTAATAAAATAATATATTCCACACCAATTTACTGATAAAACGACACTATCTTGTTGCATGACTAAGGAATATTATCATAACCAGCATGTTTAATATCATTACTTTGCACGAACACATCAATATTTTATTTTAGTACCTATCCATAATAGCGAAGCAATAATTCAGCCACGAGTTTAACAGAATTGTTTGCTAATTTCTTTTAAATTAACCCTTGGAAGCAAAAATAAAGAGAGAAAGAGAGAGAGAGACAGGGAGAGTTTAGGAAGAAATTGGTAGGAATAACGTTATTCCAGTTGTCGGGATACCAAAACTTGATCTCGCGTCTAGCCGACGGGCCATTTAACTAATGAGATAAATCTCCTTGGGGTAGATGTTTACCCCAAGCATCTGAACAAGTAATCTTTCAATCTTTTAATGACATAAGTTTGGGTGCGCGATGATTGTCGGATTTTTCGCTGCGATCATGAGGATTACAAAAACTCCCAGTTGGGTACAATAAATTAAGATGCTTGAGAAAGTGTGGGTAGTCTAACAAGATTTTCTGGATCCTTTATTTTGGTTGGTTAATATTTGCTATTGGGTTTATGTGATTAAGAAAGTAGTATTTGATAAATGCTTTAGTAAAGTTATTGTTTACTTTCTGCATTTTAATTGTAAAAGAAGCGAGATTGAGTTGTTAGTTAAACTAATACGTATAGAGGATACAAACAATAGAGGGACAATGAGTATCATTTTGGTAATCAAATATGACGTAAAGTTGATACAAATAAATAAACGAGTATTTTTTTTATGTAAGAGTAAATTTATAATGCTTCTCATTTACACAGAAAACATTACCAAAGCGAATAAAATCCATCCATCCGTCTCATTTCAAATACTAATAAAATAAATTTGTCTCATAAAACATTCAGCCATTTAGTTACCATAATTTCCATTTTTCCTTATTTGCAAGTAAGAAATTTAAGCTAACGGAAGATTTATGTACAGTGCAAAAAGAGCAAAATATTAATCAGAGATACAACGGTAGATGGGTATCATCAGTCACATAACACCATCCCCTAGACAGTGAGCGCGATGGAAGGGAAACGATCAAAAATATAATCCATTTCCTTGTAGTGGATGGGTCATGAAACATGTTGATCTATTCGAATGATATTAACACCAATGTATACCATGTTTTACGCAAATAAATGATTTACTTACTTACTTACATGAGATAATAACGCAAAGATATATGATCTCACAAATATGACACCTACATTAGTCTTTAATATTCAAAGTATACGTTATGTTTTATTCATAGACTTTGTTACTTTATCGCACTTTTATAAAATGTAAGGACTTTTACATGGGTATATGAAGGAATATATATTCCATCTGTCTTCATAGACGTTTCTATATGTCACAATGGCATGCAAGCTGCATGCAGGGGCAAGTTACAGTTAGGTATTTGCGGCTTCACTGCCGATCTATCCTGTAAATACATAGGCGAAGCGATTCTTCAATAGTGTCAATACTAGCATCAGGTGGAGTGATAGCTCGTTTCACCTATAGTGTGTTCACTATAACTTGACGCGTGACGCGTTTGGTAGCACTGAATTTTGCAGTCCTAGTTTTAATACTAATAGAGTTCAAATTGGCGACTGACAGAAGAGAACTACCAATCACATGACTGCAAAATTCAGTGCTACCAAACGCGTCACGCGTCATGTTATAGTGAACGCACTGTAAGTTTTCACGGTGAGATTTTTACAGAATAGACCGGTTAGTTTAGGCTTTCAAGGCACGCAAGTCACTAACATTAAATTTCTCTAGGTCGTCTCTCACCCCATACAGCGGCGCCTATAGGTACGTGACTTCTGTTCAACGGCATGGAATATTTTATTTCCACGGTTCATATATCTTTATTATTAAAAAATAAGCGTATCGCATAACTTTGTGAGGCGAGTAAGGTAAATAATTTCGTATCGTATATTTATTTTATGAGTACGTTTTCAGAAATGCGTGTGATTCATTATGAAATATTTATTTTGGTAAGTATTCAAAATGGAAACGTGTTTGAGACGCCTTAAATATGAAAACTTAATAATATTTCTTTTCCAATATTAAAAACGTGCAAAATAATTAAGACTCCCTTGCTAAACATGTTTACTTTATGATTTATTTTGAATAATTATGGCAATAATATTTTTCCATGAATAAAATATTACACGATATTGCTCGTATCTTTTCCTCCATTTTGCTTACCGACACCCATCACATTTTATCTTTATAGGATCAATAACTATTTACATTTAATAAAGGAGGAGTACAACAGAATCATTTTACGCAAAGTCCTCCCTCTGATGCCGTTTCGTTACGCCATTATTCAGAATAGGGGACCGAGCACTTAGCGACATTGGTCTTATTGTTATTTTTGAAACTTATTTGAATGTTAAGTCAAAATGTGAAAGAGATTCGCAAATCATACTAGCGTCACAAATCTAATTGATTTAGATTTAATTCTTTCTAAACTATATAGTCATGCTAAATTTAACACACTACATAGCTGAAGGAGATTTGATAACTAAACGAACGTCGATGTAATCAAAGAATTTAATAAGTTAAGTTTGCTTGAAGACTCATAATTTTTCATAAAATAGACCATTCATTAACATTAGCCAACCTTAATAAAGTACAACTATTGCCCATGATAAATAACATAACATCACGCCTGTAATCCCCGAAGGGTTAGGCAGAGGTATACCTATAGTAGCCCATGATAAATATGCAACAAATATTAAAAAAATACCATTTTCATGGAAAACCATAACAATACAAACTAGTTCAAGTTCATAGTACTAAATAATCACACAAAGCAGCGGATATACGTAACAACAAACAAATACAGTAAATTAATTAATAATGATTTGAGTATGAAGGGAACATCGCAATTGAAACTTCCGTCTGCCATACATCATGCAATGTTTCTTACGACATGACGGATCGTAGAGAGCCCGCGTAAGTAGAGCAACCACTGAATTGCTAACTACTTTAATTTGATCTGTTTCCATTGTAACTGTTGATTAATTGTGTCATTTGCACGTGTCATCTTCAAGCGTCGTTGTGGGATGCTGTGTTACAATGAGATGGGTTACTTAGAAATGTGTTATAGATTTCGCAGTTCCAAGATTTACTTTGTCATATTCATCCTCCATATTCAACCCTTCTTGATCGTTTTGTCTTAGATTTGGTCTCACTTGTCCATTATCATTATCATGATACGGTAGTTGGAAGAAATCCAGTCGAGGGATCGGAGTCAATCTTAATTTTTCTCAATTAGCAACATCAGACATTATCTGCCCTGACGTCAAGTCCACTCCACACGGGTCTCCCTATGGACCGTGTCGTTAGTTAATTGCCATAATCATTGCACTTAGCTAACGGATAAGGATCTTGGCACGTTTACCGTTTAAGTGAAACCAGAGGCTGCTTTCTGTTTTTATGTTTCTAATATAACTACCGTCAATTTAGAGGCAAAAAAACCAAAAGATGTATAAATTCTCTCGAGTTTTAATTAACACTGTTCGAATATCCATCTGTATCTACTTACAACCGCTACGTATAAACAAAATAATATTAATGTAATACCGCGCGTCATCGTGTATCAGACATGTCCTGATATTAAAGTTTGTCAGTTTGTCCTGGTACTGACGGCTGATAGCCAACAGCGCTTTGGGAATTCGTAACATGTTCGGGTTAAATGCATTTTGTTATTATATTTCACGTTCGAGCCCCTTTGTTATCTTTCAATGGATTAAATGAAAATGTTTGTATACATTTGGAATAATTATTTTTATTACACACATACACATAACATAACATCACGCCTGTAGTCCCCGAAAGGTTAGGCAGAGGTGCACCCACGTTTCGCCAGTTATGTTTAAGTCCCATGTAATAGGGGGCGAGCCTATTGCCGTCAACCGGGCAAATCCAGACTCCGAGTTGCTACTAAGCAATTCCTGGTGGAAAAACGCAATAACACTTTGCCCGACCTGGGAATCGTACCCCGGACCTCGTCCTCAGCAGTAGCGCATTCGACTACTAGACCAACGAGGCATTCTTTTTATTACAGCCATAAAAATGTTTTAACCGAGTTTCTCTCTTTTAATGTTTGAAACATTTTACACTTCTGTGAAGTAATGACTACATGAAAACATTACTGTCCGAATTAAAACATTAGTAAAGGCTTTATTAATATATATTATATCAGCTTTGTTAATTTAAAAACAGCACGCATCCAATTAACTTTCAATTACATTTTATACCGTTAAGAGTCTGCAGTACCTCAAATTACTTTAGCATGATCCTCCGTTAAATCGAAAATACTGCAGCATTAATTTTGAAATAAAGTTGAGGATTAATTTTATTTTAAGTATTGTTTGACCAAAACGCGATTCCATTAAATTTCCTCAACAGAAAAAAAGTACAAAGTTACCTCCCAAACCAAACAATAAACCGCTAGTATTCAGAAAATACTTCAAATTAGATCATGAAAGTTTGCATAAAATAACTGAACTAAATATAAAGCAGACACTATGTTTATTAAATTACCATTATTTTCACCGTAAAAAGAAATTACCTAAACTATCGGCGCCTTCGAGCCTTCTCCCTGTCTCGCTTGCTCGCGTAACCGCGAGAAAGATAAAGAGTGATGTGACACTGAGGTATTATGGACTATTAATGATAAAGTCTTTGAACATTACATTAGACCAAGCCCCAACCTAAATTTTCTTTAAAATTGATTCCATTCACGCGAAAGCATCACTTTCTTTAGTTACTTCGACTAATCTGTCCTGGGTCCATTAGTAACCTCTGGTTTTAGTGTCATTAATCTGCCATGACCACCGGACAGTTGACTGACACCACGTGAAGGGGAGAACTACGCACAATGTACTGCATGAATAATTTCTTTTGGGAAAGTGTGTCTGAAAAGTTATAAGAAAATCGCGCTTGAAGCCGTCAAGGTGATTGACGCACGATTTTTGTTATCGCTTTGCCTTTAATACTGTGTATCACGATTTGATAGTTAGCCATGAGTTTTTATGGGCTTAGTAAAAGCGAAATCTGTCCAACCTTTTCTCTGAGATGTGGCAAAGTCACTGATTTGTTAGAAAGGACTAAAATCGTCATAATTGTGAATGAATGAATGAAACGCACCGACCCTAGCGTGGTTTGATCAGACTCGATTACTCGAATGAACCCAAAGATTCAAACTAGCCCTTGGAGCATTATGTTGCATGGGACTACCAGAGGCCATTGCATATCAAATAGTAGACCGGGGGGCGCTATAATGGTAGGGAAGAAGTGCCCTTACAAAAATATTGTACTTACAATAGCTGTTTCTTTTAACACTTTCGACTCCACCCACTTTTCGTAGAGCTCATACGCCATGACGCCATAAACATTATAGCAAGTTATAATATTAAAAAAAAATATGAACATGATAAATTTAAAAACCCACGTTACAATACTATTAAATCTTGCTAAAATTTACAACTGATTTTATTTTCACAGTTTATAGTTTTTTTCGCTAAGAAAAACGGATATTTATAATGAGCCCTCCGTAAGGCGTCATATGCGACTTGAGTGAACCCTCCAGGAGGGCCCGGCACTGAACGTGTTAACCATATTCTACCTGAACTGTGGTGTGCAAATATCTATTAAACATAAAATATTTCGTACATTAATCATTCATTTATTTATTTAATTACGTAATTTTATTATTATTTAACTTACAAAAAAAATTAAAATTAAATTACATTTTTATCATATAAAAAATCTTTATCTGTAACCCCTGCCATTACTATAAATACCAATCAATTATTAAATCTAAAAAACTGTTTATTGATGGGAGAAAACTGAAATAGCTACTCGGTCTTAGAAATCAAAGGAAATCTAAAGTACCTATTTATTAATACGAGTAGTATAGTGGGCAAAGCACTTACTCAAGCATTTAAAAAAAGGAAGCTGAGGCCAGTATACTTACAATACAATACCACCCACGCATTCCTTAAATTCCTGACACTAGTAAACAAAAAAGTTTCAGAATGTTTACTTTTTTATGTAGCAACCGGAATCAAGGTGCATACTCTTTAAGGTCGTCACGTCTCATTTGGATTAGCCACCCATCCGTGTTCAGACAGATCGATCACATTTCAAAACTGTATAACTTCCACATAAAATTGTACGGTCATCAATTATAATCTGCTTATAATGTCCCCACAGCTGGGACACAGGCCTCCTCTCTTCGAGAGGGAGTAGGCTGCAATCCACCTGAATCACATGTCTTCGAATTTTTAGTTCTTAGACACGGCAGTTTCCTTCACCGTTTTGGGAGCACTGGTGATGAAATTATTTACACAAATGAAGCGCCTGCCTGGGATCTAACCCACGACCTACAACGTGTAAATTGTTACCACTGGGCCACCACTGCTCGGAAATCATACAGTGCCCGGCCATAAATATGGCACAGCTTTTGAAATAATCTTGTGTCCTCTTTGTCTTTTTAGAACGTCATCTCTGGAACTTATATGGCAGCTTCTTTCAAAAGTTCGTTGGGCCATTTTTACGGCCGGGCACTGTAAAATGTAAATACTTTGACCTAATAAAACATGTTTCGAACAAGAACCTTTAAAGCAAATAAAGTGTTGTCCTACAAAAGAATCGTAAACATGAGCTTTAAGTTTTACATCGTGTGCGAACATAAACATTGAACGTTTCTCTAAACAGAGGAGGTTTATTCGCAACATTCCGATGGTTCCCGTTTTATTCGAGAATCCCAGTGGGAACAGAGTTACCGTACGAATCACTAACCCACTAACAATGAGCTTTCAAAGAGAAGTCCCTTGTGACTTGGATGTTTTAACTTGGAACTGCTCTTATATTGAGTAACGTTTTAGATTTTTTTACTTTTACTTCTGGTACAGGTTGCAGGATATTTTTCGATATTGCGTAAGTAAAGTCCGCTCATGCAACTTCACTTGTACATAACTTTCCTCTCATTTGTACATTTTCTGCTAGAATCATCAAAATACAAGTGTTCCTACAGGGTTGTTTGAAGCATTTTGTCCTTAACACATAAAATTTTCTTTCTACTGTGCTTTTTTATTGGCTTTTTAAAATAAAAACGCATATTTATCAAAATGAAAATAAGTATTACAGAAACTTTTTTTATTTAAAAAAAATCTTCGGTAAGGCTCACGCAGACAGGCGCGACTAGTAGCATAATTTCTATATAAAACTTCATGGAAAGTGTCGCGCTGCCTGTCGCGCTCGAGATATCGCGCCAGTCTGCACGAGCATGTATTCCAAATCCAACTTAATAGAACTCTCAGCATTAAAATAAAACCACTAATTTACGCTACAACTTACAAGGATACAATAAAATTATTCCAACTCAGGCGGTAGTGCAGTGCTCAAAATAGCGTTTGTGCAAAAATAACCGGCTGTTTCCCACAGCCGAGTGCCATGGGCAACGTAAACATTCCTAGTTAGATCGCAAGTTCATTGGCTCTTATAGGTAGAAGCTCGTTTTGCTGCAAAAATAAAAAAAACGAAAAGCAAAATTTAAAAAAAATATTCTACTTAAAATGAATAACCTGCCTTCTTCATTTTAAGGGTCTAATACTACCTCAGCGCCACCTCACTCTGTATCTCACTCGCGCACCATTCCCGCAGTCACGCGAGCAAGCGAGACAGGGTGGCAGGGAGAAGACTCCAAGGCACCGATATTTTAAATTATTTAGTTTTACGGTGAAAATAACGGTAATTAAAAAAAAAAAAACATAAAACCTGCTTTATAGTTAGTTCAGTTAATATGCAAAGTTTCATTATCTAATTTGAAGTTTTTTTTTTTTTAATACCAGTGGTTTATTGTTCGGTTTGGAGGTAACTTTGTTTTTTTTTTCTAACAAGAAAATTTATGGAATCGTGTTTTCGTCTACTTAAAATTAATCCTCAACTTTACTATATATTTATTTAAAAAGTAATGCTGCAGTATCTTCGACATAACGGAGGATCATGCTAAGCCATTTGAGGTAGGCTCTTAAAATATAACACATAACATAACACTACGCATGTAATCCCCGAAGGGCTAGGCGGAGATGTTACTCTATAGTACACGAACATTTCGCCAGTTATAAGTAGACCCCCCTGTAATAGGGGGCGAGCCTATTGCCATCAACCGGGCATCAATCCAGACTCCGGGCTGCTATTTAGAAATTCCCGAAGGAAAAACTCAATCACACTTTTCCCGACCCGGGAATCGAACCCAGGACCTCATGCTCAGCAATACTCGTAGCGCTTGCCACCAGTAGACCAACGAGCAGGGCTTGAAAACCGGTTAATTTTCTATGTAACCTTAACCGTTATTATAAAGGTTTACGTTACCATATTTCGTTAATTATTTAATATTTTGGTACAAAATAAATGGTTAACTTAAAGTGATGAAGCAATCTTTGAAGCTAATATCAATTGTTGTGTGTTCCATGTGGTGCCGGACGTAAAGAATAGCACCACCCTTTTTTTCTTCTTCCCGTGGTTGTCGTAAAAAGCGACTAAGGGACTTACTAGAGAATCGGCACTAGCGTCTGTATGCATTTTATCACCATAGGCTGGTGGGTTGCCATAATCGCCAACCCACCTGCCAAGCGTGGCGATTATGGCAACCCCCCCTACTTTTAGGGGAGGCCTATGTCCAGCAGTGGCCGTCTTTCAGCTGAAATGAGGAATGATGAATTTGTATCTTCAGAAATAAAAATTAACAGATTTCAAGCCCTGCTAACGAGCCAAGTATACTCGAACTTAAAATGTTAAAAAGACAAATTTTGTCTCCTTTCATACTTAAGTATTACTTATGCAGTTTTCTTCGGCAGTTTTATTAAAAACTATGCTACACGCGTTTAACGTAACGTCCAACTTCAGACTTTCTTTTTCAACTAATTTAAAGTTATTCTGGCCAACACTTCAATGGATATGGATGAGCTGTGGCGGATTCAATCATTGCGAATATTTTTCCCGGAATGGAAGTTCGAATAATCGAATAAAATTTGTTTTTTTATTCGATAGTAATCGATGTAATCAAGCGACATAAAGGCGGATCATTAATTCGATGGCAGCAATGAACAACAAAAACATTTTAACTGAGTCCGCGTTCCGGACTGAATCTTAATGCACGTTAATCTAAATTTCAATGGATCTGAAATAGGGTTGTCGGTTGTCGGCGTGCACTGATCCCTTAATAAAAGGTTATCGTATCGCAAAAACTTTAAGAAAATACTTTTTACCGGACAAATAACCCGCCTTTTTTTGCTTCGCCGCACGAAGCAAAAAAAGTAGGGTTATGTGTTTGACCTGTATGTATGTATGTCCGTCCCTATGATCCCTTGTAACTACTAATCGGCTGAACCGATTTTGATGAATGATATGTCGTTAGGTTCGTCTTTATTGCGCGAGTGTCACGTGTCACGTCACTGGATATATTAAAATTATTAAAGCCAAAGCCAAAAGGTGTGTTTATATAAAAAACTCCCAAGCCTATCGAGTGGGCTAACAAAATTAAGGATTTTAAAAGGTGCTTACTAAAATATATAAACATTATATGTTTAAACGTAGGTTAAATGGGAAATAACAAAAAAAAACTATCCCGAAGTGAGAGAGTGGGTGGGGTGGTGGAGTGAGTGAGTAAGAGGCCGTTATCACCTGATTATAAGGGAGTAAATAATCTAATTTACCGTCTCATTTCTCCAGTTGTAAGTTATCACTTCGATCTTGTGGTCATAAGGATACACCCTCATTTTTAAAACTGACAAAAATTTAAAACAGTATGCGTAGATGGTTTGGTCGTGTTGAGAGGATGAATGAAAGGCGACTAACAAAAGGTATTTACAAAGCAGAGGTGAGTGGAAACGCCGGACCACGCCCTAGGAGGACATAATAGTGACCTAATTGGTGATGTTCTTCAGAAAGGTCAGTAGTATTCGCAAACGGCGTGCATGTATGACTAGATGTAAGAATGTATGAACGTAGGCGAAGCAAAAGGAGTATGTAAGGAGCGTAGTAGGTGGCGTTCTATAGTTTCTACACCCATGGGATTATTGAATGAAGTATTGTATCGAATACTTTAACCAGCTTTTTACTTTTCAGAGGCTATGAAAAATATACGTGGACTTAGTCAAATTCAGGAAGTAAAATTTTCTAACTCTTTAAGAGGCAATACTAAAAAGAATTCGTTTCCATCAATCAACTTTGTTGCTTTGAGCGACCCAACTGCAAATCGCTCTGTCTTTTTTAAAACAAATCCTTTACATTTTGTTTCGTTTCGCTTTCCCAGCATTTCCCATTTCTACTGGACACTGCCTGTTCCAAACTTAGTCGTTCGTATAAATTCGGTACACAGTTCTATTCGAAATACCCGAGATTTAAGTTTTTGTGCTCAACCCTAGTAATAAAATTGATGGCGCCAAAAGTAAACGATTTCAACTCGTTACCTATTTTGTTGTTTACAGTATTTTAAGCTCGGATAATTGTGTTTACAGTAAACTAATTAAATAGGTAGAATAAGTAGTTTTTTGACTTAATTTTGTGGGATTCGAATTCTGCGAAACGTTTCTATTAACCTAAACAATTAGATATACAGTTTGAATCGAATCGATAGGGTTGAGTTCAATAAACTACTTATTTATCCGAATGAAATGATTCCGAGATGTACTGAGTAGGTATTGAGAAAGAAGATTAAATAATAGAGAATTTTAGTAATAATAAATGCTTTGTATATCTAAGTAAATCTATAGTATCGTTCTTTTTTTTTTGTTCCCGGTTTGGTAAATCGTCATGGACAACCTCCGCCCTAGAGCGGGCGGCTGGAGGGGTCTGTCAGACTCTTACTGACTAAAAACCACAACGGTGTTCCCTTCCCACACTTGCACCGGTGATCATGGGATCATGTGCGACTTCCGCGATCCCCGGGAATCTAACCTAACCTAACTAAAACTATTAAAAAACTAAAATATAACCTCGGAAAATTCCTCCGCATCGCTGTCGACTGGCAATGTTGGTATCGAAAAGGCTGGCGGCATTGCCTCGTTGTATGGCAATGCCGCCCAAGGCCCAAGGCCAAGGTAAAAGCCAGCCCTTGGGTCACGGGAAGTGTCAATCAGCCGTTTGGAGATTTCGTTGAAACAAACCACGAGCACTCGACCCGAGGGTTTAAACCTCAAACGGCTCGAAAATATAATTACCGATAAAGTTATTATACTTTCACCACTTGAGGTTTTCCGCAGCCGCAGCAGCAGCGCCAGCACAGCACGCCGAACCAGGAAGATGGGATGGCGCAAGAGAATCAACACACGTTGCATCCCACACTAAAGGCCTACACATGGAAATAGAAAAAAAAAAAGAAGAAAGAAAGAAAATACGTTTATTTGCGGTAAACATAACGCAAAGAAATAAAAACACAAAAAAAATACAAAAAAAGACATGCCGTCCAGTCTCTTGCCATCGTTGTGTGCCAAGCCATTGGGGTTCTAATACAGCTGCAACGCCAAAGGTGACAAGAGTTGTCGGATGATATCAATAATATTCGCGTGCCGCACCAAGCGACCCGCACTTCGGCTGCGGCTGCGACAGGCCTTGGTGACCGAGGCTGTTGACAACTTCGCTACAATGACAGCGATGAGAAGAACAACAAGGAGCTCCTAGTCTCAGGGAAGCAGTGAGGCGGAAAATAGTGTCGTCGAACAAAGTGCCTACGTTCGACGACGGTAGAGCTTAAGGCACAGCCAGCAGGCGCACACGCTCCGTAGTAGTGGGCAGACTGGTCAAGCAAATTGTTCTGTACTACACTGCAGAGCGGCTCATACTACCGTCTCTGGGAAGATGGATTGTCGGGTGGATCTGAATTCGGACAAGCGAGTCTCCAGACATCCACAGCCTCGGTGAAGACATCAAAATTAATCAGTGTGCAGGCTAGGACTTTCCTGATTAATTTCTCTGTGCCGTAGACCGAGGATAGGACATTTTTCGAATAGAGAATTAATTCGAAAACTCCAAAGATGTCTGTGAGAGTCTCTCGTACTCTAAAGATGCTTAATGCCCTTCTGACTGCCAACCCTGAATGTAATGTGAATGCGCATGAATGGAGTAAAATTATGCGAAGCTATACGTCTGGTGTTCTGTGAGAGAAAGTATGCAAGGAAGACCACTGTTCCATGTTAGTTTTAAATTAAATTATATACAACATAAATATTGTCAACGTAATAATGAAATTGTTTCTATGTTAATTAAAGTAATTGGTGTTGTACCGTTTTAATTAACTATAAAGGCTCGTACAGACTCGTGCGATATCGCGGGCACGACAGGCACCAACAAAGAAATTGCGCTACTAGTGTCGCGAATCGCACTAGTCAGAACAAGCCTTAAAGAAGAAGTGACATTAAGTATGTAAAAGTAAGGAGACGCCCCGGGCGTCGGGAGTCGCAGGCCGATTTCCGGCCACCGTAGACGTCAGCACCAACTGACGGGGTCCGTCAGGACTAATGCCTGCCAAGGTTGCGAGTTTGTCCGAAAGGGATATCGTGGCCCTGGCACACAGGTAACGGAAGGAACACGGGTGGGTTTTAGTCAGTAAAAGTCTGACAGCTCCGCCCAGAGCGGGAGAAGTTATTTGATAATTGAAAAAAAAAAATGTATGTAAAATTAGTTGTACTTTTGAAAGTCTAAAGCTTTGGTTTCTTCTCAAAGGAGTTCCGATGGCCTTGATTAAAATCTGTAATTAACAGTGTTTGACATGTAAAAAAACTATGTATGTAGACCGTTCACCGCTTTCTTAGAAAACCAAAGCATTACACATTACTTAATAAAATGTCGTTCACCTTTTCTTCGCAGTATAAATTCATTGCCAGTATTAATCTATTGTAAAGCCATTGTCTACAAATTCCCTCCGAAATACAAGTGAAAAAAATCGGTAACCAATCGGTATTTCGGCACCGATATTAATTCGTATTGTATTGTTATTACGGCCATTAATCATCATTGTTTTATTGTTCGCTTTGATATAACTAACATTTGTTTCGAGGAACAACTGGACGTGCTTTTAACAATTATTAATATAAATGTTTAGTTGCGATAAAATCCGTTAATCTCCAAACATCCTGAGAATTTCAAACGTACGATATAAGTAGATTGTGTTATCTTAATCTTATTTAAGAATCTAATCAAGAATGAAATGAAAAAGAAATCTTAATTAAGAATGAAAACAATGTATAGTTGAAATTTCTTACTTGACAAGTTTTTTACCCGATTGTGCGACAGCAAAGACAGGGTTATGTTTTTACTGGAAACTACAGCAGGTTAATCGACTGAATGACTTTTTTTTTTTTAAAGAACTCTTGGCATTTTTTTTCCAGCAATTTTGTTGCGTGGTTCAAAAATCTTTGAGGGTTCTATTACCTAAGCCACTGTAAGGCTTCAACATCAATGAAGACAAAAAACAATACCACCCCAAAATTAAGCTCACAACAAAAACTGTCACTTGACAAAAAATCAAACAATCAATAACGATTTACAGTTAAGCATAGTTCATTGTGCTAAACGTTCCCGCCATCGAACGACAAAGCCGGCGACATCTTGCTGACAAAGGGCGTTCAGCAACGTACCACAATGGGCGTTCAGGACCAAATCGTTCCACAAAGCCCTCGGAAGCCACTCGATATCGCCACTAATAAAAACCGGATCCCGGATACCGCGATACCGAACACGGCGACTACACTTTTTTCCGCAAAAAAGAGAAATCCCCAAAATTTAGAGCTCGCTTCATAAAGTACGGAGTTTTAAATTTTGGAGCCGTTTTTGTTGGCTTTTTCGTTTGAGGATTTTTGGCTGCGGTATAGTGGGTGGCTATACTGACTGTATGAGAATTACTATTCCTAGTTTTGCATCATATTCTACTATTGATTGCAAAGCAAGTGACAGATGAGCACTTTGTGCAAAATCTTAATCGTTCTTTCATAGATCTTTATGCAAGCTCGTTTCTAATTAAAAGAAGAAAAGTACAATTTTCTATTCGTCTTTGTAAAGTTAATTACAATTGATTTTCTTCGAAATTAATGGCCGCCCGTCATGAAATAACTCCCCACTACTTTACTTCTTATTTGTTTTATTGATTTAGGTTCAATATCCTTCACTGTTATTACGTCGTGACACAGTTTTACACGCTAATAATACGGCTTTTCTAATAACATGATTGAAAGCAAAAAAATATACTTCTATTCAAATATTGACTTTAGCTTACGAAGATATCTTCTGGAATATCGAACATTTCAAGTCACCATCGAAATTACGTGTATCACGTTTTTTCCGTTCACTGGTATCACATGATTAGCCTGTACCATCCCCCAAAACGAAGCCTCGAAATAAAAATGTATCGCACGCATATTCACTGCAAACATCCTCGTCACACAGCAAAAAGTGTAAGATCCTCAGGCCAAAGCACACAATAGTAAGACGATATGTCTGGAGGTTGCCAAACAAGTCACCCCAATAGAAAACAAATTGACATTTCAATAGAACTCGCCCGAGGACCAGCCTATTTGCAATTCAAAGAACCACTCTTCAATAACATGCCAACGTATGGAAATAAGTGCGTTTTGAAAAGGATGTGATTTCTGTAGTAGGTACCTACTTATGTGAGGACATGGTTACAAGGAAGTTTTTTTGGTAACTATAGGGATATTTGAGGAAAATTTGGTCAAAGGAAAAATATGAAAATTATGTAGAACAGCAATTTTCATTCATAATAAGTTAGGGAAGAAGGAGCTTGTGGCTAAGTAATAGCTGCCGCACGGGTCGATGGATCAGGTTAAGTTTCGCTTGCCGCAGTTGGTCCGTGGATGGGTGGCCATCTTTTCATACCAAGATTCCTCCGTGCCTCGGAAAGCACGTCAACCCGTTGGTCCCGACTGTCATTTGTAGATCTTTGACAGTTGTTACGGGTAGTCAGAAGCCCAAAAGTCTGACAACCAGTCTTACCAAGGGATATCGTGTTACCCAGTAACTGGGTTGTGGAGGTCAGTGTCTCCATGTAAAATACTGGTATTCAGCTGCATCCGGTTAGACTGGAAGCCAAACCCAAGATAGTTGGGAAAAGGCTAGGCAGATGAATAATTCAGGGAAGAAAAAATCTTGTCTGTATTTTTTCAACGCTGTTTTGTAAACAAGTGTCCTTAAAGCTAGAGAGCTATTCATTTATTATCTTAGCAATCATCTCTGAGCATCTTCTTACATTCTACAACATATCCTTATCTAGTTCCAATGATAGTCATTCTTAGAAGTCCTAATTTGTTGCCACAGTATTCATAACCACTGTCCCCGCACTCAACAACTTAATAGCACAGTAATAAAGTTACTCTACGTGGAATAGTAGCTAAACAAATAAACTCGTGTGACGTAAAGTGCATTAACAAAGTTCCCTTACCCCGAATGAGTCAGTGCTCAGGATCCCTGCGGGGAAGACGCGCCCCCTGCAGGGTAATTCAACAGGAACCCACTGATACTACATTTATTATGGTTTCCTATACAAAACTTATAATAGAAACTTGTAAGCCTTTTCAAATCGGAAGAGACTGGATAACTTTTTATACCGTTTTTGCAAGATAATCATTTGCACAAACTTACTTTTTCTTTCGAATCCATTTTTGATCGATCAACGATAATAATATGAATTTTAGAAGGTTAAATCGACTTTCCTTTGTTCTAGAAATATTGATTGAAAAGGTAGTAGTTAATAGTTTAATGACGGTAATCAAGGGAACCTTTCTACCAACCGAGGCATTTTACGACGTAAGTAAAAGTTTTGATATGAAATTACTGCAGTAAGTTCCGTAATGTAAGTTTATTATCATGATGACGGATATTAAATTAAAATCCACTCTACAGTGACTTACTTATTGACGTATTGTTCTTCTGATTCTATTAGCGATAGAGAATGCAAGAGAAATTTAAATTAAAAGTGATGTAGGTACCCACGTACTGTTCTTTATAAGCTCGTGGTTAAACTTCTCATGTAAATCATATAATCCAAAATGGGTACGTTCAGCCGACAACAGAAAACGTAATCATCTGATACGCAACCATTCGTAAAAAGCAATCTTTCTTTCAAAGCGACGACAATTCGAAAGTATGGCGTTTAATATTAAGAGCATTACGTCACACATTTTTTGTTGAAGCTTTATGAAAAATAGACTCATCTTGGATTACTCATGCTAAGTGTTGAAAGCGATGAATCATTTTATCTAAAACGAGGTAAACGAGGAAAAATGCTTGTTAATATTTGAGATTTATATTTATGTAATCGGTTGCGATTGTGCGGATCTTTTCCGGTATTTAATCATAGTTTAACAATGATTACTTGACGTTCAAGTTATGTAAATATGTATTAGGTACGCCGGAATTACACGCTTGACATTTGCCTTTCAATTAGCAAAATTTAATCCGGGTACACATAAAAATAAATCGTTTAAAGTCGCCGACAACCTGAATTTTTCCGCCAAAGTGCATCAATTTGGTTGAACCGTATAATGTTGACATTGCATAATGTAACAATTTACAAACAATAATAATATAAAATAGCTACACTATAACATCAAAGCCCATACGACGCCCTAATTAATCGCTACTCTTGTGTAATAAAACATCCAACGGTCTATGAAGTGACATAATTATCTAATAACAATCTCTACACGTGTTCACACCGCCATCATCCGGCGAACATTTAATCCGATATTACGAAATCCTACATCTGCACGGTATTAAGTAATCGTACGAATCGTACGTCCCGTACAATGGTAGCTACACGTGGTCCCGCAGTTACGAAGAACAATAAAAATTATTTTAATGCCCGCACATATTATTTCGTTGGGCCCCGAAATGTGCGACATAATTGTCGTTAACAAGAAAACGTAATACAGTCGTGCGTTCATGCGGAGTTTATGAGTGTTCGTGAATGGAAGGAAAAAATCGATTTTCTCTTTTGTTGGGACGCTATGAAATGCATGTTTATGTTGCGTGCCAATATTAGTGTGGAGTCTGAAGGAATTTTGATTATCTACTGATAGAAAAATATTTGGTATACAGGGTGGAAGGGACATCGACGCGCATCCAGGATTCAGTAAAAAATTTTCGTCGGTTATTTAAAAAAAATTCGCTGTTCCATACATTTTGACCGAGTAGGTAAGTATTGCACTTCTTTAGGAAACAGCTGTTTTTTTTTAAGTTACCGACGAGAAATTGCAACGCACGGGGGTCAAGTATGATGTACTGAATCCATGGTTACAGGTTTCGCGTCGATGTCCCTTCCAGCCTGTATATGCTTATATTTTTAATTTATCGTTCCTTTCTTTGTAGTGTTAAATATGTCAATAGCTCGATGTGAAACGGAAACAGGCCCAGACAGGAAATTATAAATAAGTACAATTAATCTTAACTCTTTTCATACTTCCATTACCAAACCGATAAATATCCTTATCAATTGACACAACAATTTAAATTAAAATCCCTTCACAAAAACATGTGGGTAGTTTAACAAAATGTACATTTCATTCATTGCCTTCATCTGTTTATGAGTTGCATCAACAGGTCTTTGTTTCCCTGTGACGTAATCGGAACCGAAATTAGAAAAATAGAACGAAACGTTCTTTGTTCAAAATGGAAAAAATCCGTTAACAGACGTCAATTCTCGAACACATTTGTAATAATAGAGCTTTGACTCTTTGAGTGCTCTAGCAAAACTATGTTTGTGGTTATTTATATTTAGGGGGAGATCAAATTAAGTTTTATGAGCCGTCAAAAAAGGTCCTTTGTCTCGAGTTCTTTTGTTGATTGTCGAATGTTGTAATAAAATTATATTGACTGGGACTCTGTGCATATTTTATAAGCATTCGTTGTGATTCGTTCCCATTTTGTGGTCTTCAATGTTGCTCAGTAAAATTATGGTCCATAAATTATTCCCCACATTTTTGTGAGCGTACATTTGAGCTTTACGCTGCCTTATTTAGCGAGTCTCTCACTCTGTATTCCGTGGTTCCGAAAGTAAAAATTAATGAAGCTGTACATGAAGTGCGGATTCATTAGGAAATGTTAATTAAAACCGTGTGAGTTCTCAATTTAGACGTAGTAAAAATAAGGGTCATCAAGTGAACCAGTAATTTCCTGCGCGTTAGATACTCCTCTAGTGTAACAACAAATTTATTACCGACTATTTATAGTCGGGCGCTAAAACTCCAGAGGAGGTTATCGTGAGTATGCGCCGAGCTTTACGAGTGCGGCTTGCGATACGACTAATTTGTAGCACAGTGTGGAGGTAATCTTATCTTAATTGCAGAAACACTTGAGATTAACCGAAAAAATCTAAGATAACTTATATATTTTTTACCTTGCGCTGGTTGAGAACATGATGCCAAGTTCGTAGTACATACCTGTAACAATAAAGTACACAGTTAGAATAGCGGGCAAAAATAATTAAAGGAAAGCGAAGTGCTAAGTTAATTAAAACAACAATAAGTTTGTAATCATTGATCTTCGCATAATTTAATGTGATAGGAAAAACCAATTAGTTTTATAAAGAAATCAGTTTCAATCATGTCTGAAAGAATTAGATTTGAATATAAATTAACCATATTTTGCATCGATGTTATTATAATTTAATTGTTACAATGCCTAATCGCGATGCTTGGTTTATGCATTCCATAATTAATTAATATTTCAATTAATTACATTTAATAAAAATAATCAGTATACGTATTGAGAATGCACAGCACTATTGATTATCTGCGTTTTCCTAATTTAAATGAGCTGGAGAACCCCACAGGCTAATTACTGGGAAATACCGATCTCTTTGAGGTTACACAAATAGTTGGTACATTTTCGGGCTTCTGACTGCCCCGTAACGAGTGGCACCGATGATGGCTTGACTTGCTGACTTAGGTACCTACTTTAAGAGGCTAAAGAAGTCTCTTTGGTAACACATTCAGTATTTTTATCTCATGAAGCGACGCGCGCTTAACTTGTGGTTACCAAGTGTACAAACACGCTATATTTTTTTTAAATATAAATGTTTGTGTAAGTGTAGGAGCTCTCGATACCGTCCGAGACAGTGGTGAAGACGGATGTGTGTTTGTGAGTATTATGTGATGACGCTATTCGTCTTCACGCACACATTCACAGAGTGATTGTACACTTGGTTACCACAAATAAAGCGCGCGTCGCTTCGTGAGATTAAAATACTACTTAAGTATTATTATTAATTAATTGACTGGAAACCGACCCTAACATAGTTGGAAAAAGGCTAGGCAGATTGATTGAGTATTCATTAACTCTTAATTATTCCTTTATGAATAAAACTACTGACTTTAACACTAGGTATGCTTTTCGAGCTGACTGTCGAATATTTTCTTATTCTTCTAAAATATATAAAGTAGCGTTTATCTCTTAATAAATGCCATTAACTTATCAAATATTCGTGGAGGTCGATTGGCAAACCCATGCAAAATAAACCTCTACAGTAGGTACCTACATACATAAAGAATGGTAACCCAACAGCGCATTTAGGTTTAACTTTAAAATATAAAAAAACAAATCATCACATCACACTATCACACTAATATTCTAAAGGCGAAAGTTTGTGAGTGAGTGTGTGTATGTTTGTTACTTCTTCACGCTCAAACGGCTGTACCAATTTTGATAAAATTTTGTATGGAGGTAGCTGACACCCTGGATTAAGACATAGGTTACTTTTTATCCCGATATTCCCACGGAATCGAGACTTACGCGGGTGAAACCGCGGGGCGCAGCTAGTCTAATCTAAATCAACAATAGTGCATACAGATATAACTCCATAAACTTCTACAATGTGCAATCGGAATACCAGCTAAGCGTATTATTTAGCAATTTAACTCAAAACGACTTTTCGAACAAGCTTTAGCGGGAATTTAACCGCAAATCGGTAAATGCATTTGATTTCGAGAATACAGTAATAACTGCACCGAGCAGGGACGCTACTAGTCATTACTTCTCTATCGATAAATCGTATAAGTAACCGTCCACACGCTGCGATTTGCTGAGTTTTATTGCGATTGACGAGTGTCGATAAGTCCAACCCCACGCCCGCCCCATCCAATTACTTACAGTACGGAGACTGCGTGAGGACGCATCCTTATCTAAATTTCATCTGAAGAAGTCGCGGAATCAAGCCGCTTGCCCTTTTATGCGATTGTATCGTGATATAAACATCGCAATTCTATTTTATATCGACACGTAAATGAAGATAAGGCACCGATGCTATCTATTTATACAATTGTATTGACTTATAATGGAAAATGTTGTCGATGTTCGTGTAGAACAACAATTGTTGGTGCACTTAGAAATCATATTGATTTACGAGTCTTTGTATTTTCTGTAGTTAATAAATCGCTTGAAAGAGTACAAGTCTCTTAGTAGGTCTGTATTAAGTCGAGTGTACCTTTCCATTGTATGAGAAAAGTTCTGTATGTATCTAAGAGTTGGGTCAGCAATTTGGTCTCGCAATAAAAACAAAACTATCGCAGTTGAGTATCCTTCTAACTGCAATATATCCTTGTCTTCATTTTTCTTTTTCTAGTATTCAGAAAAACATTCACATTCATTCAAGTTTTAACTACTTAGATGATAGACAATCCAATTTATTATAAACAATTGGTTACAATTCCAAAAATACAAACTGAAATCCTGAACTATGAACTTCAGAATCATAAATCCAACCAAAAATTCGATCCTCAATCAAAAAGCAGAAACAAAACAACAGTAAAATAATTACGAAAGGTATATCATATCTAATTGGAACTTATTCAAAAATTTAATCAAATAGGTGGTGGATCCGGTTAATCAAAGTTAGTCTTAAGTTTTGCTCCGGGTTACCCGGAGGATTCCCCGGTTTTCAATTTTCCAGTTGATTTATCCAAGGATGGTTTAGATAAGCTCTAGGCAGGGGGACCGTATGGGAATCTTTCTTATTTGGCCACTGTGGATGAGAAATGGGTAGCATATTTTTTTTGTTCATGTTTCGGCCCGATTATTGGTGTTTTGGTGTGGAATCTTTGTAACTGAAATGGTGGAGATAGTTAGTTTGGGGTTTGATTCTCGCACTAAACAGTTAAATTTCAAATAAACTCATGAAGTTTTTAAAATTATTTACAAGTCATTCAGTCAGGTGCAAGAATTTTGTTTTCAAGTTGAATTCCACTGTAAATTTCTATCAAACAGAAATTTTCATCTTGTGATCAAACTCTGAGCTATTAATAGTTAGAATTTGGGTGTTTTGTGTTTTATACGAGTAGTAGGTGAACACACATTCTAGCCATAATACCGACAAAGAAAAAGTTATAAATAAAATCGCCTACAATTTTAAAAAATCTAACTTACAAATAGTAATGATGGAATTTGCGTCTATACACATTAGGTACCCAAGATACATTATATATATGGAACAAATCTAGTGCAATGCAAAATGTTTAAAGTTAAAAATCCCGAATTCTGGTTATCAAAACAATACCCCCTTTTAATAAGAAGACACTAACAGACATGAATCTATAATGTTGATAAATAATCAATATTTCTTCAAAGTTTACGTCATAAAGTCATAAATGACTGAAAGGAGAATGCAATTTTACTCTTCTTCGTAGTCGTTAACTTCATTTCTGAAGGTCGTGCTTAATCCGAAGTGTTGACCACTCGATGCACTATGCTCTTCCAAATGGTTCTGTCCTCAGCGGTCTTAATAGCCTTGGATACTGGTTGGCCAGTGAGCTTCTTTACAAGGTCAGACCACCGGGTAGGTGACCGCCCGCGTGGTCTTTTCTCGTCGACTTGGCCAACTACCATCAGCTTCTCTAGGCTGTCAGGGTTTCTCCGAGCAATTAGCAATTTTACTATCTACAGTTAAAAATAACGATATTGGTTACCGGTTCAAATCGTATAATTCAAATAAAACGATCACATAACAAATACGACAATATCAATTTTTAAATTTCTATATTGACACTTCACATTCAACTGGTGAAACCGGTGAACATCAATTTGATGAATCGAAAAACTCGGTTTGAATAACAATTCAAACCGAGTGTTTTTCGATTCATCAATGTTTCTTTCGGGTAGATATTTTCAAATAATGTAGGTTTTCGGAATTCAATGTCACAAATATTGCGTAACCTCGGGGGCTCCACACGTTGGTCTCAATGCCACGTTGGCGTATAATATTGCTGTTAACAGCCTACGCTCGCACCAACTTTTATAATAATAAATTATATTTTTTTCCCAAAAACACATACAGATAGTTGTACTTTAAGTTTACAATTTTAAATAAAACGTTTGGATGGTGCAGAAATCTGTACACAATAGATTAAACTCTGTCTCTTAAACTAGGGTATCCCGTATCTTAAAAGACAGTGTATCACAATGAGCTTCCAATTGATTTAAGTTTGAGTATGATTGGACTGTGTCGATTTACCTTAACTTTGGGGCCAATTCAATTTTAGATCCATACGTTGGACGAGCGGCATTGGAGTCCACATTGGGGCCAACGTGTGGAGCCGGCCTAAAAGAGTAGGTACTAAACAGCAGGTAGAGCATAATGCTCGTTACTTCGCATGAATTTGTAGGAATACGATCAAAAATTAATATTCAATTAGGTTTTTTTTTTGTTGTATACCTTTATTTCTACATAATATCTCGCCTGTAATCTCCGAAAGGTTAGGCAGAGGTGTACCTTTAGTATACCATTTACCAGACCAACTATAAGTATCCCTATTAAAGCATGAGACTCACGTCTCAACGACTAAAGTTGTTACTTGTCTTGAAACTAGGGCTCACGGTGCATCGCTATAAGGCGTACCTTGCTCGTAGTATACGCATTGTGATAATATTATATTTGCATGTTTACCAGACTAACTTTAAGTATCCCTATTATTATAGTATGAGACTCAAGTCACAACGACACGAGTTGTGATTTTTTTTCTTTGGTTGGGAAATTATCAAATAACTTCTCCCGCTCTAGGTGGAGCGGGAGGGCGTGTCAGACTTTTACTGACTAAAACCCACTCGTGTTCCTTCAGATGCCAGTGTGCCAGGACCCCGATATCCCTTTCGGACAAACTCGTAACCCTGGCAGACACGAGTTGTGACTTGTCTTGAAACTCGGGCTCACGGTGCATCGCTTAGAGGCGTACCTTGCTGGTAGTATACGCATTGTGGTAACATTATTCTATGCATGTTTACAAAAACAAGTACTCGTATAAGTATACCTTTATACTAATTGCTCGAGATGACTTTATTAGTAACTAACTTTATACCACATTTCGCCAGTTATGTTTGTCCCATGTAATCGGGGACCGGGCCTATTGCCAACCGGGCACAAATCCAGACTCTAGGCTGCTACTGAGAAATTCCAGATGGAAAAACCCAATAACTTTGCCCGACCCGGGAACCGAACCCAGAACCTCATGTTCCACCAGTAGCGCTTGTGACCAACGAGGAAGCCCACGGTTAATAGACTATTACTTTTTATGTACCTAATGTAGGTAGGTAGGTAAGTTAAATATAACTGACGAGGAACGTGTAAACTATTAGGCCTAGCACGCACTGTTGTGCGTTTTTTTACCGCATGATCTCTGATGGCTCTAGTACGGAATGTCATAGAAGTGCGCGCATTGCGATGTAAAAATCGCATGCGGTTTATTCACAGTGGGCCTCTCGCGTCACCGCACGTATTTTCGTATCGCATAGAGTTAAATGAAGTACCGTGTACTGCAGTGAAAAAAACGCACCGAAACACCGACAAAGCAGTAATATCCAATTTCATTTTTTTTAATACGCCCGTAAATCTTTATATTTTACGAAAACGAAGGCCTTATTGGGCCTTAAGCATAGTATAAATATGGACAGTACGGAAACTAGGCCCTATTGATAAATAATTACCTTCGCTCAATTGGAGCGTTAGGCACTGTGACCACTCCTCTCGACACGGCAACTGCGACTAACAGAACAGCACCGCGACAACCGCTTTGGGGTCTCGTCAATGAGCGCGTCTTTGTGAGTGTACCGATTCGAACGTTTACTGCGTAGTTTCTGTACTGTCCATATTTATACTGTGTCTTAAGGCCATCAAGTGATGCACCCAAAACCGTTTGGGGATTCTTTTTTTATGCAACAATAAATATTATATGCAGATATAGGTAGTCATAGTGCATTTTTTTCACCGCCAGTGCGCGAAGCCATGAATGACTTCGTTTGTACGGCAGAAATACCGCACCGTACTCCACCGCACCGCAGTGCGGGCTAGCCCTTAAGCGACGTAATTGAATCCAATTAATAACGTTTTGTGGCTTCTATTAAATTATATTCCTTACCATTATCAATTTTCAATTCAAAATAAAGCCTCTCAAGTTTGTAATACTCCCCAGTTTGTATTGTAGGTACCTTAATCATAGGTAGTTAGTTATACAGCGGGTATCAGAAATCATACGTGTATCACATCCCTCGCTAGGCATCCTCGCGCATTTCTGGGGGAAACGCAGTCTTATGCTAGTTTGTCATTTTGATTAGAAGTTGATTATTTATTTTATTAAACGTAAGTGAAGCAAAAGGAGTATGTAAGAATCGTAGCAGGTGACGTTCAGCGTTTTCTGCATACCCCCATGGGAAGAAAGCGTGAGTTTATTATGTATATATGTTATTTATTTTATTAATTCCCTGAAATGTTTCCTATTGCGTGTATTTTTTACTGTTTTAGCCGAAATCGAAAGCATTAAAATCAGCGATACATACTCGTAGATACGAGTCTACAAGCACACTGGAGAACATATTCAAAGAATGCCGTTGGGTCTCATCGAAAATTTTCCGAAAAATATTTTTCAACAGCCCCGTGCGGAATCAAAGAGGAAATATTCGGAATATTTAATCAGAAGAAGTCATTTTAATCAGGTCGGCTTTTCGTTCAGAATATATAAAAGGGGGCAGGTAAGATAAAATTTTCTTTCACTACATATAGCAGGACTTTTTCTGTTTTAAATGTTATGCAATCAATCTGACTACTAACTATGTTGGGGTTGACTTCCAGTCTAACCGAATGTAGCTAAATACCAGTATTTTACATGGAGAGACTGCCTATCTTCCTTTGCCTTTATCTGTTCCGTGTGTTGCCGGAGGTAAAGAATAGCACCATCCTATTTCTTCCCGTGGGTGTTATAAAAGGCGACTAAGGGACTTAATAGAGAATGGGCAGCAGCGTTCTCTATGCATTTTAAAACCATACTGCGATCGCCAACCCGCCTGCCAAGCGTGGCGATTATGGCAAACCCCCCCTAAACTGGGGGTGGGCTATGTCCAGCAGTGGACGTCTTTCGACTGAAATGATGATGATGAATGCCTATCTTACCTTCATAAGCAAGCATGTTTACTGGGTAGATACCTCTTGGTAAGACTGGTTGTCACACTTGCAGGCTTCTGGCTACCCGTATAGACTGTCAAAGGTTCACAAGTGATAGCTTTCCGAGCCACGTGCAGTATTGTTTTATTCGAAACTTAACTATTCTTAACAATCACAGTAATCATTCCAGTTGAAAGCTTATTAGCAATTTTATCTAACATATTATTTTAATAACATAATCTTTGCTACCGATCATTTTCGCGATTATTTTTAATTCGCCTTTATTTCTGTATCCAAGAAACAAGTTAGGTATACAAGTGGATTACCAAAAATACAATAAAAATTTACTGTGAAAAACGACTTTAAAAATAATGTGCATTCACTTTCTTTTTGTAAAAAGCTTATGCCCCTTTTCGGGGGTACAGGTTTCCTCCAATTTTTTCCATAATTTTATATACTTTCGTGCTATTTTTAATCTTTCATAATATCAATCCCAAGAAATATAGAATGTGTTAGAATGGAATTCAATAACTAAATGGAACAGCGATACTGAAAGCATTGTGTGCCAAAGACGCTTGTGAGCCGTTTCCGAAGAAAACTGAACTAAAATATCATTGAGAACACATTGAAAACAAAATAAAATACATGTAATACTTTCTGTTGAATGGTGGGATCCGGGGTTTTTTGGGTGTTTTGTTTATTTATCACTAAGGTTTTTCATTTCTTAATTAGTAAAGTAAAGACAACCAATTCATTATCTGAGACAAATATCTAATTATTTAAATCATTACTTTATTTCCTCGTTCCTTCAATCTTAATAGGTTAATTTGCATAAGATATACAAAGTTTTAATGACAGTCTTATAGGTAATGTAACTAATACACTTGTCTCACCAAAGCAAGTCCTCATTGGATCTTTTAATTGCTATAGCTCCATTTGAAGCCCATAAAACGAGCGTTTCAAACAATTTCACAACCCAACACATTCCGGAAACTCAATAAAAGACGCCATTTGTATTTTCTTTCAACGTCTCATTTTGGGACAATACGCCTAATGTAATGCCACAAATGAATAAGGAATTCCGGTAGGGGCGTACCAAACTAGGGGGAATTTAAGGAATAGCGCACGTTTGCGATTACCCGACTAAATTATTGGGCAGAACAAATTCGCAATTTCTATTATTACTACGTTCGAAGCTAGATAAGAAAGTCGAATCGGGCACGTATTAATTTCACGTAATAACATGGTCTGATTTCTCATAGAAATGTTTGAAGATAAGACTCATTGAAAGCGGTGCGTGAAATTAAAATAGTTAGGTGAAATCACAATTTTACGCGACCAATTGTGTACACACACATTGGTCGACTAAAAGTCGCACACAGTTTGTAACATAAACCGAGACGGCAACAATGGAAGGAGTAGCAAAGCGAATCGGCTCGGATCGGCCATGGCTTGATTAATTTGTTAAGGTGAATCCGCAGCTGTAGCCCGCGAAATTCAAATCTAAAATTTTTGATATGAAAACGTAAAACCGATTGCTGGCGGAGCGACGACGCATGCCGCGTGCGACCTCGCCACTATACAGTTTATATGTAGTAGTGTGTACATAGTTTCGATGTTTCACATCTGCCAGGCGTCCCGTGATGGCTCAATTTTTAGGGTTCCGTACCCTACCGTAACGGGAACCCTATTGCTAAGGCTCCGCCGTCTGTCCGTCCGTCTGACCGTCTGTCCGTCTGTCCGTCTTTCCGTCTGTCCATCTGTCCGTCTGTCCGTCTGTCCGTCTGTCTGTCTGTCTGTCTGTCTGTCTGTCCGTCTGTCACCAGGCTGCATCTCATGAACCGTGATAGGTAGACAATTGAAATTTTCACAGATGATGGATTTCTGTTGCCGCTATAACAACAAATACTAAAAAACAGAATAAAATAAATATTTAAGGGGGCTCCCATACAACAAACGTGATTTTTTTGCTCGTTTTTGCTCAATATTGATAACGGTAACAGGTCGACGCTTGAAATATTCACAGAATATGAAGCTATATATTCACTTTAAAAATAAATAATTAAATTAAAATAAAACAAATGTTTAAGGGGGGCTCCCATACAAAAAACGTGGTTTTTTTTGTTGATTTTATAGATAGTGGTACGTAACCCTTCGTGCGCGAGTTCGACTCGCACTTGGCCAGTTTTTTTTGCATGTTAGTTTGTATCTTTATCAAAATATGATTCGCGACTAAAACAGATATGTACTTACAGAATTATAATCATTAGTATTATTATATTATTAGCTTGGCGATTATGGTACCCCCCCCCCCCCCAAATAAATAAATAAATAATCATTAGAATTATTAATCACACAGTACAGAATATAATTAGATTAGCACAGAATTATAATCATTAGAATCATTAATACATCTCTCTAAGTTAGGTTTGTTCCCTTGAATGACTTTTTCATGAAATCATGACATTGGGGAAAAAATCTAACTCAGAGAGATGTATTAATGATTCTACTGATTATAATTCTGTAAATACTTAGCTGTTATAGTCGCGAATCATATTTCTATTTGTATCAAGATACAACCTGACACTGACCTGTAAATTGCAAAAAACGTAAGAAAATTTGCATTTCGCGGGCTACAGCTGCGGATTCACCTTAAGACGCTTTCACGGCGGGACACAAAATAGTCAGGTCATCTTTTGTCCTACCCTCGGCAATTTGCTTTCACCCATTGATGCTGTCGATGCCCATTCAAAACTTCGCGGCTCATTTTTTCAATATACTATTCGATTTTACAATAGCGTCATTTTTTTGTACTTCCTCCTGCCTGTCATTTTACAATAATTACACGTTTTCTATGACTAATTGTTTGTTTTGCGTAGCAGCAGTGTTTTACGAATGGTCTGAGATTTTTATGAAGGCGCTGCAAATTATAAGGAAATCATTTCGTTATAATTTAACAATAGTATTGACTAAAGACCTAAGTAATGCTTTTACAATAAAAAAAAATCCATTGTCAATATTCACATAAAGCACTACACCGGAACACGAAACAGAAGACTACACTGGAACAAATTGCATCAGAAATATTTAATTTACATCTTATTTATACTCGCAAAACGCAGATCAAAGAACAATAATGAAAATTGAAATGCATTTCGAATTTACTTTACATTTATCGTTCAATTAATTAATCATCTGTGCAAATGACGTAGAAGAATAAAATTAACAAGCACAGTTCCGCATGTAATCTATAATTCATCATCATTCATTTCAGCCAAAAGACGTCTACTGCTGGACATAGGTCTCCCCCTAAGGGGGTGTGTTTGCCATAATCGCCACGCTTGGCAGGCGGATTGGCGATCGCAGTATGGTGTTAAAATGCATAGAGAACGCTGCTGCCCATTCTCTAGTAAGTTCCTTAGTCGCCTTTTACCACACCCACGGGAAGAAATGGGATGGTGCTATTCTTTACGTCCGGCATCACTCGGAGCAATGCACACAAAGCATGTAATCTATACGTAATTATTATAAATTAAAGGCGCTTTTCGTGTTTGTGTGACCGCCTTGTTCTGCTAAAGTTCCCAACAAATTTTGATGAGTATTTCACCATCATTTAGATAATTTATTTCGAAAGGTTCATGTATAATAAATAATTCATTAATATGAAACTTACACAATGATAAAGAAATCTGGATGTTTAATGAAGTCGTTAAAACCGTGCGAAGCTGGGGGTCTACTCCGAAGATGAATCCGAAGTATCGGCCAAATGTTCGGGCTGCGGCTGACTAGGGCGAGAGAAAAAAAACAACGACAGTCAAAATCAAAAATGTGACTTTCAGTCAGGTAAGGACTCAAAGTCAAAAAAGTAAACTTTGGAAGTCAAGAAACGGCCGAACATTCGGGCGATACTACGGATTGTCGCTTCGAAGTAGATCCCCATCAGGGTCGGGTCGCTAGTTTTAATAAGTGAATCGTACAATCGCAAATCCGCAACTGTATGAAGACTCTTTGATGTTCGAGTGTATTTAATTTGAATATGGAATTCGTAAAACAAATAAAATAGCTTTGGAAGTAGTGAAGAGAAATCGATATCGATATATCAAAATAACCGATACAACCACCGACCTTTCCAGATAATTATTTACGTACAAATTTTATTTTGTACCCACTAAATTGTATTATTTTAATTATAGCAAAATTATTATGTGGTTTGAGAAATAGGAAGCTTTTGAACATAAATTAGTAGTAATATATCGTCCGCGTAGGTGTAAATAACTACGATTTACGTCAAAATTACTTTTTACCATTTTCGTTACACCACACCGCATTTTCATATTCCTGTCCTGTTCAGAAATATAGGATTTTTTATGTACAAAACTATCACTAAATCGTAGAAGAAAAGTTAATAACAAAATCAATAAATAAATCCATAACTATGCTATAAGTTGAGTAATTGCAAGAGTTACATAAAATAGGTTGTTTAAGTTCTCTTCGACTCTAAATATTATAATCAAATAACCATGTTCAAGGAAAACTAGTTAACTCGAGTTGTTTAATTTGCACATTTGAAATTCTAACGTTTTAATTTATATCATCGATTTCTTCTGTAACACAATATTAATCAAATAAAAGATGCTTAGAAAACACAATTAAATAAATGTAGTTATTTATTACTGCTATAAAAGAAACGCGTAGCAAAACAAAACAATTAACCTTAAAAAGTAGCTATCTCCAGTAAACTTACAATATCATGTTATGGCAAAATTCGATAGATAACTTAGTTTTTTTTATTTTTTATTACTTCTAGAAAGAGTTTCGTTTGTTTAAGCATATACTCGTAAAAAAGGTACAGATACCCGAAGAATATAAAATAACCCACTGTAAAATTGTCTCCCATTTATTAATGACACTATTTTTTTTTTTTAATTTTTTTAAAAAAAAGCATGTCGCAATTTTCTCCAAACTAGAAAATTTGAGTTATTCAGTTCTCCACCTACGCCAACGATATATTTAGGAACGTTATAAGTTTACTTATCTTTGAATAATAAGTTCGGAACCTTTGTTCAATGTTTCTAAGAATTTACCAAAAAATAATGAACGGTCGATACTATTTTTATAACATTCGCGATAAACCATAGTTTTTTGTAGGTCTTAACGACCAACGTTCATTAAACCACACGCGTAGATAACAAAAATACTTATTATTAGACTGTAGATTAAATATTTCACTGCCTCGTTGGTACTAGACCAACGAGCCAGTGAAATATTTTGTTCGCAAGCGCTACTGCTGAGCATGAGGTCCTGGGTTCGATTCCCAGGTCGGGCAAAGTTTATTGGGATTTTCCAGTAGGAATTTCTCAGTGGCAGCCCGGAGTATGGATTTGTGCCCGGTCGATGTCAATAGGCTCGCCCCCTATTACATGGTTTTTAAACATAACTGGCGAAATGTGGGTGTACTATAGGTACACGTCTGCCTAACCCTTCGGGGATTAGAGGCGTGATGTTATGTTTATTAAATATTTCAACCTATTTTATTAAACCGTCCATTTTTTCTAGGCGTGCAAAACACGTGCCAAAAATGTCAAAAGAAGAACCTTCAATATTGTGTTTTATAATCTAAACAGCAATCGGGACACCATCAATCAATTTAAACAAATTAGGACATCCCAGAAAAAACATGTTTTTCACTAAGCCACCGGCACAGCGGGATACGAATATATTGTAAAGCTGAGCGCACACGGAACCCTCAATAAATTTTGATAGAGTATCGCTGGCTGTTTCACGGCTTACTGTTCGCCGCCAGGAAAATATAATAAGCGGGTTATAACATTTGCATATAGATCACTGTGTCCGGGCACCCTCCGTTACCTATATTATTGTTATTTACACACATTTCTTATGAGTGGGCGTAAATAACGTCGAAGCTCGAAAGCGCACATGCGTTCATATTTGCATTCCAGGATTTATTTTGCATATTTGTACCGCAAGTAATTAAAACCGATGGAGGTTTTAATATTTGTGGCGTGATGAGTGTGTGGACCCTCCGTAATATATTATCAGGTGCTGCTTTAAACAAAGTCTCATGAATCATTAATGACGTAATGAACTCTTCATACCTCAAAAAATAATAACAAGCAGCTTAGCTTTAGAGGCTGTGTTGTGCGTGTTCCATTTTGTCGTAAGAATTTAATAAAACCACCCGCGTTTTAGGTTCATAATTGTTACAAACTGCCTTAATACAGAATACTTTGCATGTGTGTTTATTGACTTTTTATTTTTATTGTTTGAACATTTACCAATAAATAATTAGTAAATTTTGACATTTCACTCAGAAATAAAAAAATAAAAAAATTTGCTTATAAAACTTGACATTGTATTAAAAATTAACTATTTTCATTTCATAGTAATTTATAATTATATTAATTTTTAATATTTCTACACCGGCAACGATAGTATAAATGTGAAGCTGTTTATTAATATTAAAATCTTAATGTACCACATAATCAGAAATAAATAAATAAATTATATTAAATGAAATGATACTGTATTTTCCCAAATTGTAGAAGTTATTTCAATCACAATTTGCAAAAATCTTCTTAGTAAGATAAACAAACAAGTGCAACCAATATTCATAACGAGAACCCTCAATAAAAGCTAAAATAAACAAAATCTTAACTTCCATGTTGATTTGTTGCTCATTTGTCATTGCCCCATCAAAATTCTGCATGTGTCACCGCAAGGGGAGCTGGTACAGTCAAGAGCAAAAATAAGTGAAATTCAACAACGATTTTCGCCTAAATCATTCATTGATACTATGAGAGTGTTGTGTATAATATAGCATCTTTGCGCACATACTTCTGAACTTTTCAATGATTGAACCGATACTTTTATATTTAAATTTTGCTAAATAAAATAAATAAATGGTGTTTTATTTTTGGCAAAATACCCCATATACATTTTTTTAAATAGTAAACAGTAAAAAGTAATAACATAAAAAAAACATGGAGGTAGGTAGTATCCATAGTCTTCAAAAACATAGTCTTTCGTAATTTTTTGTTCTCGCGTAGGTGAATAGAAATCTAGTGCAAAATATGTGGCTTGCTAAGTGCATACATACTTTTGTCCTTGACTGTACTTACATTAGACAGGAAAGACGTCGATTCGGGAGCACAAAGGGGACAGGAAAGCCGGTTATGGAAAACAGACCGCTTTCGTCATAGAGCCACCCAAGATGTTCTTAATAGACAAACGCATTAAGAATGTTGTTGTCCCATCTGGCCATCTGATAACATGGGAATCAACTGCATCAAATTAAACTTTAATAAAAAACACACACACACACACACATAGAAATTGGTCACAGATTCAACAAACATAACAAAAAGCGGCCAAGTGTGAGTCGGACGCACACGAAGGTAATCAACTTCACCAAATTAAACTTTAATAATGTCATCAAAATTGGTCACAGATTCAACAAAGAATTGACTTATCAAAAAGCGGCCAAGTGCGAGTCGGACCCGCACACGAAGGGTTCCGTACCACCGTACAATATTTAACACTACATATTTTTTCGTTTCTTGTATGGTTGCGTTTATTAAATTTATTATTTGCTGTTATAGCGGCCATAGTAGTGCACAGTCTGTGACAAGTGTCTACCTGTTACGGTTCAAATGATACAGCCCTGTGACAGACGGATAGACGAACCGTCGGACAACGGAGCCTTAGCCCGCTTGTACACGTCCGATTTTCACCGATTAATGGACCGTTGTTTTTCACCGGACTTGCGGTGGTGTTATGGTTACAATGGAAGTGTGTGATGTGATTTACCACCGCGAACGTTCCCGTCGACCACTTTTCGCCCTTATGCCCATATTAATAAGGTTGATAAGTGGTCGACCGGGAACTTTCGCGGTGGTACACGCACCGGACGCCCCGACTGGTGTCCAAATCAAGGCTCGTACAGACTCGCGTGATATCGCGGGCGCGACAGGCACCGACAAAGAAATTGTACTACTAGAATCGCGTCGCGCCCGCGATATCGCACTAGACAGTATGTACGAGCCTTCATACAAATATGAAAAACACGGTCCGTGGTCCGATGGAAAAAATGGGCGTCTATAAGCGGCCTTAGTGATAGGGTCCCGTTATCACGCTTTGGGTACGGAACCCTAAAAAGGACTATAATAGGATAGTTTGGATATTTTCATTACATTGTAGCTCTTTTATTCAATGTGAAAGTTAGAACTTTGAGGTATGTTAAAGAACTGAGAATTCCGTTTTCCTGGTACCGGATGTTATTATCTTGCAGTAGAAATGTAGTTTGTAGTTCCCTTAAGAGTTTATAAAGCCCTGGCTAAAGGCTCTTACAGACTCACGCAATATCACGGGCGCGACAGGCAGCGACATAGAAATTGTGCTACCAGAGTCGCGTCGCGCCCGCGAGATCGCACCAGTCTGTACGAGCCTTAATGCGGAAGTAATATTATATCTTGCTATCGTAAAGATATTAATTGAGATGAAATATTAAAGATATCGTGGTTGCTGCTGAGCATGAAGTCTTGGGTTCGATTCCCGATTCGGGCAGTGATATAGAGATTTTCGAACTGGAATTTCTCAGTAGCAGCCCGGGGTCTAGATTTGTACCCGGTTGATGGCAATAGTATTGCTCCTTTACTAAATGGGACTTAAACATAACTGGCGAAATATGGCTGTACTATAGGTACACCTCTGCCTAACCCTTCGGGGACTACAGGCGTGATGTTATGTCGTACAAGTTTTCATAGCTTCTACTTTTGAAAGTACAAGCTCTTTCGAAAGTAATTATAAAGAAAAATATAAGTAATTCACGATTAAAGTGAACAGATCAAAGATTAGATAGCGCATTATTAGCGAACTCACAATCGAAAACAGGCCTTTCTCTGGGAGATCAATTAACTTTGACAAACGATGCTACCCAATCTGTAGGCAATCTTAATCCAATTTGAGATTCCGGACATCTGATGGACCGTAAACAAACGTTTTCTTAAAGCAGTTCGAATTTCGAATTGCATAGTTGTCCAAGCGGCCAGTGAAGTTAGCTAGATGAGGAGGTCGAGCCACTTCATGTCGCATTCAAATACGTTTTGAGAGATGCAATTTCCTCAATTCTAACAAAGACCAGTATTTGTCATCCGACATTGTAACGCGAATCACGTAGTCGCCACTATTTTGACAAAATGAACGGACAATGTACGGATTTGAGCTTTCAAAGCATCCGGTGTGCGCTTAATGAGCCCACGAACCCCAATTAGTGATTACCAACTATTCACCATTGAACACACTTCATTACACAAATGATTTGGCTTTTGAATGATTTCCTAAATAAATGTTAGGACAAGCGAGCCTAAATCTATGGGAAAACTAGATTTTACAATAAATAGTTCAAAACTTTTCTTGCAATTTGTACCAGAAACACATTAATTCTATAACCTCTTTCACTATTGAATATGAAAAGTTGGTGTGCACGATAATTGGATTTCGAATAATTGAATTAAATCTGGGACACTCAACACAAACTCAAGTTCGATGTATTGAATGAAATTGGAACTGGCTTCCGACATAAAAGCATTTTACACAAAGATTTGTATTCGTTTCACAAAACTGTCTTAAAAAGCGAACTAATCATCTATTAAATCGATGTTTTCAGTGATAAGGATTACTAAAACCTCTTCATTAACAGCCTCAAATAAAACAACATCTAATCCACTAAGACATCTCTTTTAAAACAAAAGCCTTTACTTTCTAGGTTAGTCTTCGATAAGTTTAGTTATCAAGATGAAGGTAAGCTCGGCGTGATCTATAAAAGCTACCCTTTCATTGTCTTAGTTTCGTTCAACATAACAAATTGATTTTTTGAGAGAAAGTGTAATAGACCACTGTTCAGTGAAAGCTTTTAGTGCTTATCTACCATCTTCAGGAAAACTATTCCGAAAGATTTAAACTGCACCTTCATGTTGTTCTTTAATAATGAGTCCATCTGTCATAGTTATTTTAAGCGATATGAAATCACAAAGATTTTAGATACCACGTAAAGTACGGTTTAATTTTACTTTTGTTGTATAGAAAGTTGTTCTTTTGGCAATCATTTTTCATAATTAAATTGAAGCTCTGCAATGTCTTTACAAAATTTACTAACGAATCGAATTAGTAATCAATCATACTATGTATTAACCGGCTGGATTCTAATTAACAACAAAATTGATACCGTTTAATTTAAAAGCGGTCCATTATATGAATTACCTAATGGATAAAATGGAAAATCAATTTGTAATGAACTAAACGAGCCTAGAGCTTTGGATAATGAAATAGTTTAATACCAATTACATTATACGAATTCGATTTGTTTGTATCAAAATCACAATAATAGTAAAATAACTGTAGGTTATAAGCCAAATTCTAAAAATAGTAACGTCTATTTACGTTTGTTTTTAATATAAATATAAAATACATACAGTGAAAATGTACACACAAACTCAGCTACTGTTATTTACAAAATTACAACGTAGCAAATGAAAAGAACATCAGCGCCGACTTTGTGAAACCATAGTAGGTACCTAAGGTCAATCTCACAATGAACTCACTCGTATGGCTTCGTGGTTCCACTTAAATTTTACAATTATTATTTATACCGTTTTATTACTATTGGTATCAAGGGTATAATGCCAGCATAAGTAGGTATATTGGAAATTTTCTAGAGATTCTGTTTGTTTATTTTTTACACTTCAACCAGCGCTATATAATAAATTAAAAAGTTCTGCTTAAAAATGCTCTTATATTATTGTATATTATTAACATTCATAAGTAAAATAGTATGGAGCTTTGACAGTCGTAACGGGTCGTCAGAAGTCCAGAAGTCTGCCAACAAGTCTTACCATGGCATATTGTATTACCCAGTTATGGGTTATGGAGGTCAGATAGGCAGTCGCTTTATGAAATAAAATAAAAAATAAAAAAATACTGGTGTTCAGCTGCATCCAGTTAGACTGGAAGCCAACCCTAACATAGGAGGGAAAAAACTAGGCAGATTGATTGAAGTAAAATGGTATGGTTATTGGATATAAATATATATTTATATATAAGGATATATTCGAACCCTGTGGCACCATCAAAATGCACATAAATCAAGTTTCGGACAATCGAGCACTCGCCAAGTACAGTAAAGAAATGTCGCCTTGAATCTCTGAAAACCTTCCAAAGTTGTATATCTCGTTTTTTGTTTGCTCTATTGACTGCGGGAAATTTTAATGTGTTTTCTTTGAACACCAATAAAGCTTTGGCACCTTTGTTAATGCAAAATACCTACCGTTTAAATTACCTTCGTCATTAATTTTACTTCATTATCAACGTTAAGTATGGCCGAACATCATAAATCGTCGTTCTACTGTCGAAGCAAAAACCCATGATTTTGCACAAACCGCAGAGTATGCGGACGACTGGTCCTAATTAATCGATTTAGAAATAGCGTTATGCCATATCATGGCTTAGTTTAGTAAGTAACTCAGGAAAAAGTGTAAAATTAATGTTCTATACTCGTACGTGTAGGTATTATAATATACTACACTTGACATTTCGTTTAAAACGCTGAATTTCATACATGAAAATGTTCCATATTTGCATTTTCCGAAGACATCACTATCTGATCCTTACTATTTGGCACGAGTAGCGAAATTCAAATAGGCGCTGATAAAAAGGATTAAATCGAAAGACGACATCGGAGAGATATCAACAATGACCTTTATTGGCATAGAACCGTGGGACCCGGCTTGAAATGAACTCTTTTACGCCCAGGAGATTATGATAAAGTCAGCAATTTTATGGTGACTCAGCGAAGCGTTGAAAACTCATATTGCCTTCTTAACTTTTATACAAAGAAAACTTATTCTTGGACCGAACTAATTCCTTTTCATATACTCAGCGACGTTTAAGAGCATAAATTCAAAATGTTGTGTTATACTAATAAACGATCGCTTGTAAGTGCTTACACCGTAAAAACTTCAAGCAAAACTAAAGTTCCTCGTGCCAAGAAAAAGCTAAAGGTCTTTGTTCTCACCAGCCAAAACAAACGTTGTGTTTGGGCATTTGTTACAATAACAAACATTGGGGAACAAGCGTGCTCTACAGGGAATGGGCAAAAACGTGCCTAATCGAAGCGAATTGGAAATAAAAGCTCCATGATTTGATGCCGACGTGTCAAGTTCCTTCGAATAAGGATTAAGAGCTTATTGTTAGCTAAATTCGCAGAACTTACCTGTTCCTACAACTCAAGCACTGAATACTTGATTTATGATATAATTTGCTTTACTTTACGAGCAAGTGTGCAAGCTTTTTTTCATTTCTGCAGGTCGTAAATTGCGACCATACGGTTAGGTTTGTTAATAAAGGATTTTTATGATTTAGTTTTAGCAAACAGGAAAATTGTTTAAGAAATCTGGGAACGAACCAATTTTTTGCTATAAAACAAAATCCTTATTCTGCAAGGTAATGTAGTAGTTATGTGGATAAATTCCTTTGCAAGTTGCAACATCAATTAGACGTCTGCAAGTTGTAAGACGCTATTACCTGCACGCGGCGCCCTGTCCCGGGTTCGCCGACGAAACAAGATGTGGACCAAAGAAAAATGTTTTGATCTGTACACGACAGGACACTGCTGATATTGCAAAAAAGAAGAATGGCTGCAGAGGGGACGTTAATTGTGCAAACAACAGGGATACCATGTCGCAACTATTTACAGAGGAGTCCATTAGCCGGAAACTATACGTTTGTAACATTCGATACTACTGAAGGAATAATTTTTCAACAATTTCATATAGTTATTTTAATGGCAATTACGTGAAAGCGACAAAAGAATCAGAGCGTTTCAGAACGTAGAATATGAGCTCAACAATTTGTAAATTGAAATAAAACGAACAGCCGAAAATAATACTCAACGCTCACCATACCGTAATCACTCCGTTACTACACATATCTATGTATATGTATACAACTCGGCCACATGTTCAGAATTTAAGAGACAAGTCGACCAAAAAATTGCTACCATATGTCGTAAATGCTGTTGAATTTGCAAAAAAAAGTTACCTGAATACAAGTGGCTAACACTTGAAACAAACAAGTGATGAAAGATACGCCAAATGTTTTATGTAAAAGATGACTGTAACTCTGTAAGTAGGTAAGTTACCAGCTAATGTGTCTACTGCTTTGTAAAAATAATTAGAAGCTCAACAACTTCAGTAATCTTCTATCAAAGGAACAAAATGACAATAACAAAGGCGGGAATTTTGAAACTGCAACAGAAAAGTCAATGGACACAAATGCAGGCGGCTTCAAAATTAACTGGCGTTAAGTCATAAATTGAAAATGAGCCGAGTCGTGTACGCGTTCAAAGTGGCATGAAACGGCGAGTACTGATGACAGACGACGGCACAGGGTGGTCGCGTTCCCGGCAATCATGCATCGTATAGTATTTAAAACGCGACAAAGCGTCCATGTTACTAGCTAACAAGCAAGACTAAAATATTCACAAACGAGCGGTAAGGGAAACCCTTGCAAAGCAGCAGTTGATTTTCTATATAATGATGTTCATATTTTGTGAAACTGAAAAGGTATTTTCGTGCACCGTTTTAATATTTTAGTTTTCTATAAACAACATAGTACATTTTATTTATTTATTAAAACTTTTTGTACAAGTAAAAACTACACTGTACAAAGGCGGACTTAATGCCTGAAGCATTTTCTACCAGTCAACCTTAGGGTGATGCAGAGACAAAAAATGGCAGGTGCAACGTACGGGATAGATAGCTTGGAAATAACTATAAAATACAAACATAAATACAAATACATAGATAAATAGATACATACATAATATATCAAAATAAACGTTTACATTTTAGTAAGATTTTCTTTTATGATAACGCATTAAGCTTTTTGTTCATCTGGGTTTTCATATTTTTTTCTTATTATAGAAATGGATTTGCTACAGCTATAAATATAACTCCCCAATGCCTTAATGGGAACACGGTTTAGTGCGTTGTGGTACATATCTTCTCTGTAATATTTGTTGGCAAATATAAATTCAAAACCTGAAATTCACGTAAGTAGGGCCCCGGGGTGCAAGTTGGAGCCAATAAATTGCCAGCTAGGTTACTGTTATCAGCACTCACCGCTCTCAACCAAACGGTAAAAGTTAACTGGTTAGAATTTCGGAACTGCACTACACTCTAAACGGCTACTAACAAAAATTGGCCCGTTCACACTTTAAAGTTAATTACTTGGTGGGAAAATTGTGCTATTATTCTATTCATAGTTTTAGTTATAATAAAGAATGGCATGTATTTAACACGGCGACAAATTAATCTGAATTTGGGATTAAAAAATAATTAAAGCCGGTAGCAAAAATAATAGGTTGGCAGCAAAAATAGTAGGTTGGCAGCTACAGCGAAGTATTATTTTAGGTAGAAAGTAGCAGCTCAATAATCAGTTTTTAGCTTTATTTTAATTTAAACTGGCATCGAATTTTTGTTTTGGTAACTGAATTTACCAACAATAGAGGGGATCTGGCGCTCGGCGGCCGCTGCCGCGGCACGCTCGCTTCGCTCGCTCACCTTGGCTTGTTAATGGTTACTGTTCTAACCTAACCTAACCCAAATGATTCAATAACAGTAGATGACTAATAATCGCTGCCAAGTTATTATTTTAGTAGCAAATAGTTAGTCGCCCTTTAAGTTATTAGTCGCCAAGTTATTATTTTAGTAGCAAATAGTTAGTCGCCCTTTAAGTTATTAGTCGCCTGGAAAATTATTATCAGAAGAATCAGCTGAAATGTTTTTTGATAAATAGTGGGTGTATTAGGGCCAACCTTAAAATTTCAAAAAGGTCGAGCCAAAAAAAGGTTGGTTCATACAGTAACTTTATCTCGCACTTATCCTTTTAAAATATCTACTTGAACGTTTTATGAGTCAGTTCTAAACAAATGTTCCAAACAAATAAGCTCGAGTACTATATTATTGACGTGGGGCCTATGAGTGATCCTTGAGGTACGGCTAATTTACAACCGCCTGCCACAAACTTGGAACTCTGAATTATTGACGTATTTAGACTGCAGTGAAATACATAATCATACCATGTAGATGAGAGTTAGCATTTCTGGGTTTATATACAGATCTTCAAAATCCAATGATGTGTATTTTGCAGCGAACTCCGTACAAACGGAATGACGCTGTTTCTGCGAAATCCGATTTGTTGGTATGGGATTCGGTGTTTCAAATTCAGAAATTCGCACGACCTTAGCACTGTTCAGTTCGATGTTTGCAGAACTCAAAATATCAGTCAATATCGTGCTGTTTCTTTTGATTGTTATGTAACGTATTGTATCATCTTTCTAAAATCTATTTTTTTATTTGTCTTTTGCTCCCTAAATTAATAAGCTTCTAATTAACCCAATCACTAGAACATGGATACTGGTATTCGGGATTACCGAAAAACCGGGATACCGGTCATTATTTACCGTTTCTTAATACCGGGATTGAAATTTGTAAAACCGGTATTTACGTATTTTGACTTGTGATTAAAAATAGTAGTCGTTTTTTACTTACAACTAGCTGACCCGTCAGAAGTCTACCTGTCCAAATTTCAATAATTCCTAAAAAAATCCCATATTTTCAGTTTTCCCGAATTTTCCAATATTCCCGTCAAATTTTCAAATTATTTTTCTTTCCGTAAGTACCTAATTCGGATTATTACGAACATTTTAAAACAAGAATTTGCCAAATCTGTCCAGCCATTCTGAAGTGATGGGCAATGGATTACCAACGAACAGCATTTTATTTTTAGGATTCCGTAGTCAACAAGGAACCCTTATAGTTTCTCCATGTCGATCTGTCAGTCGGTCTGTCTGTCTGTCCCCGTAGCGTCCGTGTAGCTCAGAGACTCTTAGTACTAGAAAGCTATAATTTGGCATGGGTGTACATATAATATTAATCACTCAATAAATATCACAATCACACAATAACTTTTGTTAGAGTCAAGTGTCACCCCTGTCAGCTAAATGATTGATTGAGGATATGTGTCAAAAATCATGGCTAGTATATAGACTAGTATATAATTATAACGAAATTGAAAGTAAAACTATCACAGCTAAGTAGGCTTTACAAGTTAACGAGTAATAGTCGACTAACTTAAATTTGCAGTTGGAGAATTGACCGTGACATGTATCGATGTATGGGAGAACATGTTTTTCAACTACAGTGTTAAGTTTATTTTTGGGGTAAATTCATCCATTCATTCATCAATTACGGAACCCTTCATTGTGTATGGTCCGACACGCACTTGGGCGGTATTATACATAGAGACAAGCATTGACAAGCAAGCGCTTTCCATAATATTTTTCTTCAGATTTCTGTAGCATAAATTACTTATCGTTTTTCATTATTTAATCACAGTGTTTTTCATAAATTTTTAATTACAAGTGTCCTTTTATTAAACCACTAGTTTCCTCAATCAACTTTCTGATCTAGAATTCTAGATAATTATGTTTTATTTAATTAAGATAATATTTAAGTACATATTATATAAGCTGTCAGTCTTAAAATAATGTACATAAATATTTACATGTACATATTTATGTACATTATTTCAAAAGGAAGGGAAAGAATTTTTGCTTAATTTACTTTGACATTTAAAATTTACCGCGCACAAGCTCACTTTGTTTGTACTAATAGTGTAGGCAGTCTTATGATACTTTAATAATTATTGTGTAGTTATAAACTTTTAAGAATCATTTTTTTTATTATTTACTTTAAAATAAAAGTTTATTAAAATTGTTTATTTTATTTTGTTGTTTTAATAAAACAAAAAAAAATTACATGAAGGCAAAAGAGGTATTTTTACAAAAAAAAAACAAAAACGAAATACCGGGATCCCGGTTTATACATTTTTAATAACAGTAACGCATAGCCCTACCAATCACAAAACTTACTCCAAATCCCAATTATTTATGGTTCCACATTTATGAAGTTACTTAATTCTAAGTGATATAACAAATTCTATAAAGACATTCTGAAAGTATAGTTCCGAAAATTGGTCTCCAGGCTCTCAAGTTTAAGCTGAGTATCAAAACTTTTCGCTTCGTTTCTCGGTTGAACTAATCTTTCTAAAATTTCCTAATTATCTTGTAATACTTGAGTAATTATAAGTTAATTTTTCCCAAACATTATTCATTGTACTTGTAAAGTGAAAATAGAACTCGGCTGTGTCTGGGGTCCCCGCTGAATTAATATTATTAAAGCTGATCAAGCAAAGTTTAATTCACTAATTAGTTGAACAAAGGGTACTAGGAAATTGATCGCTTAAATTGTGTACAAAAAAAACAAAGGCGTGACTAATTATAAGTTTTGCTTTACTAACAGTAATCGTGTTTGTACCTATTCATGGTTTAAACAAACAGTATGCAAACCTTCTCAGGTTTTTGTTAGTATATAAATCGATTCATCCGAAACAGTATCCATTTGACGTGTACTTAAAGTTGGTAAACTGTAAACTACCTCACATATTGTCATTATAAAAAGTTAATTAATGAACTTCGGCCATATTTTCAATGTTGTGTAGTTCGGAACGGAATAAAGTTAAGCGGTTCTCGTATTTGTGCCGACAAGCCGACATAATGTATTATCTCGCTCTCAAAGTTTTAGCGGAGCAACACTGTTCATTAAACAGGCGAATAAAGCTGAGTTTAATTTATACGAAAAGTACTATACAGTAACTGCAAAACAACGTTACAGTTTCGAGATTTGTTTTTGTGTAGCTCCACAAAAGTGGCACGGTTGTTGGTAGTTATTTTTTTTACTTTTTAGTCCTTGACTTCGTCTTTGGCTGTCAAGTCTTGTATATCTCCGCCGTTATCAGAACACTCGAGGCAAACTTAAGCCAGACTTATTTTTGTACCGCGTTATCTAGATACTGCTCCTTCAGAGTTAAGTGAACCAATAATCTGGACTGGAGCGTTCGCGTCGCGGCTGTTCGTTTAATATTGTTACATGAATGCGATGGAAATACGCAGTTCAATATCTTTACCACAAAATAATATTAAATATTTTGTTAAGCGAAAACTTTGTAGTTGTACCCCTTTTTACGCGAATCACGAAAGTAATATGGAGGAGGAAAGCTAATATTTTTATATAATATAATGCATTAGAAATAGATTAAATTAATAAAAAAAATCATTACACACACTACCATGCGTTTGTCCCATATTATAAAGTACTTACATAACATACATAATCTGCCTATAATGCTCCCACTGCTGAGACACAGGCCTCCTCTTTCTGTGAGAGGGAGTGGGCCGTAATCCACCACGCGGGCCCAGTGCGGTTTGGTGGATGTCACATGTCTTCGAATTTTTAGTTCCAGGACATGCTGGTTTCCTCACGATGTTTTCCTTCACCGTTTTGAGAGCAGTGGTGATGAAATAATTTACACAAAGTAAAGCGCCTAGAGGGTTCGAACCTACGACCTACTACTCGTAAGTCGAGGCCGTTATCCACTGGGCCACCACTGCTCTCACTGCTCTGTGTTATAAAGTACTTACGAAGTTCATAATTAGTAAGTAATTTATAATAGCATGGAATTAGTTCACCCATGGAATTAGTAAGGATTGTAAGTAGGGGGTCGAATTTCGACCAGTGGGTGACCACTAGTAATATTAAATCAGCTTACAGATTTTGCTTCTCAGAATCAATATAGGTATCTAACACATTTGACTAACTCATATGAGGATAATGTTTATGTGGAAACTGAAACCTAAGTTGCTACCTCGATAAACTAAATACAACTTGCGCGAACTTGTACTGTATGTGGATATACTAGAGAAGTTCTTACTAACGACTTGGCTGAGATATGACGAGCGCATTGAACCTGCAACTGAGCTGACGGCTCCCAATCATAAACATTGGTTCCGCTTTGAGAGTTTGCCTGTCGCTTGCAATAAATTTAAGCTAAATTAGTTGCTCTGCATCCACCAGACATGTATCTGAGGACTTGGTCGGCTCCAACTTAACTATTAATTACAGTTAGCTGTACCTTTAGCAGTTTCCTCATGTGTAATTGATACGGGAACTGAATCCTTACAAACGACTCCTTGAAATGTATCTCTATTATATTAATGTTGGTACTGGTACCTAATCTAAACTTGTATGTTGTTTTAGTATTTATCAAAAGTATTTTTGGAACAGGACTGTTTGTTGTTGTAGACTTAAGGCTCTTACACACTCACGCGATATCGCGGGCGCGACAGGCACCGACAAAGACAATTCCTTTGTCGGTGCATGTCGCGCCCGCGATATCGCGTGTGTTTGTAAGAGCCTTTACTCTGTTTGTCTTTAACTCTTTGATTACAATGTCATTACCTATCACTATAGTCACTGACCTTTCTTATATTCTCTTATCAGTGTCCCCAATAACATGACCTTCAAATACCCAATTATACAGGGACAAATTAAATTAGCTAGAAAAACTCAGCGGACGTGATGAGTATAGATATAGATCTTTTTTTTTTTTTTTTTGGGTGGGAAATTATCAAATAACTTCTCCCGCTCTGGGTGGAGCGGGAGGGAGTGTCAGACTTTTACTGACTAAAACCCACCGTGTTCCTTCAGATGCCTGTGTGCCAGGGCCACGATATCCCTTTCGGACAGGCTCGTAACCCTAAGCACGATAAAATAAAAACAAACAGATTCGATGTTTTTTCGGGGGGGTTAACGACCGCGTCGTATTGTGTTTAGATATTGATACCCATCACGTCTATGAAGTTTACACATACAAACACTGATTTTTTATACTGATATTTACTAACTGCGGTCGATGACCCCACAAAAAACATAATCAAATTGATTTTACACCATCACGTCTGCGGAGTTTCGCTAGCTAATTTTATTTGACCCTGTATATATTATATATATGTAGCAGGCGATCTGTATAATTCCGCTTTTTACAAACGGCGTCGTCGGTTTAAAAGGCTCGCTGTTATAAAATATACCGAAGGCAAAATCTAAATTGCCTTGTCACTATTTAATAAGCCACGACATTTGATGGACAATTCAAACGCCATTTACAAAATGCCGCGGCAAATTGAAGTATTTAGTTCTATTTCTTAGGGCTATCGCTGGTCGCTGCCGCGGCACCACTCGCTTCGCTCGCTCGGCTCGCGCGCTATTGGTCACAGTTCTAACCTAACCTAACTAATTTGGTCCGGGTGCCCTGGCTTAGTTACTGTGACCAATTGGGCTCGCGCGTGGTTGGTCACAGTTCTATCAGAACCTATAACAACAATCAATGTCGAAATTATAACAATTGAATTTGCTTTCGGCATATTTCATAACTGCGAGCGTTTGTAAACGGAAGGCGCCGTATGTGTCATGACGAATCATACAATCATGTGACATATACAGAACTTTCATCTATAATGTCTAACACTGCATTAACAGATGTTAGCAGACAACCTGCCACTCAGGAACTCGCACAACTTTCTCGAACAGATAATGATTTATGAAGTGCGTACAAAGCGAATGATACACAGAGGAGTCAGTTACATTAGACCGCATCAAAATAAGAAAAGGGACCGTATCAAAGGCAGTAAGGCGGTATCCCCAGGGGTAGAGTGGGGACCTTTATTTATGGCCCGCGCCTTTGTTACACCGCTCCAGAAATATAAATAGTTCCCGTTGAAATATCGAAGACGAAGCTTTTTGAGGGTGCTATATTGTAGAGAATTAATGATGTGGTCAGTATTTGAATTGGATTAAGGGGTAGAACGAATGGATCGGCGCGAGATGCTAAAAGGCTTGGGCGTGTTTGTACGGCTTAGTAAAACATAAAACGGTAAAGTGAATTGAGCAAATCGGAGGGTTGAGTAAGTGGGTGTTGAGATTGCCCCCAGGCTTTGTATCCTAACTATATTTTCAGGTGATAAATATGTAAAACACTTTAATGCATATTATGAACTTAAAAGCCATTCAAAGCGGTACAAGTTGGGTGAAATTTTTTATAATTTTGTGCATTTGGTACCGGACAGGTATAATCTGAAACAAAATCGTAAAAAAAATTCTAATGAGAACCAATAAAAGTTTTATTGGCATCGCGTGTACCATGTTTCAATAAAATCGTAAATATTATACAAATAAGGGACGTTGATGCGTGTTCGTTTATCTAGAAGGAAGGAAAATGTAATTCTTTAATAAAAATGTTATATGTTCAGTTTCTTCGTTTTATGGTGGCAACAAAACAGAAACGGACCCTAACTTTTTATTTTAGTACAATTTTATAACCTAGATTGATGAATCGTGTCCAAAACCACTGCCTTAGTGTAAGTTCTATTAGAATATTGCCTTATAGAACAACCGTCATAAAAAAAATACCAATTTTATCAGGACCAACCTAAAAAGCCTATAGTACCTATTTTTATAGGATTTCATTTTGTGAGTGTTTAATTTATGTAACAAAAAAAATCGCTACATCACCAATAAATTACAACAGAAAAAACCAAATTCAACTTTAAAACTCAAGATAGGGTACAAACATTTATCATGGCCGTTCACTACAGAAAAATATTCTCGCGAAAAATTCAAACGGAATAAAAAGTGTCCGATGAAAAGCGATACGCGAGCAATTTGTCACGCCGAGTCTTAGAAGGACTACACTGACTCCATTCACGACGATAACCGAGCTCCCTAGCCCACTTATGGGATTACATCCAGTTTTTATTCAGTCTAGTTTTTGACTGATACGTTTTTAAGCACCCCCACATCAATTTTTATTTTCTATGCTGGCCGACGTAATCCTTTTAGTGTTTGACGTATTCGAACCTTTATTGATTCCTTGTTATTGGAGTTTTTCGCCTTTGATGAGTTGAAAAACGTGTTGAGGGAAATAGAAACTGACACTTATTCCTAGAAGAAAAGAGAAGAAGGATTAAGGTCACTATAATGGATGAATGGTTTTAAGGCCATTAACGAAACGATAGACTGTAAAGTTAAATATTTTGTGAAGCTTCTTGTCAAACTTTCAGCGAACATATCAAACGGAAATAAATCAAGAAAACGCAAGGATGAATCCGCATAACATTCAAAAGAAAATATGAAATCATTCAGCAGCAGTATCTAGAATAGAGAAATATGCATACTCCATTCTCGGCGCACAATGCGGACGAAGCCCGCACATTTATAAGCGCCCGACTTTTATATTGTCATCTCGTCCTTATAGATGGGTTATTGACCTCGGTCAAAACGCTCGTGTAATGTTTCATCAAGTGCATAATTCATACGGGGTCGTCTTCCTTGCAGGTATGTACCTCTGATAAAAATTCCCCATATTTCAGCCGTTAAACGCCAAGCCAGGGAATTTGTGGGAGTTTATTTATGAATCACTCGGTAAAATCTCGATCGGCCGAGAGGAATGTATAGCCTTGGCATTCAAGATAATACTGGAATCGTGAACCTGTTTTGCAGGAGACAGTATCTCAGCCGACCTTCAACTTGGGAATGTAGAATGAAACTTTGAAACGCTAGAATCTACTCGCGAATTGACTTACTTTTTTTATTATAATTTGTTTCATTCAAGATATTTCAAGACGAAATTTTCATTAAAAAAACTTGTTGTGTTTATGTTTCGCTTTTGCACTAAGTACCTACTGGCGCTCTTAGTACAACTGCAAACGGTAATATAAATGAAAACTTTTGAGATATTGAATTATTTTTCGCTGCACAGGTGATAACCATTTCGTTAATGCAACATAACAGCAGGGGCCCAATTCTGTAACTTTGAGTTAAGCAACACGCCATTGACACTCTATCGACACCCTACAGACATTCTTTTGCCACTGTTGGAAATTTGGCATTCTGCAAAAACTTCAATGGCGTTTCAGTGGTGTCTCAGTAGTTTGTCGGTAGTAAGTCGATAGTGTGGCGTATAATAGTTTTAGTGTTGCTATCAAAAATCTACCATGAGGTAAATCAAACCTACCACTTTTTCAATTCCAATTTTTATCAATTAAATCTTTATATTATGGGTTTATTTATTAATATAAAAACGTTTTATTATTAGAAACATCAAATTTCACTAAAAACATGCGTTTAATAACGTTTAATGAGTGTAGCCTTAGGGGCGCTATGGCGCGAGAATACGGGCCTTCGATATTAAAAAAAAAAAAACCTTAATTCATGTTGGGATGCTGTTTACACGGGGGGTGGTACATAGGGGGGGGGGGGGGGGGGGGGTCAAATTTTGGTTATTTTTTGCCTAGGACGCACCGTTTTCGAAATATTTGAATTTGTATATTAATAAAAAAAATATTTCAAATTAGGTACCTTCATATACAAACCATTAAAAAATATACAAATTGAACCCAATCAACAATAGGGAAAATAGGTGTCGTTGTTCGATGGCTTCACAATGGCGGTTCGATGGCCAAAACACTATTCAAACACGATAGAAACAACTGTCAAATACACTTAAAATACTTACAAGACTACCGTAAGCTTGGCATCACGATGCCATTGTATCATTATAGTGGACCAGACTACCAATTATTGTGCCAATCTTGCAACAGTGGCAAAAGAATGTCTGTAGTGTGTCGATAGAGTGTCAATGGCGTGTTGCTTAACTCAAAGTTACAGAATTGGGCCCAAATGTCTATGACTATTCTTTTCAGACACTACTGACACACTACCGACACACTATTGACAAGTTGGTTATGTTACAGAATTGGGCCCCTGATAGTTGCAAAGCTGAATCAAATTTCATGACCGAAAGATGACACCTGCCTGACCTTGTCTTTTTCTGTGTTATCTAAAAAGGTTATCTTATTCTTATCGATGTTTTCCTCTCTTTCTACATAAGTATTGAGTAAGTATTGTTTTCTACTTCAGATTCATCTAAACTGATATTTAAACCAGCATATACAACATTATTTTTAGTATATGCGAAACCTGAATATAGTTTGTTCAGAATGAGGAACTGAATCTATTTCAATATTTTTTATAAGTACTATGTTATAATTATTTTGTCCCGAAAATATGAGTGATGGAAAATGTAATCACCATTTAATTACTTACATTACAATCGCCGTACGGTTAGGTACCTACTGCCAAATTATTATCAATGCGCGCAAGACGACACTGGGGGCGCGGGGGCGCCGCTGTTTTTGTACGGACAACCCGGTAACATAACAACCTTATAACTTTGTGATTTTTCATGACACAGTTTCGAAATTTTGTACATAGGATTCTGTACATAAAAATATTAGACACGTGTTTCGGGTTTCGCATATACTAAAACTAATATTGTATATTATCTGAATAATCTCGTATACGATATTCCAGACGTCTCCATAATATTCCCCAAAATGTAAGTAATGTTCGCCTTATATCACGGTGGACAGACGACAATAACCATTGTCTGTGTCTCATGAATTCCGTGAGGAGTTAGGTGCTATGAAGGTGATAACACTCTCCTGACCAGCTGGGAAATTTATGGCTTCATATTATACTGGAGATGACCTGGAATGGAGCGGGTGGCATACGCTATCTAGGTGCTCTTTGTTTTAAAAACTTATATTGTTAGGACGTTCACAAAGCTTGATAAGTATTTAGTTTATAGAAAAAATATTGTCAGGCAAATCTAAAAGATCCGCTACGGATGATCAGACACATACAAATTGTGATAGAAATATGTTAGAAATACAATTTACATATACCGTACCCGCTAATATATTTATAGTTTTTGATAATATTTTTTTTACAGTTTTTTAGACCAACTAAAAACCACTTATTTACACAGGTACTACATAAACATGCTTCTGTGCAAATGAAAACTACCCTGTACAGATACACGCATTTATGCAGGTGTTAGGAAAATGTATCAAAAGCAAAATAATAAAACAAAAGACAACTAACAGTATTTCTATGAGCTTCTAAAACATTTCTTCATAACGGTATCGTGTGTCGATATCGTTATCTTGAGGAACATCCCCTCAGACATAGACGCTAGTCTTTTGTTCCCCAATGCGAGCAGATGACGCCCTTTGTGAGTTAATAAATAGTAAATAGGAAGGTGAGCTTAATAGGGGCTTTTGTTTACTTGCAACACTGTTTTTATTAATAATGTGCGTATTGTAAACCATTTATTTATTTTATTAGGTACACCAACTTTGACTGCAGTCATGCAGTGATACAAACACATTATACATGTTTATAGTTAAATAATATATATAATAAGCAAATTCAAATTCATTATTCTTTGACATCCATAACATTGGTAAAATTGATAAGAATTAAATATAAGTAAAAATTGTAAACTTTTAAATGATATCAGCAGCAGAAATGTTTAAAATTAGGAATGAAGAAGTAGGCAGAGAAAACTCAAAATTACAACTTATAATGTCTCGTACTTTATAATTCTGAAAGCTACCTAGTTCTGAAAACTTTCTAAATTTTAAAGATCTCAAGAGAGCGAACGTGACAGTGTTTAAATTACCAATTTATAAAACATAACCTAATTTAAAAGAGAAACAGCTTCGTCACAGTTTCATAATAAGTTAAATCTACAATTTGGAGAGGAACATGAATGAGAAATTACATCTATCTTTCATAAAAGCCGCGTAGTATAGGGGCTGCGCAAATACTGTTTAAATTAAAACCAGCTTCGCTTTTTATCCTTCTAAAAGCCTTCTTACAGTTGCGGTAACTAGCGGTTTCTCAGTGAGGTGACACGGTTGTGGAATGCACACATCGAATCTTTGACGTTTATGACGTCACAGGTTCGCAACGAGAATGTTTCGGGAGCGCAATTAGAACGCGAATATAGCGATAAAAAAACAAAAGCTAGATGCTGCACACTCTTTGCGACATAGGTCGCGTTTTTCTATACGGAAACCTTCCTATTGTTTATTTTGTAAATAGGATATCGGAATCTGAAAATAAGGTCGACATTTCTTATCTGACTACCTGAAGAAGAAATGGCGAAACAAACTCAGGGTTCAGTCTCTTTTAAATTCCAGACATAATTTTGATCAGATTATGTACACAGGCACAGGCAGTCACGCCTAAAGTGGGGGCGAAGGTCGCGCGCCTGTACTCCGCGGTGCCTGTTCGCGGCTCCGCCATCGCCAGTGCGTACCCTTAGTGCTCGATATGCTCCCACAACCCAAGCGATCAATCTGCTGAACGCCCTGATTGCTCAGGATGTTGATGTATTTATGTGTAACTAGCTGCGCCCCGCGGTTTCACCCGCCTAAGTCTCGATCCCGTGGGAATATTGGGATAAAAAGTAGCCTATGTCTTAATCCAGGGTGTCAGCTACATCCATACAATTTTTTTCAAAATTGGTCCAGCCGTTTGAGCGTGAAGAAGTAACAAACACACACACACACTCACAAACTTTCGCCTTTATACTACGAGTATTAGTGTGATATGTGTAAACTACCGTTTATAAAAGCTCGCGGGTCTGAAGCGCTGTATTTATGTGTATTTATTTAGCCCCGCGCATGTATCCTGAACCTTAACATGCTCAACAACGTGAATAAAGGCGCCAAGCCCCGCAAGCCTTAACAGTACCTACACAAGTTGCATGTAAAAGATCTAAAATCACTCTCAAGTTAAGGCCAGCTTTGTTCAAACACGTCTTTAAAAGTTCATTCTGACATTTCAAAGGTTCATCTTGATCTGTAGCAGCCATAACTCAAGTACCAACGTTGTTTTGACAGTTATATACCAAACGTGAGATTACACAACAAAAACCGAGAAATTGACCTTTATTGACCGAGCGAGCGAAGCGTCTCTGCTTCAAATCGCAGTTTGTTGCTACTCCTCTACAGGTCGTATTTTACAACGAAAACGAAACTTGGTATACCGACTATACGACTTTATAGTTTTTTTTTTGTCATTGGGGATTTTTGATTGGCGGGTACTTCCTCAAAAAGGGGGACTACCGGATATCTCCACCTTATGAGATACGATTTCGATGGTTCTTTTTGTATTTGAAAGGTAGTAACTTTAAGTCGATCTCATAGAATTTTGGTGAAGATCTGATCTTCGGCGTGAAGAGCAGAATAGCTCCTCAGAATGCAGTAAATTGCTCATTTTTAGATTTCTACCAATGGAATCGGTATTTTAACTACTAAGTAGGGATTGACAAAATGACAACAAAATACATACACAAAACCTTCGATCAATAATAGCACAAAACACAAAAACACTAGGCGTACATCAAAATGTACACTTAGTTTGCAAATAAATCTTTGACTTTGACTTTGATAGAGAACCTAGGACCACTTTCCCATCACAAAACTAGGCTGCAGCGTTACCTCTGTCAATTAAAACATACTACTTATTTTTAGATACAATCTCTAAAATATGGTGAAAACCGCATCAAAATACGTTGTATAGTTTAGAAGAGCAACGCGGACTGACAGAGATGATAAAAAACGACTTTAATTTGAATATGTATACTGTATTAATATAGATGAACCAGAGTGTGAGGACTGTAGTATCAAACAGTCTCCGAGACCCTGATTAAGTCTGTGCTAACTTAATTTACGGTTAGATCACATTATGGCTTGTAATTGGTTGTTTTAAAGAAAAACAACCAATCAAATCACTTGAAATGAGATTTGCCTACCGATTAATTCTTTCCAGGACACTGAACGCGATTCAATAGAACTTCTATTGTATTTCGTTATTGTTATAACGTCTATGGGCGTTTCATTTCAGCCGAAAGACGTCCACTGCTGGACATAGGCCTCCCCGAGGGGGATGTTTACCATAATCGCCTCGCTTGGCAAGCGGGTTGGCGATCGCATTATGGTGTTAAAATGCATAGAGAACGCTGCTGCCCATTCTCTAGTAAGTCCCTTAGTCGCCTTTTACGACACCCACGGGAAGATATAGGATGGGTCTATTCTTTACGTCCGGCACCACACGGCACACTACTACACTATGGGCGTTTAGTGTCTCGGAAAGTTTTAAATTCAATAAACTATCAGGAACTAACCTAAACCTTTCACTTAACCTCAACCAGAGGGCTGGCCTATTTTTAGGCCAAAGAATCAGCAATACCATCTAAAGTGGCAACGCTGCCAGCCTTTTTGGCACTGCCTTTTGACAGCGATGTCGGCGAATTTTTGATGCACAATGTGTTCTTCCCCTTTTATATATATATGTATGCACTTTGTACATAATATATAAACTTTAGTGACCAATTTGAGAAAATAAATATTAGTAAATTTATCACATTACACTAATATTATAAAGGCGAAAGTTTACAAGTGTGAGTGTGTATGTTTGTTACTTCTTCACGCTCAAACGGCTTTAACAATTTTGATAAAATTTTGTATGGAGGTAGCTGACACCTTAGGTTAAGACAAGCTACTTTTTATCCCGATATTCCCACGGGATCGAGACTTACGCGGGTGAAACAGCGGGGCGCAGCTAGTAAGATCTTATGCCGCTAACATTATCCTCCCACAATTATATCCGACTCCACTCGTTCACGCCAAACTCCAGTATTTAACGCTAAACTTGAGTGAAGACAACAGGTAACTTGTTTCCGCCTTAAGTTTTAATAAGAAAACATACTGATGATCGCTCCGCTAAAGGGGAAACTTTCTGAATAGGTTGTTGTCGGGCTTAGGATCTTATCAAATACTATGAAAACTTCCTTTTGTTCCGCCGTTGTAAAGACGGGCCTACCGTGTAACAAAGGAAGTTAATCGCACACTTTGTTTTTTCTTATTTCGGATAAATGGAATTAAAGCTTTTTCTTTAAAGATATGGCTTATGAATTTTTGATTCACTGTTCCAGAAGAAAAAGGGCGCAGATTACACTAATCTTAGTTTAACCTTACATGTAACATTTTTTTTTAACAATGCCTTTGTTGTTTAGCCTTTGCTGGTTTATGTTCAGCTTTATAGCTCCACCGTATTTTAACCTTTCGCCTCCAGTATGACCATAAACTCTAAAACATTTAGCTAACATTAATGCCTTTTGTAGGTTAAAAGAGAGCGGAAAAAGAAACATGTTATAAATTAATAAAAAAAAGTGTCTCCTCATAATTACTTTACCGTCGAATGGCCTGCACACGTACCTGCAACAAGATTAACATACATAATTATAAACACAGTAGTCCCGTACTTAATGAGACTGGATTAACATAACGGGGGATTAAATTTAACCGCCTTTTGTCGTGCTCTGGGGCCCAAGTCTGCTATTTTTATAAATTCAGTCATTCCAACACGATCCCATAGTCATGCCATTGTCAGTTTGCTAAAAGTTCGTAATCTGGTAAATTCATAATGGTCGATCATTGGTCGGTCAATTTTCTCGTAATATAATTGTGTTATTATAAGGGCATTGTCGTATTGTCATTATTATAAAACCCATTAGTAGAAATGTCATTCATTTGTCATTATGTACGAGATTACCAATATATGCAATTTCTTTCAATGTAGTGTCAGTGGCCGACCATTGGAAAGTCATAATCACGCCATTATAATAGTAGATTACCAAACTTGTCAAAATCAACAATTATGAAATCAATGATCGACCATTCTGACACTATTGTAATAGCAGACTTCAGGCCCTGCACTCATGCACAAGATACAGAATTTTTTTTTGGCACTAGGGTCAAAAACGAATGTAGAGCACAATGTTTTGGATAAATAAGTAGATGCAAAACTTGTTAAAAGACATGAATGGTGGTAAATTGAGCATAACTTTAGTATACTCTCAATTTCATTAATAATATTTGGAATTGTGCAGTAAAATACAAAACAAATTCCGAATCAACCGGAACTATGACAAACTGTAAACACAAACTTTCTAAATAGCAACATTAACTTCAGATTAAATCTTAACAAAATGCTAACACGCCCGAAAAGTGTAAAACATCCATTAGATTTTAATCAACTGATTACTTGAACGGCGTTACTATAAACCGAGTTTTAATAATTCCTTAAAACGAGCATCAAAATTGGTGTAATTGACGACCAAAACTTGTGTCTAATTAGTGAATAATTTATAGACGCGTACTAAATCTAAATTTTAATGTATATTTCAGTAAGTTTGAGCAACGTCTGTGTGTAATGAGACTTTAATTGTGTTTGTCTTTGGTAGCTCTTTGATGTTTGAGTCTTGACATTCAAACTGTTAGTTCGAAGTGGAAGTTGGCACATTATGTTACCTTTTAGTTATGGTAATAAGTTAATGTGTAATTTTCTCGGCTTCATCATCTTGGTCACGTACTTCATTACTGAAGGTCGTGTCCCTTGAAGGCCTTCGTGGCTTTATGTATGATGTTCTTCCACTTCGTTCGGTTCTCCGCTTCTCTCAGGTCGGTCATAACATACTCCAGTCCGGCCGCAACGTCTTTTCTCATTTACCGGTTTTTCTTGGTATTTCCCGGTTTACCGTGTAAGAAAATTAAGTTGTAAGATTTTTACCCTTAGGTCCCGTTCACATGGCGATGATCACCACGATGTTTTCCTGCATAATTTTGGGATCACATGATAATTTCATACTGCATTTGTTTTAATTGAACAGTAGGTTATTGCCGTGTGAACCCAACTTTTTACTCTGAAATATCGTACAGAACAGCACCGTGTGAACGGCCGCTTATTTTTCTACCTGTTCGTAATATTATCGCAATTCAAAAATAAGTATGGTGGCAAATATGAGGTTATTTATTTATTTATTTATTTATAGGTACTCCAACGACTTATTCACTAATTACATATTACATAAACTAACTTATATATCTATTAGTATGGTGAATTTGTCACTTACAGAAGTACACAACTTAGACATAGATAAAAACCGGCCAAGTGCGAGTCGGACTCGCGCACGAAGGGTCCCGTACCATTATCTATAAAAACGGTTGTATTGGAGCCCCCCTTAAATATTTGTTTTATTTTAATTTGATTATTTATTTTTGAAGTGAATATATACCTAACTAAATATTATGGGAATATTTCAAGCGTCTACCTGTTGCCGTTCTCAATATCGAGCAAAAACGAGCAAAAAAATCACGTTTGTTGTATGGGAGCCCCTTTAAATATTTATTTCAGTCTGTATTTTAGTATTTGTTGTTATAGCGGCAACAGAAATACATCATCTTCGAAAATTTCAACTGTCTAACTATCACGGTTCATGAGATACAGCCTGGTGACAGACGGAGAGACAGACAGACAGACAGACGGTGGAGCCTTAGTAATAGGGTTCCCGTTTTACCCTTTGGGTACGGAACCCTAAAAATACATACCAATTATGAGAATTAATAAAAGTGATATAAAATGAACTATCTTATTTTTTTAACAATGAAAGACATAATTATGAGCTACTTTACCATAGGAAGACATATATGAGCTGCTTTACCATAGGACTTATAAGTCTTTAACATACAAGTTTTCTTCTAACCTCTACGTTTCTTACCGCAGCGGTACGGTACTCACAGCTATTATCGGTCGACCGCTAATTAGCAACCGCACTCCATGACGTAGCAAGTTCCCAACAATTAAATCAACTCCCGTATCCCTTCCCACCATCTTTGTTTAACTAATTCATGATGAAAATCATGATCACAAGAGCACTGACCAAACAACGGTTACTGTACCAGCAGCTTTAATAAATTCTGTTAAGGATACAATGACAAGAGTAACTAATAGAAGTTTATGACACATTAAGATCAATGTACGTCTTTTCTTCTCCTACATAATTCTTTCCTGCTGTTAATTGTATTAATTTATGACCGCACTGGGTGGCAATTGATTGTTAAGTGGGTCTTAAAATAGGACATTTAAATTTAGATGTTGTACATCGCATATAATAATATCATGTGATGTGTATGACCAATGACTTGGAAATACTCGTGACTTAGTTGCGATTTTTATGAGGTACACTATATTTTCAGTAAGACGTTCATGAATTGTAAATCACAAGTGTAAAAGACGTCATTCGAAATTGCTTACAAATTACTTGAATAAACGTTTACTTTTTACGCCATTTTTCTTCAATAACTGTACCTATATAAAGTATTAGAAACCTCATCATCTGCCCAGACTTTTCCCAACTGTGTTGGGTCGGCTTCCAGTCTAACCGGATACAGCTTAATACCAGTATTTTACATGGAGCCACTGCCTATCTGGCCTCCACAACCCAGTTACTGAGTAACACGATATTCCTTGGTAAGACTGGTTGTCAGACTTTCGAACTTTCGACCCGTAACAACTGTCAAAGATCTAGAAATAACAGCCGGGACCAATGGATTAACGTGCTTTCCGAGGCACGGAGGGATCTTGGTATGTAAAGGTGGTCACTCATCCACGGACCAACCGCGGCAAGCGTTGCTTAACCTCATCGATCAACCCGTGCGGCTGTTAGCCACAAGTTTCTCCGAATAACGAAGGCAAAATAGAACCTGAATCCCAACCACTGACAATTTAAAAACATCCTCTCTGAACAAAATACACGCAGGTAACGGAATTTGGTTTCCTTGTTTACAACACACACAATAATTTGTATTGACGTGAATCACTGTCTGCCAAACCTTGTGGTGAAGGCTACATGTCGAACGCATGTTGGAACACCGTTCGGTTGGTAATTGATTTGCAACATGACAGCATTGTACCTGTGTTCGTCTGTGATCTAGTGGTAGCAAATGCGACTGCTAAGTGTTGGGATTCGATCGCTGGTTCATTGAAGAACCCTCAGTAGCACCTCGGAACCTAGATTTGTACCCAGTTAATGGCAATTGGCTTGCCCTGATCATCGCGTAATACAGACGTTGTTTTTTACCTATACTCCATTGGTTTAGGTAGTTAAATAAAGGTAAACAAAAAAAAACATGTAACGAGAGAGCTGACAAGTAACCGAATAAACAAAATACTCAATTCAGTTGTCATGCTACGTCACAGTTGTACTCTTCAATTTAGCAACATTTTATTTCGTTGACGTTTAGAGGACCTGTCTTTTTGGGCTCTTTACAATAGACAGATTACGAAATGTTAGTATTGATATAAATCTAACAAAAAATTGTGTTGAAGAAGTTACTTACATCTACGAAGAGTAGTTGAAGAATATATGATAAAGCTTAAAAGTAATTTAAAAAAAAAAACTATGGTAAAAAACAAAGAAATTTAATAAGTTACAACGTATTTTTAAACAAGAAAGTGCCATCACAGCTCGTACAGACTGGTGCGATATCGCGGGCGCGACGTAACACTGGTAGCACAATTTCTAAGTCGGTGCCTGTCACACCCGCAATATCGCGTGAGTCTGTAAGAGCCTTTAAAAACCCCTTTGATTATGATTTGTTTACCTTTATTTAACTACTTAAACCGATGGAGTATACAGCTCGATTTAAACTCGATGGCGGCTCTGAAGTCCGCTACTCGCCGCGCAGTACCGCATTCTCAACCCCTGATAAGGATGCAGCTTAATACCAGACTTTTACATGGACTGCCTTTTACATGGAATGCGACTGCCTATCAGGCCACCACAACCTAGTTACTGAGTAACACGATATTCCTTGGTAAGACTGGTAGTCAGACTTTCGGGCTTCTGACGACCCATACCAACTGTCAAAGATCTAGAAATAACAGCCAGGGCCAACGGCTTAACGTGCTTTCTGAGGCACGGAGGGATCTTGGTATGTAAATATGGTCACCCATCCATGGACCAACCGCGGCAAGCGTAGCTTAACCTGATCGATCGACCCGTGCGGCTGTTATTAATAAAGTTATCCCGGTTATAAGTTAAAATTCAAAAGTCATATTTGGTTAAGTAACTTTCAAATCATCCTTGGATAAATTCGCTTTCAGGCGTTTTCTCATAAATTAAATATTTTATGTATTTTGGTAAAACATAAAGTTTCAGCCATCAATATTTGGTAGCTTTACTCCAAGGTTATTGAAATAAACTGCCATCGTAAATACTGATAAGGGTAGGTGTAAAATTGTCAATTTTACGACATAAAACATTTGCGGTTCCTTTAATATAGCTATAAATGATACAATACAAGGTATAATATAGAAATGGATACATATTTTTCAGTCAAAAAAGAGAACAAGAAATAGGATCTTATCTTTTGTGAGTAGTCTAGAAAGAAAAGATTGAAAGAAAATACGTTTATTTGTGTTAAACATAACACAAAGAAAGAACACATACACGAAAGAACAAGATAGCGGAAAATATGCGCAGGCAAAACGGCCATCGCTCAGCATAATGCTGCGACCCTATGCGAGACAGAGCCCCAGCGCTGGTTATCAGCGACAGCCGGCGTTGACGTGATGACGTCACCCGGTGCAGCATATAATGATAGGAGATTTAATATAGGAGATCAACCACAGACCAGGACAGAATGGTAAGTGCAAAACAATTAGGTATATAGTCTCACACAGTAAGGAGGTTTACAAAAAAAGCGGTCACAAAGGTATTCACTATACAGGCTTACTTCTAATTCACTGGCTACCTAACTTTCAGGGATGCTGTTATAGCTGTTTTAATTGATCCCAGAGCTCAATGAGCGTCTTGATTTTTCAAACCAAACAAAATACATACCACACAATAATAATGAATGTCTATCTTCTCATCTCATTTGTCCCAATAAATTTAAATAATAAACGTGTCTATTTATTTATTTATTTGGGACAAACAAACAGTAACACATTATATCTACACAAATAATATAAACAAAGATATTATATAAATGTGAAACTCACACCGTTATCCACAGGATGTGTCTCTTAACATAACTTTTTACTATGCACAACATAAAGATGTTAGTGAAAATGAAATGTTCTACTGAAGCAACCATAAAATTGCCTACGTATACTTGCATAGCGGGTTGTAACTGATAAACTTATGACTTAGGTATACTGAAAAGCTTAACACTATGATAAATGTTTGACTTCGTAAGACCTAATACAACACATGTAGGTATGTGAAAGTGATAAGTAGGTACCTACTTGGTTGCTGTTTTTCTTTTTCTCTAGTTTATTATAACTAGCCTTTCTCTGCGGCTTTGACAAAGTGGATGTCGGAAATTATCTCACGGGAACATATTACTGGGATAAAAAGTAGGTATACTATATCCTGACCCAGGTCATGGTCTACCCATGTCCCAAATTTCATCCATATCCGTTCAGCTGTTTTTGCGTTAAAGCGTAACAAACAAACAAACTTACATTCGCGTTTTTAATATTAGTTAGGATTTTGTCTGTAGATTTTGACAAAGAAAACTAAAGTCAACAGTTTTATGAAGGAAACCTGTGCAATTCAGTGCTCGTAGTTAAATATTTTATTGTGATTAAATGTACTACATTAGTGTTCTTACTTCATCGCCTGAAGCCTCAAGGTCTGAAAATGAATACCTTTAAAACTTTAAAAATGTCTTTGCAATACCTTTTTTTATAATTCAGTTGGTAGTATTCATTTATCGAGGGCCTATCCGATCGTACTGTATTGTTTCAATTTAATTTTCAGGTCACTGTTTTATGAAACCAAAGAAAATAAAACCCAAGCGATCGGTTTCGAAAGCAATGAACACGTTGCTCCGCACGTTCTTGAGAGAAATGTTCCTTAAAATTTATGAGATTTCATGTTTTAAAGAAATCTTAGCGCAGACAAACAAAAAGTCGGGACCTCTTGACCGGATCGCTCGTCTCCACTGTTACTAGGGGCGTCCTACGGCTATAAAAAACAAAGCACTTTGGACCGCAGCCAGCCATCCCCCGCTTCTGAATCAACCTCATTGAAAAGAAGCGTTTAAAGCTAAAGTAAGAGCACTTGAATTCATTTCGTGAAAATGTTTAAATCTCCTCTTTTGTGAAATATTCAGGTTCAGATGAGTTTTAAAATAAAAGTTTGTTATAGAATTTAATTAATTATGCCCGTAAAAATTAGAGAGTTCGTTAATATCCGAAATTGCTGTACAGTAAGTTGTTTTGGACTTTTTTTGTGTTTCGACTGGTTGGAGAACTTTTAAGGTTGAATACGAAACGTAAAATTTTCACTACAACAATGATGAAAAATGTATAAATCGCAACACAAGCTCTTCCCGCATAAGAAATACAAAAGGGGAATGGAATCGATAAATATAATTTCGCACAGTTCAAAAAAGGAGTCGGCGACTTCTCGAGTCACTCGGCCGAGACGTTCGTAAGCAATAAACAATCTCCCGTATCCTTCATCTGTGTGGTTCCGCATCGCGACCACATTGTCGGGTAGTTTTTAGGTCGACACGGTCGTTGAACGACCCCCACGACCATGGATTCCTTCACATCCGACAAATCTTTCAACATTCTTATATCTGAAAATAGTACGATTATGGACCACCGATATGGGAAGGATCCCGGTCAAGTGGCATTACTTTTTTTTGTGCTCAAAGTCTCTGGTGTCGAAATTATAATGACAGCGCACAGATGCAATTCACGTTCCATCTTCAAAATAATTCGCCACAGACGCTCTACATTCCGTTACTCGTTCCTACACGAAGATTTATTTAAAAAGGTTGCAAGCCGCGAGGAATTTCATAGAGGTTTTAATTTTATTTAAAGCCGAGCATAGTGGAGCTGGCTGTGATTGCCTGGTTCTACCAGATACCTGTGCTTAAAATAGAAATATGGCCGCGGGGATAAAGAGCTGTACATTTCATAGCCCCCCTTAACTTATTCAATTGTAGCCTTTGTGTAAAATTAAAACAGTTTTCTCTCACATAAAATTCTTGTTATATAAAAGTGGAAATAAATCATGAGTAACCGTGTTAGAATTAATTAAGCAATTAAGTACTCGTACGCAAGAAAAGACACAATCAAGGCTTTCTTTAACGGGATTTGCAGTGAGCCGATGCAACTCAATGCTATCTCCGATTACAAAATGATCCACATCTCAAGATGCACTTGAAACACGATCATTTATCCCACCGTGATATTCTTAGACAGTACTTGTTTCAATCGGAGTAGGGTATAAGAATAATGAATTTCAATGCTCATCCGTGCGCGTATACAATTGAATATGGATTAATGTGGATTGAATACGAGGAAGCAAAACAAAGGGCCCTCGGCATAGATGCACATAATTCATGGTGTAAATTGTTTGGGCATAACAGTGACGCAACAAGGTATTTAGTGATGTATTTATTATGACGACATACGAGGCATTATAATGGCGCAGTCAATGCTCAGCGTGCTGCGAGGGGTTGGTGACCGCACGACGTCGCCGTCGCATCGCCCACACTTATTAGAGATGCAGTGTAATTGTTACGATGAACCTCGCACTACCGCAATGTGCGACGGTCTCGTGGAGAGAAAAAGCTTAGCTTCAGAGGGCGACGACTCCAAAATTCGACTTCCCTGCAGAGTGCAGAGTCCCTCCATAGAGTAGGAACAATGACGATCGCTCCTGAGACTTACTATACATCACGCACGCCATTGTTCGGGCTTTCTTTTGTTTTTTCTTTGTTATGCAATTTGGCGGTCGGTGGGGTAGCTAAGAGCAAAATAGGCGTGAAGCTGGTGCATATTTTAGGAACAGTAAATGACTCTGTTCAAGTTATTAATTGACTTAACGGTAAATATATTTATGTCTGTATGCGTACGAAAAATTAATAAATAAACTACTATAAATTGGAGATGTGTTAACAGCCCAATTAATACTCTACAGCTGTGCGCTCGTTTCCCATGTCGAAATTAAAGAGACATTTTAGTAAATCTCAGGCCTAAACATACTTACACAAATCTAAATATAATTCGAGACCGAAGTGAGAAATGACATTCATTTCCTGACAATTTTTGATAGATAATGCATACGTAATGGTAGGTTACAAAGTCACAACAATTTAAAAAGTTGACAAAATATGTCTCAACAAGAGCACGACAATAGGAAACTATTACGGTACAATTGTATGGCATATCTTCAATCAACATGGGAGCTTCTCCCCTGGCGCTTACCCCGCGTCACCTCGCACAAAAGGCTAAATAAGTCGGAACGAGTACCCAAATTTATAAAAAGTCGAGCACGAGACCAGCCCCCAACTTCGCGCAGGTATATTAACACAACACAATAGCTTTATAGAAACACAAATGTCGCTTACTTCCTTCCCGAACTGCGACGAGTAAAATTATGTTTTCAAATATTTATGCGAGCTCTTTCATTGAAATAAATAAGTGAGAAAGTAAGCTAACTTGGTAAATTACTTCGCGTTCGTAGTTTAAGTTTTATTCCAATGGAGTTTGTTATTTAGAGGGCTGAATTTTCTTTGGTATGCCGAGTTATTTATTACTGACGCTTTTTGCTGGGATAAATTGAGTTTCACCATTAATATCGAACCAGGAACGCCGTACAGAAACAAGTTAAGTTAGACGTACCCAGCGTTAATGTACGAAGTCGTTGCTACATGGTAGAGGAATGTAAGATATACATAGTATTATAGTTCTTGTTGTTACATTCTGAAAAAATACATAAACCTATTTTTTTGTAGATTTGTTTATTATTTATTATTATTATTATTTTTATTGGTTCTTTATGTTTCTTCTCGTTTAAGAGAGTTTAAGAGACCTTACATACGGGTCGGGACCAAGTATGTAAGGCAAAATTTTGATAAAGAAGGTGGATGACAGTGTTGAAGAAGTCAGGAACTTTCGGGTGATGCGACAAGTGTTAAGGATGGTGGCTTTTTGGAGCATGTAAAGTGTGTGAGTAGGCATCTGGAGTGATTTTGGTATTATACCAGTAGATGAAAGAACAATGGGGACAATGTGAACGGTTTGTGCTTTCCATTGAGTTTTAACTTCTATGGCGAGATCTTGATACTTACTGAGTTTCTCGGATATTGTGGTTTGAATATTGTGTGAGTTAGGTATTGCTATATCTATCAGGTAAACTGTTTTATTAGTTTTGTCGTGAACGGTAATGTCAGGTCTATTGTAATGAATAGTTTTATCTGTTATTATTGTTCGATCCCAGTAAATTTTCTGGTCCTGACTTTCTAATACAATTTCTGGTTTATATTTATAATATGGTATCATTTCGTTGACGAGTTTATATTTTTATGCTACCTGTTGGTGTATAATTGCAGCGACTTGATCATGGCGGTGTTTATAGTCAGTTTGAGCAAGTAATTTACAAGCTCCTGTTATATGTATGTTGTATGGTTTCAGAGGCAGTGTTGCAATGTCTGCACAAGTCAGTCGGCTGATTTGGGTCTTTTATAATGTACCTTCTGTAAGTACGGGTGGCTACTACTTGATCCTGTATCGCCAGCATAAAACCCTCGGTCTCGGGAAACAATTCGCCACGTTTGAGCCATTCGTTCGACTTAACTTTGTCGACGTGTGGCTGGCTCAGGAAGGCTCGATGTCTTCCGTGTAGGGCTTTTGAAGACCATGCTGCAATTTTTTGTTGTGTATTTACAATGTGTTCATTTATTTGCGTGTGCTTGTTTTGTAGGTTTAGTGGTGTAAGTTTTTTATCTGTGTCCGTTATCTGTTTGTGTAGTAATGAATGTTCCGATTTGTTATGGAAATACGCTCTGAGAGAAAGGATTTGTTTGTTGTGTAAATTGTGTATGTCTATTAATCCTCTTCCTCCTTCTTGGCGTGGCAGTGTAAGTCGTTGTATGCATGATTTTGGATGGTGTTTTCTATGTTTGGTTAGGAGTGTATTGACAGTGCGCTGTAGTTTTTTGATATCCGTCTTTGACCACCCTGTAATTCCGAAAGAGTATGTTAGAATAGGTATTGCAAATGTATTGATGGCTTTAATTGTGTTTCTAGAGTTGAGGTTGCTTTTTAAGATAAGGTTGAGGTGGTGTCAGATTTTTTTTTGCAGTTCTTGTTTTGACATCTTTTGTTGTATCTGCCTGGACTGTTTAAAACCTAGGTATTTGTATGTACTCTGTTCATCCATTGCCTCGATCGATTCACCTGATGCGAGTGTGTAACTATTATTTTGGATTTTTCCTTTTAAAATTGTTAAGATTTTGCATTTATCTACTCCGAACGACATGCAAATATCGTCAGAAAATTGTTGTGTTGTGTCAGCTAATTGAAAAAGAGCTTTTTTGTCAGCAGCGTATAACTTTATGTCATCCATGTACATAAGGTGTGTAAGTGTGTATTGTGTGTCATTGTTTGCCAGGGTGAATACTGTGTCTATTTTATCAAGCAAGTGTGAGAGTGGATTGAGTGCCATGCAAAACCACAGAGGACTTAGAGCGTCGTCGCCTTGAAAAATTCCACGTTTTATACGGATTGGTTCAGTAGCTACAGTCGAGGAGGATGAATTAATTTTAAGAACAGTTTGCCAATTCTGCATGCCAGTTTCTAAGAATTGTTTCAGTGTTGGGTGAATTTTATAAAGGTTATTATTATTATTGTTTATTATTATTTTACGTATTTTTTTTGTAGGTTTGCTTATTATTCTGAGTAAATAACTCAGAATAATAAGCAAACCTACAAAAAAAATACGTTTTAAAATTAGGTTTATGTCATTTTTTTTTTTGGAAAAGATGACCAAAGCCGCAGGAAGAAGAAAGAAAATACGTTTATTTCCGCCCTACGTGACCCATAACATAAAAACAGATTACGAAAGTTATGCCACGTTTTTGGGCATAACTTTCGTAATCTGTTTTCTATTCAGGAATATTACTATTAATAACCTTATACCCTAAATTAGGTCCCTACATATGCCTTCTATTCATAATCACAGGCACTTTCTTGACAATTGATACAATTTCCGTTTGCAAATAAATTAATAATGTTTTTCTTTCTCGGGAGCAGGTGGGATGGAGTATTGCATCGTGGTAATACAATTACTACCGCTGTATATCGCTAGCTCATACGATGCTAAAAGCAAATAATTATAGAACTGAAACTAAGTAAAAATACTGGAGAAGGATTTATAAAAGTGATCACGCATATTGACTCCATACGAGCCTAACAAAATGTTGTCTTCTGAAGCTAGGAGAACTTCGTTAAATTATCATAGTTCCGTCTAGTAAGTAATGAATTAGTTTAATTACGGGTAGTTATTTAATTTAGCTCAAATGTTGGCCAGTTTAAGAATGATATAATGCTAACAAGTTGGTTGTTACCATCAACTTAAATTATTATTTGATATACAAAAGTGAAGAAGTAAAATGAAACAAAGCGTGTATGATGTAACAAAGACCGGTGATTATTCTCTACATGTCACATTGTCGATATAAATAAAATTAATTTGTTCTGGCAAATATGCTGTCATGTTTATAGTAAATAGATAAATAATGATTCCAAACATTTTAATGCCAACTAAGAGAAAATGTATCTTAGTTAGTCTGTATTTTTTTTCAGTGTATTGATAAATTTGCAAATGGCTTTCCTTGGTGTTTATACAGTTACCTTCCCCAGCTTTTACAATATTTTATAGGAACCCATACGGCTGCCCCATTTCAAAACCTAGTAGTTAAGGGACGCGTTTTTACAAAAATCTTTTTATTGTATAATCTTGCTTAGCAAGTTTAAGCAATAAAACGATATGCAACGAAAAGCGTCCCTTACTAGGTTTTGAAATGGGGCAGCCACATAGTTTACTTTCAAAACGGCATAGTGGTACTACTTCCCTAAACAGGCTCACAAAGAGATGTAAGTACGTACAACCACGAACACTTATCTAGGAGTTATTACACCAGAACTGCAACATAGGTAGGTAGTACCGTGGGTGTGCAAATCGACCACCGTAAGGACTATTGCTGCTTGTGGTGCTCGGCCGCTATCTGTAGTAACGCTTACCTACGCTCATCAACCAATAGCATCGCCGCATCAGATTTTGGCTTAGCCCTTTGTTTTCAAAATAAAATAAAAAACCAAACAAAAACCGGATATAGGGTGGTCAGACATCTGTGATCATTGTACCACAGCCGGTAAAATTTATTTTAAAAAAATCATTTTTTATTGGTCGACGCAAAAAGAGCGGTAGGGCAGTAAACAGATGTGGTCATCGTGAGCATGGGATTTTGTTTTGAAAGTGGTCCGATTTGCACGTCCGCGATAGTACCTTAATTGCTCTACAGAAAACCATAAGAAAGAAAAAAAATACATTTACTAAAAGGTACACAATATAATATACCTACACCAGATAAACAAAATAAAAACTAAACAAGTCTATCTGCCTAGCCTTTTCCCAAATATGTTGGGGTTGGCTCCCAGTCTAACCGGATGCAGCTGAATACCAGTATTTTACATAGAGCGACTGCCTATTTGACCTCCACAACCCAGTAACTGGATAATACGATACCCCTTGGTAAGACTGGTTGTCAGACTTTCGGGGTTCTGACGACCCGTAACGACTGTCAAAGGTCCACGAATGACAGCCGGGACCAACGGCTTAACGTGCTTTCCGAGGCACGGATGAGTCTCGGTATGTAACGATGGTCACCCATCCACGGACCAACCCCGGCAAGCGTAGCTTAACCTTATGGATCGACCCGTGCGGCTGTTATTACTTAGCCAAGCTCCTCAAGTAAAAAGTGTAAAGTGCGATGAAAGAGATTAGCAGGAAAGTGTGCATCACGGCAGCGCCATAAAGGCACAGTTTAGCAAAAAATCCAGACTACTAGTGCTTGAAGTACGAGTATAAGCTATACTTTGGCATTTTTTTATACTGAATAACACATTACCTAAGTCTGAAATCAAACCCATAACACCGGTTAGGAAACCGAAACTCGCAATCACGAAACTAATGTTCTACCTCATTCTTTATAAAAATTGCCGGTAATTTAAAAAGCTATTCCAAGTAAAAAAATGTTTAATAACACCCGTTCGGGACTTTTTTTTGAAGAAACTCCGAGAACACGTTTCGGCATTATTTCCTCCTGTAGAAAACGAAGCCCACTACGTGCTTTAATAATTGCAAGCAAACTGCTCGAAATTTCGGGAAGGCGACAGTTGGCAAGCGAATATCGTTAACCCTTCTTACAACATTCAATAACTCGCTAACTTTATCATAAAAAGTTTATGTAGCATTGATTTTAAAGACACAACATAAATATTGCATAATTTTAAATTATTGTATGAGCAATAAAACTGTAATAAATTTAATTAATATATGGACGCATGACTAAGATGATGCCAATTCACTGCTTCCTACTCATTTAAATTAAACTATAACGGAAAATTAACATTTAAATGGCAACTCTCGTGATTCAAGCTATTGTTGTAACAAAATAGTGGTAATTTTTAACGTTCGCAACACAGATCCGCTAGGGTTAAACACCTCGTTTTTGGCACAGAACAAATAAAAAGTAAAAACAAAAGACGAATTCAAATAATTTATGCTCTACATAACAAGTGACGATCGGGCTTGCAGTTTAAAATAATAAAATGGCGTCGTTTAGATAACAATGGTAAGCCACGGAATGCGGCCGTGTCGCATTCGTAATTGTACCAATTAGCTGGACTGTCTCCGTTAATTTATAAGCTGGGATGAACTTAGAATGACTGGGAGAAGAAACGTTAGACCCGGAATTATTAGTTAAATAAATAATTGAACAACGAAGTTTTTAATTAAAAATTCACCGAGTTGCTAGATAAACTGCTGTCACCTTACAAACAACATAACATAACAACACGCCTGTAATCCCGAAGAGTTAGGCAGAGGTGTACCTAGTACACCACATTTCGCCAGTTATATTTAAGTCCCATGTAACAGGGGGCGAGCCTATTGCTATCAACCGGGCACAAACCCAGACTCCGGGCTGCTACTGAGAAATTCCTAATGGAAAATCCCAATAACACTTTACCCGACCTGGGAATCGAACCCAGGACCTCATGCTCAGCAATAGTGGTGGCGACCACTAGACCAACGAGACAGTCACCTTAGTTATACTATGTCCAAAAATTTTCTTAAAATACGAAGCTGCGAAACGAAAATTTGAGTCAAGGAAGTAGGTAATACAATTTTCTCAAAAAGAAATCTCCTTGATTTTCGTCACCGTGAGCTTAGGACACTTCGTTAGAATCGTCAATAGTTACTTTTATCATTTGGATTCTGATTTAATAAACTGATTCAACATTGAATGGATTCGCGAAATTTCGTTTCGCTTTAATCATAAATTCGTTACTGCTCGGTCCCAAAATTGGTAAAAAAAAACATGATGTGAATTTTCAATTAAAATCGGATAGCAAACTCTTTTGTCCGTTTACCATATGGGAGATACGAGGGCGGCACTGAAAATTTCGGGAATCAAGGAAGTGACACAACATTACTATTTAAAAATGTATTTATTGCTTTTCGAAGTATTCTCCGCGAAATTTGACACATTTTTCCATACGATGGAACCAATCATTGAAGCAACCATTCCATTCGGAAGTTGGGGTCTCCAAAATGGCCGTTTTGTAGGCGTCCACAGCTTCTTCAGGTGATGAAAATCTCTGTCCACGCAATTTATTCTTTATTTTAGGGAAAGTATAGAAATCATTAAGGCTTAGGTCGGGGCTGTACGGCGGATGGTCTAATAATTCTATGTTTTCTTGCTCTAAAAACTCTTTTGTTCTGTGCGCGGTGTGAGAACTCGCATTGTCGTGATGGAGGATGATGCGGCGGTTGCAGTTCTCTTTACGGAGTTCAGAAACGACCTGTGGCAAACAAATGCTAGCATACCATTCTGCATTAACCGTTCTTTGTCCCTCAAGAGGAATAGTCGTAACATGGCCGGTTTTGGAGACAAACGTGGCCACCATTTTTTTTGCAACACTCCGTGAACGAACAATTTTTGTTGGCTTTAACTCATTTTCGAACACCCAAACTCGTGACTGGTTTTTTGTTTCGGGTTCGTACGCGTATATCCAGGATTCGTCACCTGATACAATGTTGTATACAGCATTTGAGGATCCTGCGTGGAATCTTTCGAGAGTTCTGACGCACCAAGTAACGCGAGCCGCTTTTTGCTCTTCACAGAGCGAATGCGGTATCCATCGGGAAAACAATTTTTTTACACCTAATTGTTCATGCAAGATTATTTGTATTTGACTCATGCCAATGTCTAAAGTTGCCTGAATTTCGCGGTATGTCACATGTCGATCTTCCTCAATCAGCTTACGCACAGCATCAACGTTTTCTTGGGTGACTGCAGTTTTTGGACGACCTTGACGGGGATCATCACTGAGCTTGACACGTCCACGTTGAAATTCAGCAAACCAGCGATAAATTGTGGTTTTGGATGGGGCTTCATCACCAAATGCAGAAATCATCCGGTCAACACACTGTTTTTGTGTTAAACCAGTTCGAAAGTCATAATAAATCATCGCTCTTGAATTTTCTCGAGTCTATTCCATTTTCTCAACGACTAAACAAGTTTGACAAAACCTTGTGACAAGACCGAGAATCTTTTTAAAAAAAAAAAAATGGTATTCGATTTTTAAAACCAAGCAGTTTTCAATTAAAAAGATTTTAATATGACAGGAACAGTGGAAATATTCCATTCCCGATACTTTTAGTGCAGCCCTCGTATGTAGGATTATCTGTATTTCGCAAAATAATTTGAGTGCATTTTGATACATTTGTTCGTTATAGCCGAATCGGGTTCATTACTATTTTTACAATTTTCACACACGATTTCTGTAAAAGGACATGTCCAAGAATGGTTTTTTATTATTCAATAATTCTAACCAGGATCACTTAAATATATTTGGATAGACAACCCAAAAGCTAGTGGTTCTAACTATAACAAACATTTTTAAAGGCTTCAATTTTCGATAAAAATCATTTTTTTTATTTTAGTGTGAAGTTACTCCTAAAACGAGCAAACTTTTCTAATTAACTAGTATATTAAAGTGAACACACCCTAAACAAATAGAAAACTTGTCAAAATTGACACATGGCACTGCCGTTACTGTCTATAAATATTTGATGTATGATTATGACAGTGTAAACAATAAGAAATACGATGAAATGGCTTATTTTCAGTCAAAAATGTTTAGTCTAACCTTTTAGAACTGAAAGGGATTAGATTTTAGATTTAATTTGGGTTGCCATCAACAAATAAAATATATGTACTAACATTAAATATTTTATAATTTTTCTCTTAAATGGAGGGGTATAAAAATATTATCTCAGTGGTTACAAATTCCATATTTTTTTCGCTTTTTAGATTCGCTGGTTAGATTTTTCTCGGAATAAAAAACCAACGCCCATACAAAAACCGGACATCTCCTTTATTCCTGTGTAAAACTTTCTCTGCACATGCTACACCACATAACTCAAAACCCAGACAGATCACGTCTGACATCATACTCCCAGTCCCTATTCAAATAACAATCATAAACGCGGCCAGCTGAATGCAACTAACGTTCATCCAGTTGAACATTTCAACCTTAATCAATGTCCCACTTCCTTCATGAAGTTCGAAACCCTAATTGTCCCCTTTGTTTATTCAGAAGTAATGTGATACGTCACTGGGTCCCCACCGGATACGTTATGCGTTAACGTCAATAAAAGTTGCCCAAATAATGCCCAGACGGACACTTACTAACGACTGAGTCACTGCAATGAACGCGACTGCGAGGTGTGAAATGTCACGCCAGTGTGATTGTTCAGTAGGTACGATTTGATGTACGGATGTGTCTTGAGAGCTGAAGTACGTATAAATGTACACGGAAGCGAACATTTTTATGTACTTGATAAGTTTCTTGAAAATGTAGTTTAACATCTATTTCCGCTTTAGGGAAAACGGTTTTCGAGCTTTGTCAGCTTTGCCACCCAAGACTTATACTGTGGGTCGCATTGAGTTGAATTGCTTTTTTTTTTAAGGTTCCGTACCCGAAGGATTCCAAATGGAACCTTATTACTAAGCCTCCGCTGTCCGCACGTCTGTCTGTCAGCGGGCTGTATCTTATGAACCGTAATAGGTAGACAGTTGAAGTTTTCACAGATTGTGTATTTCTATTGCCGCTATAACATCAAAGAAAACAATAAAAAATTAATAAAGTTAATAATTAAAGAGGGACCCTCTTTAATTATTAACTTTATTTAATGTACTCATACTAGAAACGTGTTTTATTCTCGGCGTTTTTTGTTGTATTTTGTACGGGGCCCTTCGTGTGCGAGTCCAACTAGCACTTGGCCGGTTTGTTTTATTTCTCCTTTCTATGACAAGTAATAAATCTTTTCTTCCAAATGTGCCTTATAAATGGCAATAATATACACACATGAACTTATAGAACCTCAAACACTATCAAACAGCAGTGCACCTAGTTGAAGAGCTCTCACTGTCTTAGCTGCCTATTGAAAATCAAGAGAGTAATATAAAATTTTATGCATTACGTACAAAGCGTAACTTCAAAATTCAAACTACTACAAGTTTTAAAGCGTTCAGCCCAGAACAAAGATTTCCGTCGTTTAAAACCGAGATAGTGTAATTTAAAACTCTACTTACTGAAGACTATGAAGAACGAACGAACTGAGTTTAAGAAGATGTCTGTTTCAAAACGCCTGGATAGTTAAATTGTTTGCAGATGTGTCCCATTCAACTAGTAAGACTTCCAAATTAGAGAGTGTCTATTGATGTTCAAACAGACACTAATTACAAAGCTTGTTTTACTACGAACAATTAAACTGAGTTTTACGTAAACAATTGTTAACACCTACACCGTCAAATTTGGTCTACCACTCGGCATTTTTATAGGTGTTTAGCCAGCATATCTTGTAGTAGGTACTGTTAAACTTTCAGGAACTTGCCTCCCCCAGGATGTTCCTAATTGCGGTATCTCGTTGAAACGCCGTAAACAACCGGTTGATGACACATTAAGCACGCCTCAGTTTTACTTAAAAACATATAACATTTTATGAGTACTAATGGAGTAAATAAGTTTTTATTAGACGCTGTGGTTGAAGAGAGTGTAGTAGTAAAATATAAATTGAAAGCAGCGGCAAGTATTTTTTATGGTCATTGATCAGTTGTTGTAAGAATGTATTGTTTGACTGACAGTTATGACGCTGAGTCATCACTATCATTATTTGAACATGTTAACCGTTCATAAACTTGGCTTTTGCTATAAAGTACGAATGACATAACACATCAATAGCTGATACAGGATATATGGATTACAGTCATGTGTAAACTTAAGCAACACTTTAAAAAAATCCAACATTGTCTTAGATAGATACGATTCAAATAAAAACACTATTATAAATGCCAAGAGACGAAGGACAAATGACAACTATTTAAGTAACGTTTTAATTCTAGCAGCAGAAACTATCAATATTGCTGTAATTACTCAACGATTACAAGTAGTAGCTGTTACTTTACCAACAAAAACTGAATGAATGAAGCTGAAACCTAGTTTTTGTGGCGCCACTGGTTATTTTCAAGGCGGTCTAGGAATCTGTATTACATTACCGACTTTCACAATTACTATAAAAATTGTTTTTGTTTTACTGTTTAAATTTATCTTCTTTTATTTTACAGTATTTGTCACCATGTAAATATATGAATAAATAAATATAATATATCTTTGCCTACATCTTCAATTTCAATCGTTTATTCACTCATGTTGTTTGGCATCTCTCTTTTGATGCCCTATGATTATTTACCTTCCTTTTTTATATATATGTACTTACTTATTATTTATTTTAAGACTGTTAGCTTATATTATGTAAACATTATCTTACTCGGTGCTCGAATAAATAACACAAAAGTCTATCTACTCTCTAACGAATGTTACATTAAAATTGATCTCCAAATATACATCACATGTTAGCAATAACATTCTAGTAACATTTACTACAAACATTTTTAAAAGAGTACCGGTGGAGTTACCTGCCCATTCTTCTCCATACGAAACTACCTTTTGGAAGGGGCAACTAGAATCAATTCTATTCTTTTTTGTAAATTTTGACGTTCAAAAGTGCCTTTTATGTGCCTATTTGAAATAAATGGTTTGACTTTGACTTTGACTTTGACTTTTGTAACTATCTAAGTATTGTTTATGACAAAAATATAAATCCGAATTTTGCCTCCAATTGTACTCGTGAGTGCATTCCGGACTAAATGCAAAATGGCGTTAATTTGTAAAATTTTAACATTTGTTTTATTCACTGCTGTATTTCAAGTGTGAACAGCGTAGTTAATATGTTTAATGATGATATACGGTTTTTCATACAAATGCATTTCATTAAGTTTTATGGACCATTATTTTCAGCATGACTCAGGCAGTAATTTTTGTTATGTGAATTTCCTGAACAAAGCGTTTCCATAACTTATAATAATTGCATCTTTTTTGCATCATTCAGTTGAATAAGATTTATATAATGGTTGGTTTTCTTCCAGAACGTAAAATCGTATATACTGATAGGCGAATCTTGTTTCTATATTTCTTTTCCATCTCTAAACAATACAATCCCTAATTCACACACAAATGCATTAAACAAGAGCATGACGAGCCTTTTTTTCGGTCAGAGAAAAATTATAATTTCATCGCGAAAGGGGTCTGAGTGAACGAGTTATGCTACGAGCAATTGAACACATTAATTTTAATACCAGACAAAGACAAGTGGGCCCCATTAATATTTATGAAGGCTGACAAACTGACAACCCTCTTATCACGGCTACGACTAACCTTCATTGTTGTAAGACTAATTACCTTTAGCTAACAAAACGAATTCTGACTTGATTGAAAAGGGAAGCAGCTTTCTATCTGTAACTCAACCATTTTGTTTGAAACTTTATGACGCAAGGTTCTATGTTCGGCCCGCTGCTGATGCTTTTGAAGTATTACCAAGATTTATCTTCATGATTTAATGAACCGCTTTACACTAATTACATCGTTTAGAAAAAAAATATAAGAAAGATATACTCTTTCTTCATAATGGTGCTGAGAAAAAACAGAATATAGGAAGCCATTACCAAGTTAGTTTCAACTTAAATCGTCGTCAAACCCAGACTCAACAATCGCATTTCAAGAGACCTAACTTATAAGAGTAACGAGTTTATCGCATCATCAAATGACTCGTCTTAGTTATAACCCTTTCACTGTAACCTACTTACAAACTACATAAGTACTTATGACCACTCGAGGAAACTTCTGGAAACCTGCTGGAAACGGTGGGTCATTACCCGAGCATTAAGCATCGGGGTAAGCCGGGTCGAGTGGCTATCAGTTGGCATGCGGCCAAAGTAGCATTCATTCGATGACGTCACAGTCGTAAAGGCGAGCCAGGGCCACCAAAACTACTGAAACTGCTAATAAAATTCCTAAGCATTTGACCACACAATGCGAGGCATATAAGTTGGGTATGAAAATAATGTGGTTTGTCGTCCTAGTTTCCTTACGAGATAACGACCTGTTTTATGGTATTTTCCCTTTATGGCGTATTTCCTTGAGGAAACAGAAGAAATGTAAATCAGTACTTGTTGCTTGGCTTTTTGCCGAAGTAAACGATAATGGTGTAATGAAGATGGAATGGGAAGTAACAAGTTGGCGAATATCCTAAGACTTTTGTAAAAACGAAAGTATATAATTAACGCTTTCGTGCATTTTTGCATAAATCAATAGCAATACATTTTTATTTAAGCAATATACGTATAGTTACCCAGCAGTAAGCACCAATGGCTAATGCGAGGGCCAAGGGATATTAAATAGATACATCTCTAAGCCCACAAACGTAGATGTCTTAACAAAAATCTCACGATACGTATTCATAATATGGGAAAATAACATATGGCGTATCTTTACAATTTCTCTCAGGCAGATAAATATTTCGATATGTTTAGGAAATATACGAGGTAAATAAAACGAACACAGAGAAGGTTGCCCTGACCTTGTACCGGTTTCCTGTTCACCGGTCTCCTTACATAACCTTTGAGTTCCATCTACCGTGGTTAATGTGAAATCCTTTTTGCATAGCTTGCTTCATAAAGCGTAATGTGGAAAGCAGCAGCAGTTGCTGAATTAGATTTTTTCCTTCAGATAACATTTGCATGAAATTTTATGGTCCTGTCCCTTTTCGGGATTTTCGGCTGATGACAATAGAAAGTTATGTTTGGGATGTTTCCTGGACATTAAATGCGCAGTTGACTCTTCAGAGTTACTTAAATTTAAAGTCATATTTTTTTTTATTAATACAGAACAAAGAAAGGATTAAAGAAACGAAAATGCCACAACTGTTTTAGCAAACCTATATACATATTTGGTAATTGTGCTCAAATAAAAAGTTACTAACAGTGAAGTAAGATATCATATACCAATATCAATCAAAGAAACTACAAAGGAACCAAGTCGACGTTGAGTCAAACAACCAAACTCCTTATCAAGATGAAGACGTAAGCCACTCATATCAAAGCAGAGGCGTTTAATATCGAACATTAAACGGACCCTCTCTTCCTGTTCGGTTAATGTTCCTCCGATTGGTACTCCAACCATGGTTATCACTCCACTTATGATCCAAAATAGCCACATATACCAATGAATCATTACGGGGAGATAATGTGAAAGTACTTGAATAATTCAGTTTCTGTATCAATGAGAGCGAATTGTTTTATCGGAATGCATTCTCGGGGAATGCGTCGGATTGTTAATGAACAATCCGACGCAAAGAAGCAATAAAGCATTATTTCACAATGGTGAAATAATGCTTTATTGCTTCTTTCTTTTTTAACGTGAAAGGTTGTTATTGTCAATGATTGCGAATCCTTGTATTTTATTTTTATCTTAGTCATACTGGTATCAGGTTGGTAATTACGATTGTCGTTGTATTCACGAGTGGCTTATCTTAATAACAATGAAAACTTCTGATTGACATTTTCTAAGCACGAGTTTGCATTCACAATGCAAAAGATTCTGCAGTTCACTACATTCTTCTCTGAATACCTAATATTAAAAGATTATTTTCTTAATACAAGCAATAAAACTTAAGCTATTCCAGGCTTAGTTCCCGAGTCCATTTACATAAGGACGCGGCAAGAGAGAAGTTATGATGACTGACTACTGTCTCGAGTCCTCTCTAACTCCAAGTTGCTTGCCTCAAAGTTATCCAGACATAACACCGCAAACAAGTCATGTCTATTAACCGCTGCCAGCATAACGTTTAGAGAACGAATGGCTTTTGTACCTTCAAGGCAGTTCATAAATCATTCGCGTTCTACTTTGTTTTGTACATACTTTTTAGGATCATCTGGGATATGACCTCAGGAAACCGTTCCATTCATAAAGCGACCTTTCTGCGGTACGTAAGATTTTATTACGGATCTTCAAGATATTTATCTTTGGGTTTACTAAGGCACAATACATATGAATAAATTACAACCTCTATACACTTAAAAAAGCTGAGGACAGAGAAACTATACTTAAAAAATTAAAAATAAAGGCATGCCTATGGTATTCTTGACGTGATCAAGGCACATAAGTGCAAGTGAAAACGTCATAAATACCTTTAAAAAACTAGAGCGTTACTCACTTTATTAGACTGGCATGCAAGACTTTCATTTTTAGCACCAATATGTTACATGAAGACGTCTTATTCTTGACGAAATATGGTAATTAAAGACATGCGAAACGCAGCCCTAACAAGGTGTGAAAAATTGAGACATACGTATACATGAACATTGTTTAAAAAGTAAAGTGAGTTATAACGGCCAGTGTTCACGGGGCGAGGCAGAGATGTGAGGCAGATAGTGAAGATCGCGTGGAATCATTAACATTGTACAATTATATGGGACCCACAATGGTGGGAAACAGTTACGAGAACGAAATTCGTACCTGTGTGTGGGAAATACAATGCAAATTATTGCATTTCTCTTGCTCCTTGGCTGGCGCGCGCCCTTTTTTCGCGGTCTCTTTTTCTTTTGTGTCGGCCATAGTTTTAAACAGATGGTAAGCTTTATTAAACAATTCAGGAGTTTTTGCATGACAATCTGAATGGCATAAATTTCCTGCCGCGCTCGTGGTGTTTGACGGTTTAATTATGTACCTTCTTTGGTTACGGTTGATTTGGTGATGTTGGATGTATGACACATAGATATTTGTTCAGAATATTGATAATAGATATGATTTACACATACATGACGCATTTCCATAAGAAGTGTTAGGGTCAAGGCACGTGGTTGGCACGAAGTCAGGCAACTTGAACTTTATCTGCACCGTGTAAATTATAAAGTGTAACAGCAAAGAGTTGGTATGAGTATCACAATTTCGTGCGAAGTCTCGCGAATGTGCTTCGATTGGAATCTGCGACGATGTGCCTTGACCCCTTAAACATTGTGTATTCTACGAGTATGTATTTACATATAGGACAATTCTGAATTTAAATTAAGTTGGCCTCTATTTTCAATAACAATTAAGTAGATATAGTCCGTTTCTTTGTATTATTAGGGTTTCGTACCTTAAAAGAAAAAAACGGAACCCTTATAGGATCACTTCGTTGTCCGTCTGTCTGTTTGTCAGTCTGTCAATACCATTTTTCTCAGGAACGCGTAGAGGTATCAAATTGAAATTAATATCAAATACGTAAGTCTATGGTCCCTTAAAGCTCTAAAAAAATCAAGCATCCAAGTTAACGCAATAAAAAAATACGGCGATATAAGCGACATTATTGCGACATATTTCGATACTCGCAAATAAATCAAAACCTAGAATACTGTTGACCTAGAATCATGAAATTTGGCAACAAGCAAGGACTTACAGCACAAGTATAGGAAAAAGTCCTAAAATTGTAAATTTTTACTTTTATCACATAAAAAAAACATTTTTTGCGATTACAAACCAATTTTCAGTTGGAAAATTGACCGTGGCGTATATCAATGTATGGGAGAACATGTTTTTCAACTACAATATTAAGTTTGTTTTAGGGATAAATTCATTTATAACTACGGAACCCTTCATTGTGCGTGGTCCGACACTTACTTGTTTTTCCTGAAGTAGGTGTAATCTATTCTGTTATGTCATGCCTCAGTCATGAGCAAGAGATAATCATTTTGACACATTTGACGATTAGAACCGCTTGAGGTATCGACATCAGTATTTTACGAAAGCCTAAAATTATGTAAATTTACGAAGGTTAAGTTCCAAAGATCTCGAAATAGACAATTTTTCATGCCTTTACATATCTACCAACATTACAATGTATGTTGCGAGTATCTGCAACTATTGTTGCGTCCAATTTTCTTCAAAACCATTTGTCACCTGTTAAGTCTACTGACAGAAACACATTTATTCACTTTACAGAGTTGCATTTTTGGCTTGTGAATGTATTTGCAGTTGAGCTTTCTGCATCAGAACTTCTTTAGTTGAAAGTTTGCTTAATTGGCAGCCTTAATGGCAGGGATCAAGGTTTATTTTTGGTTCATAAAAAGATCTTTTCATAACCACGGTGGAAATATAGCTTGTTTTTGCTGTCTTTGTGTGCAATACAAATATTATTATACTCAAGGCAGAACAATTTCTATGAAAACTTAATGGAAATTGTTCATTGCCGCGTCAGTCTGCACGAGCCTTCATTCAGCTTAGGTCACAACTGAATATATATGCATATCACTACAGGTGATGCTAGCAGTAACTACCGGAACGTATGTATTTTTTATGGATACATAATATTCCAAATAATACCAAGTTATAGAAGTAGTGCAAAATGTGCAAATGCGTTTTTTTGTATACTTAATAGTTCTTATTTACATTCATATTATGTACATTTATTTTATTAATTCAAGTTACAATGACTCATAGAAAATATTAAATACATTACAAATAGGTACCACAAACAACTATAAGTTTTATTCATGTTTTATTTAATATAAATAATTGACCTACTCGAATTGCCGAAAACATAGATTCTTCATTTAATGAGTACTTTAATTATATAAATTAAATTAAACAGGTACCTACCGGTTATTTGAATCCCACCAGCAATAATTAAATTAACACAACCAGGGGCCCAAGTCTGCTACTTTTATAAATTCAGTCATTCCAACACGACCCCATTGTCATGCCATTGTCATTTTGCTAAAAGTTCGTAATCTGGTAAATTCATAATGGTCGATCATTTTCTTTGCAATTTCTTGCAATGTAGTGTCAGTTGCCGACCATTGGAAAGTCATAATGCCGCCATTATAATAGTAGATTACCAAACTTGTCAAAATCAACAATTATGAAATCAATGATCGACCATTCTGACACTATTGTAATAGCAGACTTGAGGCCCAGATAGGTAGCTTTATGTTCAAAGTATACCGATGAAAACCAATAAACCAATACAAAAATTGAATTTAACAAATTAACTGGACCGTCAGTATACAAACGGATTCTCTCACTACTTGCTACATTAATTCGATCATTAATTCAACATGGTCGTAATTTGTCACAAATAAATAACAATTTGTTGATGGTGTGTAAGCACATAATAAAATATGCATAAATCTTTCTCGCCTTTTTATTGCTTGTTAAGTCTTAATTATATTTCCGTTGCAACATAGGTACTAAAATTAAATGACCGTCTTGAAAATTTCAAGAAAATACGAGGTATTTACTGTTGTCGCAAAACCCTTTACCAACTGATTTCATTGTACGAAGCTGTAAACAATATCAATACAGTTCACAGTAAAATGTAAATATTTTAGCTACAAAATACATCGGAGCAGCTTAAGCTAGTCTAGCCACTCGCAGTTTCGCTTTCTGGTCTTACACGAGCGAGACCGTTAAATATCTTTAACGGTCTACCTCGCTTACAGCAACCAGCGTGCGAAGATTGCGAGTACTAACTGATTTAAAGTCAGTACTTCACGAAGGCGTACGTAGAAAACGTTTAAAGGAGACTGTTTAAATGGCACGATGCGAAAAACTTGTCTAACGCGTGGTACAAGTACCTATGCAAGCCCGTCAAGGTCCACGGACGTTCGGTCGCCGGCCGGTCAGCCCAGTCTCACCGACACACTCTGTTTGCTACATTGTACAACAAACCCGTTGTCTTTGATGTTTCAAACGTTGACCAAGCACGCGTGTTGAGTCCATCTCTCAACAAACCAATTGAAAAATGAGGTTTTATTTCTGTAAGCCCGTGCTGGCCATTTCAAACAATTTACGAAGACATAATATTGTATGTGACATCTTTATAGTTGTGACATGATTCGCTGTTCGACTATCTAAACTCTGAATTGGTTAAGTAATGATGACAGTTTAAACTGTTGTGTGTCAACTGGATTCTACTAGTGGTGTTGTCTTGTAAATCAATCGATTAAGAATTTGACTAGTTAAATATTGTTGTACTTCTTATCTTGTCACATTACCACAGAACAGCTGTATTAGAATATTTAATTGAATATGTTCAAACCTTGCAGGAGCTACTTGACTTGTTTGACTGCTTACTAAACGCAAAACCATTTGGTGGTGTGGCTAAGGTAGACGAAGTTAAAACATTCACGTTAAGTACGACTTTCTATTAAAATTAATTTAAAAAAAAACATTATCGTATTCCAGTTTTAACACCGTAGCTTATGGCTTATTCCACTATTCCCCCCTGAGAGAATCCCCCTCAGGGGGGAAAACTGGACTCTAATGTAAAAAATATCCAGAAAGCCCCCTTTTCATTTTGAGTTATTCCACAATTCCCCCCTGAGAGAATTTCGATCAGGGGGGAAAACTGAACCCTAATGTAAAAAGTCCAGAAATCCCCCTTTTCATTTTGGATTATTCCACTTTTCCCCCTTATTTTCAGTTTAGATTTCTACGCTCTATAAGTAAATTTAAAAAAATGTGATTAGATAAAATGTAATAAACAAAAAACGACAATATAATATAATATATTCAGTCTTTTATTTTTCACAGAATTTTGTTATAATAAAATGTGATGAAGAGTAAAAACAATCACAAACAGACAGCGATGACGGAAATCGGTTGTTTTTAGTAAAAATAATAATTAAAACAGTTTAAGTAAGATATCTAACCAGAAAAACTAAATTATTTAACATTATCCTACCTGAAAGTTTCCCTTAAGAACATCACTTACTTAAATATAAAACAATTATCAAGTTTTTCGACAATTTGCAGAAAGTAAAAATGAAGTACAAAGATAAAGAGAAAATATAATATTGAACAATTAGACAGTTTACGAATACTTAAAGAAAAACATTATAATACGTAAAACATTTAAAAAAAACAATGTAAGTAATGACAAAAGTTGTAGCAATCAAAAATACTAACAAATCAAAGTAAAAATAAATCATATGGGTAGGTAATGCACCGAGAGTAAAACAATCACAAACGTACAACAATAAAAATTAAAAACTATAATATGTAAGTAATGCTAATAACAATCAAAAATACTAACAATTCAAATTATCTAGAAAATAAATACACAATAAATATCACCTAAATCAACGAGGATTATCGTCCTGTTAAAATGCAAATCATTTTAACTTTTCTAGAAAATGTCCAATTGTTATGCTCCCGCTAAGTAATTCAATTTGTGTCTCGTGAATAGTCATTCGTCTCGATACTTCCTTTCGTTCTATTCTTCACTTGAACATCTTTCGACACTTTGTTAGCATGAACTTCATTAACTGATGCATCTTCAAACAGAACATTCAAATTGGGCTTTTTTTTCGATACAATTCCATTATTTTTTTTATGCCACGCTTCTAAGAGGTTGGTAGTCCTGTGACGTTCGCCAAAGACGCACCAGATTTTGATGAAGTTCTCATCATTTAGCCATTGCTGTAACATATATTGGCGAATTTTTTTGCTGTTCTCATCGTCTAGGCTCTGGCTGGCTACATAAAACCACCCATTTGTAATTTGGTCTTCTGGTAAGAGAGGTAGAACAGCGGATAGTGCCACTTGCCTTTTCTGGACCTTCGATTTTGTCAAATTTAATGCACGTCCTTTCTTCCAAATCGCTCGTAAGTAGTGAAAATAGCACCCTTTTACTGTAACGTTTGGAAATACAGTTCGAATTGCGTTCATTGTTGCGATTTCAAAATCACATTTATATAATTGTGGTTGCCATTCTGGAATCTGAGCCTTAATAACTGAAAAAAGGATTGAATACGTTTTCTCAGTTTTCCCACTCATTAATACGTATATTAATGGCACAACATTCGTACTGTCACCTGTGCTACCTAGATCGCCATGTATTGTATACACTTGATAGAAGGGAAAAGGGCAGATTTTAAATGTCCCATCTCCGAAAAATATTTTCATTTGTGCCATATGGTGGCGAGCATCTTCTGAACAAAAAAGCATTAAACGAATATCCCCATCATTGTAGTCTGCTAGCAAAAAAGCTTTGAACTTTGGTGGAACTGAAACATCAGCTACATGTTTGAAATTCATTTTCTCTACATTTGCCATTGCGTTTCTGTGTTTGTATAATGTAGACTTGACGTTTATGAAATTTGGAAAATCTCCAGATAAATCTGTTGCAGCATCTTTGAGTGTTGCGAGAACTGAATTATACACTGCGGGAACATTGGGACATTGTGGAGAAGAAACTTTTTCCTTTAGTTCATGATTTTTTAGGGCCAATTCGTTTTTTTTTAAATCTGGTGTACAACTGTGGGTAGTTTTCTTGAGGACGTCATTTGCCTAGAACAAAGTTAACGATTGTTTATATCCTTTAATATGTCAAATTGTTTGACAATATGAATTGATGAAAAGACCAAATAGCGATTTTAAGTGCTACCGTAGCGATGCTAACGACAAGACATAAAATCCAAAATCTGTTAAGAGCGTTTACGACTTACGGCATTTCATACAAACTTTCAAGCCCTTGTTTTTCGAAATGACTAAACCGATTTTAATGAAACTTAAAGCAGAATACAAAGGTCTAAAAAGTTAATTAATAACATTTTCGAAAAATAGTGTTACAGCCAAATTAGACCGATTTTAAATTTTCCATAGAAACAGAGATTTCCAGTTATCTGTTTTTAGGGTTCCGTACCCAAAGGGTAAAACGGGAACCCTATTACTAAGGCTCCGCCGCCGCCGTCTGTCTGTCTGTCCGTCTCTCATGAACCGTGATAGTTAGACTGTTGAAATTTTCACAGATGATGTATTTCTGTTGCCGCTATAACAACAAATAATAAAAAACAGAATAAAATAAATATTTAAGGAGCATACAACAAACGTGTTTTTTTTGCTCGTTTTTGCTCAATATTGATAACGGCAACAGGTAGACGATTGAAATATTCACAGAATCTTTAGTTATATATATTCACTTTAAAAATAAATAATTAAATTAAAATAAAACAAATATTTTTTTTTTTTTTTTTATTTCCCATACAACAAACGTGATTTTTTTGCTGTTTTTATAGATAATGGTACGGAACCCTTCGTGCGCGAGCCCGATTCGCACTTGGACGGTTTTTATGTATTAAAAGACTTTTTTAAAATGTTCTTAACTAACTTTATAGACCTTTGTATCCTGCTTATGCGTATGAAGTTTCATTAAAATCGGTTCAGTCATTTCTAAAAACAAGGGCTTGAAAGTATGTATGAAATGCCGTACGTCGTAAACCCTCTTAACACATCTCAGCCTAATAAAGTCCACTGGTAGACGTAGGCATCTCCTAAGATAATGAGGGGTATATGTCCATACCTGGCAAGTATGGGCATATAAAACTAATGGGATTGCGAATTGTTGAGCAACCTACTTACACCTAAGTAAGATATATAGATATCTAATTAAAATAAATACTTACTTGCATGGTGATTTGTCCACGACACTTAGTTTTTTTGCGGTTCACACATTCCCACACATCTGATCCATTTTTATAACTTTTTTTATAGCAATATTGGTGCTATTGTAAAAGAATTTTACAATTTTTTTTATGAATAAAATTAAGCATTGGTATGCTACTAGAAGTAGAAGCCATAATTATAAAAATATTGTCAAAACTTCGAATGCTGTAATGTACTCGGTGACAGGTCGGTGCATTAACTAACTTAAAAGTTAGAATGGCTGAGAGCGGCACATACTTTGCCTGCATTCGTTGCAAACAATAAGATAATAAATTTTAAAATCTTTTATGTTCCTAGTTGGTTACTCCAACTATGAACATAAAAGATTTTAAATTTTTTCAGGTTGAGGTTTTGTGAGTGCACGTGTTTTATGATCTTGTATAAGTAAAGTTGCTGTTTTGTTTCCAGGAAAAGGTCCACGAGAATTAATACCAATAGTACATTAGGTACCTACTGGTTGTTATTTTAAAGTAACGTGGTATTTTCAATTTGTGATTTTCTTAAAGTAATTAATGTTATTGCTTGTAATTTCGGTTATATTGCGCTCCCTAGGGACTATTCCCAAGGGAATTTTGAAGTACCTATTTAAGTACTTTAAAATTTTGCCAAACCAAGTTTCATTACAATCCATTGAGCCGATGTTGCGGCAGCGTGAAGAGATATTAAATCAAATAAACAAACAAACGCACTTTCGCCTTTATAATATTATAGTTTGAATCCTTGATAATATTATAAATCTGAAAGTGAGTTTGTTTGTTAAGCTTTCACGCTAAAACGTCTGAACGGATTTGGATGAAATTTGGCACATCATCATCAGGTCTACCACCTGGATTTGGACATATGATACTTTTTATCTCGATATTCCTACGGGATCGAGACTTAGGTATGCGGGTGAAACCGCGGGGCGCAGCTAGTTACTAATAAATAAACAACAACAACATGTCTGCCTATTTAAACAATTTAGACTCGAATAACATAACAATTCAGTATGACATTTTATATTAGCTTTATTGACTATATTAACGTAGGCCTGCTTGGCGGTGCTCCTATTAGTTTGAATGGTCAACATTATCCCCATTCTAGGTTATATCTAAGTAAACTATCTGCCGGGCAGCGCCCGCGGTAAATATTTTAGCAACCAGCACCGGCGAACAAATCGGCGCCCAGCACCAGCAGCGTAGCAGGGTAGCAGAGGCACTCCTTAAATTTTAAGGACCTCAGTGGGGATTTCTGGACGTCGGTTTTTTCAGATTCCAGTTTTCCCCCCTAAGGAGGATTACCAGGGGGGAATTCTAGACTTTTTTTTAAAAGATTCCAGTATTCCCCTGGCATATTCAGGGGGGATCTGTGGAATAAGTATTTTTTTCAACTCCAGTTTTGCCCCTAAGGGGGATTATCAGGGGGGAATTCTACACTTTTTTTTTATGGATTCCACTTTTCCCCCTAGGGGGATTTGTGGAATAAGCCGAATAAGCCTAGCTTATCAATTATTTAGACCTGCTTGACACTCAATTAAATTCACATTTCTATCAACAACAAATTAATAACATTATCTTTTACTACGATATCCGGACGATCACATCTAATTCACATTCACACATTACGGACATCCGTCAAAACAGTGATTCCTTAATAAGTATAGTAGGCACCTACGCTTATTGGTGGAATGATTGATACGACGCATTTCCACTGATACCGTCAGCGTAAGTATCAATTAGGTTGAATGAAACAATTATATTTAAGTGTTGGACTTATCTAGGTATTAGTCAGCTGTTAACGCACACATTTATATATGTAAGAGCCTTGTAGGAGCATCGGTTTCCTTATAGTCTGCTACTATGATCGAAAAAGCCGATGCATTTGCATCACCAAGAGCAAGAACAAGGCTCTTCTATAGGCCTGGCCCTCTAGTTGACTTCATCCCTGAATCACCACATTGGACCGTGTTGTCGAGAGAACAATTATCACGGAACACAATATTGCTTTGATGTTTAAATGTACCAACGATGAAAATAGTTGATGCTTTAACCTTTCACTGTGCGATATTTTCATGCTAATCTTGTGCGTCATTCCTATTGTATATCTACTGGGTTTATGTTGTTCCTGGCTAAGAAAATGCCTATATTTTCCTGTAGTTATCATATGTCAAGTTAGAAGCATTACTTGCATTATGCTGAGCCAGAACTCATAACAAAACCATGAACCAAACCAAACCACATTGCATCAAACCTAACTTCAGATAACCGGATGACTATATTCCGACTTGAGTTGAAGATGTAATTTATGTAATACTAAAGAAATTAAAATAAAATGCATAAAATAGAAATAGATATAGTTTCCACAAGAATATAGATCATTACGAAATTTTCAATGAACCCAGGCGACCTCTTAATGGTTGGCCTAGCGACACAAACGAATTATTGGCAGCAATCAGTTCAGTCAGAGTTCTTAGAAGCACTAGTGGGCCAATTTTTTATTGAAAATTGGACGGCTCAATAGGCTATTGAAATCTTTATTACTAACTAGCTCTCAATGACGACATGAATGATGAAATTATTTTGATATCACTAATAGAAGAACTTGCTGATAAGTATTATGATTATTACAAATTGAACAATCTAAAATGTGTAATTTTCATAGGAAATAGATACACGTTATAATAAATCGCTCGCGCTTCCGTGGCGCCTGCACATTAGAAAAAATTGAAACGAGAGATCAATTAAAACTCTTCAAACCATGAACCAATGATATTCTTAGAAAGAAAACTAAAATTATGCCATCAAAATTAGTCACACCTCCGGTCTCCACAAAGGGAAATCGGTCTACCATGAAACGCCAGCTACACCAAAAAACCGGCCAAGTGCGTGTCGGACCACGCACAATGAAGGGTTCCGTAGTGGAGATTAATTATTTCTAAGAACAAACTTAACATTGTAGTTGAAAAACATGTTCCCTCATACATTCCAACTGTAAGTGTTTACGCACAATATTGCGAGATTTACCAAATTATTTTAAGATCTTGACTTATTATAGGTTTTCCTGTAATCTATAAGTAAAGACCTATTTTATGTTTTTTTTTTTTAATTTTAGGCTCTGTAGTTTCGGAGATAAGGATTGGGGGAATGGTACACTTATGTCTATTTTGTTAAATAATTTTAAAAGTATAAATTTTAAAATTAAAAATATATATATCAGAAATCGTTACAACAAGCCATTTCATTGATACCGTTTGATAAACGTTTTTTTTTTCTTTTTTCTAATTGGCCCCCCAAAAGTGACCCCCATATTCAAAATGTATTTATTTACGTTACACGTCCGTGTTTGGGTCACAGAAGTTCATTATATGTATGTACCAAATTTCAATTTCGTCGGTCCAGTAGATTCGGAGCAAATCTGCTGTGACAGACGGACAGACAGACAGACAGCCAGCCAGACAGACAGACAGCCAGACATCCAGACATACGAGTGATCATATAAGAGTTCCATTTTTCCTTTTGAGGTACGGAACCCTAAAAAGACAACGCAAACCATAGCGGTGGCTGGTAGATACGATACACGATTTCGGTTTCAGTTTATAGTACACCGAATTATTTGCAACACGACCTATCGCAACCTCGGGATAAAAACAGCAATTGAATGACAAATGATTCGTAAAATTCTGTTGCTCCCAACTTTCATGGTGCACCTCTGAACCTTGCTTCGAACATAGACGAATTAGAAAGCATCACTTTTACTCTTTACAATTGAGCTGGTAGATGCTAACCTCATTCGTCGTTGTTATGATGATGCAAGTATAACGAATTAAAAATGTTCTAAGCAAAGGCAGAACTAATTATTCAGATTTCCGTAACAGTAAGATGTTAACGGTCTGTGATGTTTCTGTTCATGTGTATTGTATGGTTTTATTTGGATGCATTGTGCTTGGGATGGGTTTTTTTCAACTTGAACATTACAACTATGTCATTACCATGTATTTCAAATGGTAAACTCTGATTTCTCGCAGTTCTAAAGTCCATTTTGGAATCAATAAAAAGAACTGATAAAATTACGCTGATCTCTCCATTATTCCCACACCCACATATTTCATATCTCTTGGAATGAAGGATTATAAAGAAAATTACTGATTACTACAACAATCTCATTTTACCTTAGACCTTCAATTTTTATCAAGAATTTTATCAGAGCATTACGCATAACTAACAATGGTCAGTTAAGTTACGAGTAATGCAATAATAATAATAATTTAATTCTTTATTGAGAGTAACTAATGAGACTTAGTTAGTAACAATAAAATAAACTTACAACTATGTTAGTGATACAATTACAAAACACACACAACAATATAATCACTGCTTCAGCATTCCAGCTGAAATACTGGAGCAACGACTTACAATAGAGCAGTCCAGCCTGTCAGCAAGAACTCCCAGGATGCTGTTGGAACTGGCTCGCACCCTGCGCACCAAGAACGCACATCTTTGACGCATTAATGCATAAAAGCAATCAACACGCAATTCCGCAAACATCCCTGATGCGCTACAGAAGTGAGGCAGCCCCATCAACACCCTCAAAGCATTATTGTACTGCACGCGAAGGGCACTGTACGATCTCTGCGTAAAATGTACCCACAGGCCACAGGTGTAAAATGACGAACAAAAGGCTTTAAAAATTGTTTTTTTAACCTCCGTAGAAGCACGCTTAAACCTGCGAGCAATGGTATTAAATAAAATACTTGCATTATTATTAAAGTAGAATGGATATTATTACAAAACGTGTTAAGTTTGTTACATTACAGCCATTTAAATTACGTAGTACTTTAAAGCAAAGTTGTACTCTATCGAGAATGATGCTACTGAACTTATTTGTTCAACACAAAGCGATGAAAAAATCTCGAAACCACAGTTTCCTTAACACTCGAACCTTAACCAGAAACATGAAAGTTCCTGCAATCCCAAAAATCTTCTTTTACAACACCAAATCAGTGGACAAAAACATTTCATACAACATTCCGGCATAAAGTAATGTTGCGAAAATCGTCAAACCTGACATCCCGTCGCTAAACCGGTCTGGGCTACCGGTTTTATCAGTTACTCATCGACCACACGAAAGCGATATCGACGCGATGCTTAGGGAAACGGAAACACATATCCTGGAAAATAGAAAGAGGATAGTAGTAACAAAAGTAAATTGTGGACTTACCGACTTATACAGCAAAAAAAGCTGCAAGGCGCAAAAAATTAGATCAGGTAATACTTTGACGACCACTTGATCACTCATTCAGCCGTCAACGATTTAGTTTAAGGTTTTGGGTTTATTTTTAATTCGAGCCTATAAAAAATCGTAGTACAAAAAGTAAAGCTTCGTAGTTTTTAATACCCGTAGGCGTATAATATTATATTCAGAGGATGTGGCTTGGCGCCTAATGTAATACGATCGTTCCAAAACGTTAAGTTTAAAAATAACCTTGACAGCTTTATGTAATACAGAAAGTTGATACAATTACACTAATGCTATTATATTATATTAACCTTGAACTTCTTCGTATCTTAAAGCACCTAAAAAGTTTAGCCATAATAATCAACACAAATGGTTACGGTCTTAGGCTGCCTGTCCACTGGAGCGAAATAGGCTTATTAACCAATAAATAGAATCTAAACTCAGCTCCACTCCGCATGGATGAAAAACATTATATTGGTTAATATTGGCACAGCTCCGCTCCTCTCCTCCCTTCTCCGCTCCAGTGGACAGGCAGCCTTAAAGTTCAAAATTCCGCTGAACTTCCGCTATTTTTTGCTAGTGGGTGTCCTAAATGACGACTCATTAGGAATTTATAGGTATATAATTATAGCATACACTTTATCACCTGGAGACTTCTTGCTTATGACTCCTTTAGCATCGTTAGCTGAGAAGTTCATAATATCTTGTTCGGTTTAATGTATCCATTTCGTGTTCTCCTAAAATATATTTCCTTTTAGATTAGATAAGTTTCACAATAGCCTCAAGATTAGCTTCACAATACAAGGTGTCAACAAAAACACTGGCGTAATTCAGGCAACCGTTTTTGCATAGAATTTCGTCGAGTCCCTGGGACAGTTTACGTCGAATGCGTCCCCGATAGGGAAGCACCTGTACTAGATTAGATAAGGCTTATCAATTGATGACATAGCCCAGTAACGTGCTCGCCGCTTGTAGCATAAACGTGTATTGTTTACTTAATGACCGGCTTGTGTACTCATGATCGAACACGAATTGTAATTCACCGGTCTTGTGCACGAACGGAGATTCTGTTAGGACTGTATTTGCGATAGCCTTGTAGTCCTCCACGGTGTTTTCAAAATTGAAATTGTTTATTAAATCTGAGTTAATTCCTTTGTTTATGTCTCCGTTTCCTTCAGTAGGAACAGTGTACGGAAGAACATATTCCTCATATAAAACTGTTTCTAATCATCAAAAGCAATTTCAGTTCAATTTACTAAAGCACTTTTCTTTACACAATAAACGGAAAAGTAATAAAGTTACCTATTATGTGACGACTGACAGCTCGTCTAACGTTCTAAGAAACCTATCTGATCTTCGTTAGTACAAGATTACGATGTCACGTAACGTAAGGCAATTTAACGTGTTAGTCTCCGAGTTCACATGATTCATCGAGATGACCCACATCACGCGTCCGTACAGTTAGATATAATATTACTTCATTTACACGTATGTTGATGTGAAAATTGTTTTTGTAAACGTGACCATTTTTCTGAATGCAGTCACATGTGGTACACATGAGTTTACAGTTATCTTAAAAGCACTGGAAGACGTTGTCGAAATTATATCATCTCTAAATAGTACAACAGTAACAGTGTTGCACAATTAGAAACGCATTAGATCTCAAGTTGCTATTTGCGTCCAGGAAGCTCCAGTAGCCGATATAATCCTGAGAACTAAATTCATATTAGCTCCAGAATGCACCACTAAAATTATCCGAGGATGTTACGAACTACTTCCAATAAATGCTTGCATTGACAGAAATATTGAGACGGATACTCGTATTCTGACGGGGAAGTATTATTTCAGTCCTTTGGGCTATTAATTGTCTTGCTTTAACTGAATATTTATTAAACATCCGATGTCAGTGTCTGATTCTATGTGTTTGGGAGCGAACTTTCCGTCATTTACTGGGCACGTTTTCAAGCCGATCTCTAAAAACCTTGCCCGCTTTACAAATTCAGGACCTCATCATCTCCAGCTGCGTCCCATAAGACCAATGAGACGTTATTCTAACTGAAATATAAAGTAATATCTCTGCATCTTATTGCTAGTCATAATCACAAACGGTCATGACCGTGGAAAGTGCCGTCAACATGCCATTACATCGGTCTCGCTGCGTTAACAGGCTTAAATGACTGAGGGTAATGACATGGCAGATGCTTAGAATTCGTATGAATTGTATTCCGCGTGTAGATACGGAGATAATAGTTCAAATAGTCACCTAAGCCTTTCTGGAACACATCCTCGGCCTGTATAGTGTATATTATTCTCGTTAATAATCTTCGGCATAACAGCCTCTCTATAATGGCGTATATGCTGGATACTGGTTTATCTGAAGTGCAATTGCAGCGCAATATCTTCAGACTATAGTTTGCTAACTTAATACTCATTACAGCAGATAAGTAATGAAAGCTCTCACGGTCGGTGAGGCGATGCCAGTAGGTTATTGATCCGGGGATCATGCCAATACTGACGATACTTTATCACTGAATCAAAAATATCATTTTCATCCACAGCATGAAGCGAAAATTCAACTTAATTATCGCTTCATTAGTCGTCTGAGTCTGCAGAATTAATATTTCCAATTATAGTGAAGGAATTAATTTCACCTTATAGGTAGGTACTCGTATATGAAATGGTTTCTGGTTTTAATTTTCCGGTGATAATATTTTTTATCAAAACCGCGTTTTACATTATAGTGAACCACTTTGATCTGTTTAAAATCTCGGAAAACATGAAATCATGAAATCGGTAAACAGAAACCAGATGTGTAAATTTTGCTCATGCGACCTGGGGTGCAGTAAAAATGTTTTATTTCAGTTATTAAGTCTTCCATAAAACAGTAAAATGAAAAAAGGTTCGCCCTCCCAACATATGAGGGGCCAATGTTTTACCACAAGGCCAAGTTATCCAGATTGATTGGAGTTTATGCGGAAGAGGGAGAGAATTACTGCCAATTTTATCTAATGGAAAAAAGCCCCACAAAACCTCTAGCTGCATCAATTCTTCCAAACGAGTAAAGGAACTATAAATTACTATTCTAGTGGGCTCGTTTGAAAAAAATCACTTGTCAAAAATACAGGCGTCCGAATATAGATTTCCAATTGATTGATTCGGCTCGATGAGAAAGTAACGCTTGGCTACGCTCTGAACAAATGTGGCATAATTCGCAATTATTCCTGGAAAGCTGGCTTTCGTAATTGCCAGCTGTTCAATGTATAACGGACTACAACGGTTTTCGCACAACTAGGCCTTGGTTTGTCGCTAATCGTCACGTTCGACAATCCACTGAAGTTTCTAATTGTTTGCGCTTCGGATCTAGGTGAATGATTACTGTTCTTTTTCTCAAGTAAAGACAGCACAATGGCTAATTGCCAGTTTTTTTTAATTATTCCATTTATGGGGTTGGGATCTTCTTTTGTTGGTGATAGGCAAACTTTTAATTTTTTTTTTTTTCTTCTTGAAACTGTTTTCTTGTTGCAATTCTAGCTTTAAAACTGCCTAGTTTTCAAAGTTAACAAGTTTCTTGTTAACTTTGAAAACTAGAGATTTCTCCTAAGAGTTTCTCCAGAAGAAACTAATTAGTACCTACTTAATGTTAGAAATAATTGTAACCGCTTTGACTTTAATCAATTACTGAATACCGTGAAACATGAAATTAAATGTAGGTATAATGAGTTTGTGCAATTTTAATACATTACTATATTAATTGTGCATGCATAGCACACTTGCCAGAGACAAAGCAAAACATAAATATAAACCCTTTTTTCATCAAAACATAACCTCAAACAATACTTGTTTGAATGAATCACACACTTCAATGCAGTGCCAACATCAGGAAAAAAATGTTATCAAGTTTGATAAACTTAGTTTACTACAAGTTTTCTCGGAAAATATGGTTTTACTTGGTCAAAACTGAGTTAAACTAGAATCTCAAAAACTATTTATTAAATAAAATACAAAGAATAAAGTCGGTTTTTGTGAACTAACTTACCTGTTATAGTTGCCAACAGAACCGCTAAAGCCACCACACCTGTCGCTCTTGCACGCTTGGACCTCATCTTGTCTCTTTTCAACACGTTTGCGTCCTCGTAAACAATAAAAAACAACAGAAAATTCAAACTCCTCAACGGATTGTCTTATAGAACAATAAACAATTTCACTCGCGTTTCTATTCCACCTTTACGAACCGTATCTTTCAATCTAGATAATAAAGCCACAAATTCCACAAGAAAAGTAATATAAAATTAAGAAATTACATTAAGAAAAGTACTTTTTAGATGATCACTCAAGTCCATTGTGATGAGTATCTGAATATATTTAGAATTGTCCGAAGTTAAATTGTGAAACTTGTTTCGTGCGTTGAACTAGAGTGCAGAGCGCGAGAGGCGTACGTCCACTCTCGCCAAGCGCCAGGCTGTACTACTGCGACGGGGGCGACACACGGCTGTGACGGGCGTGTGCGGAACTACGGAGCGTCGCTCGTATTCGTATCGCGGACCGCGGTTGTGTTCACAGCGCGGCAGCGTGAGATAGAACATGCAAGGATCAAAACTAGTTGCTCATAGTTTATTAGGTTATTAACCAAGCAATGCAATGCGGCCCTGCATCATTGCATTTTTATTACATTCATACTTGCCTAGTTCATTTTCATTCATTCGCTTTTTATTTACTATTGCTGGAATGTAAATTTCAGATCCTAAAAATGGCAATGGCTTTGCAATTATTTTTGTTAGTTGTATTAAAATACAACTGTTTTTTTTTTATTTAACAATAGTCTATTTGAAATACGGTCCACTTAGTTTGGTAACAAGCTGAAAGATTTCGATAGTACAATCGTGACAATTCAATAGGCTCTCTAAACAGCTAACGGGGTCCAGTTAGTGATGAATAACGAAGAATGGAATCATGGCTGATTATACTATATCTGAAAATAAAGGTAATGGCGAAGAAGAATTGTGCCTTGCGACCTAGATTAAAACATTAAAAAATAAAAGCGGAATTAAACCTCCATCTAACCATTATTCTATACTGGGGGTCTACTCCAAAACGTTAATCCGACGTATCGGCTAAATGTTCGGCCGTTTCTGGACTTCCAAAGTTTCCTTTTTTGACTTCGAGTCCTTACCCGACTTCAAGTCACATTTTTGACCTTGACTAACTCTTTGACTGTCGTTTTATTTCTTCTGTCGCTGTAGTCAGGAAAAGCCCGAACATTCGGCCGATACTTCGGATTTATCATCGGAGTAGACCCCCTGATTTCAACAGTGAAACACGTCCGCCCAAAACTCCCGAAGGACCAAAAATTACAATTAACAACAAAAAACCAAAAAAATTAGCGGAAAAAAAATCGCTGTGGCGTCGATACATCGCCACCTGTGACTGATTACAAAGCGTGGCATGAATAATACATGATTGCTGGTACTAATACCCGGTACCGCGGTACCAGCCAGTCACGAATCACGAACCTTGAGACACCGATAGGTACCGCTGTTGTAATCCTACGGTTTGATTATTCGAAAAATTATATTTCATCCGCCTGGTGAATAGGAATGGACATTTTTTGCGAGGAATGTCATGATTTGGAGACATGGCATGCCCTTGAAAGGAGATATTATTAAAGTATGAAAAACAAAAATATATTATGGTCTATACCTCATCGAGTGATAGAATAAATAAAAAATCTTGAAAATACTTTTGACAACTTAAGAGGGCCCTTCCCGGTCCGTTTATCGTCAACGCGAGCATGGTCGAAAAGTTTGTTGTTTCATCCAGCGCAAGTGAAAACAATTAACAAACGAGTGAGAACGCGATAACATTGAACGAAAAATAATGTGCGGAATTTTTATAAAACTTGTTCCAGGAAATACGTGTTTTTGAGCAAGCCTTACCAGTTTGGGAAATAAATGTTGGTCATTTAGAATCTCCATTACATTTGCAGGGTTTCTATCGTAATGTTTTCTTAACATTTACAATTTATGAGTACATTATGAATGACCAAAGTTCAGGTAAAATTTGTGCAAAAAAGCAGAGTTTTGTTTTGCTGGCTTATACTGTATTTGTTTTTCAATAAAATGATTTTTTGCTTACATAGAAACCTAGATATAGTGCACAAGATACCTATTGGTTCAAAGATTTCAAATAAAGATGTGTTACAACGCCATAACCACGGACGGGCGTTTGTATGAAAAGTATGTTGGTTGGCCGCTCTTAAGACGACAATTTCCTTATTTATCATAATAAAGTGACAGACCCAACCAACTTCTCGACCTTTTCTATACTCATAACTTGCACGTCCCTTGCAGTTCACACCGCAAGTTATTACAGAAACGTCAGACCAAATTAGAACGTGTGGAAGGTAAATAATGCAGAAAGCAGCAATCCTGCGGTAGTCAAGTCAACATACCACACCGCACCGCCAACATATCCGAGCTTAAGTTCTCGGATTTGTAAACTTGCCAGGATTCGGAATATACCTACACTACCTAGGTTACCTCGGTAGTGCGGAATAGGTAGACCTGACAATGCTTTGTCTTAGTGCACCTTGAGGTGCCATATTTTGAGGGTTGGTTTCAAGAGGAAAGGACTACGTCAATACAGAAGCAAGTAGGACTGTGGCCTATTGTTACATTTTTACAACTGGATCTAAAGTAGTATTGATTTTCTTGTTAATCTACATATAAAGCCTTTTAGCCTTAGCCTCATATGCAGCCTTTACAGGATACGGAAAGTTGTTCAAACTATTTTCATCATCACTGTCTAATGCAATTCAAATAATACGACACTAGCTCATGTTGGAGCACAAACAGTCAGTCAACAATTTATTGTGACTGATGTATTTTTTTTTTTGTTTGTTTATAAAGAGTATTCTATTCTATTCTATGGAACGGAATTCGCTACAGGGTGTCCTTCGTCACTTTCTTTCTTATTCTCAGTAACAGCCCGGATTTCGGAAGTTGGCGGTGAGATCCCCCGTACCTAGGAAAGCACGTTAAAGTGAACCCGCAGCTGCAGCCCACGAAATTCAAATTTTCTTACTTTTTTTTGCAATTTGCAGTTCAGTGTCAGGTTGTATCTTGATCAAAATACGATTCCCGACTATAACAGAGACTATGTATTTACAGAATTATTAAGGAGTTAGAATTGTTCCCCAATGTCATGATGTCATGAAAAAGTTTTCAATCTAACAAATCTAACTTAGAGATGATTCTAATGATTATAATTGTGTAAATACATATCTGTTATAGTCGCGAATCTAATTTTGATCAAGATATAATTTGACACTGACCTGAAAATTGCAAAAAAAAGTAAGAAAATTTGAATTTCGCGGGGTGCAGCTGCGGATTTACCTTAAGCCGTTGTTCCTGCGCCTGATCTCTCTCCGGTCATGTCGGATTGCTGCCCCATCGGATTCTGACAATGAGGGAACAGTGAGTGGACCTGTGTCTGCACACACACTTGTGCACTATACTATCCCCCTTGTAGATGGCTAGTCTCCGCTGAGATTGGCTGCCGTAGCCGAAATTCGGTCTAGAGGACTATTATCCACCATCATCATTTCAGCCGAAAGACGTCCACTGCTGGACATAGGCCTCCCCTAAAGGGGCTATTATTACTATTATAAATTAACAAACCACAATTATCCCAAAAATCCTATTAAGGCTCGTACAGACTGTTATGATATCGCGGGCGGGACACGGGTCACGCTGCCTGTCGCACCCGCGATATCGCACCAGTCTGTAGGAGCTTTCACTTATATTTGTAGGTAAACACTATATTACCTATTCTTATATTCATATTTTTCCAGCTAGTAGTCTCCACTCTGCTAAAAGGCGTAAACACACATGCATTGATAATAGTGTTGCCCAAATTCAGTCTTGGTCTTGCAGTCTTGGTCTTGTTCTTGCGTTTTTGCAAGACCAAGACCAAGAACAAGACCGCGTATTTTTAGCAAGACCAAGACCAAGACTGACCGTGCAAGACTTGAGCAAGAACAAGACATAGCCTGCAAGACTCTTGCGTCTTGCAGCTAGGACTTAGCGCTATTTCACTGAGTAGTTAGGTGTAACAGTTCGGTGTATAGGTAGGTACGCTTAGGAATTCTATGAGACGCAAAAAACTGTATCAAAGAATATGAAAAACTGGACCTATGCGCATTACGACTAATACCATAAACATAGCGAATAAAAAAATATCTATTAAAATCAAACTGAGTGCATGCATAGTTATGTTTTAACCATCGGCACTTTGATAATGCGGCATCAAAGGTTTTGTACTTACTTCTCAAAGAAATTTGCCGCTTTTCGGAATTACATGGTTATGATACACGCGCCGGCGGCTTCTTTTGAAATCTAAAACAATCGTTGCCGCCACGCCGAAATCATAACATTTGTGACACTATTTGATTGCCGCCATAGGGCCGTAGGTATACTCATGCAAAATAATTTCGAATTTTTTTAAGAGTACCTACAGGTGTTCCAAAGAATAAATAAGTTTCAGAGTGCTTAGAATGAAAATGAATACATTATACTGATCACGCAAGTAGTATTATGATTAGGTTATAAATCAAAGCTTATAAGTCATAAATGTTTATTAAGAAACAGTTACTTCCATGGAAAACGACATATAGGTCAGTTGATTTTTCGAATTTCTTATCAAATCTTCAGTTATTTATTAATCTGCTTGATCTTTACTATGGCTATGTTAATTCAAGCTCACAATGTTCCAATTCTAATACGTTTTTCTAAGATTTAAAGTAAACTTTAATAAATAGTAATAGACTAATAGGTAATTGCAAGACTTGCAAGACTCTTGCTGCAAGACCAAGACCAAGACCAAGACTGGGAGCGCAAGACCAAGACCAAGACCAAGACCAGGTGTATTGGCGCAAGACCAAGACCAAGACTGGCTAAGTCTCGTCTTGTTCTTGCATTTGGGCAACACTAATTGATAATATTGAGCGAAGGCACAATGCTTCGAGATAACGGTACTGCAACACGCTATTTCACGCCTCACCGTAAGTTTTAAACAATATTTGTTTTGCTATGGTGCTAGTTGCGTGCAACAATGACTACCGTTGCTTTTGACGGGATATAATTGGCAGAACGTAAATATACTAACAGGTTAAAGGTACTTAAGCTTTGCCGACAATGATGTTCTGTTCGGTCCATCTTCCAAGTCTTAACATCATCATCAAGAAAGAAAGAAAAAGAAAAGACATCAAGAATTTTGTACAAAACGCGAAGACAGTCACGTTAGACACTCCGACATAAATCAACATTAAACATTCCAAATTCTTGGCTAAAAAAACACTCTACAAGTCCTTATGTAATCTCCATAAAAATATATAACAAACTACAGGTAGTTTGTCAGATAACATAATTGTTCAATTCAGGAATTAATAAAAAAGTAGACAAAATTAATATATTTATAAAAAAACTATGTAAAAAAAACTATATTATAGTAACACTAGCTGACCCGGCGAACTTCGTACCGCCTTATACTGACAGCAGCGCCACCTACCGGGTCCAATTGTGTTTTCAAACCATCCACGAACCCATTGAAATATAAATACGAAATTTCAACCAAGTCAGTCTAGCCGTTTAGGAGGAGTTAGGTGACAAACACACGTACAAAAGAATTATATATGTAAAAGAAAATGTATTTCTTAATATTTTTAATCACGTTCCGCGTAGATAATAATACTTTTTGCTCAATAGGTTCTATAAGAAAGTTACTATGGATGTCAACTAGAAAAAGATAGTGATGTCAAGATGACATGAAAAAATACAATATAAATTATTATTCTAGTTGTTAAATATTTTATAAGATACATTTTGAGAAACGAATAGGTGTAATAATATACTTTAAATGTCGTTTCTTTAATTTCAGGTATGTGATTAATTTATAAATACCTAGTACCTACATAATTTTAGTTTATAATTTAAATTAGTAAAACTTAGATGTTAAATAAAATCTTTAATTTCAGAAGCAACACATTTGCATATCTTATAAATATATTAAGATAAGATTTAGTTTAGAAGAATGAAAAGCTAAGTCTTTCAAAGCTTCATCTCTCCTAATATTTTGCTGTGCCCGACGGTCCATATTGATCACATATAATTTTAAGTTAACACCTAAGTACACATTGTGGAATGCAAATAAAGTATTAAGTATCATTCAGCCGAAAAATGTTCACTGCTGGACATAGGTCACCGCATCGACGGTACGTAATTTTTTGTAATCTAATTTAATTATTCAACGTGGCAATACTGCTAGCCTTCTGGGTACGTTTCCGGATGACAGCGATGTGGACTAATACTTCGACGCCTAGGTGTCCTTTTGTTTGTGTTTTTGTATTTATTTTTAATTTGTATAGTTAGTTAATTTAGTACCTATTGCAAATAGTTAGTTGTGTAATAATTGTCTATAGGTAAACGATCTATAAAATGGGTCCTCGTGAGTCCCATAGCAACAGATTCAAAGAAATTGTTAATATACTAACTCTGCCTTCTCTTTATATCTTAGAAAGTATTTTGATGTTCGCAAAAACTTAAGACTTTTTAAAATAAGAAGCGATTTCCTTAATATAAATAAGTAGACGTAGTAGACATGAAATTGTATACCCAAATTTAGATTAACAAAAACAAGCAAATCATTTCATAACAACAGTATCCGCTTTTATAACAAGTTGCCAAAGTCGGTTACAGAACTTGCGATGGAAAGTTAAAAATCCACATCAAACGTGTCCTTATCAAAAAAGCATATAAAGTTAGACTACGTTGAAGACAAGGAAGTTTGGAAATAATTCCTTCTGCACATGTGGCTTCCCTGAAACCCTATGTACATGTCTATTAACTGCTCCTAAATTACGTTTTTTTTTTTTTACGTACTTCCTTGACATAATCTTATCATTATTCAAATCAAATCAAATCATTTATTTTTGCTGAATACACTGTTACAATGGTGTTATAAGAATTACATGTTTCAAGTGATTCTACCGTAAGGCATGCAAAATTTATACAGTCATAGTTATTCATCAATTAATCAAAAAAGACATTGGAATAAATAAAATTAGATGAAATAAGCACGATATAGTTATAATAACTTAAAGTCATAGTGGATAATAAATTATAAATTAAATAATAAAAATATTTAGATTATTTCAATGTCAATGTCAAAATTAGTTATTAAGAGATACATGCATAATTCATTGAATAATTGATTTTACTTGATGTCACTGTGAGGTCTTTAGTTTGGCAAAATTATCATTGAGGAAGTCATTCAAGTTATAGTAGCATTTATTAATCAGATTTTTTTTTAGACTTTTCTTAAATAGGGCCGTATTCATTAAGTATCATTATTTGACATTAAATACCTACAATTTTAATTTCATCCTTTTATTGGCTTTTGTGGAGAGAATATTAATTCAGATTTTTTACAGTTGTAATGGTAATCATGTAATTTGGTTTAAATAAGTATTTATTTGTATTAATATTTTATATAAGGTATCTATTCATACACAAAATCTCTTAAGGGGTCATTGTACTCATCATTATGAACAACTTAATAGACCATTTTCTATTTTGTTAAGTACCTGGTACTTGTTGACAGACCTACACTGACCTCCAATACCTAATAAGTAATAACACTCTAATTTGAAGACATTGCAAATGCCAATTATTTTTAATAGAGTACCTAACCGGAGAGTTTCTTGCCGGCTCTTCTCCATAGGAAACGACTAATTGGAACCGTGCATCAAGCTTCTGACGTTTCATAAGTGCCCATGTAGGTAGGTTATGTCAAAAAAATATTTTGATTTGATTTGAAGCAATTTAATGTTAATAATAAAGTAATTTCATAAAATCTAAAAGAAATATTCAGTGATTATTTTGTTAATTTCCTTGTATTCCACTATTCCCACTATCTTTGCTCAGCCTTTTGTATCTTCGAAGTTTGATCATACGAGCAGTATATTACAGTTAATTAGTTTCTAATCTGCCAGACTTTTCTCTTGAATTAGTTAAAAAAAAAGTATTAGGTTTTTTTTGTAAATTCCAACTACTTAATCGGACACAATGGCTTATTAAGTACTTACTTTAAATTGACGGAGTTTTTACATTTCACACAATTCAGTAGATATAATTCGTTTTAACGCACCATTAAATTTGTTTGACAACGTAATCTATAATGAGGGTATTTTATCAGGCGCTCGCGCAATTTCAGAGAAATCAGGTGAAAGTTACAACTTGGCAAATTTATACAATTATTTTTAAAAAAGAACAGAGCAATTGGTAGCATTTATGGCGTACTCCACCTTTACACAGGCGTCCATTTATATCTAATCGTGCTGAAAACATCAAAAATTAAACAAGGGTAAAGAAACGATACCAAAGAAAATTGCAATTTTCTTATACGAATACTTAGTTGATCAATAATAATTTACGATACCTAAGTACCTTTTAATTTGTGTATACTGCGGAACCATAATATAATCAATTAATAATTCAACTTAATCAATTGAGTTACGTTCAGTTTCTGTCCAATCATTAATTGGTATACAAATTGAATAAATTTGCAGGTTTGTAAGCATTAAAAAAAAATCTATAGAACATTCTCTAACTTCCTCTGAATTTAGTATAGCAATAAACAAAATCGAGATATCATTTATTATATTTATGTGTGTAATCAAAGTGTATAAATTGATACGTCTTCTCGGTAACCCCTCACACATGAGTACGAGTATCATAGAAACTCCCTCATACTTGAACGGCCACGCTCGAGTTCATCTCAACAATTACTGCTTCAATAAAATGTTACAGTAATAATGTAGTAATATGTTTTCAAATCAGTCTATTACTAATGGAGGCTACACACGTTACGATATACTTGCGCAAAATTGGACTTGCACAAGTATACATTAACGTGTTTGCGATGAATTAGCATCAGTATCCGAGCCATTCGGTGTCACGCCGACTTGTGCAAGTCCTAAACATGCGCAAGTATCCAAGCTATTCGGTGTCACGCCAACTTGTGCAAGTCCTAAACATGCGCAAGTATCCGAGCCATTCGGTGTTACGCCGACTTGTGCAAGTACTAAAAATGTGTAAGTATCCCAGCCATTCGGTGTCACGCCGACTTGTGCCAGTACTAAACATGCGCAAGTATCCCAGCTATTCGGTATCGCGCAGACTTGTGCAAGTCTAAACTACCGCAATTATATCATAACGTATCATACCTACCATTAAACAAACTCAACAGTGACAAAATTTTCAGCGTCGCTTACGAATAGCTTGCATGACAATGAAGGCTTTAAACAGCGGCTGATAACTTTGAAGTTACCCATTATCTTTTTGCACCTTTTTGCCTCGTTCTAATAATGATACATTTTGGCAAAAATTTTGCTTAAACCTGCTACTTGGATGTTTAATGTTTTTGTAACTTCGAATACTTACTACGATTTTTCAATCAAAAAGCCTATATAAGATATTGAGTTTTGGCTGAATATTTTTTGTATTTCAATTTATTTATAGTTTAATTTTTCGAGTTCAAACCGTTTTATACGGAGGCTATTTGGAAAAAAAAACTGATTGTTTCTAATTTAAATAACATTTTCGTTTCAGTTTTTTATACTGACTATGTTTCTTTTCACTTTCGTAGGTACTCACAACATTCGTTCACGACTTCACGAGTAAGTTCAAACATAGGCTCTTAAGCTTTTTGTAGAAAAACTGTTTCGCGAAAAAAAACTAGATATTGAACATACCTCGTACAATAAACTGTATTCAGTAATTCATCAAAATAATTCAAGAGCACATTCATTATAACGGTACAGAACAAAAAATGTAATTAAAACAACCGTCAAACACAATCCACAGCAAACTCAATAATATCTGTTACTTTGTCAAGTTACCACAATGTACCTACTCGCATTTTCGATTTCCCCAAATTGTAATACAGTAAAAAGCGGGCCCTGAAATTCGGATAAATTAATTGAAAAGGGATCAGAACTGACCCTTGTTTTGACTGCACAAATAGAATTAAAGTACGCCCCACGTACTGATACTGAGAGGTCGATTAACAGAACAAATAAATTTGATACCTATATGACTGTGTATTACAAAAGGTTGGGCGAACCTCATCAGTCGATTATATTCTGACCATGGATGGGTGCTTTTTACCCAAATATTTGCTCGCTATTAAAAACTATGGCTTTGTTTCGTTATAAAAGAGAAGTCAGCTACTATTGCTAATAATGGCATTCGATTTGCTGGAGTCAAATAGGGGAAATCAGTATAAGGGTTGTAAACTAGCATGCTAATAATGTTGTTTACAAATTCAGTACACCTACAATAACACTCTCTATCCATCAATCAAGTTAGCCTATCGCAGTTCACAGCTGGACATAGATCTCTCCCGGGCTGCGCCACAACACCCTGTTCTCCGCCTTAATCCGCTGTCCCACGGCCTGTGGAGGCTTGTCGCGGCCAATGCCGAGCATTCCTACCACAGGCCTCATCCGATCGCCCGCCGGGTCCCACGGCCCATTGGTCTGGCCTGGCGCGATCTGGCCTGTGAGATAGCGGGCCGTGGAACCGCAGCATTACGCAGTCACAATGTTATTTATAATGTTATTGGTACTCTTAATACGATAATAAGATTGCCTTCGGTCCACTCGTTTCAGTCGTGCTCTTGGCCCTAAAACTCTGGCCAGACAAACCGGCAACTTGATTCTGACTGCATACATAGTCTTATCAAAATATTTCTGATAAACAAAAAATATTATGGTTCGTGGGTGGGTAATATCTTTGTGATAACCTTTGGACATCCCAATCATGAACCTGTTTGCCTTTTGCGAAGTTGGTCAGTAACAACATTAATATAGTTAATTTGATATTAAAATAGTCATCCCTTTGTACGAGACTATTCACTTAAGTATTTGTTGTTATATCGATAAATTGGTCATCTACATTATACTGATATCCATAAAAAATTATTAACAGGAGCATGTTATCTGTGTTATTACCAGATACCTACCCAGGTACCTATTCTAACTGAAATCTCTTTTGCATAACAGAACCTTACTTTGTAAACAAATAGAATTTCAATTTTGCACCAATCAGGTCACTCAATGACTTATTTTTAGCACCTATTCCTTTAAAAAAAACAGTGACATCCCTACAAATACAACACATTTCCAACAAGATAAAAGGAACATGTCCTAGCTAGCCAGTCTCCATGACAGCATACGACAGACACAACGAGGGTAGCAAGACCCCACCAGCCCCCCGAAACCACCCGTCCCGACGGATTACTCACACTCCACCAACTTGAGCCGAACATCCCATCGTTAAGGTACTCGAATATTATAACAAAATTCTAAATATACCAATATGGTACGGTGATCATGCATGAAATTAAGGGATGATAACATTAGATGCACGGTGTGAACGTGATAAATGGTTGTGAAATTTGATCGAAATGCCTAACTTTGCGAAATGGGTCTCTAGGATCGGATTTGGGTAAGGATAGACAAGGATATAGTGAGATGTTTGGGAGTAAACGTACAATACTCGGCGCTATGGGACAGCAAGAAAGCTAGCCTAACCTAAGCCATTGTAGTTGCAGAAGGATACACCTAGAAGGGCCCTAAACCAAAGGCGGAAAAAATTATAGTAGGTAACTTTTTTTTCTAAGCTACGTTAAGTAACGCTAAAGAAAATCTTGCATAAACAGAATGACAGGTATTACAACCTGAAAATTTCCGACATAAATGTCCATGCTTCTCTTTTTGCATTCTTGCCTCAGTGGACAGCATATTCATATTCATTACGATTATAACATTTTCCCAGGTAAATAGTATTCAGACTTGCACGAAATCGACTGATTTTGATAGATTTTGTTCACTTTTTATGAGAAAGGTTTTTGTTAGAAGATGGTTTAATACTGGAAATTTACGTCTGAGTACTTTACAGTGCAAAGGTCAATCATCATGATATATACAGGATAGATTTTTGAGATGGGGCAGTAAGGGTACCTTAACCGTTGTAGCTACCTGAAACCAGTCTTGGGAGACTGCTTAACTTTTTGAGACATGATCTGAATATACAGAATTAAAAAAAAATACAGTCAGCAAGAAAAAGAAGAAGATGTTGATTTTTTGAATACTTTTTGTTTGCATAAATTACTAACAGAATTCAATTTTTATGTTCGATGAAAGGATTTACTAGATTTATTTGAATAAAGTTGTATCTGAACAAAATGTTTCTTATTTTTGCCTTGTGAGAATACCTGATAATTAATAGAATGGAATAGAATACTTTTTATTATGTACTATCGAGGAATTTCATATCTACACACCTTAAGGACTATTTTTGCTTGCAGCGCTCGGCCGCTATAGAAATCTCATCAACCAATAGCATCGCACCATCAGATTTTTGATGAGACCCTTGTTTTTGTAAATGAAAAAAAAAGACAGTAAAAAACGCGTGGCACACTTCACACCAATTGTCAACATTGTCCAAAAACTCCACCAAATTTAGCTGGACATTCATATCCAAAATAAAATGGTATGGGCGTCCAGCCTCCGGAATTTCATCACATAAAAAACATGATTCTACTAGGATAAAATGAACCTCTTGCCAGGGCCAAGACAGCTGATTGATTAATATACTCGTATCAGCGTAATCACTGTATGTAAAATAGTTGTCCACATCTAAAATATTCGCCATGTTTGCTGTTGGCTGTTGCTGTGCATGTAACGAAATAAGACGTTTTCTGAGTCTACGCCCGCAACAAAGAGACGCCGACAGTCGCTATTACTCTTGATATTTAATCCGTGCCCAATATACCTATTATAAACAATACTTAAACAAAATTATTGAACGAATGAATCTCCTTTGTTCATAAAATGACGACAAAAGAGAAGCGCTGTTAGCATCGACCATACAGCTGGTCGTTGCTTGTCGGATCTTAAGTGCGTTTCAACACAACGGGGATTTAACAAAAAAATCTGTTGTGATGGGCTAACTGTATTGCAGTTAAGTAAGTTCTATTTTAAACTTAAGTAAATCGCAATACACAGTCTTATTTGATAATTTGGATAGACGAAAACGCCAGTTGAAATAAAGAACATCGTTTATTGTTATATTGACCTAATAATAACATCACAAATCATCTAAGCCGAAAGCTCTGCAAATTTGCAACTGAACCCATGAAATGCGTTAGAACAAAATGTAAAGTATAAAAACATTAAAATTAAAAACTTTCTCAGTTTTGTTTCTTTTGTTCTATTCCTAGTGGTCGAGAAAGGGTCACCATATCCGTAGTCAGACATCTGTGATCATTGTAACAGAGCCTACAAAAAACGCATGAACAACAAAAAATCAGAAACGACAAAATATTACTATGTATTTTTGTTTCATTGGTCGATGCAAAAAGGGGCGTAAAACAGATGTGGTCATCGTGTTCACGGGATTTTGTTTTGAAACTGGTTAGATATGAAATTCCTCGATAGTACATCATAAAAGTTACAGATATAAATGTTTAAATTTTACATCGGGTGACACAATGGGCGGTCTTATCGCTAAAAGCGATCTTTTAACCTTTGGATGGATTAAAAGGGAGAAGGAGAGACAATACTGCAGGTAGTCAGTGGTGTACCATTTACATATACAATAAATACATACATACATATAGCAAACACTTATCTATATAAATATATATAAAATATACGTATACAATATTCAATAATAAACATGAAACCAGGGCCTCAAGTCTGCTATTACAATAGTGTCAGAATGGTCGATCATTGATTTCATAATTGTTGATTTTGACAAGTTTGGTAATCTACTATTATAATGGCGTCATTATGACTTTCCAATGGTCGGCCACTGACACTACATTGAAAGAAATTGCAAAGAAAATGATCGACCATTATGAATTTACCAGATTACGAACTTTTAGCAAAATGACAATGGCATGACAATGGGATCGTGTTGGAATGACTGAATTTATAAAAATAGCAGACTTGGGCCCCAGAGCAAGGAACTGTATTCTGTAATGATGATGTTTAAGGAGTGGAAGTGTTTTTTTACCAGAATCTCGACACTGGCAAGGCATTCTATAACCGTACTGCTTGAACTATAAAAGACTTGTCAAAAAGCTGATGATAAGCTGGTGATAGCTGGTGGATGATCTCAGATATCTGTTATGTGTGTTGTGTTAATAGTACATAATTATGAAATATTTATTTTGTATTAGTAAGTACATATTTTTTATCACTGTTACGTTAAATTAAACACTCTTTGGCAATTAAACAATAGTTTTAAATCTTTTATTATTTGATTTTTTCATTGAAAAGTAAGTCCACAATGCCACTAAGACGTAATAAAATAATAAAAGTAAAACTGACACTTTAATATAAATAACGATAAAATGTATAAATGGATAAAATATAAGTAAATTGCATATTTTTTTGTTCTCAAATTTGAGATACAGCCTTTACCCATTTGGGCACGCTACAATTGTGGCGATAAGTCCCCTCTTTGAGGAGTGGCTGGAGAGGCGCTACGGCGTTCTCACCTTCCGCCTGCGCAGGTCCTCACCGGACACGGTTGTTTCGAGAGGTTCCTGTTCAGGACAAAGCTGGAGAAAACGCCCGGGTGTCACCACTGTGTGGATCGCCCGGAGGACACGGTGGAGCATACGGTGGAGGTCTGCCCGGCTTGGGCGGAGCACCGCCGTGTCCTCACGGAGGCGATCGGCGGCGGCTACCTCTCACGTCCAGCTCTGGTTCAGGCCATGGTTCGGAGCGAGACTGCATGGGAGGCCGTCACCTCCTTTTGCGAAGCAGCAATGCTCGCGAAGAAGGAGGCGGAACGCGTGAGGTGAGGCAAGGTTCGCGCCCTCGCGCCTTTAGTCGCCGCAGGAGACGCCCCGGGCGTCGGGAGTCGCAAGTCGGTTTCCGGCTATCGTAGGCGCGGGCCTGCGGACGGTGAGCGATGGGTAGCTCGCCGTCCGATAAGGACCAAGCCCGGGTCGACGGCGCGTTGTGTTCCACGCGCGCCTCAAAAAGATGTCAGCACCAACTGACGGGGTCCGTTAGGAGTAGGACCAACGCCTGCCAGGGTTGCGAGTTTGTCCGAAAGGTATATCGTGGCCCTGGCACACAGGCAACGGAAGGCACACGGGTGGGTTTTAGTCAGTAAAAGTCTGACACGCCCTCCCGCTCCGCCCAGAGCGGGAGAAGTTATTTGATAATTTCCCACCCAAAAAAAAAAAGTCTTTACCCATTATTTACAAATCGAAGAATAACTAAAGTGTGCATGGATTCTTACGTATCACTCATAATTATACCACAAAAAACGTTTTTTGGCTCTCCTGAAAAGTTAACCTTTTTGGATAATGACAGTATTGGTTTAAGCGTGCGATATGGTCTACTTACACTGCCTGCACCACTTTTTCAACATCGATACAAAACAGATTTTTTATTTTTTTTAAAGGAAATGTCGATAATGTATTTTTTACCAATTATTTATCAATACTTTCAAAAAATTAAAAATCACACTTCGTCTTCAGCTATTCTTGAAAAAAAATATGAAATACAATATCTTCATTAAGTAAATCAAAAGCAAAATGAACTACTATTAACAGTTGCTGTGACTGACACGAATAGTTTTGCGCCACGAAAACTACTTTAATAGTCACACAGACCTTATGTTTCAATTAAGCAACTTAAGCTTTTTCGCAATGAGATAATAAATTGACAAAAGAGTGTTTTTTTCGTGCACGGAGTCTTAGGAATTGATCATATCGGACATTGGGACATGCCTACTCGGAGTTTGCAAATTCCGTATCCTTAGGGATCACCCACAATGGCCCACAAACACTGGGGTTTCTACGAACTGATAATCACCGTATTAAAGAACTTTTGTTCCGTAAACCACCTTCTGCTACGCTTTAAACGCGAGAAGAGCTTAGGCCGAACTGCATACAAGCTATTGGCTGGTATTTTGGTATTAGTGGTAGATTGGTAGGTTCGTAGGTAGAGGTGACAGGTGACATGGTGGTGGTGGCATATATAGGGGGCGAGCCTATTGCCACCAACGAGCCACAAATAAGGGGTCCTGACTGCATCTGAGAACTTACAAAAACCCAATAATACTTTGCCCAACCTGGAAATCGAACTTAGAACCGACCCCCTGCTCAAAAGTCGTGCTTGCCTCTACTAGACTTAGGAGGCATGCTGCCCTATGTGCTGATGATACAATCTGCCTAGCCTTTTCCCAACTATGCTGGGGTTGGCTTACAGTCTAACCGGATGCAGTTGAATACCAACATTTTACGGCGCGACTTTTATGGAGCATCTACCTATCTGATCTCCACAACCCAGTAACTGGGTAATGTAATACCCCTTGGTAAGACTGGTTGTCTATCGACCCGTAACCACTGTCAAAGATCCACGAATAACATCCGGGACTAACATCTTGATGCGCTTTCCGAGGCACGAAGGAGTCTCGGTATGTAAAGATGGTCACCCATCCACGGACCAACCCCGCCAAGCGTAGATAAACCTGATGGATCGACCGGTGCGGCTGTTATTACTTTGCCACGAGCTCCTCTATGTGCTGATGATACAAACACATGTAAGAAAAGGCAAAAAACGTCAATAGTCGACCACAGTTCGAATGAATTGCTGTCATTATTCTTGTACGTCTCCGTCGAAGACGTTTTTAGGGTTCCGTACCTCAAAAGGAAAAAACGCCACCCTTATAGGATCACTCTAGTGTCTGTCTGGCTAGCTGTCAGTCTGTTCGTCTGTCACAGCCGATTTACTCCAAATCTACTGGACCGATTAAGTTAAAACTTAGTACACATATTAATTTCTGTGACCCAAACACGGAAGTGTAACGTAAATAGATTAATTTTGAATATGGGGGTCAATTAGAAAATTTAAAAAAAGTTTTGCTATTTGTACCATGTGACATATCAAATGAAAGGGCTTGATGTAAGGATTTCAGATAATAATATTTTTTTAATAATTTTAAAATAAATACTTTTGAAGTTATTTAAGAAAATCGATGAAAATTCACCGTTTCCCTTATCTCCGAAACTACTGAGCCTATTTTTATTAAAATACAGGAAATAGTTCTTTACTTAAAGATAGGAAAACCTATAAGAAGTGTATAGTCTTAAAATAACATGGTAAATCACTGAATATTGTGCGTACAAGCTTACATTTGCAGTTGGAATGTATAAGGGAACATGTTTTTCAACTACAATGTTAAGTTTGTTTTGGTTTTGGGATAAATTCATCCCAACTACGGAACCCTTCATTGTGCGTGATCCAATACGCATTTGGCCGGTTTTTTATGTGCTAAAACTTGTTGCGTGTCGCATAGTTTTACAGGTAATTTTGCTAAATTAAGTGGTATTTCGTCTCCCTCTCACCGAAAGTGGAGGCCTGTGTCTAGAGCATACAATCCGTTACCGACCGTTTTCTGGCCCTGAAAATCCCGGGACTTTACTTGGCTAATCTCGGGATTTTCGGGATTGCCACAAACAAGTCCGATTCCGTAGTCCGTTGCGCCTTGAAAATAACCTTGCCTAGATTATTTTAATACATTACGACAAAAAGCAACTCGTACAATACGTAGGTACCCACTATTTACTACACAGGTACAGTCCTAATAATATGTTTGTCGTAGAACTTATTAACTATTTGCTGTCAATCAATTACCCATATTTATGGGTCTTGAGATACTTAGCTCAAGACACCATCTTGAGATACTTAGCTCAAGACACCGTCTTGAGATACTTAGCTCAAGACACCGTCTTGAGATACTTAGCTCAAGACGCCGTCTTGAGATACTTAGCTTAAGACACCATCTTGAGATACTTAGCTCAAGACACCATCTTGAGATACTTAGCTCAAAACACCGTCTTGAGATACTTAGCTCAAGACACCATCTTGAGAGGCTTGTGAAGCATTGATGTCCCAATCACCCGTACAAAGGTAATGGGTAAAACTGTGACATTAGAAGGTCACTAGGCAACTTAGAGAGATTAGATAATAACTTATTGAAGGCTTACTGGACTTACTTATTGTCTGTAGTCTTGACTGGGACCAACAGGCCATTGCCTTATATAATATACTGTGTACTGTAGGTAATTATATTATATATGTACAATGATATCCACGAACTCCTCCATTTTCGAACAGGCTCATTTCACATCTAATACTATTTGCCAACCCCAATTCATTTTGTACTTGTACTTCAGGATCTGGGGATTTCATACTCTTGTTAATTTCCAGCTGTAACTTTTCCTTTAATGTCATTTGGGGTTGGGAGGTCTTAGCTCAAGACACCGTCTTGAGATACTTAGCTCAAGACACCATCTTGAGATACTTATCTCAAGACACCGTCTTGAGATACTTAGCTCAAGACACCATCTTGAGATACTTATCTCAAGACACCGTCTTGAGATACTTAGCTCAAGACACCGTCTTGAGATACTTAGCTCAAGACACCGTCTTGAGATACTTAGCTCAAGACACCGTCTTGAGATACTTAGCTCAAGATACCATCTTGAGATACTTAGCTTAAGACACCATCTTGAGATACTTAGCTCAAGACACCATCTTGAGAGGCTTGTGAAGCATTGATGTCCCAATCACCCGTACAAAGGTAATGGGTAAAACTGTGACATTAGAAGGTCACTAAGCAACTTAGAGAGATTAGATAATAACTTATTGAAGACTTACTGGACTTACTTATTGTCTGGAGTCTTGACTGGGACCAACAGGCCATTGCATTATATAATATACTGTGTACTGTAGGTAATTATATTATATATGTACAATGATATCCACGAACTCCTCCATTTTCGAACAGGCTCATTTCACATCTAATACTATTTGCCAACCCCAATTCATTTTGTACTTGTACTTCAGGATCTGGGAATTTCATACTCTTGTTAATTTCCAGCTGTAACTTTTCCTTTAATGTCAATTGGGGTTGGGAGGTCTTAGCTCAAGACACCGTCTTGAGATACTTAGCTCAAGACACCATCTTGAGATACTTAGCTCAAGACACCGTCTTGAGATACTTAGCTCAAGACACCGTCTTGAGATACTTAGCTCAAGACACTATCTTAGTAGGTAATTATATTATATATGTACAATGATATCCACGAACTCCTCCATTTTCGAACAGGCTCATTTCACATCTAATACTATTTGCCAACCCCAATTCATTTTGTACTTTTACTTCAGGATCTGGGGATTTCATACTCTTGTTAATTTCCAGCTGTAAGTTTTCCTTTAATGTCAATTGGGGTTGGGAGGTCTTAGCTCAAGAGACCGTCTTGAGATACTTAGCTCAAGACACCATCTTGAGATACTTATCTCAAGACACCATCTTGAGATACTTATCTCAAGACACCATCTTGAGATACTTATCTCAAGACACCGTCTTGAGATACTTAGCTCAAGACACCGTCTTGAGATACTTAGCTCAAGACACCGTCTTGAGATACTTAGCTCAAGACACCGTCTTGAGATACTTAGCTCAAGACACCGTCTTGAGATACTTAGCTCAAGACACCGTCTTGAGATACTTAGCTCAAGACACCGTCTTGAGATACTTAGCTCAAGACACCGTCTTGAGATACTTAGCTTAAGACACCATCTTGAGATACTTAGCTCAAGACACCGTCTTGAGATACTTAGCTCAAGACACCATCTTGAGAGGCTTGTGAAGCATTGATGTCCCAATCACCCGTACAAAGGTAATGGGTAAAACTGTGACATTAGAAGGTCACTAAGCAACTTAGAGAGATTAGATAATAACTTATTGAAGACTTACTGGACTTACTTATTGTCTGGAGTCTTGACTGGGACCAACAGGCCATTGCATTATATAATATACTGTGTACTGTAGGTAATTATATTATATATGTACAATGATATCCACGAACTCCTCCATTTTCGAACAGGCTCATTTCACATCTAATACTATTTGCCAACCCCAATTCATTTTGTACTTGTACTTCAGGATCTGGAGATTTCATACTCTTGTTAATTTCCAGCTGTAACTTTTCCTTTAATGTCAATTGGGGTTGGGAGGTCTTAGCTCAAGACACCGTCTTGAGATACTTAGCTCAAGACACCGTCTTGAGATACTTAGCTCAAGACACCGTCTTGAGATACTTAGCTCAAGACACCGTCTTGAGATACTTATCTCAAGACACCGTCTTGAGATACTTAGCTCAAGACACCGTCTTGAGATACTTAGCTCAAGACACCATCTTGAGATACTTATCTCAAGACAACGTCTTGAGATACTTAGCTCAAGACACCGTCTTGAGATACTTAGCTCAAGACACCGTCTTGAGATACTTAGCTCAAGACACCGTCTTGAGATACTTAGCTCAAGACACCGTCTTGAGATACTTAGCTCAAGATACCATCTTGAGATACTTAGCTTAAGACACCATCTTGAGAGGCTTGTGAAGCATTGATGTCCCAATCACCCGTACAAAGGTAATGGGTAAAACTGTGACATTAGAAGGTCACTAAGCAACTTAGAGAGATTAGATAATAACTTATTGAAGACTTACTGGACTTACTTATTGTCTGGAGTCTTGACTGGGACCAACAGGCCATTGCATTATATAATATACTGTGTACTGTAGGTAATTATATTATATATGTACAATGATATCCACGAACTCCTCCATTTTCGAACAGGCTCATTTCACGTCTAATACTATTTGCCAACCACAATTCATTTTGTACTTGTACTTCAGGATCTGGGGACTTCATACTCTTGTTAATTTCCAGCTGTAACTTTTCCTTTAATGTCAATTGGGGTTGGGAGGTCTTAGCTCAAGACACCGTCTTGAGATACTTAGCTCAAGACACCGTCTTGAGATACATAGCTCAAGACACCATCTTGAGATACTTAACTCAAGATACCATTTATTATTTTATGCCTAGTATCTTGAGATAATGCTTGTGAAGCATTGACGTCCCAATCACCCGTACAAAGGTAATGGGTAAAACTGTGACATTAGAAGGCCACTAGGCAACTTAGAGAGATTAGATAATAACTTATTGAAGACTTACTGGACTTACTTATTGTCTGGAGTCTTGACTGGGACCAACAGGCATCATAAACATCACTGATCATAAATGCTGTAGAGCTCCAGACAATAAGGAGTAGGTGCCGATATTAACTATTTGCTGTCAATCAATTACCCATATTTATGGGTCTTGAGTAGAGAATACAATCCCGGGATCCCGACCGTTTTCTGGCCCCGAAAATCCCCGGACTGTACCTACTTAGCTAATCTCGGGATTTTCGGGATTGCCACAAACAAGTCTAGTTTGTATTCCGTAGTCCGTTGCGCCTTGAAAATAACCTTGCCTAGATTATTTTAATACATTACGACAAAAAGCAACTCGTACATTACGTAGGTACCCACTATTTACTACACAGGTACAGTCCTAATAATATGTTTGTCGTAGAACTTAGAAGGGACTTCCCCACTCGGAATACTTTAATACAATACTCTTTAAGGTAATTCCCCAACGAACCAACAGGGGAATCACCCGATCATCTCATATCATAATATTGTTGCGGGTATTTCCCGTCGGTCGGGGATTCCCTGTACGAAAGTATAAATATGCAAATCAGGTTTTATTTTTTTCATTTATTGTTCTGTCAGTGACGGGTTACGTAGGCTACGTCAGTGACGACGGGTTACGTAGGCTACGTCATTAAAATTTAAAAGTCAATTATCTGAAATTAAGTATTTCAAATGGCGGGAGACTTTGTTAGACATAAAAAAGGTCGTGATACGACGTCAGTGTGGAGTTATTATTTAGTTGAGAAGGACGGGAATAGTGCTAAATGTAAGCGATGCCCAGCCATCCTCAAGACTTTGGGTGGATCAACTAAGGGATTACATACACATTTGTTATCAAAACATAACATCAAGGTTATATCAGCTTCAACAAGTCAAGATTCTGAAAATCTGAATACAGCACCGCCGCCAGCCAAGCGAAAGTTAGATAATTATTTTACTAAAAGTGCCGCCGATAGCCTGGATGATATTTTGGCAAGAATGATTGCATTAGATGGATTTCCATTCAGTGTATCCTCAACCTCAGATGATTTGAGAAAATTGCTCTTAGCAAAATACACGGATTTACCAAAGTCAGCCGTCACTGTTCGAAAACGTGTTATGAATTACAGTGAAAAAATCAGAAAGCAAGTAACTGCAGAATTAAAACATTTGAAAAGTGCAGGTGAAAGATTTAGTCTTTCTTTCGACGAGTGGACTTCAACCTCCAATAAACGATACATGGCGGTCAACGTTCATTCATATAAAAATTTTTGGAACTTAGGACTTGTTCCTATTTACGATAGTATGACAGCTGAAAATTGTCTTCGTATATTGCAAGAGCGTCTAAGTAAATTTGACATTTCCCTAGAAACTGACATCGTGGCTATTGTAACCGATGGACCGAATGTTATGATAAAGGTGGGGCGGCTTATTTGCACTGAACAACAACTGTGTCTCGCACATGGTATCAATTTGGCGGTCTGTGATGTGCTTTATGAAAAACATAATAATTTGCAAGATAGCCCTACCTCAGATGATACTATAAATGAACCAGCTGTGACTGTTGATTATATGGACGACAGCGATGATGAACACCATTTAGAAGACTTGAGCCTGTCCAGAATCAGGTTTAATCGTAATGTCACAAAATGATCTTGCGCCAGAACACGTACCAGAGTTAACACAATATGAAAATATTAATGAGCTGATAAAGAAAATCCGCAAAGTTGTAGTGTATTTCAAAAGATCTCCATTGAAAAATGAAACAGTACTTCAAAAATATGTGAAAATTGAACATGGAAAAGAGTTGTCACTTCTTTTGGACTGTAAAACCAGGTGGAATAGTCTTCTAACAATGCTAGAGCGATTTTATCTTTTAAAAGCATGCATTCAAAAAGCTCTTATACTCGTAGATCTCAATCATCCAATTCGTTTAGAAGATGTTGATTTTGAATTGGTAAATAAAATTGTTGATGTGCTGACCCCAATTAAATTGACAGTAGAAGCAATCTGTCGGCGAGAAGCTAATTTATGCACAGCCGATGCCGCTTTGAAATTTCTTATAAAACAACTGTCTAGCAAAAACTCAGCACTTGCCAAAAAAATTAAAACATCCTTAGTGGAACGTATAAAGCAACGACGAAGTGATGATTGAACTGGCGTGTTAAATTATTTACAAAATCCACGAATGGATGTTGAAAATCAGTTATTATCGGATTTGGAATGGCACGACTTATTTCCAGTTGTGAGGAAGCAAATAAAGAGTATTGTTAAAAGACTTAATAGTCGAGATTACACGGAAGAAGAAGCAAGGTCAGGATCACAAACAGATGATGAGCTAAGGTCAGAAACCTCCCAACCCCAATCGACATTAAAGAAAAAGTTACAGCTGGAAATTAACAAGAGTATAAAATCCCCAGATCCTGAAGTACAAGTACAAAATGAATTGGGGTTGGCAAATAGTATTAGACGTGAAATGAGCCTGTTCGAAAATGGAGGTGTTCGTGGATATCACTTAGAAACAGCATATAAGCATCTATTGTCTATTCCTCCAACCAGCGTAGAAGCTGAACGAGCGTTTTCAGCTGCTGCTTATGTTGGCAATAAACTACGAAGCAGGCTCGGAAGTCAAACATTGGATGCTTTGATATTTCTGCGATTATATTTTCGAAATTCTAAATAGTTATTTTGTGCTGTTTTTTAATTTCTTGCAAAAGTATAGTATTTTTTGGTTTGTGTTTTTTCTTTTCTTATTATTATTCTGATTTGTGTTGTGCAAAGACATTTTTTTTTAATTACTCGTGTTTTTTATTTTAGCCCAATTAGAAACCCGGGAAAAGGCATCCCGGGATGAGCCCGGGATCCCGGGAACAGGCTTCAAAAATCCCGTAAGCCCGGGATTGAAAAACATGCTCGGGGTTGTATTCTCTACCTGTGTCCCAGCACTGGGAACATTATAAGCTGATTATGTAAGTGTTCGTGTGACATTGTCATAAAAATAAATTCAGAAAGTACCACCTTAACACTTTTCTGACAATAACATAATTATAATATGATTGTTCATTTGTTTTCAAAGTAGGTAGGACGAGGTACACAACACAGTAACCTGTAGATTTTTTTTTTTTTGTAAAGGGCCTTCCAGTTAACCGCGGATGGCTTCCTTGCTCCACTGAGCAACAGTTTAACTGCATTGTTTTATGCTGGACAGTTCGGACAGCTAACCATCATAATGATCAAAGTCTTGTTAAAAATGTGAAGAAAACTTTCGTAACGTAATTCTAACCTAATTCAAATCCCACGAGCTCAACACCTTCTGCAGAAGCCATACAGTTATTAAAACACACACTCAATTAATTCGACAATTGTGTTAGAAAAAGATAATAATAGGCTTTGGCTTCCACCTTTTCGAGTTATCTGTTGAATGCTGAGTCACAGAGGTCGTTGAACTGAGTACAAAGAATAACAAACGGCTCGCGGGGGAGGCTGACAATAAATCAAGTGACGTCATAAATAGGGAGAAACTCTCGTTGTCGGTAAGTGTCGCATTTTCCGACTCATAACGTAGGCCTAATGCAGTTCCGCGAATGTTACAATATAAGGGTTTATTCGATTGTCGGGGAGTTGCTTATGGGTTCATGACTGTGCAAATATGTGGGCTGTCTTTTGTTTTGAAGACTACATTTTTTTTTTGCAAATAGAAGTGTTTTTAACGCACATTTGGGTGGCCATTGGCACTGTTTGGAAAACTTTTGGACCTTAAAAGCACCACCAAAACTATAATTATAACCAAGGTGACATTGAATTTAAAAATAAACGTGGCATTCGGTTACCTGAAAAAAAAAACCAGCGAGATGGCATTGCTTTAGACGAGTCAGATTATGATTTTGATTGATTAAGATATACAGATAATGGTCAACATTCAAGATCCATACTATGTTGGATACACCGTTTCTCGTCCGATCACCGAAGTTAAGCAACGTCGGGCGCGGTCAGTACTTAGATGGGTGACCGCCTGGGAACACCACGTGACGTTGGATTTTTGTCATTTCATTTTCAAAAGTAAACAAGAACACAAACATTTTTTTTTTCTAATAAGTTTATAGAGGAATTAATAAAATAACGTAATGAGTATTAAGAGCAGGCAGTCTAAATCAAATTTCAAACGCAAGCTCTGCCAAACGCTAATACATCAGCAATAAAGTTGAATATCGCGTGCGCTCTTTGATCGTGTTCGAGCACGAAACTAAATAGCGTAAGTCTCAATTCTTATTTCGTAAACTAAAGTAATACTTGATCTAGAGAAAAAATATCTTGCGGCTGGATGATAAACTATATTTTCTTGCTGTGAATATTTATATTAGACATATAAGCCAAACAATCTGACGCTCTGACGATCTGATCTGGCTGTGACGGTACGGTTGACGCAGTGGTTAAGCGAAAAAATTTAAATATTTGTATGACCTACAAGTAGTTGTTCTGGGTCTGGCTGTTTGTGTATGTGAGTTTAAATGTTTGTAAACGCACCCACGATACAAGAGAGATTCCTGTGCGGAAACGTTTTAAAAAAAAATCTTGTTGGTTTTTATAATTATCCTTAAAAAAGACATTATTTTCTAATAAAAAATGTATTGAGAGAAAATATTACAATTACGTAACTGTCTTCATCATGGAAAGAAAAAGATCCAATAAATCATATACTAAAGTTTCATTGTGCTTGTATGTGTGACTGTTTCAGAATATTCATGCAAATTAACACAAAAATAAGGAGCCTCCTCTTAAGGTGGATCCGCAGCTCCAGCCCGCGAAATTAAAATTTTCGTACGTTTTTGCAATATGCAGGTCAGTGTCAGGTTGTATCTTCTTCATCAAAATATGATTCGCGATTTACAGAATTATTATCAATCATCAAGCTTTTTCTGAATTGCTCCGAGAATTTATAATAACATTCCTAATTCCATAAGGGTATTGCCATTGACAAAATTTAAAATCGTACTGCAGAAACTTCTTCTTGACAAATGCTACTACTATACAATAGACGAGTTTTTAAACGATAAACGGTTATAATAAAATTATTAATGCTGCATTTAAAATGTTCACATCTGTAATTTTTCAATGACTGAATGTTTGTGTTTATTAATGACATTATTTTTTTATTTTATTTTAGCTTATTATACTTTGCATGTTACCATAATTGTATGTCTTAAGACAAAACATAGCGTGCTATTTTATATGTATGCCCTATTGTATGGGTTATTCGCACTTCGTCCCATTCGCAGTTCGTACCGCGTTCGCAATTGGTCCCATTCGCAGTTGGTCCCAATCGCACTTGGTCCCATTCGCATTTGGTCCCATTCGCACTTAGTCCCATGCAAGTAGTTTATAAGGGAAGAGGTAGGTTTATGGACCAAAAATTTGTAGGTACGTAAATAGTTTATCATGGGTTTTTTTTAATAACGTGTCTACAAATTTTATGATTCTAAGTCAACGGGATACTTCCCGTGGACTCCGTGGTTCAACATAAACGCCTTGCGTTGACTTAGAAGTTTGATTTTTTCACAGCTTCAAGGAATTACAGCTTTGAGTATTTTATATTAATTTCAACTTGATAACTCCACGCGTTCCTGAGAAAAAGACGTATGCTGTCGGGGACTTTTTTTTTGAACTTTTAAAGGGGAACAATTCCATGATACATGATTTTTGCGTAACTTTAACCGTTTACGCAGCCTACGCAATGGAAGCTCTCAAAAGAAATATATTTTCAAGTTTTTGCAACATTAACATTGAAACTCCGCTTCTATTGGTCGTAGCGTGATGTTATACAACACTTTGGTCCATAAATCTACCTCTTCCCTTACAAACTACTTGTATGGGACTAAGTGCGAATGGGACCAAGTGCGAATGGGACCAAGAGCGAATGGGACCAAGTGCGAATGGGACCAACTGCGAATGGGACCAACTGCGAATGGAACCAACTGTGAACGCGATACGAAGTGCGAATAACCCCTATTGTATACCTATGTTTCACAAATAAACTTTATGATTATGTTATGATTTTTTACATCTCTCTAAGTTAGATTCAGAGACACATAATATAATTATAATTAATATCCTAGTGATATTTATTTTAGAAGTATGTATGTTTGTGTGTATGTATGTATGTATATTAGTATATTATTTGTTTAGTTTTATTAAGTAAATTGTTTTTGATTTTATGTATTCTATTTTCTCTTCTACTCTTACACACAGTGTCTACATCTCTTTATCGACTTTCCTATCGCAGGTAAGCTGGAAGAGATTTCTTTAGCAATAAGCATCACCTTTGTACGTATTTTTCTGTTCCTTTCTTCTTGTATGTTTATACATGTGTGTACATAAATGGTTAAATAAATAATAAATAAATAAACATCATTATATAGAAAATAGATTTGTATATCTGGCAAAAACGGGTTACCTTAACAAACAACTTTACTGAAGTTTTAAATGGGCTGTTTTCAGGAGCACCTGTCCTATGTGCCCCTGAAAACAGCATGGTTGCCTTGCTTCAGTGTCATACCATACGATAGCTATCAGTGGCGAAGGGTGAGTTTATGGGAAAGGTAAGCCGGAGCAAAAACAAAAAAAATAAAAATCTTACCTAGCCCGGACGTGGCGCACGTAGTCCAGTTACCTAAAATCTGTGACTGACTTCCTGGCTTCAGTCTTCTATAAGCAGATGTCTTCAGTCCACCTTTACCATACGTGTAAGCACTGATAGATTGAAACAGTGTCTTGCAAGTATAATAAAAGTGGCTTTGAAAAAAGCCGTTTGTGGTGTGATCAGTGTGATGACGTTGACGTATGATGTCTACTAGACAAAACTACTTAACTAAAATACTACTGACTTATAATACTACTTATACTCTAAAGCTATTCGTCTATTCTTTCGTACAAAGTACGCTAAGACATTATCATAAAAACCGGTATGATTCTTAATTTTTAGCAATAAATGTTTTTCCATAGAAAAAATGGCTAGATCAGATAATCGTTCTTGTTTTTGAGAATTACGCAAGTACGTATGAATTCGCTTCAAAGCCGAAAACGACCTCTCCGCGGATGCCACTGTAACGGGAAGTGTCAAAAATATACTACATAATTTTGTAATTTGTGGAAAAGTGTCACACAATAATGAATTTTGAAAATTGAGATAAAGCTCGTAAACATCTAGTTTGTTCAAAGACGGAGTTGTGTATAAGACTTTCAACTCGTTCTTTAAAGCAGTGAACTCAAATATTTGCGGAAATTTTAATAGCAAAGAAGGAAGGCATCAGGAAATGATCTACTATAAAAACTATACTTAGATTTATTAAGTAAATTAAAAAAACTCATTTGTGAAAGTGATTGGTACCTGTGTTGTATTTGCGTCTTAACATTGTCTATTATTTCAATGAAAAGACGCCGATACATAGTTCTAGTGTCTACTTCTGTATTTAGTCGTCTACGCTGACGCGGCGGCTCATGGAATTCCTGGACGCTGTCATAAATAAAATCAAAATTATTTATAAAATCATTCGCAAGCCAACTATTGAATAAATCTATTTCGCGGTTTGCCACTTCGATATCAATCTGTTTTGACTGCAATAAATTAAAAAGAACGTCGGTTTTTTGAAAAATGTCTGATAAAACATGCAAAAAAAAACAAAACTGCCTGTTTTCTAACTTACTGAGGAAACATTCTGCCAAGGAAAGAGATTCACTATCCCAAGATTGCGGGTTATCTAACATCGAATCAAAAGTATTAATCATGTCTAATCTACAGTTAAAAATTACATTAATAATGCGTGAGTGATAGTGCCAACGGGTTTCTGATACTCCAGGCATACGGCGGTCAGCTATTTCCTTCAAAAGGTTGGACCGTTTAGTTGATTTGTTGAAAAACCGAACAATACTATTTACGTGTCCAAAAAAAGTTTTCAGTTCCTGAATATTTTCAAGGGAACGGCTAAGTACAAAATTTAATATATGAGCGTAACATGGGACAAACATTGCCATAGGGCATGCATCGCGAATTTTTACTTGTACTCCACCGTGCTCGCCAGACATTACTGCCGCGCCGTCGTAAGACTGACCAACTAACTTATTCCTACAACGATACTGGTCAAGTATTTCTAACAACTGTTTGTATAAAACTTCAGCAGTTCGAGTTCCGCTAACATCGTAAAAACCTAGGAATCGTTCTTCGATTCCAGTTTCAGATAAATATCGAAAAATTACAGTCAATTGCTCCCTATGACTGACATCGGGAGTTTCGTCAATCATTACAGACAGAAATGGAGCTTTATCTATCTCGATTCTAATGTGGTCTCGTAAAACGGATGCAATACTATGTATTAAATCATTTTGAATATCACTTGAGAGACCAGAAAACGCGGGGTTCTGAACTGAAGAACATAGTTCCAAATGAGAGTCCATTACGGTGTCATACTTGCTCAGATATAACAAGGTTTCAATATAGTTACCGCGGTTATCAGAATTCGGACGTTTATCGTGGCCGCGAAAAGCTACTTCTTGTTTACCTAACAAAATAACGGTGTCAATAAACCGTTTCATTAAATTCCTATTTCGAGCTACTTTCCTATTATGAGCTTCATGCGAATTAGTGAAAAATGGTTCTATCCTACTATTCCCGAAGTCATGTAAATCTAAACAGCTACGAATATGCTTTTCAGTCAGCACATGTTTTTTTGATGAATTCGTCAGATTATTAATATCTGTAAAACCCCCTTTATTCCATAAACTACTAGAATCTGAGAAAAGTAAACATGGAAAACAAAACATCTTATTTAATTTACAACTACCAGTCAGCCATTGACATTTATCGTAAAGGGAAACATTAAAATGTTTGAAAAACCCATCGCGTCGTTTGTAGTTTATATTCATATCTGGTCGAGCACGACCTAGCCTAATTATGTGTTTCTTATTTTCAAAACTTAACCTTGAAAAGCATGTTTCCTCATGAAGCAAATAATCTGTCACACAACAATCTAAAACTATTAATGCCGCCATCCTACTAATAACTTTTCAAATCTACTCTAAAAAAGTAATTTCAACTTGCTAATCTATCGACTTACCACAAATTCCTAATTACAACGACGGCGAACGCACAATTTCACAACAAACTCACGATTATCAAATTCTAATTGTTACACTAAAACTACACTAATAACTTATATGAATACAACAAACAAAATGCTAATTAACTACAAGTATCAACAAAATTAAAGGTTATAAATTCTATTAACTATTTACGTCAATCGTCAGCAAACATTTAAAATTACGCGTGGAGCGTGGAGCGAAGTTTGTCCCTCCCCCCGTCCCGAACCAAACCGAACGCTTACGAAATTCAGCGAATGCTTGGACCTATATTCCTACACTGTACCTATCATAACTCGACTTATTACGGCTTACTATTGCCTCAAAAAACAGCGTGTCACGTGACCTGAAGTGACGTCATGACGAGATTATTTTGTATAGAAATTTAAGTTTTCATAACCCGGGCGGACAGCGAGTTATACTGGAGGCACTAGAGCAAAATTGGCGCGCACTTTAAATGTTTTGTTTTGGTTGGAATATAAAGACAATTCTTTTAATGTAGGTTGGGGTTTTGTAATACTTTAATTTTATGGTGTAAGTATTAAATAATACATTCAGTGTGATTATTAAACACTGCTGAGAACTACTGACTGTCATAATTTCCTAAGGGAAGCCGACAGGAATCGTGTTATTGGTAAGCTGCGCCCCTGATAGCTATACCTACTAACTTTCATTAACTACAAATACCATAAAAATTCAAGTGCATTGCTATGTTGTTTAAGTCGATCAGAACCTGGTGTCCCCGTCATCAGACAAGCCTACATTCAAAGGATCCCAGTACCTACATCACGCCTATCCCCCGAAGGGTGAGGCTAGAGGTGTACCTATCTCCGGGGATCACGAAAGAAATACTAGCTCCCAAGATCCCCGGTGCAAGTGTGAGAACAGGGGTGGTTTTTAGTCAGTAAGAGTCTGACAGACCCCTCCACCCACCCCAGGGCGGAGGACATCCATGAAAATTTTCCACCCCGGCAAAAAAAACTGTACCTATCTGCCAGGGTTGCGGGTTTTCTAAAAAGGATACCGTGGCCCTGGCACACAGGCAACTGAAGGAACACGGGTGGGTTTTAGTCAGTAAAAGTCTGACACGTAGAGCGGGAGAAGTTTTTTTTACAATTTCCGACCCAAAAAAAATGCCGTGAACCTATAGTACACCCACATTTCGCCATTAATTTTTAAGTCCCATGTAATTGGGGGCGAGCCTATTGCGATCAACCAGGCACAAATCTAAACTTCGGGCTGCTACTAAGAAATTCCAGATGGAAAAACTCAATATCAAAATCAAAAGTCATTTATTGTCTACGTCTAAATTACGTAAGACAGTCTCCCAAAATGCCCGCCTTCACCACTCCGAAGTGCTTAAGAAGTTGCGGGAAGAAGAATTGGCGCAACAAAATAGCTTTGCCCAAACCGGGAATTGAACCCAGTAGCGCTTAAGACCAATAGACCTCTCCAGCACCTCTACAATTATTACGTGAAGCGAAATCTTTTTACCCCTTTTTACGAAAATTACACGGACGGATGAGTATGAAATTTGACACAGTTATAGTTTATATGGAGGAGGAGTGCAGAAAGCTAATATCTTCATATAATATACATCAGAAATAAATTAAATAACAAAAAAAAACATTACACACACTACCATGCGTTTGACACACACACATAGTACCAAGGCCTTAAGACTTAAAGATGGGTGACAGAAGTGACAGCTTGAGCATGGAATAAGTAAGTACTTTTTAAAAACATGGAATTACTAAGTACTATATAGAGTTGAGGGGCCAGTGGTTAGAATAAATAGACAGCAATAATTTCTCGAAACCTTTATTCGCAGGTACTTACCATTTCAAACACAATAATTCCTAGGAGTTATTTGGCTATTTTCATTTTCCTGTAATAAGCGGCCAGCGACATATACGTAATTAAGTACAATTCTATATTATTTCATAATTACAGAGTTTATCCGTGAATTGAAGCTTTTATTACAAAAGAAATAGGTATGCGCGATACGAGTTACTTTTTAGATTATAACTTGTGGTTCCATAATGGTTATAAATTAGTATTATAAGTTATAGACCCGTAAAAGCGTAGTTATTTTCTCAGGCATAACGCGATTTATGTATTTTTTTATTTGAACGTATATTTTCAGTTGTACAGGTAAAACTTATTTTATAAACCGGGTTGGGAAATAAATTAGGTACCTACCTATAAAAAGTTTTCTTTTTCTACACGCGTAGCTTCAAAGTTAGTAAAGGTATACTCATTAAGCCAACCAAACCTCAAAGCCGGGTCTTACAAAAGTTTATTTTGTAACACACAAATTGTAACTATGTATATTCTTTACATCACCTGGGGAATGGCAGAAAAGATTATTTTTGTTTAGCGTGCTATATTTTAATAAAATCATTTTTAATGTATGGTAATGATAATAAATGTATTTTTAAGAAAACATAAATAAGGCCAATTAGCCAACGTCACGCGGTGTTCTCAGGCGGTCACCCATCCAAGTACTGGCCGCGCTCGATGTTGCTTAACTTCGGTGTTCGGACGAGAACCAGTGTATTCAACGTAGTATTGACGTTGGCGGAAGAGACACCGAAAGTCGAATTCTGTACAATCCATAAGGAGTGACAACATACCTGCCTAGTCTTCGGTTATTTTTTCGAACATTAAAAGGCAGCAAAGGCCAGGGGGTCTACTCCGAACATAAATCCGAAGTATCCGCCGAATATTCTGTCGTTTCTTTACTACGGCTAACTATCGCTGACTACGGCGAAAAAAAAAAAGACAGTCGAAGAGATAAGTCAAAGTCAAAACTGTGACTTGAAGTCGGGTAAGGACTCAAAGTCGAAAAAGGAAACTTTGGAAGTTATAAAAAGGCCGGACATTCGGCCGATACTTCGGTTTAGCGGTTCGGAGTAGACCCCCTGTTCTCAAACGGAGACGGCACGAGCATTATACCACGCTTGCTCAAGACGAGAACGATAAGTCTAGGTTTCCTCACGATGTTTTCGTCACTTCGAATTGAAAAACTCACATTGCTTTCCTGCCCTGATTGGAACCCACAACCTCGTACATGAGAAGCGAGGCTTTTTTAACCACTGGGATCTATGACATTTTTTAATTATATTGTATTTTGTTTAAATAAGATAATTACACATAATCTGTGAGAACCTGTAATTGGCTCTGCGTTTCATATAAAATTGTTATCCATCTGTTATAGCTGTTAGTTTCCCGATATATAAATAAATAAATAAATTATTATCTTTCCTTGAGCTGATTGTCTAGCAGATACTTGCGTAACAGAAGGTTAACCACCCTTGTTTCGCAGCCATATTAACATTACAAACCTCTTTTCTTCACCATTTAATAGAAACAGCTACAGAACAATTCCTTTCACGCCCAAGTCACTTAAATTAAAACAGAGGCGAAAAAAATGCGAAAATGGAAAAGACAACTCGCAAAATAATGTACTTACAACATTCCGGAGCGCCATGTGAAAACAACAGTTTCAAATTCTGTAAGCTGTGTTTGGTAGCTATTTCCAATTCGTGCGGCGTTTCGCAGTCCATTATTCACATTTCATTTGTTAGTGGCGTGTGTACGACGCGAGTTGACGCGACGGCCGATGCCAGTCGCGGAAGTCACTCACATAACTGCTGACTGAATAACATTTTATTTTCTTTAGCTTCTATGTTTCATCAGGTGCGCGGTACCTACAGTGGCGTAGCTAGGTAACCAAAGGCCCTGGGGCAAAAATAAACTAGGGCCCCAAGTCCCCAACTAAACTATTTAAAATCGTTTGTTCCGTATTCGTCGTTTTCCGAATTCGACGTACTCCAGATTTGTCGTAATCCAGATTCGTCGTAATCCAGAGGGCTAATTGCGTAACACACTATCAGTAGGAACCGGTTTCAATTTGACAATTCAACAACATTCATTGCGTTATTTACATTGTTGAGCAGACAATTTTTTCTAACATGGATGAGCAATATACTTCAAAATCATTCCGATTCCGATTCAAACTGCGTTACGCAATTAGGGTACAGATTCGTCGTACCTAATACAGTCGCGCGCTTGTAAATTCACTAGTAGCGTTTTATAGTCACGCCGTTGAAGCGCGCCGCGTTTCTCATAGGTCCGCCTTGCGTCAAGCGCGTGCTGTTGAAACGCGCTGTTTGACGGTGCGACTGTGAAACCAGCTTATGAGGCTAAGAATACAGGGGAGTTCCCCGCAAGTTTCAAACCTTTAGATATTCGAGACTTGTTGGGAATTCCCCTGTATTTTTTCAAATAAGTTGTCATTATTAAAATCGCGTTCCTGGAATCTGGTTTAGGTTTATTTATATTCCGAATGTGGGAGAAATTTTCACTAGTTCAAGGGCCCCTGATCTTGGGGGCCCCGGGGCACTGCCCCGTCTAGCCCTCCGGTAGCTACGCCACTGGGTACCTACCTGCTTACTTTCCTACTCTGTTGGTATCTACATCTGTAGAGGTTTTCATAACGCTTGTCCCATGCGGTGGTCTGAATCGGAGCTAGTACAATTCATGTGAAGCCTTAATAATGTCTTGCTTGAGAATTAACAATCAACCTAGCCTTTTTCCAGATACTTTCAAGAGAAAGACGTGTCATAAAACTTTTGGAACAAATGCTTTAAATAATCAAAGGATTAAAATCCCACCGGTAGTTACGAGTATTCATCTCGAGAATGTGCTTTAGCGCTTTAGATCCTATAAGGAATTTCATAGTCTAATATCAACTAATTATCTCTAGCAATTACATCAATCGAATATCTCTCGCGTCAAAGACGGAGATAGCGCGTACCTGTCTAAAATTGCTCCGATACAGCCTATTATCAATTTGCAAGCTCAAGTAGCATCGTTATCCGATTAGCACTAATACGTTGGCGGCGCACCGAATATCTGATGCAGGCAGCTGATCGATAATGAATACTAAACGAGGCCGTAAATATAGCAAATGATTATAATTACTGGATGCTTGTTTAGTATACTCAGCTTCATGCTCATTGAAAGAAATATTCAAATAATGCACGAGGAACTGCCACTTCAAAGCCTCAAAATAAAATCCCGAAAAAACAAAAAAAAAGAACTATTAAGAGGATGTTGTTGCCACTAAATATGGTCCCAATGACAGGCAGAGCAGAAAAATCCACAATCAAGAGTCCACATCATCGAAATCATGACAATAAAACCGTTTGTTTATCATGACATCAATAAGACACCAATCTACATGATCTGACCAAGATTATGCCTGGACTTTAAGAGACTGTGACCTCTGAGTTTGTTTCGGCCTTGCTTCTCAGAGTAGGCAGATACGAAACGCTGACCTCGTCTAGTTTTAAAAATATGACTGACGTGTAAAGGTGTTTTGTACAAACCTACTGACAGAAATAAAATCATTTATCATATGAGAACTGAAAGGAAAGCACCGGTGCCCATTTCAAAGGCACCTACAGGTGGGGCAAGTGCTTTTCGGTACCCACTACTTACTTGGATTAAAGAAAACTTTCGCACTAAGTAAAATTACATTAAAGTCACTTTCTTGAAAATTCGACGCGACGATTCCAGTAAGGGTTCTTTTTTTTCGTACTTATCACAGAAATTATTAATTTCATTCATCATGCAATGTACATGGCATGCATCTAGTGCAGTCGTGATAGTCTAGACATTGCATTGGCCGTCCCCCAGTTCAGATAAGAGCAGACCAAGACATTGGCGACCTAAAGTCTAGACAAAGTCAGTCAAGCGTTTAGTTGTGTTTAAGCTCATATTAAATAGCTGGCTAACCCGTGGTGCCCATTCTAAGTGCCAAACTTTACATTATTTAAACGAGGTCAAGTGAGTATTCTATTAAGTCTAAATCCACGTAAAAGCTTGCCATACGAACCTAGCTTACCTACCTACATGTAAAAAAATCTCATGTTCACTTTAACGATTCGTTCACAATTACAATTGCAAAAGGTAACGATTTGATTCACACAATTTCCTAAAAACCACTGCATTTGTTATTGTGTTAGGTATTTTTTATAAAATATATGTTACGGGCAACTTTAGAAGTCCGGTCACTATGAATAATGGCCGGTCTGTATACATAATGCCCGTATCAAGTGGGAAATGTAAGTAAAACTGCATGACTTCACTTTTTCCGGTCAGTATGAATAATGACCGGGAATATCTTGATCGGGGATATCTTGAGCAAAGTAATAAAAGAGGTATATATTGTGTTGTTATTTATTCTATGAAATTAAACTTACATAAATCTTATTGGAAAAAAAACACCATAATATATTACAAAAATATTACTTAATCAACAATTTAAAAAATTAAACAGACGTTAATCAGTCAGTTTAAAAAATAAGTAGGGAAGTATTCATACTGCCCGGTCCAAGTGATAAATTCAAGCTATCTCATACCTCGATTTATTAAATGGACCACGGGCCGTGGGGCATTATTAATATGGGCCGGCCAAAGTAATTTTATCAATTTGACCGACGCTCTTGGTATTTATTCATAATGATCGGTCCATATTAATACTGCCCGGTTAGTCAAGTTGCCCGTAACATAAATATAATATACACGTACAGAAAGTATTAAGCAGTAACCTGTGACTAAGTGAATTGATTAATTTGATTGAATAACTGCGATAAGCTGGATTGATTGATGCATTGTTTTCCCGAAGAGTCCGTAAAAAACATCGATATCATACTAAATTGAGAAATCAAGCAATATTTTAAAATATTTTTCTTAGAAATAGGGGTAGCCGCTTCACGCCTCTTTGCGCAGCGTCAGATAACTCAACAAATTGATTGATTTTGCGGCTTTCCCTGTAGGCAGCGGAACGAGAAGACTCGCCACGGACTCTCGACGTTTAATCAACACGGGATTCTGCGGATTTACGCTTTAACGAATCGATAAATATAATTATTTTGTATTTAAACTGAGTAAAGAAAGAAAGAAAGAAAGAAAGAAAATACGTTTATTTGCGGTAAACACGTACGAGTACGTTTGTCTGTTACTATAACTATTTACCATGGATGTTGCTGTGTTGGTGTAAGCATAGAGTAAAAGGCCACAGATAATGTAGTTACTTACGGTGGGTACCTCACAAATCTAGTGTTCGCTATTTGTGTTGCCTGCTTTATCGTGACATGTTTCTCTTTTTAGAAAATACTAAACCGTTCACCACTGGATTCCCGTCTACGAAACTATAGTCGAAATTCATTAAGTAATAGAAAGAATGAAAGAAAAAGTATTTATTGGGACTCGCTCACAAATTAAACTAAAACACACTCTCAACATAAAAACAAAAACAACAACAGTAAAAACTATAGTCGAAATAACAAGCGCATCAAAACGTAGTTATATTAACGACATTTAAATATACGTAACATTGTTGCTACTAAAGTACTAACTACAGCTCCATTCCTGGACTATATAACATAGAAACCAAGCTAGAGTTTGAACACGCAACAAAGTTCCGTTTTATTCGCCTAAACACTTTTAACAGCAAAAGTTTCGCTAATACGTGTTGCTATCATAAAATCTACAGGCGTTTGTTTCGTATTGCTACGTGCGCCGTGCGGTACACAGTTGCAATCTGCGGTGAAGCAGAAACAATTAAAACCTAACTTAGTTACGTGCAAAATTACGCGGTGGAACTGGAACGAAAAAGAATAGTAGGAATTCTGACGAAGTTAAAGTCGGTAGATAGTGGAGTTACCCGTAAAGTATCACGCCTTCTACAATAAGGTAGAATAGTTTAGTTTTTAGTAGGAAAATCTAAAGCCGGTGATAGGTACCTAAGCTATTAAAATAAATAATGCTAAATAATCAATAATTCTTTTTCTCAAACATGCTTGGAAATTCGAGCATTATTTTGACAAACTCCTTCGAGATAAATCGAAATTGCTGTACTGGCCTAATACATGCGAGCAGTGGTCACCAAAAGTTGTATGAAAATCCATATTTGTCGTGGCTTAGCGGCCAAATAAATTACATACGAGTAGTAAACTCATATCTATCGGGTAATTTAAAAAAGGAACGATCTTTTACTCCGAGACATGGCAATCAAAGAGGTAACTTATCAAAGGTTTTATTTAAATTTCAAACAGGCTTGCAAATAGAAAGCTGTTTATTGAAAAAAAAAAAAACAAATGAACAAATTGGCGCGTAAAAAATTAAGTAAACCACGGAATATTTTTTCAAACACATGCCGACAAAAACCTTTTAAAAGTTGCACATTTACCGTTCTTCTTTTCCCGTGTTCACTAAGCCTTTGAGCTCATACATACCACGTTATTACAAAATAACTTTTCGTCCACGTGTATCCAAAGACATCAACTTCGAAAAATCACTAACTCTACCCCAAAACAATCAAATAAAAAAGTTAATCAATAAGCAACTTCCAAACCGGGTAACAACCCCAGTTTTCAGCGTGATATATATTAACCGTAACACTGTTTTGTCACGCGATACTTACGACTTGCGACCTACCACAAAGGTTGATCGATGGGAATCCAGGTCATTGCCGCTAGAATATAGAGCAGCTACCTGGCCGGACTTACGTAATTCCTTTTGACCGATTGATCTGACTAGCCTACTAGACGTGTGGACGGAAAAATGAAACGATGGAAGTCCAAGTGAGATATTGGTTATGTAATGTTACATGACATAAGGGATAAATATTCATAGCCCTACCCTAGGGGTTTTTTTTGGGTAGGGGTTACTTACCCAAAAAAACCCCTTCAATAGGTCATGGCTAACAATATACACTATAGACTCCAATTCTGGGGGTCTACTACGAACATAAATCCGAAGTATTGGCCGAATGTTCGCTGTGTCTTAGAATGCAAACATCCGATTCCTTTTTTAGAAGTCAATTAATAATAATATGTCTCCAACACCCTAGAAGTAACTAATATTAATGGTACCTACTAGTTACAATCACTAATATGATGTCTCCAGCAACCTAGAGGTACTTAACTAACTAATGTACTACATAATTATAATCACTAAGTATCTCATTGTAAGCGAACTGTTGAGGTTCTTATGAGAAATAAAGTTCTTTAAACCTAATGTTCGGTCGTTTCTTTACTACGGCTAACTATCGCCGACTACGGCGAAAAAAACGTAACAGACAGTCGAAGAGATAAGCCAAAGTCAAAACTGTGACTTGAAGTCGGGTAAGGACTCAAAGTCAAAAGAGGAAACTGTGTGAGTTATAAAACGGCCGAACATTCGGCCGATACTTCGGTTTAGCGCTTCGGAGTAGACCCCCTGGTGTAAAGAGTTTGTCTGGTTACCATTCGTCTGGAATTGTCCGGACTTGTCGGGCTTTTTGGCTCTCCGTCCGGACTGTGTTCGGCTTTCCCTATTTGATCTCTGGGGAATCCCTATTTCTGCCGCCAGTCTTGTCCGATATGTCCAGTAGGTGTTGCAGCTGTACTTACCTAATAGGTAGAAATGTCTGGTATGCATGCAATGGGCCATCTCCCAGTAACTCTACTTACGTACACAAATAAAATAGTATTCCCATTAACACCCATTATTGCAATACCCTATTTTTAAAAAACCGGACAAGTGTGTGTCGGACCATGCACAATGAAGGGTTTCCTAGTTGGGATGAATTTATCCCAAGAAAAAACTTAACATTGTAGTTGAAAAACATGTTCCTCATAAATTCCAACTGGAAATGTAAGTTTGTACGCACAATATTGAGTGATTTACCATGTTATTTATGACCATATAGACTTCTTAGGTATAGGTTTTCCTGTAATCTATATGTAAAAACAATTTTCTGCATTTTTGACAAAACTTAGGGTTAGAAGTTTCGGAGATAAGGGGGATGGTAAATTATGATCTATTTTCTTATACAACTTAAAAAAAAAAAACTCAAATCCTTGCAACAAGTCTTTTTTTCAAGTGATATACATGTCACACTGTATCGTCTGCAAAACTACAGAAATTCATATGTGTACCCACCAAGTTTCAGCTTAATCGGTCCAGTAGATGTGGAGCAAATTGGCTGTGACAAACGAACAGACAGACACACGAGTGATCCTATAAGGGTTCCGTTTTTCCTTTTGATGTACGGTACCCTAAAAATGACGTGGATATATTAAACGAACAGACAGACACACGAGTGATCCTGTAAAGTCTCCGTTTTTTCCTTTTGATGTACGGAACCCTAAAAATGACGTGGATATATTAAGGGTGGACGAATATGTTTCGACATGAAGCACCCATTTTGTTTTTAGTAGGTATTGACGTTCATAATTACTGCCAGAAACCACATGCTATTACATATACAGGGTGGAATTTTGTAATGCCACCTGGAGGGAAAGTACTCTTAATACTGCAGATAGAAAATTTTACTCAAAGGAAACATTCCTTTATTTTATTTTATTTTTATTTTTGAATAGAAAGCAAACTGCATTCAAAGATTTTCGAAAATTCTCTTCTCCCACACCCGGGAATCGAACCGGCTAAAATCTGAAAAAATTATACCCTGTACTTTTATTGCATCGATCGTTAGGGTCAAATATAAGGATGAAGTCTCTCTAACAAACATGATAAATTAAATGAAAGGAAAACCAGGAAATCTGAAGTTACAAATTCAATGAGTCCAGTTAAAGCTCTTTAACTAACATCCATCTTTTGTAATGCAGACTCCTTTGCGACATACTCGTAGCTGCGTGTATGAGGTAATTTAAATATGGAATGTTAGATTAAAATGAGAAAATTAGATTGTCATAGTTGTTATTCACATTTGATTGTTTTTACAACTCATTTCACATTTTGTCTCACGGTGAAAATGGCTTATCAAGAACAGTTTGATTTAATGGAAGCTTATTTTTGAAATAACAAAAACGTGAATCTAGCTCTGCGGTGGTATGGAGAGAGATATCAAGACCGACAGGCACCAACTCGGTTCGTATTGAAAAGAATGGTAGAAAATTTAAAGAATACGGGTGGTTTCAAGAAGAGACGGCAAACTATTCAGCAAAACTATTTCGATTTTGAACTAGATGTTTTAACATACTTTGAATCATTTCCAAAGGCTTCAAGTAGAGATGCTGCCGATGAATTAGGAACAACCCACACTCGCGTACTTAAAGTGCTGAAAAAGTATAAGTATAAATGCTATCGTGAAGGTCGGTTGGTGCAAAAATTTGCATATTGGGGATCGTGACAGACGATTACAATTTTGTGAAAACATGCTTGGAGAAATTGACCGAAACCCTAATTTTTTGAGTAACATTGTATGGTCTGACGAAACCAACTTCAGCAATAATGGCATGTACAATCGCCGCAATAACCATTATTGGTCTCGAGTGAATCCTGTTCGTGTTCATGAAACTAACAATCAAGTAAGATTTTCTTTCAACGTTTGGTGCGGAATTATGAGAAATAATGTAGTGTAAGTCCACGTGTACGAAGGTCATTTAAACACTGTCAAGTATATTGAAATACTGGATCTCTTAAGAAACGAGTTAAATGGTTTCCCCGAGGAAGAGCGAAACCAAATAATTCTACAGCAAGATGGTGCTCCAGCACATAACAGCAGAATCACTACTGCCTACATTAATAACCATTTTAATACCTGGATTGGTACAAACGGCACAATCAGATGGCCTGTAAGATCGCGAGATCTCACCCCATTAGATTTTTTTTTGTGGGGATATGTAAAAAATCAAATTTACATGAAATCTTATGCGAATGACAACGAGTTGAGAGTTGAAGTTCAGAATACGATTTATAATATTCACCACAACACTTTATTAAAGGTTACTAGAAATGAATTCGTTAAAAGAATAAATTTGTGTATCCAAGAGAATGGAGCCCATTTCGAGCAACTAATTAGTTAGTTTACCATTTTTTGTAAATAATTAAATTAATTTAAGGTTTCCTGGCTTTCCTTTCATTTAATTTATCATGTTTGTTTAGAGAGATTTCACCCTAACGATCGATGCAATAAAAGTACAGGGTATAATTTTTTCAGATTTTAGCCGGTTCGATTCCCGGGTGTGGGAGAAGAGAATTTTCGAAAATCTTTGAATGCAGTTTGCTTTCTATTCAAAAATAAAGGAATGTTTCCTTTGAGTAAAACTTTCTATCTGCAGTATTAAGAGTACTTTCCCTCCAGGTGGCATTACAAAATTCCACCCTGTATATGTATATATATGCATTGAACATCCATGTCGCAACGTTGAAAGAAGAAAAAAAAGAAAGGGATTCATGAAAGTATTTTTTTTATTGTTTTATGGTTTTACCTGAATTTTATATTTTCTTTTCTATTTCTATGTCTCTGCCTTAAATTATTGTAATTGGTTTAACCGTGTTACTTAAAGTTCAAAATAAATAAAGTTTAATTTATTTGTAAAGTTAAATTAAATGGTTTTTACATAAGAACTTCGCATTATTCAATGGAAAGTACATAAAAATTAAAAATTAGAACCTCATCAAAACCAATTCAAACGCGATACTTTTTCAACTGTCACCTATTTACCTCACCACACCACCACCACCACCACACCACCATACCTTCATACCTTATTTTTTGGTTCATTATTATTTTTATTTTTATTCTACTCTTTAATGTACGTTTTTAGGTACCACATCGTCACTGGTTTAACTTGTTGTTGTCTTTTAATAAATATAATAACTTAGTCCGCATAATGGCTGAACCCTATCTCTTAAGATACAGGCCTGACCTAGTTTAAGGGATAGAGGTGAAATTTACTGTACTCCTATGCTAAAGTTGTATTGAATAGCGTCAACTGAATGTATGCAGTGCAATGTGATTTTGTTTTATGCAATAAATTCTTCTTTTTTTTTTATCTTAAAAAAAAAACACAAGAAGAAAGTAAGTACATACCTTAGTATGTACTTTTTATTTATTTCGTAAAGTATTATATTGTTTTAGTTATTGTAAATGTGAAGACTATATGGGTCATTGTTTATTTTTGCTTTTTTTTTCTCAGGTAGTTTTTATCATGGTCTGGCAGTTTGAGTAATTTATGCAGGCAACTCCTTTCTTTGGTATTTTTCGTTGAATCGTTGAGCTCCTTATGTTCTGAGTTGAGCTGCACGACTACTGACAAATGCGTGCACTGACTGGACAGTTCCCATCAATCTGTGTGGTTCTTTCTTCAAAAGATCATTTCATGATCTTCACATGATCTGCCCAAGATTATGTCTCGACTTTAAAAGAGACTGTGACCTCTGAGTTTGTTTTGGCCTGTCTTCTCAGAATCAGACGACACTCAAATGCCGACCTCATCTAGTTTTTTTAATATGATTGACGTTTAAAAGTATTTGTACAAACCTACTTATAGAAATAAATCATTTATCATTTAAGTTCAAAACAATCCATCATACATTTGTTTCTGCATGGTGGCTAGGAGAAATGGACTGAGTTAGTTCAATACTGCACACATGAACGCACCAATGGCTGCGTCTAGCTTTGTAATTAAATAGGCCGCCCCTCTGTCGGTGCCATTTGAATAAACGTCGATATACACTTGCAAGTAATCAGGTTATGACTGACGGGGATTTAAAACGGCAGCCTATTAATATTGGTTTAATCAAAATGATGCTGGAATTAATAAACTAGCCAATGGTTTGGAACGGGATAAAAATTAAGTTGTGTTATGACTTTTTGTTGCTAGCTTTAAAAAAGGATGGCTTTCTTCTACAATACGTTGCTCCATCTACTATGCCACTTTTGCGTTCAAAATTTTAGTTTAGTAAAAGATTAAAAACTAAAACAAATGAAATAAAAAAAACATAAGCAGTCATGAGGACTGCCGACCAGAGACGGTACAACCCCCCGTAAACCGTTTATGAGGTTACCTTTATCATGATGTAACTCCTTGAATCAGTTCTACGCGTGAAACCCAATAAAAGGGTTATCCCTTCAATATGAATAACCCATTGAATGGGTTCTATACTTGAAACCCAGTGAAAGGATTACAAGATAACCCATTCAATGTGTTCTATATCTAATTGAAACCCAGTGTCATGAAAAAATCATAATATTATGTCATTTCGACATCCGCCCAGAATAGCTAAAATTAACTATATATTACATGCAATAATGATCAATTGATCATAGATCCCTGTTTACAAGCCGCTCGGTAAGTAGCCACAAAGGCGCGGTCGCATAACGCGTGCTATTCCATTTTGCAACCTATGCTCATCGTCGAGAGATCATGTTACATTAAATTTACATGGTCTGAATTCAAAAGTGCCTGTAAATGGTTTAATTGAAATAAATGCTTTGAGTTTGAGTTTGATTGCTCCGAGTCGTAATGTTACGCTGTTATCGTTTTTAAGAGTTGAAAGTGTAACCCTTTGGCTTAAATTAAGCCGTTCAAAACGGTTACCCACACCGTACGGGTTTCTATCGAAAACCCTTTCAACGGGTAACCAAAATTTGAATGGCTTATAATTTAAGACGTCCAAAAGGGTCACTCACATCGTATGGGGTTTTGATTAACTGCTTAGAAAAACCCTATCGAAAACCTTTTCAATGGGTAACCAAAATGGTCCCTGGCCGACAGAAGTGAAAACTTATCACTCAACGCGCCTATATAAATTTTCACTTCAATAAAATAATGATAAATAATGCACAGTATACACTTTTCACGTGCTCAATTTAACTTCACTTACTGCTACTACAGCATGTCGGCGCAGGCATGTCGGTGACGCGAACCGATAACTTATTCCCCTACTAAAAACCGCTCAACGGGCCTAAAGAAGTTTTCACTTCAAAAACCAAAAACTTGTTTGCAATTCAGAAGTTCGTGCCCTGCCCACTGCCACTTAAGTTCAATGCACATCAGTCTGATGCAATGGTGGCAGTTATTTAAGTGCAATCTCTGAATTTAAGCCACCAACTCCATCACACAGCTTGAAAAGTGATGAACTTATTAGGTGAAGGCGGGTTTTTTTATTTTTAGGGTTCCGTACCACAAAAGGAAAAAACGGAACCCTTATAGGATTACTGGTGTGTCTATCTGTCTGTCCGTCTGTATCAGCCGATTTGCTCCGAATCTACTGGACTAAGCGGTGCATTTGAAATTTGGTACACATATGAATTTCTGTGACCCAAAAATGAACGGTAAATAAATGAATTTTGAATTATGGGGTTCACTTTTGGGGTGCTAGTAGGAAAATTAAAAAAAAAGTTTTTCAAACTGTACCGTGTGACATATCAAATGAAAGGACTTGTTATGAGGATCTCAATTTTTTAAAATTATTTAATAATAATTAGTTTTAAAGTTTTTAAGGAAAATAGATCAAAATTAACATTGGACACCCTTATCTCCTTAATTGCTGAGCCTACATTTTTGAAAAAAATACAGAGAGTAATTATATACCTACATAAAGAAGTCTATCGAGTTAAAATAACATGGTAAATCAATATTGTGCGTACATACTTACATTTGCAGTTGGAATATATGGGAGCACATGTTTTTCAACAACAATGTTATGTTTGTTCTTGGGATAAATTCATCGCAACTACGGAACCCTTCATTGAGCGTGGTCCGACACGCACTTGGCCGGTTTTTTATTTTATTTTCAACCTTTTCGTGTTTTGGATTCGTCTTTCGTATTCGAATAAAAGTGCGTCCAACCGAAAATTACAACTCATAAACCCGGAGGAAAAGTCCGTAAAACAACCATAGCATCACCAAATGTTTCATCAACTTCATAGAACGATTCGCCATGATAGCTCTTCATATGGTCGCAGCTGACCTGTTTCCGTTTGAGATCGACAATGTAAGTACAGCGTGTTTCAGAAATGTGTGGCATATTTATAAGGGTATTTTTTTTGTATTATTTTTAAAAGACTAACTCTAGGTGTTCTTGACACAATCTTCTTTCGGAAATGTACAACATGTATTCTATTATTTATTAGTGACTTGTGGACAGAATATTAATTCAGATTTGTTACAGTTGCAATCTTGTCATTTGGTTTAAATAGGTTTTTATTTTTATTATTTTAGTAATATTTTATATAGATTCTTTTTTTAATTTGTGAATGTGAGAACGTAGGCTTAATAAACCGTAGCTTTGTAAACCATTTTCTATTTTGTTAAGTACTTGTTGACGGGCCTACACTGTCCTCCCATACCTATTAACACTGTAACTTGAAAACGTTGTAAAAGCCCATTATTTTTAAAAGAGTAACCGTGGAGTTTCTTCCCAGCTCTTCCCTTCTCTCTCTTCCTTTCTTCTCTTCCTTTCATAGGTAACGACCAACTGGAAACGTGCATCTAGCTTCTGACGTTTCTTATGTGCCCATGTAGGTTTACGTGAAATATTTATTTTTTTATTTTGATCATCTAATTGAACAACGTTTTCCATGGGACCACACATCTGGATCGATTAGGTATTGAAGTTTAGTATGGGACAGTTGATGTTCTTTTTTGCAATTACGATGTTGGTCCCATGGAGAATATTGTTTAGTTTGATGATCTGTACCCACTTGTACCACACCCTTTTTAATATGACCACACATTTCTGATACACGCTGTAGATCCTCAGTGAATAGACCTCGTGAATGGCGGGTTAAGCAGCCTCTTTACCTCATATTGCCATCTTAGTTCTCCCTGAGATTGAAAAGATTCAAAAGAATTTAGTTGGGATAAGTCGCGAGACAAAAATCTTATAGATTCTCGAATTTGTGAGATGCTTTATGCGTTCCATGTAGGTACACACGATCGTTTGCATTTATACTGTCTGTCTATACAAGTAGGTATATTAAGTGTTCGTTTGAAATTGAATTCAACTTTTTATCTTCAGCAATAGATAAAAAGTTATTCGTCGTTAGTGAAAAAAACAATGAGATCTACTACAGGAAAATATAGTCCATTTAGTTTTCACTCTGTTTCTCTAAAAGCTCCTGGAAATAGGTAGGCAGGTATTGATATTTCTCTCTGCATAGAATACTTTAACATAAACTTTCAAGCTACCTACGTAAAATTTCCAAAAGGCAAATGGAAAAATTAAACAAAAATATAATTATAAAAGAAATTCCTTCATAAGTTCGCACAACACATTTCTATATACAGGCTGTCCCTTTATCCGCAGCCGCTTCGTCGCTATTCTTTCTCATGCATACAAATCCCGACAATGCAATGTCATTTCATTCCGGTGACTCCCGGCTGTCATTCACATGTCATGCTTGATGACAGCCGGCGACGGCTGGCACGTGGGTCGTGTCATATCAGCTTTATTTTTATTAAAAAGTTTATTATTACGTAGCCGGTTGCGTTATCTTTATAATGTCATCTGATGGTAATTTGAAGATTTGTTTGTTGTTCAAAAATAAAAATAATAAAAATGGTATGTATTAAATTACTTGTATTTGTATAATAATGCAATTTACGTCGAAATTGCACCCAAAAATTTCTAATTAAACAGCACAAAAACTTGTGCGATAGATGCGTCGAATATCAACATTTAATTCAACATAATTCCAATAACATTATTCAAGCATGGAAACGTAATTAAGTGCGCATGTTATAATGTGATTTAATACATTCCCTAATTCCAATACGCTACTACAACCAACCCATTTGCATAACACGGATGAATTAAACATATCTCAATCAATTAAATTCAATTGATCCCTTAGCATCTGTAGACTGGCTTTTGATCGCATATTACCTTAATTTGAACACTTGACAATGTTACAGACATTAACTTACTGTGACTTTCAGCTCGTGTATTTCCACTGCTGGGCAAAAGTCACCATGATTTTCTGGCATGTAAATTTTCTTTTAATTTTACATGACTCAATATTTCTACATTTACTGCAACACAAAATTTGAAACTAATAATACTGTAACATGATCGAGCTGTTTCTAGATTAGAATAAAACATTTGACATGTTGCTCAGCAAAAATACTATAAAAGAATTACTTAGCAAATTAAAACACTTTAATTTGCTCCACAATTTAACAATACCATCCCCTAATCGTTCGTAACAATAGTAGATAAGTCGAATGCTAAACACGTGTCAAACGCCGTGACATCGACTTTGACATATAAACGAGAGTTGCAATAAAATAACCGTTTGATATCCAATCACAATAGGGGAACATAAATTAATGTGTGCATCACCGTGACGAATGTACGCACCCTGTATACGTCAATGTAGGGCGACGTACTCAATGACGTAAAAAATGGAATTATCGTATTAAGCCCATCGAGTAACTGTACCATGAAATATAGGAATATTGTTAAATCCTAGTCAGTCCCAGTCTGATTGGCTCTCCCGATTTGGGCGACTCTAATGGGATTAGAGATGCCCGTTGTAGTGTCAATTTCATTTTTATCCGCGGCTACTGCATGCGGCAACACTATTTTTGTTTAATGATTGGTTTATTACGTTGGAAAACACTCAGACTATCTAAGGGACGTGGAAATGTAATTTTCTTTTACGAAATCAGATCCTGGTTGCAGGTTTTTACTTTTAAGAATAGAAGAGATGCAAATTAGCGAAGAGATTTTATTGAGTTTATTCTTGGTTTCTACTTTTAGTCTCTATGTAGTTCCTGTGTGACTAATTATTAAATAGCTGTGGATGCGGTGTTTTTTCTTAAAACAGATGCATTAGAAATAATGCTTGGCTTTTTTTTTTGGGTGGAAAACTATAAAGAAAGAAAAATAATTTTATTTGTCACAGAAACACGTGCAAGATATATGAAAACATAAACTGGTAAAACAAATAGTCGGCAGCTGCACGTCATGACTATCAAATAACTTCTCCCGCTCTGGGTGGAGCGGGAAAGAGTGTCAGACTTTTACTGACTAAAACCCACCCGTGTTCCTTCAGATGCCTGTGTGCCAGGGCCACGATATCCCTTTCGGACAGGCTCGTAACCCTGGCAGTCTTTTGCCTACCTTGACATAAGCATCTTATCTACTGTTAGATAGATAGAATATGCTTTATAATTGTACACCAAAGTTTTAACAAAGCTTTCAAACCAAGTAACTGTTACCTAACTGCCTATAGTTTTCCGATAGGCGAATAAAATACGCATGCAAGCATCATGAATACAGAGGGATAATTGGGGATAACACACTATCTGCTGATAGTGTGTTACGGAATTACCCCACTGAAACATATTCATTGCGTTATCTACATTGTTGAGCAGACAAATTTTTCGAACTTAAGAAGAAATGGATCAGCAATATACTTCAATATCATTCAGATTTGTGTTACGCAGGTGCTGGTTGCAAATTGCTCTGACCCGACCCGAACATTCAGAAAAGGGTGACATATACATACAAACAGAAAATAATTAGACCCCACAACACAACTTTACCTGCCATGCCCTTCCTACTTATATCTTATCTACTTCCTATTCCCCTACCAAAAGATAAAAGACAAAAGATACAGGCCGTCTATAAACATACAAATAACCGAACCCACGCTAGCTAAGCAATCATTGACGATACGATCATTGTCCCCACGATGCGTTTAATATAAGTTTGGCAAGCCAGTCCGAAGGCGAGCTTGCATATTCATGAGGCAAGCCAACTTGTACGCTTCGAACTCGATCTTTGACAAATCAGTTTACAGCTTACATTACGGTTATAAACATGCAAATAGATATTTGGTGTTAAGTTGCTGACGTAATAGGGTTGAGATTGAGCGGCTATATATATTTTGAGCAAATGTATTATGAAATTTCAAAGTTATTAAAAACAGTATCATTCTTAAACTGAATATCAAATGTAATATTGGACCAATCCAGCACATACTATCTTGATAGTTCTCGACTTCGAGAATAGTAATTCTGACTTCTGTGAAATGATCCAACTGCGTATCATGTTTTACCACGAACCTAATGTTTACAAATGAAAGCTCCTGTATACATGAAATTGTGATATGGATTGATGATATGTATAAGTAGAGATTGATTTTAAAATGGATTTTTTTTTAATAACAGATCAATGACATTCGGATCTTATTCTAAAAGCAGTGAACATTATGATTAGGTGCTTTGTGCGCCTATATAAAACATTTTACATTCCAGGCGAACTTAAAACTTTATACTTATAATAAATAATATAATTTGAAAGCAACAGTAACAATAAACAATAATTATTCTATTATATTGATTTGAAATTGTAAAATGATAAAAATGTATTGTATTGTATTTTTTTTTTTTTTAATTTTGTTTTTGTTTTGTGGTGCAGTGCCCTTACAGGGTGCATGTTTGAAACTTTTATGCTGATTCCAACCTCTGTACAACATGTTTGCAATAAACTGATTTGATTTGATTTTTGATTTGATTTGAAAAAAGTTCGTTGATCGCCTTTGTTACTCGTAGAGCTAGCAAGTGATATGGGAGTATTCGTTACACTGGACTAATATTTTAATATTGATATACGATCTAATTTAACCTGAGTCGGCTACGTGCCTGAGCTAGGTAGATTTCCATGCTGCCCACTCCTTGATTTAGAGCTTCATTCGACTGCAGTAACGTCCTATAATAATGCATGTACCTACTACCTAAAAGCCACCTTTACTGGAAATGTCAGCAGCATTACCAGAACCATAACCACACCAGAACATTACGATTGTCAATCATCCAGTAACTGACAAGCAAACATAGGTACATCAATCAAATTATGAACACACTGTACCTATTGCTATTGAGATAGAACAATAATGTAGGAATATTTTTGGATCATGAGATAGGTCTTGAGAAAAAAAGTCACCTAACTACATATATAGAAGATGCATATAATGTATGTGACACTACGGGGGAAAAATGGCTTACTCTCGAAAGTTCACTTTTGAAAAAAGGATTTCAATAATTCCGTTATTCATAACATTTTAGCAAACCCTAGATCGGCGATTGCAAAGAGGTTGTGTGGCCTGGTGAAGATGATGTCTAGTCACTGATTCAATTTCAAATACAGTATATATGTATATATCGTTATAGTTGTAGTTACTTAAATTAAAGTTAAATAGTTGATAAGGCACGATGTGGTTGGCATATCCGTATGGATAAAAACCCCTAATAAAGAGAAAAAAAAAACACGTTAATAAACTAATTCGTTGCTGGAAAGACATTGACAGATAAGTAAAAGCTTGAAACTATTTACTACACTTCCAATTATGTGTCATAAACATAATTATCATGTCAGTCCAAATCCATTCAGTTTAAATCTAATCTTTAACTTTAATCCTACTTCAAAATCTGCGAGTTCAAGTTTATTACCACAAACAAGATCTTCTCTAAGTAACACAACATGTCTGGCTATGTAGTGTCGATCGTCGACTGTATATTCATGTGTTCGCAAATCTGACGTCTTTGAACTAGCAATAAACAGATACCTGCCTTTCATTTGCCGTATACCTTGTTAATTGGGTGTATACTTCGACTAACAGATTAGTAACTGTTGGTAGCTGTTTAGTCTATTTGTGTTGGCATTATATTTTGAAAATTGCAATCGTTCTTATTTGTTGTCGTTGGAAGTCTTTGAGATAGAGTTTATCCGTATTTTTATAGAATATCCTGGTACTGACGATACAGGGAATCCTAGTAGCAGGACCAGAGTATATAGTGTAATTATTGAATAATAAACTTTATTTTATTTTTATTATTTTAGTTCCGTGTGATGCCGGACGTAAAGAATAGCACCACCCTATTTCTTAACTGCTAGCTGTAGTAAAAGGCGACTAAGGGCCTTATTAGAGAATGGGCAGCAGCGTTCTCTATGCATTTTAACACCATACTGCGATCGCCAACCCAAGCGTGGCGATTATGGCAACACCCCCCCCCCCCCCCCAATGTTTGGGGAGGCCTATGTCCAGCCGATCTATTCTGAAAAAATCTCATCATGTAAACGTAGGTGAAGTGAGCTTGAAGTGAGTTGTTAATAGTGTCAATCCCTAACTGACAGTTCACTCCACGCTCACTTCACCTAAGTTTTCACGGTGAGATGGTTATAGAATAGCACTGCAGAAGTGGACGTCTTTCGGCTGAAATGATTTTATTATTATCTTATTTTTAAGTTGAAATCGGTTCGAGTATCCTTAAGTCTGGGATTTGATATAATCAAATTAATATAGGCTTGTTTTCCAATAAGAAAAGTCTATTATTATAAGCACTTTCAAAGTAGGTATAATCCTCGACATTTAAGGCTCTTAGAGCTGAGGCTCGGGAGTGTGTAAGAGCCTTTATCGTCTTCCTATTTAAAACCCGGACCATAAAAGAAAGAAAGAAAAGAAAGAAAAATTGTTTATTCTGCGCAAACAAAATGCACATTTCAACAAATAATCTTAATTTAAAATACACATACTAAGTAGCCAAAAAACCAATTCTCTAAACATTTTGACAATCATAGCCATTGGTTGCGATTGGTTGATAACAGGGCCAGGAACCAAAGACAATTTACATTGTGTTTACCTACAGTATTGTCTATGTATTTAGTCTGTTGTTTTATTGGCAAACCTGGCAAATGACAACGAGTTACGACGATGTTATAACACATTTCTTTTGTACACCTACACATCTTTAAGTACCAAGCGTTCGCAGAAGGCTTACGATGTTTAAGTTATACATTATGTAAGTTATGTTATTAAATATTTTTCTTCCTTCCGCTATATTAACCAGGACAGTTCTATATCGTCCAATATCTTGTTTATTTGGTCACGTTGTAATCGTTTTGTCGGCTTCTAACGCTATCACGTGCACCCACCTGACATCTGTTTGTCCGCTGAATATTTCATGAGCAACCAGTGGTTTCGGAGTTACGTTGCTGGTACAGACAACTGCACGTCCATGGGACTTAAACAGCGGCTTCATTTTGCAGCAGTAAAGTCAGTTTTCGTAGATCAGCTGTAACTTGTACGTGCGCTTAACCGTACGGCGTACACGACTTCTGCTATGTTCTGAAGATGTCGTCATTAATTCAATTCTGAAGAAAATGTTGCTTCAATTGTTTGTATTTTAAGTAGGTATCAGTTAGTTGAGGTCCAGTTATTTGTTAAGGTTAATTGAATGCGAAAGATTTATTATTCATTTTATTTGGGGAATCTCAAAATAATGTTTTTTAAACGCGGCCTTTCTTTTGCTAGTCTGCGTGTGGTTGGTCGCACTTTCTTTTAATTCTTATCCTTCTTCTCGTGTCAATGACTTAATTATTTTGAATATAAAAAATACCTACGTAAAGTTTCTAAGGAAAAAACAATGACTAAGCGTTATTCGACCGTCGCTGCTGCAGGTGCATCACATTTTCTTTGAATATAGGTAGCTTTTTATGATGATATCGAAAACGGCGAACAAAATCGAAACTGCACATCGCACTGCGTCACCGAGCATCGCTTCATGACATTACATTGGCTTGGCTTGACATTATAGCGTTCCAATAAGCCAATAAAATCTATCATCATCTGCGTAGCTTCATCCGAACTATAGGGGTCGGCTTCCACTCTAATCGGAGCGACTGCCTATCTGACCTCCACATCCCAGTTACTGGGTATTACGATACCCCTTGGTAAGACTGGTTGTCAGACTTTCGGGCTTCTGACAACTCGTAACGACTGTCAAAGATGAGATAGAATAACAAGCCGAGACTAATAGCTTAGCAAACTTTCCGAGATACGAAGGGGGAAGGATAACCTTTCGTGAAAAGAAAAAATCTGCGTATGTAGACTCAAGACCTTTACAAGTTTCAAGGTTGTTCTCGATGATGGATTTTCTTTCTTAAATTCTTTCTTCCTTAAAGTTTTTGATGCGTAAACATTTGCAGACCCGTAATTGGTTGACTTTGAAAGTAAAGTTAGTTCCGGATCTTTCCATTTGAATAGGGATCGTAAATGCAAATAGGTATTTGATTACGTTGATCGAAAACTTTTTCCGAGAAGCCTATTTTACTTTGTTGTTGGTGCTAGTAATTTATTTTACATTATGGCCAGTTTAAACGGCCTTTTAGCAAGTGAAAGACCGTGTGAAAGAGTTTGTCCGAAAACATATTTATTTATTGCATATCACCCAAAACAATAATGATAAACATGTTCAAAAAACCTGCCAAGTGTTAGTGTATTCCATAGTTGGGGTGAATTCATCACAAGAACAAACTTAACATTGTAGTTGAAAAATAATTTCCCCGATACAGTCCCAACTGCAATTAATGTAAGTTTGCATGCACAATATTGACAGATTTACCATGATATTTTAAGACCATAGACTTCTTATAGATTTTCCTTTAATCTATAAGTAAAAAACTATTCTCTATATATCTTTTTTAATTTTAGACTCACCAGTTTTGGAGTTAAGGGTCAATTTTCATATATTTTCTTTAATAATTTTAGAAATCCATACCAAGTCCTCCATTTAATATGTCACAAAGCACAGTTTGCATTTTTTTTTTTAATATTCCATTTTTTTATCTAAATGTGAACCCCATATTCAAAATGCATTTGCATTTGCAATGCATCATTACATTAGGCGAACGCGTTTGGGTCACAGAAATTCATAATATGAGTACCAAATTTCAACTTAATCAGTTCTGACTATAAGGGATCTGTTTCTTCCTTTTGAGGTACGAAACCCTAACTAGTTTAAAATGGACGTCCTTTTACTGAAAATTGACTGACTGAAAATTGAATTGACTGAAAGGAAAGAGAAACATTATAGGAGAACATACTTCCTACCTATCAACTTTGATGTGTTCTGTTTCAGTGAGGATAAATTTTAATATGGCTGTGAATGTCGGTAACAGGTTTTAAGTTTGTATTTAAGATCGGCAAAGCATCGACAATTCCTTGATATGGCTCAGTACAACCTTCAAGCAGGTTTTTTTTTTTCAACCACGGTCAGTTTTCTTAGTTAAATGTTGCCCGAATTAAATTCAACAATAAAACTTCCACTAAAATCTTTAAATCTTAAACTGACCTAAATCCTTTTAATTCTACAGAAGAGACTTACCACAGAGTCTCTAGAGTGAACCAATGTTACAGTATCGTAAAACCGGTTCAGTTCAGTTGGTGGTAATGTTCGTTTACTAAACACACAGTTTGGTTGTTTTCCAACTCTAGCGATTAAATCCGGTCATTATAATACAACTATAAATATAGCCTAATAAGTTCAAGTATTGTTTTTTGCACTGTTCTCATTGTGTTTTTTTCCAAATACTATTTCAATGGTTACCATTAGGTAGGTACCTGGGTTGTATAGTATCGACCTCAGGTATCGTCGAAGATCTGTAGCAAATTGGCTGACAAGTTATTTTATTTTCTCTTTCATTTACACGCGCTTAGTTGCGACTTGTTATTTTATTAATAAACTCGTCAATAACTACTACTATAGTTTCAAAATCCAGTTTTCTAATAATTAAGGAAATTACTTTTTGTGAGCAAGGTAATTATGAAATTCAGGAGCTTTCCTCCTTATTTTGAAGTTCCTTAACGCGGCTGCCGGTAGGATTTTTTAAATTCTATTTTCGTGTACCTAATGGACGGATTAAACTCGCTCGCTTCCTAAATGGATTACCTATTCAATTTGTGTTTTTATTAGATCTACATATTAATTTGAAAGAATTATAAGAGCTACCTTTAGATTCCTGTGAAGTTACCAAAAGATATACAATGTGGAGACGTAGTTCAATTTATTGTTATATTGTCGTCTCCACGTTGTATATAATTTTCTTTAGAATATAAATCTCCAGATTCTGTGTAATATCTGTTTAAACATAAGTGGACTATTAATGACCCTTTGAACGATCCTCGTCCGATCCTAAAGAACTGAAAGTTTACTTACTTACTTAGGTACACCTCTGCCTAACCCTTCGGGGAATATAGGCGTGATGTTATATGTGTTACATTGTATACTTATTAAAACAACCAAGAACGTTTTGCTGTCGTGCTTTCAGCCAATAAATGATTTTGCAGGCAATACTTAGGTATCCTAATCAGTTAGGACGTAAACATGATGACCACGCCATTTTTTTTTTGTGTGGACAATTATCAAATAACTTCTCCCGCTCTGGGAGTAGTGGGAGAGCGTGTCAGACTTTTACTGACTAAAACCCACCCGTGTTCCTTCCGTTGCCTGTGTGCCAGGGCAACAATATCCAGGGCATCAATTTGTGCTGACATCTCATTGAGGCGCGCGTGGAACACAACGCGCCGGCGTCGCCTGGTCCTTATCGGACGGCGAGCTACCCATCACTCACCGTCCGCAAGCCCGCGCCTACTGTGGCCAGGAATCGGCCTGCGACTCCCGACGCCCACGGCGTCTCCTGCGGCGACTGGAGTGTAAATGAGGTACTGACTTAAGGACGCTATCACATTTTTCCTCAAATATCAGTGCTTTTCAGGTACCGTATTAACGAATTAGGAGTCACAACTGCAAGGATATCATTGTCTCAAATTAAAGATAATATATTCATCTCCAGAATGGGCACATAAAAATTGTGTAGCCCCATACAAATTTTTCACAAAAATACGTTTTAACAATCACAATAAAACCAACAAATGAAAAAAATATAGGTCTGAATAGGAACCCATATAGCTAAATCCACTGCATAGTTATTCATAAAAATAATAACAAACTATTGTTTATATAGTCCTCTATACGGTCACCTAAATATTTTGTAAGTAAATAAATAACTTTTTTATTTATGATTAAAATAAGAAGCGCCTTCAAATTTCTCCATACATTTTCTACTCGTGGTTCGTCATTCCGCGCTCAGACGCGCTCGTGGAAGCATCGGTGTATCGATTTTTCGCAAAAAAATATTTACGTACAGAAGTGTGTGCTGTATTGTATACTGTGGGTGGACGAAGTTGATACTTTTTCGGACCGAAATAAAAGTAAGTACGATTATTGGAATTTGTTTTAAAAATAAATACATAGTTCAAAATTTTTGTAAGAATCATGGTTGTAGATTACGGATAGACAATGTGTAAATAATTATATTATCTTTAATCAAATGGCGGAAATATTTTTTTTTTGAGATATTCGATACATAGTCAATTTTGGGGTTTTTGGGGGTGGTGATTACGTATTTCATTTTTTTTTTATCCAAGATGGCGGGTGTATTTTTTTAAATAAAAATTCGACATTGTTAGCAATTGTGGCGGTTTGTTATCAATTGTTGAAGGTGGTATTTACAAATATACCATCCAACTTTTGATTCATGATGGCGGATGTACATTTTGGTGATAAATCGACTTAGTTGTCAATTCATAAATCCAGAATAGTAGATGGTTATAACTTTCGACACCAAGTATGGTTTTTGATTGTGGTGTGCATTGCTAAAATATTTACATTTGTTATTACAGATGCCACGAATTCAGAAATTTGGATAAAGGACAAAAAACCCGTACACGTAGCAGTAAACAAAAGTAATGAGACTGTATTTTCATTCAGAAATCACAAATCTACTCTGGAGTTTTATTACAGACGTTGATATACGTCTGTTGGTAATTTGTTTTATTTGGTTTACCTTAGGTACTTACTAATGTTGTCTTTTTAGGGTTCCGTACCAAAATGGTAAAAAAGAACCCTTATGGTGAGACTAAGTTTGTCTGTCGCACCTGGACATCTCTTTCAACTTGAAATTTAGAATAGTTTTAGATGACGTTTGCCCAATTATTTTGCAAACAATAAATTAAAAAAAATATACCTTTTTTGCAAAACGGACTGAAAGGGAAAAAAAATTGAAATGGAGCTACTAAGGCATGTGGGGTATCATATGAAAGAGCGCTGTTTGCACCTTCTCAAAAATCATCTTTTTTATTTAGGCAGCGTGGTTTCCATCTTTTGGTGCAAAATGTAAAAAAAAATACCGTTCCCCTTATCTCCGAAGTTTGCATAGATAAAAATCTGAAATTATTCTATGTGATAGAAGTTTATGTAAAGATTACCTACAGGAAAAATAAAACGATGTCTCTAAATAGCACAGTTTTTCAGAAATCATCAACATCATATATACGTACGGAAACCTCAGTGCGCGAGTCCGACTCGCTCTTGACCGGTTTTTTATTTTCAGGATCAAGAATGCCCAATAAGAGAATATAAGCCAAAAAGCACAAAAATAATCGAGATAGATTTCTTTTTTGAACAGCTAATCCTTGTAGGTAGCCACACTCCTCTTTTTGATTGCGGCGGGCGTGAAGTATCTCATCATGAATAAAGAAAAAACAAGGGTTAACAAGATGCTTATACTGTGAAAATTTAAAGACTGTAGCTTCATCAACCGTTTGGTTGTAAAACCTGTGTGATAGACGGACACGTGAGTGACAGCAATAGTGCTCCGCTTGGACCCTTCGGATACGGAACCCTAGAAAGAGCTGGCCTTCATTCTAAATTTGAACTTCTTTGAAACATGAAATGAAAATATACTTTTTACTACCTACTTTGGTTTTCATTTTGATCAAAAGTACTGAAATCGCGCCCCAGTCTGTGTAAATAAAATACTGTTTTCATAAGGCAATGATTATTTTTAAATATCACAACGAAAGTCTACGATAAACTCCCAGGCTAGTATTTGATTATGTAATGCTCCAACATTTGCCAGCAAAAATAATATTTACAAGTACCTGATGGCTGATGAATTTTAAAAATACTAAAAACATAATTATCACGCAGATAGTACTTAGCCACAGTTACTCAAATTCGATTGCAAACTTACAACTAACTTTATTCAATCAATACGAGTAAAATTAAAAAAAATATACCTTCAAGTACCAAGATTAGTTAAGTTACGTATAAAATCGAGCGGTCAGCGGTTTCAATGTGTGCGTGCGCGTAATGTTGTTGTGTTGCGATTCAGATACCTAAACTTGAGCGAGTTCAAAATGTGATAGCGTCCTTAATATCGTGTCCAGCGTGTCCTGTTGCCTGCATGTTACAGGTGCTGATGGGCGCTACTGAAGATGCCAAACTCGTATCCGTATTCTGGGCTGACTCCATATACCTACATTGCCATTGATACTCTAAAAAGAAGCGCATAAACATGTTAAACATCACTCACCATCAAATACTATCAAGTCAAGAGTCGAAGGGGAGTAACATCTACATTCATATAAATAAATTGTACCCGAACATTGAAGGGGAAGTGCAGACATCTATTATAGTAGGAAATTAAATCTGCATGCCGACTGCTCGCAGCTCTATCTACTAATGGAATGCACTCACTTGAATTGGGAACGCCAATAAGTGGTCGGAATTGGGCCACTTGACCACTGTGGCTTTCCACAGTGGGCTATTCCGGCTAATATTGTTCTTTTCGTGAACCGCAAACCAGAGTGTTTGAGTTTTGACTATTTTTGTGGGTTGTATGTTAGAATGGTTAGTAATACATCTTCACTTGCAAATCCAATCTGCAAGTGAAACTGTGCGCTGTTGAGATGACATCAAAGGAGTCTATTTGTATGTATGAGTAAAATAGACATGAGCAGCAGTAGTCAAATGTAAAGAGAAATACAGGGTTATTGGTTATATGTCGGCAATCCATTAAGGGGATGTAGGAGGGGTAATTTGCAACAAAATTACCCCCTATGCAAATGTCAACCATTTTCGAGTAATTTGACTTTTTATATTTTTTTGAAGATATCAATTACAACTTAATTAATTTATTTTAAAAAAATCAATGTATGAAAAAAAATGTTTTATTCTTATCTGCTTGCTAACACTTTCAATACGTAATAATCAATCATTAAATGACAATCATCTTTAATAGTTTTTAGGGTTCCGTACCTCAAAAGGAAATAACGGAACCCTTATAGGATCACTTCGTTGTCCGTAGTCTATGGTCCCTTGAAGCTCTAAAAAAATCAAGCTTCCAAGTCAAAGCAATAAAAACATACGGCGATATAAGCGACATTATTGCGACATATTTCGATACTCGCAAATAAATCAAAACCTATAGGGTACTTCCCGTTGACCTAGAATCATGAAATTTGGCAAGAAGCAAGGTCTTACAGCACAAGTATAGGAAAAAGTCCTAAAATTGTAAATTTGTAGTTTTATCACATAAAAAAAATTGCGAATATCTCGCACATAAATCAAAACCTATAGGGTACTTCCCGTTTACCTAGAATCATAAAATTTGGGCAGAAGCAAGGTCTCACAGCACAAGTAAAGGAAAAAGTCCGAATATTGTAAATTTGTAGTTTTATCACATAAAAAAAAATTACGAATATCTCGCACATTATATCAAAACCTATAGGGTACTTCCCGTTGACCTAGAATCATGAAATTTGGGCAGAAGCAAGGTGTCACATCACAAGTAAAGGAAAACATCCGAAAATTGTTAATATGTAGTTTTATCATATAAAAATATCATTTTTTGCGATCACAAACTTAAATTTTCAGTTAGATAATTGACCATGGCGTCGATGTATGGGAGAACATGTTTTTCAACTACAATGTTAAGTTTGTTTTAGGGATAAATTCATCCTAACTACGGAACCCTTCATTGTGCGTGGTTCGTCACGCACTTGGCCGGTTTTTTTAAATCAGAGCATTAAATCGTTCCTATTTTCATTATTTTTGAGCAAGTATTAGTAGTTTTTAATTACACACACACACATACACAAACAAACACATACACACCCATACATAAATACACACATACAAACATACACACACAAACATACACAAACAACATACATACGCATATATATAAAAATTGCGGATCACACATAAAAATACACAGTCACGTTCCATATAATTAGTAACGACGACTTAAAAACTATGTTAGTAAAACTTACAATCTAACCTAACAACTAATAGCGACGTGGCTCAACACGTGTTGGCACGTGCCTCCGCAGCCATTGCCTAATAGAGGGGCTGTCCACCTTCACATAATGTTTTTAGGATGCTGTTGGAGCTTCCGCGCAACCTACCCAGAATTGACGCTGCCGTCTTTCTCATTATGACATGAAATTAAAGTAGTTTTCAGTTTACCTATTTCAGTACCTAAAGCTGGGTATCCTAGTACTGCGGTGAACGCTAAATAGCGTCTGGAATTTACCGTCTCTGAAACGTTATTTATAAAAGTAAGCAGGTGTTGGTGTTTACCTAGAACGCCTTTTTTGACACCGTAAAGTCAAACTCCAGTGCCATAATTTGGCCAGGGCCGTCACTACGGCCGTTATGTGGCGGCCATCACTTTCAGGAAACCGTAGATTAAGTAGAATTAACAAACGGCTTCTATTTTTGAAAAAAAAAAACTCTTTAGGCACGTTGAGCGATTTTTGGTAGGGGAAAAACTTATGGGTTCGCGTCACCGACATGCTGTAGTAGCAGTAAGTGAAGTTAAATTGACCACGTGAAAAGTTTAATTTGTGTATACTGTGCCTTGTTTAAATTCCTAAAAATACAAAGTTAACCTAGCCTGCTATAATGATTACTATATACATTAAGTCCACCATTTATGACGGGGATCGGAATTGTTTCTCCTAAACACAGGTTATTTTGTAACCTATCTAGGAGGACAGTACGGCACCCACTAATTAGGTTAAGAAACTTTATGCTTGTGCTTTATAATATTACCTTGCCATGTAATCTAGTCCTAGTTGAACAATAAATCTTTATCTTATCTTATCTTATCTTAAAGCGAAAGGTAAGTACTAAGACACGCCCAACATCCTTCGTACTTACATACTTTATCCCCGTTCACTCATCTTTCCAATCTCTAAAGAAAGCACCCATTTCATTCCAATATGATGCAAATCCCGTAATGTTTCATTCGGTGAATAGTTGAAATATTAAAGGTAATCCGCTTAGCTTTGAGAACATACTTGGAACTTTGAGTCTATCTCACGCATTAGTTCGGATCTGAGTATCCAGCAGCTTTGCACTCGGTTCGGGTGGTCTATGGAAGTAGTATGTTAGGACGTAAGGTATTTTAGTGTAAGGATTATTCAAAGTTGATGTATAATTTTCAGAATGTAAAGCCAAATAAATTTGAGCTCCTTATGTTTTGAGTTGAGCTGCACGGTAACTGACAAATGCGTGCACTGACTGGACAGGTCTACTAAAATCTACACAGATGTGAGTGGACCTGTACAGTCAGTGCAAAGAACCACACAGTTCTTTCCTCAAAATACCATTTCAGACACCAATCTACATGGTCCTCAAACGATCTGACCAAAATTATATCCGTATTTTAAATACACACTGACCTTGATGAATTTTATATATACAATGACATAAATATTTACTTTGTTAAGTACCTATTAAATTGTTTTAATTAAGTATTATAAATGTGAAGACTATGAGGGTTATTGTTTATTTTTGATTTTTTTACTCAGTTTTTATCATGGTCTGGCAGTTTGAGTAATTTATGCGGCCTACCCAAATGTCCTTTCTTTGGTATTGTTCGTTGGATCGTTGAGTTCCTTAAGTTCTGAGTTGAGCTGCACGACTACTGACAAATGCGTGCACTGACTGGACGACAGGTCCCCTAAATCTGTGTGGTTATTTCATCAAAAGATCATTTCAGGCACCATTCTACATGGTCTTAGCATGATCTGACTAAGATTATGTCTGGACTTTAAAAGAGACTGTGACCTCTGAGATTGTTTCGGCCTTTCTTCTCATCCAGTTTTTTTTTAGATATGATTGACGTGTAAGTGTTTGTACAACCCTACTTACAGCAATAAATAGTTATTTTATCATCATCACATCACATCATGACACTTAATATTATAAAGGCGAAAGTTTCTGAGTGTGTGTGTGTGTGTATGTTTGTTACCTCTTCACGCTCAAACGGCTGGACCAATTTTGACAAAATTTTGTATGGAGGTAGCTGACACCCTGGATTAAGACATAGGGTAATTTTTATCCCGAAAAAATGTAGTGTTCCCGTGGGATGAGCAAGGAATTGTAATACATTTTTGCTCTTTTACGTTTAATCTGGTATTTGGTAGTCTGCTTTTTTGCAATAAACATGCATTTTTTCCCCGCATTGTATGCATTTTGCAACTTAGAATACGCAAGATTGGTGATAACTTAAGGTTGCGAACGCTGCTGCCCATTCTCTAGTAAGTCCCTTACTCGTCTTTTACGACACCCACGGGAAGAAATAGGATGGTGCTATTCTTTACGTCCGGCACCACACGGAACACTAGTATATTTATAGATTTAGTTCATTTGGTCCACACTCAATTGAGTGTCAATTGGCATCCTGTTGATCATGGACTTAATTAAGCTAAAGGTATTGGCTCTTTTTAGTTATAGTATAGGTTGAGTGAGAAAGTAAAAGTGTCGATATGATCAGTCAAACTAATTATTTACATTCAGCGTGTTTTAAGGGACTTGCTCGTTTTCAGCGTGTATTGCCCGAGTTACATCACACAAGGCTAGGTTTTTAAGCTGGGAAAGCAAGCAAGTAATATCCTGGCTTAGTATCCTGGCTTGGCACCTGCTAGAGCTGTTTACACGATGCTAGTTTGAAGCCAAAAGCATTGCGGTGACTTAGTCTGTGGAGTAGAATGATTCACGAGGCTGGTACACAAACCATAGTAAAATTAGTGGTGGGGAGCGCTACTAGCTCAAAAATAGAACCCCACTCTACTAAACTAACATCCTAGCTTACTGCTCTTCTCAATAGCTAACTAGTCTAAAAATGAGGATAGTTCTGTACACATGAGGCCAGCTTGCTAGCTTACTAGCTCTACCATTTTATCCTTGCTTCAAAAATTAGCCTCATGTAACACGGGTTTCTAAGATCGTCGTTATGTTCTGAACTTCTGACGTGTTGTCCAAACAATTATAGAAGTCTAAGTAGGACCCATTCTGCCAGCTTCTGTTTTTGCTTGTTTTTCTTGTATCATCAGCAAACAGCAGTCGTTCTAAGGGCCGATTTTACATTCGTCAGTGAAGTTCTGCCCACGGCTTCGCCCAAAAATAAGTAGCTTAAGAAAGGAACAGAAAAATACGTACAAAGGTGATACGTATTTCTAAAGAAATCTCTTTCAGCAATTTATTCTTCTAAAAGTTCTCTACGATTTGAAAAATCGACCCTAATGCCTTGATCACACGTACCGAGCAAACCGGCGAGACAGTGCTCTCGGTCGAGTACTCGGTACGTATAAACATAGCGCCGAGTGCACGGCCGAGCGCTCGGCCGAACAAAGTGGCGAGACAACAGCTCGGCTGCCGGTCTACCTACTAGACCGAGTTACCACCCTCCCGCTTCCCCGCACTGTCTCGCTCACTCACTCGGCAGGTTTGAACGTGCACTGTCTCGCCGCTCGCCACTCGGCCACATGATTGTCGCGTCGCCGCACGTGGTTTTTTTGAGTGCAGTTTAAAACAAGTTAAAATGTCTACAAATATCAAATGGGACGTCGAAACAACTATTAAATTTATACAGTTATATAAACTAAATCCGTGTCTATGGAACTTTAAATCACCTGAATACAAGATAAAGCAAAAACGGGATTCAGCATATAATTCCATAGTTAATGGAATGAATATAACGGGATTCGGTACACTAGAAGTTAAAAACAAAATAAAAAATTTACGGTCGACGTACCAACAAGAAAATAAAAAAATTCAATAATCGAAGAAATCCGGAGCGGGTCTCAGTAATGTGTACACTTCTAATATTAAATGGCTGAAAGAGATGGAAGAGGTGTTTTCAAAAGATTTAAACAAAAATGTTTTTGAGAACGTAAGTATTTTTTATTGTTACTTTTCATGTTATAATGTAGATAGGGGAGACTGGGGACACTTGATTCCCTATTTTTATTGCTAATTTACTATATTTTTTACCGTCGTTGAATTTATTATACTTCCCGGTTTATAATTTCAATATTTATGACGGAAATATAACATAATAAATAATCAACTCTTCCTGATATAATATCAGGGAGAGTAGTTTTCGGCCGAATTACCATGAAAAAATACCAGTTCACCGTACATTTGGGAGATTTCTACTGTTATTACCGATTAAAATATCTATAACATCGTTAAAATATGTCGCCTAGAGATGAAGTGTCCCTAGTTTTCCCTATTTCTTAAATAAAATTATGAAATCATTCTGTTTTGCCACGATACGGCACCTGCCCCACTGAAGAACTCTGCATATTTATCTCGAAGCTCCCTTGCTGTACGTGCTGCATTGTTGGTGCTATGATCAGTGATAGTTGGCAAAGTAGCTATAAGTTCTCGCCTCCAACTCCCCTCAGAAACGGATCCTGAATCTATATCTTCTTCATCAACACAACCCCTTGGAAAGTAATGGCCGGGACTTGTGAGACGTAACCAATGGTGCAGCGCACATGAGGCGCGAATTATTTTATCGGTGGTTTCGTCATTAGTTGGTATGGGTTTTTGAAAAATTCTAAACCTGCTTGCCAGAATACCAAATGCATTTTCGACGATTCTCCGTGCTCTAGAGACTCTGTAATTGAATATTTTTTGTTTCGTTGAAAGATTTGTGCCACTGTATGGTTTTAATAAATATGATTTTAGTGGAAACGCATCATCTCCACGCAGAATTTCTTCCATTAGCCCCAATATTTACATATCGAAAACAATAGTCATGATCCACCGCAGCCATCAAAACAACACTGTTGGAACCCTTGTAATTAAAATATTCACTTCCACAATTCGGTGGTGCTTGAATTATCACATGCTTCCCGTCTATAGCGCCGTGGCAACCAGGGAAATTCCACCTTGATCTGAAGCCTTATTCTATTTCTTTCCAGTCTTCATTGTTCTGCGGTACCTGAAACAATAATTTATTTTCATTTCATTTCACAGATTCCTGGTCCTACTAATGAAGACACAGTTTCTCAGGACAGTAGCTCTGCTACATCTTCGCATCCAAACATCAACCAGGAAGTATTAGCTAATACAAGCAACGACCAGCAAGCACCACTTACTGTAACTACGACTGCCACTGGAAATACTGCGAGACCTAAAAAGAGAACTAAAGAAATTTTTCAAGCTGTTTCTGATCTCAAAAAGTTAAATGATGGGATAAATTCTGAGAGTGAAACCGTATTTGATGTGTTTGGAAGGAGTGTTGCGTTACAACTTAAGAATTTATCGGCAGAGAATGCTCTAATAGCACAAAGTAGAATCCAGAATATTCTGACAGAATTTGGGATAAAAGAACTTAGACAAAGAACCAGTTCGTCTTTTTCTAATCACAGCTACCAAACACCGTCTTCTGTATATTCAGACACGACTAATGACTATTATCAGTTTGATGAAACTTATGTGGATTCTCCGCCACAACTACCAACACCAGCTCTCTCTACATCGCAAACAATCTTTGCTGCAACATCTACTCCAGTGCCTAGCCTAATGTCAACGCTACGCCAGATTCTATAAGCACTAATGACATCGTAGCAGCTGCGATGTTTGCAGCTATGGAAACAGATGGAAGACAACAAGTTTGATTTTTATTTTTCTCTATTTTGTACCCTTTCTTTGAAATTAATAAAAAAGTAATAAATTCACTCAAGTTTTATTTTTAGTATGTAAGAAAAAAGTACGTACCTTTAAATAATTTTCCAAATAAGTAAATATTGCATCCATGACTTCCGGTATGAGTGATGATATTGCAGCCCGAGATACTCTGTAAAAAGCCTGCAAATAACGGTAGCTCGCGCCAGTTACCAAATAGCATAACGCTATTTGTAGTTTAGTCTTTGCAGTTATAGCTTCTCTCATGACTGTATCTTCCCTTTGTATCAATAGAATAATATTTCCTAACAATGTGTCAAAATGTTGTACATCCATTCTTAAAAGCATTCTGAATTCATTAGGATCTTCTACCTCTAATTCATTAAAAACAGTGTTTGTGGCGCCAAAACTAGATCTTCTCAACATCCATGGCCTTGTCCAAATGCAGCGTTGCTCCTTTTCCAGCAGTTCATTTAATTCTTCTACTAATAGTGGAATAAGTAACTTTGTGTATTTTCTAATTATCTTTTTACGATCCATCATATCCGAATTGTAGTCTCAATATAACTGAACTGACTGTGCTTATTTCAAAACGTGTGTGAACAGCTACTCGCTTACTACACTGTCTCGGCCGAGAAACATTTTACTGTCTCGCCGGTTTGCTCGGTACGTGTGATCAAGGCATAAGTTAAATTAAGTTGACTCCCAACACTAAAATGGCTGGGAATCTGTTGTTGAATACAACCCTGGTATAACAATCCATGTTCCTCCTTATATCTTACACAATAGGCATCACCTGTGCATAATCGTCATTGTAAATGGTAAGCACTTGATGTATTCAGATAACGTCAACAGTTTCCATTAATTTGATAGGTGGCGCCATCTGTATGAATAACCGAACCATAAATTTATGTGAATTTAAATAGGTTTGAGTTTAACAGTGAAACAATTTAGACCTACCTTCGTCAATTCATATTTTAATCTTATATTTTGAATTGTTTTTAAATACGTAATTTTTTTACATTGTTATCACATCTCCACAGAGATCTATGTTTTGGAATGGGCAAATAGCTTCTACTTTCTGACTAACTGACCGACTTTTTGACAATTCAAAAGTGTCTGTAATTGGTTTAATTTAAATAAATGCTTTGAGTTTGAGTTTGAATTAATTTTCAATAGTTTGGAAAGACGTTCACTTTAATTTCTTTTACGTTTTCACCAGGCGTGAATAAATGAATAAATAACACACACACACACAACATAACATCACGCCTGTAATCCCCGAAGGGTTAGGCAGAGGAAAAAAAAACGGAACGGAATAAATAATAACGTTTAAAATATATTCATAAAACGTACAGGCGAAACCTGTGTTAAATTAATGTCGCAACCAAAGCGCCACGCTGTAGATTGTAAGTAGAGGGGGTCGAATTTCGATCAGTGGGCGACCACTAGTAATAAATAATTATTCGAATAATTCAGTATTTAGCTTTTTAAAATTTTTGATGATAATTTATGTCGGTGCTCAATTGCTTATTACCACGGTGAGACGGCTCACGGCTCAGTCGTTTTTGTATTATACGAGTACCTAACCCTAATACCCTACGTTCCGCCAGACTGGCTCAATATTACGAAAGAAGACCTCTTCATGAAAAGCTTCGTTATTAAGCCCTAGATAATGTAGCGGTTACTTTGTGCTGTTCCACGTAGGGCGTACACTCAACCACATGTCCTTGTTACAATTTGACATTGACAGCGACTTTATGTTGAAGCAGAAAGGGCGTTTTTCGTAGTTCAAGTGTAAACACAGACGTACTTGACCGTACCTACATAGGTCTACCTACGTATTTAAGTATGATTTGTGTGTGAAGTTGGTGTTGTATTAATCATGTAGGCGTATAACCAACCCGAAATTAAGATTCGTTATCATTATAACCGGAGTCCCTCTCAAAATGACCAAAAATATGTACGTGGGTTGGATAAAGTTAGGCACCACCGCAATTGACTATTTCTGGAAGTTACACCTTCTGATCCCCGTGGCAAAAATAAAGATAATTCTATAACAATGTAAATAATATTATAATATTTTCCGTACGTTCAGGCACAAAACGAAACGTATTGAGGATTGGCGAACAAAAAGGTTGTGGTCATTTTTACCTACCTAGAATTTACCTATGAACGTAAATTCTACGCCACAAAACAACGTGGGTGCGTGTGTGTTCTGTTTTTATATTTCTATGGTTGTGAAAATAAATAAGAAAAAAAACCGGCCAAGTGTCTATTTAAATTTAATTATTTATTTTTAAATTGAATATATAACTAAATATTCTGTGAATATTTCAAGCATCTACCTGTTGTCATTATCAATATCGAGCAAAAACGAGCAAAGAAATCACGTTTGTTGTATGGGAGCCCCTTAAATATATATTTTATTCTGTTTTTTAGTATTTGTTGTTATAGCGGCAACAGAAATACATCATCTGTGAAAATTTCAACTGTCTAACTATCACTGTTCATTAGATAGGTACAGCCTGGTGACAGACGGACAGACAGACAGACAGACGGCGGAGCCTTAGTAATAGGGTTCCTGTTTTACCCTTTGGGTACGGAACCCTAAAAAATACGTTTATTATTGAACTAGCTTTTGCTGTGACGGAAAATTCATTTGAAAATCCAGGTAATAAACTGTGTGCCAAATTTCATTCAGCCGTTTTTGCGCCAATCCGGAACATACATCCAGACAAACACAGGATTTTTGTCCATTCCTCTGTTTGTTTTATTACATGTATATAGGAAAAAAATTAACCAGTGCGCAAATTTTTACAAAAACTTAAGCTAGTTAGCGTAAAACCCAAGCTGCACATAGCAGCAATGGACGTCTTTCGGCTGAAATGATGATGATGAGTTTTATTAAACATATATTTTTTATTTTGATGTGTCTTAGTGCATAAAATTAAGTTATCGTTGACAAATGATGTTTAGGTTTCGAACTGGTTTTATGGTGACTTGCCGGCCGGCGCGAGTGCGCGGTGCAGCGGAACGCGCGAAGCTAACTAAACAGCTGTGCGCTCGCTTGATTTGCGATTTGTTGATTTTTAGGTATTTAATTAGTATTTAAAGCCGGTTTTTTTTAACAAATTATGGAAATGTGTTCTATTCGGTAGTTACTGATAAAAAATTATCGAACTGTTAAATATTTTTTTCCTGTAGATGATCGACTTTTATAGATGTAATTGTTTATGTTAATTTGAAGGGTAATTTAGGCTGCTTTCTCGTTAAAACGGAGAAGTGTAAGTTAAGTTTGTTTGATAGTTAAGTCTACACAGACAGACAGCAGGTTCTGATAGGCAGCTTTAAGCTCTAACTCTAATAGAATATTATAATCCCTGCTCTAACACATCTTACTGAATTTCAAATTGTTAACGATAGATCGACCCTGCCTTAATCATGTTTGAGTAGTTTACCTGTGGCTACGAATGTTGTTCGAATTTGCTTCTCGTATTCCTGTTAAGTAACTATCTCTAAAATGTGTAATGTACAGTAGACTTATGTGGTTATGCAAAATACAGGAATGATGAAGTGAAAATACTAACGTTAAATATATGGTTTTATTCACTTAAAACTTGTAAGTGTTTTATAAATTATAATAATACGTAGCCATAATGTATTTTGCAGCCAATATTCTAGAAAAAATGGTTTCAGTAAGGTTGTCGATGGCTATAAGAGTTTTTGAAATTATTATCCAAGTCTAGTTGTAAATTTTTTTTCTTACTATGCGGCAATTAAGTGTTTATATATGGCTGCTTTTGGCAGTGTAAGGTATGTTTATTTGGATAGATTTAGTGCATTAAACTATTGAATATTTGTTTCGGGAATCCCCCGGACCCCCCCGGGTCCCCGGGGACTCCTGTTGTTGATATTACTATTGGGATTATCTTTAGTGACTATATTAATTTTCCAAATTCTGGTAATTTCCTGTTGCAATTCTGTATACTTCCTGATTTTTTCTGTGATAGTTTTTTGTATGATAATAGTATTTAGTTTAGGACTGCTATATCAATTATAAATGTGTGTTTGTTTACTTTATCAATGAATGTTATATCAGGTCTGTTGATATACAATATTAGTCTTAGTATGTGCAAAACCCGAAACACGTGTCTAGTATTTTTATGTAAAGAATCTATGTACAAAATTTCAAAACTGTATCATGAAAAATCACAAAGTTATAAGGTTGTTATGTTACCGGGTTGTCCGTACAAAAACATGCTAATGGCGCTCCCGCGCCTCCAGGGTCGTCTTGCGCTCATTGATAATAATTTAGCATTAGATACGTAGCCGTACGGCGGCGATTGTATTGTAAGTAATTAAATGGGGATAACATTTTCCATCACACTTAAATATTTTTGGGACAAAACATAACATGGTGTAAAAATTATTGAAATCGATTCAGTTCCTTATTCTGAATAAACTATATTCAGGTTTCGCATATACTAAAAATAATGTTGTATATGGTATGGTCTGTAATTATAGTGCGGTCATACTATATTTTGTAGAATTGGTTTTCTAAAACAGCTCTAGGCGTATACTATTATAATTATTATTTATGGACGATATCCCCCAATTTACAGCTTACAAATAACGTGGTACTTGTGGAATATTTCATAAAAATTCAAATGTGTACCGCTTCAATATTATCACGTAGTCATGTCATAAAATTGTGTGGTGTCGCGCGTCGTTCACCCCTTGCATGGGTCGAGGGTTGTCACTGAATAGTTTTATTAAAGATTCACACACACTTGCGCGAACTTGGTTTTGTATGCCGCGCCCTATATCTTGGGATTAAAGAGAGATCATGTGCGTATAGATTTGAGGGAATTGTGGATATGTGAATAATATAGTAAAGGTACTGGCGAAATGTGGGTGTACTAAGGTACACCTCTGCCTAACCCTTCGGGGGTTACAGGCGTTATGTTATGTTATAGTACAGATGTGTTTTCGTAGAGGACTTCGATTCCAGTCATTTTTAGGGTTCTGTACCCAAAGGGTAAAACGGGAACCTTATTACTAAGGCTCCGCCGTCTGTCTGTCTGTCCGTCTGTCACCAGGCTGTATCTCATGAACCGTGATAGTTAGACAGTTGAAATTTTCACAGATGATGTATTTCTGTTGCCTCTATAGCAACAAATACTAAAAACTAGAATAACATAAGTATTTAAGAGTGCTCGCATACAACAAACGTGATTTTTTTGCCGTTTTTATAGATAATGGTACGGAACCCTTCGTGCGCGAGTCTGACTCGCCGGTTTTTTCTTTATTTTATCATAATAATAATCAGTTTCAGTTAAAAAAAGCAGCTTATGAAAAGAACTAAATTGTTCCCTATTTACATATTTTTCACAAGCTTTATAGTACCAAAGTATGTTATTAAAATAAGTCAAGTTTCAATTGAGACTTTTCCCGAGTACTTAATTTGTAAATCAATCAATTACGCTAGCCTTTTCCCAACATGTTGGGGTCGGCTTCCAGTCTAACCGGATGCAGATGAATACCAGTATTTCAAATGGAGCGATTGCCTATCTGACCTCCACAACCTAGTAACTGAGTAATACGATACCCCTTAGCAATTCTGGTTGTCAGACTTTCGGGCTTCTGACGACCTGTAACGACTGTCAAAGATCCACGAATGATCCAGCCGAGACCGTGCTTTCCGAGGCACGGAGGATTCTCGATATGTAAATATGTCACCCATCCACAGACCAACCCCGGCAAGCGTATTTGACCTGATGGATCGACTCGTGCCGTGCGGCTGTTATTGTTCTATGTTCTATGTTAGAGGGTATGGTTTTGGTGTTCATTGAACTTCGAATCATGTGCTTCTAAAATGTGCTTTTATCTTTTATTAAAAAGAACCAGGTTCTTAATAATTAATTACAATCTAGCCTATAAGACTAATAAGTAATTTGAATCTAACTTAATTTGCTACGTGATAATTATTTTAAAACTTGAATAGTGTTGATTGTACTTTACACAAGTCTTTTGCACTTTCTTAGAATCTGATACAATAATATAAACACTTTGTTCATGTGTTTTATGTGTGTCATTGTCAAAAGCACATAGTGACACAATAACATTTTAGATGCACTACACAAACACATCTCGCACTTTACACTTTTTACTTATTTTATTTATTTATTTATCTTGAATTCAGGCACATTAAGTAATAATTAAACGACGATCGGTCGGTGACGATCTTAAGAAGGTGGCTGGGTCAGACTGGATGCGGAAGGCGGAGGACAGGGTGTTGTAGCGCAGCCTGGGAGAGGCATATGTCCAGCAGTGGACTGCGATAGGCTGAGCTGATTGATTGAAGTAATAATTAAATTATATTAGTATGTATAATTAATTAATACACAAACATAAATAATAATAATAATACAACACAACACAACTTAAGACATACTACACATAATATCTGTTATGCCATCTGGAGACACCCGGCAACAATACATGCACTGCGCACAGATGTCCCATCAGGGGGCGATCGCGCTAATTTTGAACGATAATACCAAATCTAAACCACAACCAAAAACGTTACGTTAGACACATTTCGTATCGCGCTAATCATTTCAACGGAAACGATTTAGCTTTACTAGAGGTTACGTTGGAGGAACGATTGATCAAACTTTCAGTATTGTCGCTCATAAAAAATAGCGCGATACCGTTTCTTACATCAACTAAACCAAAACTAAACCAGAACCAAAAACGTTCCGTTCGAACGGTAATTACGTTGAGAAATAGCACGATCGGCCTCCAGGTGGCCTTCAATCCTATCAGCAACAATGCTCAGGAGACTGTTGTCGCTGCCTCGCATCCGACGCAGCAGTGACGCAGATCTTTTACGCATGATTGCAAAGAAGTCATCTGTACGCGCTGCTGCAAACATCCCTGACCTGGTCCTGGTTTTTTTTATCTGCTGTATATTATATTTTGTGCCTTTTAGTCTGTGCTAAATAAATATATTTTCTTTATTTCTAGATGTGCGCCTCAAAGTGCTTTTACAGCATCATAACATCAATTTACGACTATTTTGATTTTTACGACTGCCATTATTTACTTCAGGGTACATACAATGTTGCCGGTCGGCTATTATAACACCTACACTACACGGAAATTCGGAGATCCGTAGTAAAGTTATTGAAACATCGCCAAATCCACTTAGTTTTATGACTTGGAAAATGCGATACGATGTGCCTCGCAGTGGGGCGCTGTGTATGTACCCATATGACGAGATTTCCTTATTCGTTGCTACGGTTACCGAGAGGTGATTGAACTAGTTTTTCACCTGAATATTTGTTACAAGCTTCTGCCCGTGACTTCATCCGAGTGAAATTTCTTGTTTTAACATAAAATCACCCGCCCGCGCTACGTTTTTGCCAAGCGTTATTTCTGGCTTTTTTCTTTTTGCTCAGTTCCTAAGGGTTTTTGCGTGGTGTTAAATAGCATACTCGTATAACGTCAAGAATTGGGCTACCAAATGCAAAATAAATCAAGTTCTACTGGTAGCTCCAGGGACTAGCGAGATGTCAGCACCAACTGACGGGGTCCGTTAGAACCAATGCCTGCCAGGGTTGCGATTTTGTCCGAAAGGGATATCGTGGCCCTGGCTCACAGGCAACGGAAGGAACATGGGTGGGTTTTAGAGCCCCAGTTCCCAGAGCGGGAGAAGTTATTTGATAATTTCCCACCCAAAAAAAAAAAGGGATTAGCGCGATCAAACAAACAAACAAACTCTTCAAGCGTTGTTATATTAGTATAGATTTCAAAGACAGAAGTGATTTTTTGGTATCATTATCTGAGATAGTTCGGCCCAACCATGCTCTCTAGGTGTTCTTGACACAATCTAGTACTTTCGGGAATGTAGAACATGTATTCTATTATTAATTTATTAGTGACTTGTGGACAGAATATTAATTCAGATTTGTTACAGTTGCAATCTTGTCATTTGGTTTAAATAGGTTTTTATTTTTATTATTTTAGTAATATTTTATATAGATTATTTTTTTAATTTGTGAATGTGAGAACGTAAGCTTAATAAACTGTAGCTTTGTAAAACATTTTCTATTTTGTTAAGTACTTGTTGACGGACCTACACTGTCCTCCCATTCCTATTAACACTGTAACTTGAAAATGTTGTAAAAGCCCATTATTTTTAAAAGAGTATCCGTGGAGTAACTTGCCGGCTCTTCTCCATGGGAAACGATCAATTGAAACCGTGCACCTAGCTTCTGACGTTTCATAAGTGCCCATGCCCAAAAAAACAAAAAAAAATATTTCACTAACCTAAAGTGAAATAAATTTTATAGTTTTTTTTTTTTCGATTCACAAAATGTTAGTAACGCTTACCGATAGAAACCCAAGATTACCGTTAAAAAGGGGGGAAGAAGTAAACCCATAATCGGTTACTGGGTAGCCTGTGATGTCGACGCATTCCTAATGATGCTCAAAAGGACAGGGAATTATGAAATATTAAAAAAACCTTATTTGCTTTTTGCTAAAACTGACATGTTTAGTACACTAGAACTCTGAACAGACAAAGATTTGGAACTAGGTGCCATAGTAACTTCGATTCAGTTCGAAAAGACCTACCCAACGATGTATTACACATAGTTCATGGTACCAACATAGGCATTATTCTTTAGAATGTACTAGCAGTAGCCGGTGGCTTCGCTCGCGTTAATTTAGAACTTGAAATACATTCCGGGTTGTACTCTGCTTTTTGAAATTGAAAGTGCTATTAAATACATCCCATAACATAATTCAATCATGATTCGAAAGATACGTGGCGCCATCTATTATCATACGAACGTTATTTTGTTTTCCTCGGGAACAGTTCTTTTTTTCGGGATGAAAGGTACCCTATGTCCGTTTCTGTACACTTGACAACATATATGCTAAATTTCAGGATGATCAGTTCAGTGGTTTAGGTGTGAAACGGTAACAAACAAACAAACTTACTTTCGCATTTATAATACTAGTTGTGCCCCGCGGTTTCACCCGCGTAAGTCTCGATCCCGTGGGAATATCGGGATAAAAAGTAGCCTATGTCTTATTCCAGGGTGTCAGCTACCTCCATACAAAATTTATCAAAATTGGTCCCACCGTTTGAGCGTGAAGAAGTAATAAACATACGCACACACACACACAAACTTTCACCTTTATAATATTAGTGTGATTAGTTAGGATAGGATTATCATGAAATGCTTATAAAAATAACATAACATCACGCCTGTATTTCGTGAAGTAATCGGCAGAGATGTATACTACACTTACATTTAGCCAGTTAAACTTAATTATTTTTCCCAAAATGAAAAATTACACTCTTTTTCTTCTGCGTCATTCCTTAACTGCTGAGGATTTCCACATACGCCGTGTCTGCAAGCTAAGATCTTGCTCATTTCTCTTAATGGCACATTTTTTTTTTTTTTCTTTTTGGCTTCGCACGGTTTGTGCATTTAGCCAGTGTCATGTAAAATTAGGTAACAAGTACAAAGTTATAATAATTATGAAATGAACTCCACTCAATACATGATAAAGATGATTGATGATATCCCGCCCCGCACCCCTTGAGTTTAAGTAAAGACGCGGCACTTTACTGAAACCTCGCGCGGACTTCTTGAGAGAACTTAAAGTGATGTTGCACTGTTTTGTTTCATTTGCCTACATTAATGCAGGTTCACGAACACTTAATGGTTAATAATCCACCACTATTACACATTAATATTCGGCTAAACACAAATTTTAGAAAATAAAACAAAACTGCTAACATGACGCTTCACTTTCCCGCCAAGAAGTCTTAATAGCACATAAATCAATTTGAACATAAAACCTTCCATAGCATTCAGTTTTAAACCCGTAATCCTACGCTGCCAGTAGTTTGGCAATGGCAGCTGTATTGCCAGCAACAATTAAAAACTAACCGACGACAAATCCACTTAAGTACTCTTTCTTGTTCTTGGTAAATTAAGCTGCGTACTCACTAACCAGTAAATTATGGCCTTGGACCATCGTGGCACATATAGTTTTAATGTTGCTCAAGTTCAATGTGAAACGAAGTCTTGAAAAAAGTTAACATATTTCCCGTACGGTAGAAATCATTAGGATTCAGGACCAAATATTTAAATTTGTTAACGTCTAACGTCTTCGCATAGGTACGTAACTATGACACCTCCAGCTTTGGGTCCTCCCACAGGACTAAATGCACTGGAAGAGCATCAATTTTGTATGTTTCTATCTCTCACCCAACATTTGTCGTTCAGTGAATACTCGGCCTAACGAACTGCGTAAGTGTTAAGTTTTCGGATGGTATTCTGGGGGCCCATTATGATGTACTTAAGTTCAAACCACATCTGGGTCGACAGTCGACACTAAAATTAATTCCACATTCAAATCCTTGAAGAAAGTTCTACTGATTAGCGCTTCCTTAGCTCTAATCTTAAGACCTTAGCGCGGGGACACATCACCACGGAACGACGCCGCCACCTTGAAACGGCACGACGTCTTGCCGTGTACGGTGCGCCGCGCCAGCTAAAGGCAGTAACCATCGGTTCAAACCTGTACTCAAACTTGCAGTTTTTGTGTAGATATGGACCGCGAAAGTCGTATTCTTCTCCTGTTATTGCTAAGACGACGAATGAAGAAAAAACAGAACCAAATGTAGGTGTCGTCGGTCGTCTTTTGAACCGATGCACAGTGGTTCCGCGCCCTAAGAGAGGCGGTCATAGGGTTTCGCGAAGGTAATGACTGTCGTTATCAATACTAAATATTATCATTATGCTTTTTTGTAATACTTCATGTTATAATAAAATGAAAAAACCGAATTAATGTTAAAAAACTTATTTTATTAGAATAAATAATGCATTTATTGTACTTGACGAAATACTTACTACTCGTAAAATACAATAAAGGAATTGGAACTTAATAACTAATAAACTTAAATATATACATTTTTATAATAAAAATAAAGTAAATACCTAATTATTACCTAACTACAAATACAGAAATGGACAAAAAATATATTATTTACATGTTAATAGTTACATAATAGGAGCTGTATCTAAAATAATGTAAATCTAGTGTTTATTATTAACTATATACATTCTATTCTATACCGACAACAAATTCAACACCTCTTTAGATAGAATAGACTTCTTCTACCGTGGTAACCTTCTCAAACCAGAAATACTTCCGAAAGCTCACCTATTGACAATAATGCGTGGTCAATTACTTCCGAACCATGAATGAGGACCTTATGTACAGACGAGGGCAGGTTGTACCATGGATAGGTAGCAACAAGCTTACGTGCTGTGTCTAGAGCATACTCTTTAAAAGCCACGTTATTAATTTTGTATCCCGACGAAAGACACTGCAGCAGATTATGACATCTGTCAATAAGGTCTTTGTCTAATCCAGTAATTTCCGCTGAAATAGCTGAATTAGAAAAAAACCTTCTGGCAGTGTTTCCATTGTTGGATGTGCCACTTCCTCCACTTCGCGATTTGTCGACTATTAGACCAAGTCGTTGCCTAAACTGTTGCTGGACATGTTGTTTTTTCTGTGCAAGAAGAGCTTTATCGTCTGAAGAACGCGCCTGCCATTTTTTGAAATCTAATCTATAGGTAACGAGAATAAAATATTCAAAGAATCGGATATGCGAGTGAAGAGGAGATAGTCCAAATTGATAATTACTACTGTCTACAGTTTTGCTACATGATTTATCTATATCATTCATGTCTTTTGGAGTTAAACCACAAATATAGCGCCTACTACAAGATGTATCACTCAGAGCACTGCACACTTTACCATCAACCATGGTTAATTGTAAAGAATGCCGCACCTTTATTTCACATCCATTGTGAGTGAAAGATGATGGCTGTAAACTGTCAATTTTAGTCTTGAAATAAGCTTCTTCTTGCACGGAAAGGTCTTTCGATTCTTTGGCAAATTGGAATCGGATAGGCCTACAATACCTGGTGGAGGAAGGGCGTGGGTTTTTCCAAACTATTTGGTCTGGGTCGGAAGTATTTGACTTACAAACTAATTGGAGAGGACAATATGAAGTAAGAAACATACTGCCATCATCCTCGATACCAGAATCACCAAAACACTGTTTATATTCGCTGTGCCCCGTACTCCCATCGAAACCCCATTTTCCAATTAAAACAAATTCTTTATTAAGGTCAATATTATTTAAAACGTGTTTTTGGGATTCTAGTATCCGGCATGCAGTAAGGTCTAACAATGATTGTAATTCTCCTTCAGCCGATGATTCCTTGATAAACTCTTGCGATGGATATCACCGCTTCTTAGCTTCCAACACTTTTGGATAAGATGGTAATGCATTCGGTGATTTTGCATTAATGAACTCTTTCATCATAAGATACTGATGTTTAGTCAGTTTAGTCTCAGTTATGAGAGACAAGACTTCATCAGTGTTGAAATTTAAAGAAGCGTAAGCGGCGTCAGATCGACTTGAATCATCCAACAAATAATTGATCGCGGAACTGTCTACTTTACTTAACTCTGCAAGCCTGCGGCGTTTTGATCTCTTGCTACACTCTTCGAAGTCCTTCCTGTGCTGATGCTGTTGAGTGCTCGTCGAAGCCTCTGCTGCTGGCCGTTGAGTGTCGTGGCTCCCTGCTGCTGCACAATTCGACAGAACGCAAACTTCAATTTCGTTCAGCCAGTCTCCGTACTTAGATACCATGCGAGATTGATTGCGAGAGACTTGCTTCCAAATAGCTACAAATCTTGTACAAAGATTAGCAACTCTTTTTTCTAAGTCATCAGCAACCAAATTCTCAACGTAACTGTATCAGGGCTTGAAAAACTCGACGCCACCGTTGCAGTTCGGAATTGCTGTCCTTAATAGACAGCCAAGTATCTAGTTCAAGCATTCTTTTAAAAGAACACTCAATACTAGTACCTAAAACAAAACAACAAACAGTTAAATGCGGATCAAAAACAATACATATTTCGTAGCAAGTGCTACGCGCCCAGCCGCTCGGCGTAGACCCTGGCTGTACCTTACAGATGCAGCATGCCGCAAGTACTTTTTTTAAATTCTAGTAGTAGAGATTTTAAGCGACATTTTTATACCTAATTCAATGGCACAAGTAGATACAAACATAAGTAAAAGCTTTAATATAAAAAAAATACATAAATAAATACGCAAGAAATGCTGCGGCGTAGCACTCTATTTAAAAAAAAATGGTGTATTCAAAATGCAAAATAGTAAAGTAAATTAATAATACATACCTGTAACTTGAATGTCCATTGCAAAATAACAGGTCACAAACAAGTTCGATCTTGAAAACACGCGTCGCGTCTTAGGGTAATTAGCGCTTGGTGATAACACGGTTGATGACTAATTACATGTGTTTACTTCCGATGCCAAAAAAGGAATGTTGCGAACAATAGATTGCAAAACCTTTTATACCCTCAGGTAGTAACTGAACCAGATATAATGGCTTAGCTCAGTCATTGCCATTGGAAGCCTATGACCTACTAACGGGACCACTGTGCGATGGTTGCTGCCGTGAGCCGGCGCGGCGCACTGTACACGGCACCGTTCCGCGGCACGACTTTGTCGTTCTGTTTCAAGGTGGCGGCACCGCACTGTGGTAATATATCCACGCCCTTATAATGGAATGCTTGTTGTAAAGTTTAAGGTGGATCCGCAGTGGTAGCCCGCGAAATTAAAATTTTTCTTACTTTTTTGCAATTTGCAGGTACTGTGTCAGGTTGTATCTTGGTAAAAATATGATTCGCGACTATAACAGATATGTATTTACAGAATTATAATCATTGGATCATTAATACATCTCTCTGAGTTAGATTTGTTACATTTAATGACTTTTTCATGAAATACGACATTAGGGAACAAATCCAACTTAGAGAGATGTGACATCTCTCTCAGTTAGATTTGTTCCATAAGAACTAATCCATAAGAGGTTTGTTCTGTCACCTGCAAATTTAAAAAGAAATGAACTTCATTAAAAAAATATATATATATAATTAATAAATAATATAACATATTAATAATTAATTAATAATATAACTTTTTTTTTTTTTGGGCATAATTTTTACTAGTAGGTTTTACTACTAGTAAACATTATGCCCTGGTAAGCTAGCTTTCAGAGACTTCTGTTTTATATGATCATGTTTTGTTATAAGTAGATGTCAAGGCTCATTAATTCATAAATATAAATCACTATCAGGTTGAAGCTGGTAAGTTTTATTCGATTATTTCTCAAAAAATGTATACGGATAAGAGGTTATCATTTTATTCTTCTACGAAATCGTAACCTTACTCAGCAAATTGAAATCCGGCCGACAGGTGACATCAAACGGTTCTAATAAAGATCGAAAATTCCAACTTTTTCTACGTCGACGCGGTTCGTCTCTCTTCAGCGAATAGTTAGGGGGCTGAGTGAAAATCTGTGTCAAGTTTTTGTCGCCTCTCAATACGAATCAAGCCTAATGTCCCGGAAATCGCACTTACAGAGAGCCAAGTATATTTTGGTACGTGGTGACGTGAAAAACTGAACTGAAATGTTCTAAATTTTACTCGCTTTTGGAGTTTTCTTTTGCAGGAACCGCCATCATGAGATATCAAGGTACGCTGGTTGCCCGATAGATAGCGTTTCCTCATAAAAACTGCGCCACAGACGAACAAATTTGGCGTCATATTTTCGCGACAAATTTCAACTTTTTTGCTTTATCTCAAAGTTTTGTTAAGCGTTTGTGTTTTTTTTTTATGAAATATTCGTAGGCATAGCGAATAAGTGTATATGGGTTTCTACTTACCTATGTATTACGTATGAAGATAAGTGTTTTAAAGTAACTAAATTAAACATGAGGAGGCTTAAATTTCAAGTAAGCGACCTCATTGGCATATTATTTCACAATATTATTTTAAAACAATTACTTCATTTATGAAACATAATGATCTGAAGACTCCCATTAAAACTTTCCCTTACCAGACGCATACGAACAAATAGTATTAGAAAGCAATCGTAATAAAATACCGTAGGTATGTACTCTTAAGCGCAGGCCCGTACGCCCGCGCCCTGTAATCCCAAACAAGCCAATTGAAATACTTTAGCCAACTTCGAGAAAAGCAACGTGCGGTTAGAAAAGGTTTAATGAAATCTATCAGGTACGGTTTAAATGTTACACGGCAGGGTACTTCATAAACAATGCATGGTAGGTTCGGATTACTCAAATGGGAGTTTTGTTCACGACTTGGAGTAAGTAGCAAATGGAATAACACAAATTGAAGTTTAGTTTGTAACAGCTGTGTATCCTTTTGTGTTAACCACTTATAAATATTCGCAATGCAGAAGCATTACCGGCAGATTATTAATACCAAACTGATTCCAGCATTATTTCATACTGCAATTACAACCACATATATTCTTTCGACTTCCGTATATTAATTTGGGAGAAGAAAACCTGCTGCTTTTCATTTGTTTTTCGTTTACTATACGCAAAATTAAAAAAAAAAACTAGTGTGCCTTAGACTGAAGTAAAACTTACAAATAGTAATACTAATCAGTAATATACGAAACGTAACTCTCTCTCTTTCTGTCTTCACTAACTTATATCTACCTCTCAAATTCCGTTCGCTCGCTTCCGTAACGCTCTCGTCACGCATTCACCAGCTTACTCCCCAAGTCAAGCGTGCGTAAAGAAGTTTTACTTCAAAAATTGATTTTAGCTGGAAATAAACGAACTACTAAAGGTATATATTTTTTTTCTTTATTAATAAAGGGGTTTTTATCCACACGGATATGCCAACCCCATCGTACGTTATCAATTATTTAACTTTAATTAAAGTAACTACAACTATAACGATATATACCTACTGTAATTTAAATTGAATCACTGACTAAAGACTGACTAGGCATCATCTTCACCAGGCCACACAACCTCTTTGCAATCGCCGATCTAGGATTTGCTAAAATAACTAGTATATTATTGTGTAGGTATTTCATTTACTTACTTCTCTGTAGTGGAAAACAAAGGTCCACTCCTCGTGTGCCCGATTTTAGTGTCGTTCAAAATTTACGATGGTCCCACAGTTTGAAAGTTTACACCCGACCGAACGCGTGTGTTTATGGTCTAATGCTACCAGCTTTTAGTTTTCACGGCTTAACCTGAATACAACTTTTAGGACGCCATATTTTTTACTATAAACAAGGTCTTTAGGGTATAACCATATTTCCTATTTTAGAAGCTTATTTTTGTAAGCGTTTCATAAATAAATAACAATAGTCGCAGGTTTGGAAATAAAATGGTAGACATAATGCTCTGAAACGTAACAAATACCATTATAAAAGATTTTAAAATTAATGTTCTAATTTCACAAAAGATGAAACTATGAAAACGTATACTTCTGTCGTAAATGTCTGTTAGACATTTAAAACAAAAAGCGACTTAGTCCACACGAGTCGTTCATTAACGCAGACTGTAATGCATTCACTCGTTCATTCAGGGCTCTCGCGGGCTTTCGTTAAGCCGGCAGTGGAAATCAATGTCCGCGCTCTTGCTCGTCACTAAAGATTGTTAGAAATTCTGAACACCTAGTAAAATCAGGTAAGTAAGTAGTAAGATATTTTGAAAACCTAATGAATGTAAGTAAAAAGTGCGGTCTTATGCATTGACATATTATGTTTAACTTTAAATTTTTATTAAACTAAGTAGTACCCATTGTTTTCTTTTATTTATAATTGTAAAGACACTGGTTGTCTCAGAATCTGAGACCTATAAGTTTAGAGAATTTCAATCAATAACAGTCTGTCATCGAAGTCTTTCATACTTCGTCCTCTATATAGACGTTTCAGAAACTCCAATTTGATAACTTCTCTCTATTGTTATCGCAAAATCTTTAGTACAACCGCTCGATTAAATTCTTTCAATCAAAATATGAAATGCTTTGAAATCAAAAAACAGAGGCGAATTGAAATTCTCCGAACTTTAGCAAACACGTCTATCAAATGCTCAACATCAGCACAGACTATGAAAACTTCAGCCGAAACCCGATGACACATAGCAGTGGGTCCACAGGTAAGCTGAGTTGAGCTACTGGCTAATGTTATGCTGTGCCGCTGTGGAGTTCGTCTTCATCATCCTCTCCTCAACAAATGGCTCCATACATTACGTTGTCTGGCTAAGCCTGCGAGCCGCGACCCCGCAGGTGGGTATACGGTAAACTGGTAGCAATTTCACTTTGGCCCCTTTATCGGCGATGTCAGCTTGTGGTCCTGACATTATTTATGACTGCAGAAAGTGTGAACTTTAATTTTGGTACATCCCTAGGGTGTAGGCTGTTTATCTTAAGTGAGGGCAACGGCTTGCTTGCGGTTTTGTTTGGCAAAGGTGAAAAAAAAGAGTGCTGGAAGTGAAAGCTCTCTTTTCTAATTGGAATTGCTTCCTAACTTTATAATGAAAACCTTTATGCATTGCTGTTTCCAAAAAACTTTTTACAAAAAAATAAGAACCGACTACCAAAAATAACACTACAAAGTGAAAAATAACTTTAATTTCGGAAGTCGGTGTCTTTGGATCTGTATTTAAGTTTTTTGCCATCGACTACAGTTATTTTTCACTTTGTAGTGTTATTTTTGGTAGTTGGTTCTTATTTTTTTGTAAAAAGTTTTTTATTTTACACTTTTTAGTGGGTCAGTTTTGAATTTATCTAAGTTACAATGCCTAATGTTAACTGTTCATCACCTTTTACAAAATATTGCTTTTCCCGATGCTGTGGTTGATTGTTGCGGAGTTCTCCTGGTAAGAACCAGGAGAACTGCCACTCACTATATGCATAGTGACGAGCATATATTGCTTAATCGCAACCCGTTAAATAGGGGTACTCATTATTATATTGTTCCGGTGGCCATAAGTGGTCTCCATCATCAGTTCCACTTCACCAAATGGTGCTTTCCGAGAGCAAATACACGAGTTACTATAAAAAATACCCAAATCGCTATAGGTTTGCCTATAAAATTTGAGGGTTTCCCTCGATTGCCATGGGATCCCCTCATCTGATTCTGATTTGGTGGCAATGGGACCACCTCGGGAGTATACCTTTCAAACAAACATAAAAAAAAAAAACATACCGCCGAATCGAGAACCTCCTCCTTTTTTAAATGCCATAATCGCCACGCTTCGCAGGCGGGTTGGCGATCGCAGTATGGTGTTTAAATGCATAGAGAACGCTGCTGCCCATTCTCGAGTAAGTCCCTTAGTCGCCTTTTACGACACCCACGGGAAGAAATATATATAAGATAGCATGTTTGCATCGCTAGTCCAAATTGTATTAAGTACCAGAAGATTTGAATTCTCACAGCAATGATTTTCAATATAAAAATATTGTTTTAAACGATTAGAAACTAGTTATCATTCTCGTGCCCTTATCCCAATTTATTTGGGGTCGGCGCAACATGTCCCTTTCTTCCATATTTCTCTATTAGTCGTCATCTCGGTAGTCACCCCTATTCCAGTCATATCATCTTTCACACAGTCCATCCATCGTTTCTTTCCCTTACTCTTATAGCCATTGACATTCATACTCAAAAGTTTCCTCACGACATTTTCCTCATTTCTCCGCAGCACATGCCCATACCATGACAACCGATTTCCGCACAACTTTTCGGTCACCAGTGCCGTAACGATTAAAAATAAGTACCACACAATATAAGAAAATACAAACACATTTTTATTATAATCCGAACTCTGTCATACATTGTCGGTATTCAATATTCAGATACCCATATGACAATGCTTAATGGGAAAGCAAATACAAGAGAGAAAACATGCACGAATTTTAAAGAAAAAAGTCGTAAAGAATGTCATACTTCACCCCTTATTTACATTAGGTATTGACGCAAAGTAATCGGAAGGGGAAGAGTGTCCCTTATTGACAAAACGTGCCTATCGCCAAAATATTAAAAATAATCCTCCAAGCATTTTGCCAGACAGCGAAATTCAAAAGGATTGAAAAAATCGGAAAAAAACAGAATTTTTTACCGGGAGTAAATTATTTTCCTGTTTATTCAGTATTCTTTTTCGACAAGTTGAAATACTTTCCATTCTCTTGAACAATGTTCCATTTTCTATGACATTTTTAGAGTTAAATTTAATCGAACTTGATGTACAGGTCTCAGGGTCAGGTCTTTAGTTAATTAATTAAGATAATTTAATTGATAAGGCTACTCTCAAAACGATGAAGGAAAACATCGCGAGGAAACCGGCATATCGTGGAACCAAAAAATCGAAGCCATGTGACATCTACCAACCCGCACTAAGCCCGCGTGGTGGATTACAGCCCGCTCCCTCTCAGCGAGAGAAGGCCTGTGTCCCAGCAATGGGAACATTATAGGCTGATTATGTAATTGATAAGGCTATATTTAGGTAGTCAGGTAGATGACACATAACCGAGGACGGTTATATATATTTCTTTACTAATTAGTCAACATTATATTATAGTCTGCAGTCTAGAGTTTCCAAACTTAATAATGAACATGTTTGCAGTAGCTGTACACCATTCTTAAGGGGGATTCACTAGGTAGCGTTTTTTGCAATTCGCAGGTTAGTAACAGGTTGTATATTGATCTAAATACGATTCGCGGCCGTAACAAATATGGCTTTACAGAATTATAATCATTAGAATCGGCAATACAACTAACTCTCTTCGAAAAATCCTATTGAATTACTATTTCTGAAAGGCATGTATTTAATGCGGCAACTAAGTAAAATGAATATAGGTTTTAAAACAAAATAGAGTGGGTACCATATATAATGGGTTGGCAGCTAATAAGGAGTATCGTAATAAGTAATAGGTAGCATATTAATATATCAGTAATAAGCTCCGTTTTAATTTAAACTAGCATCAAGTTTTTCTTTTGGGAACAGAATTAATATCTAAGCGGAAACTTAATGGCGAAAATAAAATAGAAAATGGGCATTCATAAATAATATATTATTATTGTATTATTAGGGCAGGTTTAGATTTTCTATATAATCTAGTCGTTTCTGGCACTCGCCGGCCGCTGCCGCGGCACCGCTCGCTTCGCTCGCTCGGCTCGTGCGTAGGAAGTCACAGTTTTAAACTAACCTAACCAAACCATTAAAAAAAAAAAAAAACCTACTCTAACTAGACTGGTAATATATTATCTTTGCCACCCTACTAACATTATTAGTCGCCAAGTCATTATTTATAGCTCCTCGCCTAATATTTTATTTGACTGGTATAGTTTATTTGCTACCTAAACGCAGCTGCTAGTTTTTAGTTTTTATAACACCTTTAATTTTGAACCTTACATAATATAATAGTCGCGAAAATATTTAATCGCTGCCATGTTATTTTTTTTTTGCAGCAAATAATTATTCGCCCTTTAAGTTGTAAGTCGCCTCGAAAATTATATTCCTTTCTGAAATAATCATTCAGTAGGATTTTATGAGAGTTGTAATGCTGATTCTAATGATTATAATTCTAAATTATAAGCCATATTTGTTACGGCCGCGAATCATATTTAGTAACCTGTTACTGACCTGCAAAATTCAAGAAACTTAAGAAAATTTGAATTTCGCGGGCTACCTTAGCGCATCCCCCCTAAGCAATCATGATCTCACTAATGTCCACTGTTGACCATGCCCAAAGACCAAAGACATTAAATTATTTACTTAACAATAGACGGGACATAGCGAACAAAATCGTAATCCGATACATTTGACCTAGTGGACAAAAATCGCTCAGTCTAGTGTGGTACGCCTGCATGTCAAGTCGCAATTCGCATTCATGTCAAGTATAATGCCTAATTGTGCAATATGGTATTGCAAATCACGTAGTGATAAAACAACTAGACGACTTAACCTTGGTTTACTTTCGCCGAGACATGGATCACAATTTTTCTATGACATTACTTCTAATATATAATCATCTACGTCACAAAACTATTTTTGCAAGGCGTTTCTTTCGCTATCTAGGTGGCTACTTATACAATATAACACATAAGGTGATACATATCTTTAGTCTTACAAAGAATAAACGCAAAAAGAGGCTGACTGGCTACTAAAATTAAACTATAATGATACCTACTGAAAACATCCATCCGACCTAAACACACTATCACACACTCTCACACACCCACACACTCACACACCCACACAATCACACACACTACACATCTACTAACATTCGTTAGATATTAATTAATCATATTATAAAAAACTATAAAATGTCGTATGATTCCTTACTACAATCTGTCAGCGCGCTTAGTACATAATTTATAAAATGAAAATGTGGTGGATGGGATCCTCGTGTCCTGAAACACAGGCCGCGAGCCTAGCTTAGGCACCAGTCTCCCACAATATATACTTACCTGAATTGTGTAACATTGTCGAATCTGACCAATGTAAAATAACATGTTTATTGTGGTGAGAAAAATAAAGAAGTTGATTGATTGATTGAATAGGCTCTCTATAGTATATTTCTTTAATCTCTTTGACCATTCCTCTCCGAATATTTTTTTTTCCCCCAAATTTACACAATACAACAACAATCAGTATTTCTCTGAATATCTGTTATACTACTTAAATGCATGTTCGTATCCTGTTCCATTGCAAAACAGACGAAATAAAAAGCCGGTATCATTAAAATAAGAAAATTTTCATCAAAATGATTTTGTAAAAGGCTTTAATGTATAATGAAACTGTGAATAAAAGTGATCGGCGGGCTCATTGACAGAACGTGTCACATCAGCATCAACGCTCTCCTGAAATGAGGTCAGCGTCAATGATTTGCATAATAAGCTAAAATGTTCGGCTTTCGTTTATTTGCATTGATTTATGACTAAAATGGATATCATTATGATGGGATTTAATATTTAACTATTTGTTCGCTGCTAATGAAGGGTGCTGATTTGTATTATGAATTTAAAGAATATAATTTTTAATTTGAATGGGTAACTGTTTTTCATCTCAAAGATCATGCAGGCTTCCCATCGGTAAAAACTAGTTTAATAACAATCAATTACTAGTTCACTGGATAATTTCATGTGATTTGAAGCTGTTTATTACTACTGGGCCAACGTGGTGGATTACGGCCCTCTCCCATCTCACAGCGCGGACGTCTGGGGAACATTATAGGCTGATTGCATATTACTATTGGGCTAGCTTCTGAAGATGATATCAGAAAGGCCGGAGTCTGCAGTGCTGGGGAGGCTTATTAGGCTTCACGTGACGAGATAACGCAATGTTTTTTTGTTGTTTTTTGTTTTATGTGACAGACAACGTGTGTATTTTGAGAATGCTACAATACTAACATGGTTTTTAAGACCTTTGTTACCAACATTATATGGACAATTTATTATGTCTGAAATAAATGTTTTTTTTTTATAATTAATAAACAATTTAATTTAACCTTGAGAAATTCCTTCTTCTGCATTGACATATCTACATACCGAGAAACGGCATTCAGATTTCCTAACACTTTTTATACATAATTTTGTTTTCCAGTGTCACATTTTCCCGTTTTTTTTTTTTTATTCCAATCTATACCTTTACTCCATGCAGTACAAATGTACAATTAGCAACCTACTCCCAAATCACTTACCAGGCATAAATGCCCAACATTTAGTCAATTCTATCTCATGGTTACAACCGTGAGGTGTCAACTAGTACCTCGTGGTACCGCCACATCGGCGCCACATCTCATAATGACGTCGCCACCACGCCCCAGAGTGTCCTATTTAATAACTTGTTTACCCCTAATGGATGCGTCTCACACCGAAGTGTGGGTTGGTGCATGTGAGTTGGTTAGTGTGAAATGAATGAGAGTTTATTTCTATAAATAAACTTCCATTGTGTCCACATCTACATGCAACTGTTGTGATTGAGAGCTTCTTAAAGTTAATGGTGGGATATAAATGTAATTATTTGGTAAACAAAAAAAATCTACGGATAACGTGTATTCAAGCAACGAATGAACAAAAAACAAGCAAAAAGCCACTCAACGACATTTCTACCAAAGATCCACGAATGACAACTGGGACCAACGGCTTAACGTGATTTTCAAGGGGAAGCGTAGCTTAACCTGATGGATTGACCCGTGCGGCTGTTATTACTTAGCCACGAGCTAGTTTTCTTGAAACAATCGGTAAAAATTGTTACCATGAAACTTCAGGTAAAGTTTTAGTTACTTTTAATTATTGTATCGATGTAATTAGCAAAATATAAGATCATAACAATAAACACTTCTTATGAATTTTCAATTATAGGCAGAATTCATACACGGTGCGTGCAGCAAAGCAAGCAGAAATTTTAAGCGCACTTTATGCGGCCTACCCAAATGTCCTTTCTTTGGTATTGTTCGTTGAGTCGTTGAGCTCCTTAAGTCTTGAGTCGAGCTGCACGATTACGACAAATGCTTGCACTGATTGGACAGGTCCACTCAAAATTGTGTGGTTCTTTCCTCAAAATACCATTTCAGACACAGATCTACATGGTCCTCACATGATCTGACCAAGATTATGCCTGGACCTTAAAAAAGACTTTGACCCCTGAGTTTGTTTCGCCATTTCTTCTCAGGGGTAGTCAGATAGGAAATGTCGACTACATCTAGCTTATTTTTTATTTTTTTATTTGACGTGTAAAACTGATTCTAATATCCTATTTACAGAATAAACGATTTCATTTCACAAGCTTTGTAAACAGTATGATATAGATCCGTTCCTATCTAGTGTGTCCTCAGCCAGGAAGTGCCGTAACTTTTTCATGTAGTTCATGTTGTTATGCAGTGCGAGCAACATAGTAATTATGCTGTAGTATATAGTAACTTGGTGTGAATTTCCTTAGAATTTTAATTTTTTTCTTTCTGTATTTTATAAGTGGAGACCTGTAATTGACTTTCAGACTAATGTACTGTCCTTGATCTGTTTGTTAACCGACTTCCAAAAAGGAGGAGGTTCGCAATTTGTCGGTATGTTTTTTACGCGATTACGCCGTTAATTATGGTCCGATTTTGAATTATTTTTTTGTTTGTAGGGAGATCCCGAGATGGTCCCATTGCCACCAAATCAGAATGAGATGATGGGATCCCAAATCGAAGGAAACCCTCAAATTTTATAAGCAAACCTATAGCGATTTGGGTATTTTTTATAGTAACTCGTGCATTTGGTCTCGGAAAGCACCATTTGGTGAAGTGGAACTGATGATGGAGACCACATATGGCCACCGGAACAATATAATAATGAGTACCCCTATTTAACGGGTTGCGATTAAGCAATTTATGCTACTATGTATATGGTGAGTGGCAGTTCTCTTGGTTCTTACCAGGAGAACTCCTCAACAATCCACGTCCCAGCATTGGGAAAATAAATACTTTGTAGGTGATGAGCAGTTAACATTAGGCTATTGTAACTTAGATAAATTCAAAACTGACCCACTAAAAAGTATAAAATAAAAAACTTTTTACAAAAAAATAAGAACCGACTACCAAAAATAACACTACAAAGTGAAAAATTATCTTATTTTTTTGTAAAAAGTTTTTTTTTTAGCTGTAAGTCTCCTATATTATTTAAAGAAATAAAAATGAATTGTGTCGAATATTACATACGAACTTCACCACTATCTGTAATACAATAAGACCTATCTTGCATGCATGCTAGACCTTCAGTAAGTACGAAAGTGCCAAAAAATCGTACAAATAACCGATAACCGAACATCGGTGTAACAGGCGGCTTCGTTTAATAGCCTCCGCTGTGTCACAGCCCGCTTAATAATCATGATCAACGTTGTTTATTGCCGATACTCCATATTTTTGGCTCAATTAAGCCCATAATTTTATTAACTTCCACTCCCTTTATTAACTCGACTTGCTCTCAGTTCGTAAAGTTACTCACTGAGAAAATGAGAAGACTCATCAAGGCTATTTTAAAATGTGCTTCGGAAGGTCTCTTGTGGTTAATAGACTTTTGTTACCTAAAATGCTTGCTATAGCTTTCCTTTTATTTATAAACGTTTCTTAAAGTTAAGCAGACGCTATTGATTACTTAACTTTAAAAAACATTTATAAATAAGCCGCCTCAAGTTTGGGAGTTTTTAAAATTAACCTGCATTCAAATTTGTAAATATGCATTACGGGTAGACAAGAGCAACCGCAATTTGCAAATCATCATCATAAATTAGACTATAATAGTCATGCTTAGGTAGATATACATCTTTATTTGTACTTAAAAAATCATCATCAAGTCACTGCATTTAAAAAAGAAAGCATAAAAAATTGGGTTTAAATAAATACGCTTTTTAAAAATATTTATACAGCCTGTACGTATTGTATATATCTTCGAAAAGAGCAAAGTTAGTCTGTACCTACGCTTTGAAATAATAAAATACTTGCTACGCGGCTACGAGTGTGCGGCTACGCGCCTACGGCGTAGCAACGCGAGCTTTTGTTTGAAATGCACACGAATGCATTTATTTATTCAGAAATAAACTACTAGTAATAAAAAAATAAACCACGTTATTCATATTTTACCGTTATGATCACAGTGAAGTAAAAGTAATTGAATTGTAGAATAGATACCGTATTCATTTTTTAATTTATTGTGCAACCGCACGCATCTCTCTGCGCGGTCTACTCCTTGACATACAATGGTCTCTATAGTCTCATGAAACATGAGGCTTCAGGGGCTAGGGTGAATCTTTGGGTTTATTCAAGCAATGGAGTCTGGTACAACTACGCCGGGGTCGGTACGTCATTCATTCATTCCTTGTATTAATTTCACTGTATTTTGATATTTTGACATTTATAATAACTAAATTTGAAATGTAAAATAATTTTAAATTTAATGCCAATACATAATTATTGTATGCCTATTAATTATTCGAACTAAGTTATTGTTAAGACCTGTAACAAACAATATATATATAAAAAAGATATTTTGTTTTTGAATTCATTAATGTGCAACCGCACGCTTCGATAGAAGGTTAAGCTACGCTTACCTAGGTCAATCTGTGGATGGGTAACCATCCATTCCATATAGAGACGTGCATCGAAAAGCACGTTAAGCCGTTGGTCCCGGCTGCCATTTGTTGATATTTGACAGTCGTTACGGGTAATCAGAAGTACGAAAATCTGACAACAAGTCTTACCAAGGGGTATCGTATAACCCAGCGCGCTGCCTATCTGACCTCTCCAACTCAGTCAGGATTGGAAAGGTCAGATAGGAAGTCGCTCCATGTAATATACAGGTATTCAGCTGCATCCGGTTAGACTGGAAGCCGACTCCAATATAGTTGGGAAAAGGCAGATGATGTCCCGAGGATCGCGGAAGTCGCACTTGATCCCATGATCCCCGGTGCAAGTGTGGGAAGAAAACACCGGGATGGTTTTTAGTCAGTAAAAGTCTGACAGACCCTTTCCGCCCGCCACAGTGCGGAGGACGTCCAAGAGGATTTTTAACCCGGGAACACGAAATAAAACAAAAAAAAAACATTTTTTTTTCCTTTTTTTATAAATAAATAAAGTATCACTGCTGGTGATACTTTATTCTCATTACAATCTAGCCAATTCGCTAATAAGTAATTTAAATATAACCTAAACTGCTAAGTAAATATAAAATTACGAAATCGTCCAATAACGTCTTTCTTATTCACTTTATATTAAGGGGAAGACACTTCATTCTAGTTTTCTATAGTCAAAAAAGCCAGAAGATGACAATATACAATACTAGGCGTAAGGGACAGATATCAGAAATACAAAACATAAATCTCAACCCATATTACGAGTATTCGAAATAATTTCAATCCCGAAAAAAATATTTTATTACAAAAAATGGGCATCATTTCTACTGAATTTCAACACGGAATAATAATCCGAGTATTTATTTTTTCGTTCAGCCTTGTGTAAAATGCCTTGTGTACTACATTGTATGTTTTATACTACTTAAGACGTTGACAACAGCTAAACCGCGGTCACTGTCAGATTGCATACAAAAGAAAGAGACACGCGATGACACAACGCTTGTAATTTATTGCAAAATATGAAGCAATTATCTATTTACTCAGTATCAGTATCTATTTACTAGGTAATCGAAATAAAAAACAACCAAGTTCTGCTTACAAATAAGACGTTCTTGTTATTAATTAAATACCAAGTTTCACGTTGATATTTAATACAGATGTTTTGGATTGAAACTCAAAGTAAAAGGTTGTTTCACCGTTAATTTATATCGAGATTCTTTTTTCTAAACGTGTTTTGGTAACAACCAAGTTCTGAGAAATATTTTCAAGAATAACATATATTTTTTCCGCTACCAAAAACTATATACGAGTATGTTTGGCAATTTTTTTGTTTAAGACAAGCTTTTATCATTTGCCTCTTGTCAGCGCCTTAAATACATAGTATTCTGTATACCTACACTGCATAGTAAATCCCGGTACTCCTCTCACAATCCTGTGAGTATGCAACAATGTTACAGTTTCCATTTTTCTGGTTTAGCCAGTGCGGGGTGGCTGCGGGCCATCGCTGATACATTATTCAGGACTACGTACAATGTCCGCTTGAACTCGGTCAATGCGAGAAACAATATGTCTGTGAACTTTTCGATTCTTTGTATATGAGATTTTGTTTATAGAGGTGGGATTAGGCGGTTCACGGCCCATAGTGATGCGACTTTGATCTGATTTGCATCAAGCGACACATGATTGAAATCAAATTGAAGTACTTGGTTTGATTTTGAAGAAGAGACTGAAATTGTTTAAATTTAGATTATATGTATTGTAACTCATATCGTCTGAAACATTAAGCAATTCATCAAAGAGCCTTTGCATTAACGATACCCTTCGTTCAGCGGAATGTTCCATTATTTCTAGATTACTTATCTCTAAGATCCTACCAGCTGCGCCAATTGAGTAAACCACAATCGGAGAGTTTATAAAAATAACTTTATTTAACTGACAGAGTGACAGTGAAGATAATATTGTCAAAGGCCTTGTTTACGGAGATGCGGGGCGTCGCGTTGGGCGGTCCGGCCCGCACTGACTTCAAACATATGGCGTTGTATGAGAGCGTTTACGGAGAAGCGATTTTACACGCGTTTGCATGAAATGCAGGCGGTCGCACCCAACGTTTATCGCGGCGGCGCACGCGGTGTTGAGTTTCTGTAATTCTCCGTTCAGGGTAAAACATAACAACACCCGCGGCATCGCACGCCCCAGTATGAGCATACGGCGATACCCGCTACGCTACACGCTAGAAGTTCCGCCGCGGCCGCAGTGGCGGACACCGCTACTCTTCACGCCCCGCGTCTCCATAAACAACATCGTTGCCATATGTTTGTATTTAAGCGTATGATGACGCTGGCCGCTACACGCACCGCCTCTCTGTAAACAGAAAAAACGTCCGACGCGCCGCGAGACGCAACGCTGCACGCGACGCCCGTCTCCGTAAACGAGCACTTAATCCTAAAGATACAAGGCACTTATAGCTGAGTTATGCTAAGATGACAATTGTTGTGTGACGAAAATGTCCTACATTATTATTACTTACTCACTAGATTTGGAAGAAGCTACACTGCTGACAAAGCTAATTATAGTAGGGTTACCACACTTAACTCGCGTTTCACCTGTTTCAGTCTGTCGCTCCGAAAGTTGCACCCTGATGACTCGTGGCATGCTCTAAACAACTTCTGTCATTCATTTTCTCCGTAGTTGCAAGACGCATGTCGCTTGAGCATGTAGCTCGCGGCCAGGAGTTATTCTTATATCAATGGACGCGTCTGTAAGCTTGCTTTGTTCCCAAAACGTCTTTTTTTTTTTTGATGTTGCCTCACACTAGGAATTTCTCCTGTATCGTGGGTGCGTTTACAAACATTTAAACTCACGTACACGAACAGCCAGACCCGGAACAACTACTTGCCAGGCTTAACATGCCAGGGCGCGCACGACTTGTATTCGACACTTCTACCTACCAGTACCCCAAGTGTAAGTTTGCAAGACAGTAAACGTAACTAGCGCGTTGGCGTTAAGATTTTTATTCTCACCCTTATAGTCTTAGCATTATGATCTATCCGTCAAATTTTAACGCAAACGAAATAGTTACGTTTACTCTCTTGCAAACTTACACTTGTGGTACTGTTGTACAAGTAGTAATGCTTGCGTGCACCTCTTCGTCGCCTTACGAGCAATTTTAATAAGAATTTCTGCAGTTTGGATCTGTTTGCTTTACCACAAGGAAAGTTTAGACTCATGTTACTTGTCTTTGAAAAAATAATGAGACACTATTGTTCCACTTATGCGGCACTACTGGCAGATTTATGTTATGTTGATACTATGCTATGGACATTAATATTCCTTTTTAGGGTTCCGTACCTTATTAGGAAAAAACGGAACCCTTATAGGATCACTTCGTAGTCCGTCTGTCAGTCTGTCAAGACCCTTTTCCTCAGGAACGCGTAGAGGTATCAAGTTGAAATTAATACCAAGTACGTAAGTCTATGGTCCCTTGAAGCTCTAATCAAGCTTCCAAGTCAACGCAATAAAAAAATACGGCGATATAAGTGATATTATTTTGACATATTTCGATACTCGCAAAATAAATCAAAACCTATAGGGTACTTCCCGTTGACCTAGAATCATGAAATTTGGCAAGAAGCAAGGCCTCACAGCACAAGTATAGGGAAAGTTGTCTCATTGTGTATCTGTGGAGAACGTGTTTGATTTCACATTTGTATAATTTCTGTATCCTATATTTTTGTTATTCCTAATATGTAATTGTTTGTTTTCCCGAATAAATAAAATAAAATAAAAAAACAAGCTTGCAAACATAAAGGGGCTGGTCCATTGGTATGTAGGATGTACAAGGAATGGGGATGCGTTATGCACGTTAGTTGTCAAAAATCAAAATCAAAATCAAAAGTCATTTATTCAAACTAGGCTGAGAATCAGCACTTTTCGAACGTCAAAAATTACATAAGACAGTCCCCCAAAAACGCCCACCCTTCACCACTTCCTAGTGCTTTAGCTGGGAAGAAGAAGTGGCGCAACAAACTCCCCAGCAGCACAGCTGTCTGTTGTGTGGGTCTGTGTGTAGCTGCGTGTATCACTATAGTATAAGCTGTCCTTTCACTCAACTACGAAACTGTGCTTTGTGGGCTACATATTCGAACCGGAGCCGAATGTGACCATTGCGTCATCAGACCATACACTCATGGGTAACGTATTCGTGTGCTGTAGTGGATGATCCTACCTAAATGTTCATGCAAATCCGGTGACACACAATTTCCGGTGACCGGTGCTTTTAAACCGCAAAATAAATACTAATATGTAAACTCATGGAAAGTAATTCTTAAGCAAACTGACTATCAACTTAAATTGTCGGTATATTCTTTGACAGTTGTATGAAAAGGCTAAAATACAGCAAATTGACGTAAAGTTTCAACTTGCTAAACAATTAATTTTCCTAACTGTAGTACAGGTAAGGAAGAACACGAGGACTTTAACTAAACTCTTATTTTCAGACACGCCGTCCGACACAATTACTGGAGGATACGGAATAACGACACGAAACAAACATCAAAACTTTGATACTATTATTTACAATACGTTTATGATTTACATTTTAAAGTTCAAATGTTTACATTTCAGAATATCAGACAAAATAAGAGAAGGTTTTTGATTGCTCAAGCCAGAACTGCGGAATAAATGGAACATTAATGAGTGTCCCCGAAATATAAGAGCATATTAATATAATATCATGTATGAAGGGCTTTATTTACCTTCATTATAAATGTCCAATATTAAATAAACCGCCAATGTCCGACCTGTAGCCGTAATAAATTGTCTATTTCAAAGCGATAACATCAGCACTTGCACATTTGCCCAAACTGTATTATTTACGTTACGGATGGTCGAGTATCACAATAAATGGTTTTAAAATGACGGCTATTATTGTTTCGGTAATATTTATTTACATTTACAAATTATGGGTACTTACTACTTATATCATGGTTTGACTTCAATGCTGTAATGCCTTTTATTCCTCAAAAATGCTCCAAAAATGCTCTGAATCACGGAGCTCTGAATTAGATTTTTTTTGTTGTTAAGTATCGGCAGAAATTGCGTCGTCTAGAAAATTAAGAAGGTATTTCAAAGAGGTCCTTATTATTCGTATACAGATACGAAACTTATTACAAAATTAGTACTTTCCCATACCAATAAAATCTTGTCTATTAGGGCAATATTTTTTGCAACACAATAAAAGTTCCTTCCAATTCCTAACAACGATAAAATTGTATCAATATATCCGTCCAATTCGTTCTACTGTTACACTTCAATTCATTAGAACTAACCCAATTGTTGAGGGCTCCTATTAGTTCGCGATGGGCTCGCTAAAACAATTCACAGCATCCGGCCCACCGTCCATTAAAGATGGCGGCCGTTGCACCGGGAGCCGGGAGATAGTAGCTTTTATTAAAATACTGACGCTAGGAAAATATGAAAGGAAAATTCTTAGAAATTGTACGTTTTGTATTGGTAGAAGATATTCGAAGAACGGATCACTTTTTTAAACTATTTCTCCACAATCATTAACTAAATGAAATGTATGGAATCAATATTAATAAAATATACAAACCTGGGGCCGAGTTATGAGGGACGCCATAAAACATGCATCATATTTGAACACTATACGACAGCTAACAGGGGAAGTACCAATAATTGGACTAAGCTATTACGCTAAAAACGCGTTTATCATAATTATAGCTAGATATACTTAGAATGAATTACGGTCAAAAGTAGAAAATTTGGATACATAAAATGTTCCCATTGCTGCGACACAGGCCTCCTCTTTTCGAGAGGGAGTGGGCTGTAAATTTACCAGGCCCAGTGCGGGTTGGTAGATGTCACATGTCTTCGATTTTTTTTAGTTCTAGAACATTTCACAAGTTTCCTCCAATGTTTTCCTTCACTGTTTTGAGAGCAGTGGTGATGAAATTATTTTACTAAGCATCTACCTGAGTTCGCCACGACCTAAAAAATTTGGATAAATCATTATGAATTCAAGAATTTAGCGTTTACAATAAAAGAAAACGTAGCTGCTTGAAAGAAGCAGCTGTTTTGAAGTCACGTCAGCGTGGTTTCGAAAATTACCTAGGTTTTTTTTTCTTATCTAGAGCAAAGACTTTTGCATTCGTGAAAAAGTATAACAATTCTCAGATCCTTTCTTAGCAAAAAAAATTAAAGAAATTCTCCTTACAATAGGGTCGTAGTATTTTTAGGGTTCAGTACCCAAAGGGTAAAACGGGAACCCTATTACTAAGGCTCCGCCGTCTGTCTGTCTGTCTGTCCGTCTGTCACCAGGCTGTATCTCATGAACCGTGATAGTTAGACAGTAAAACGGTTGAAATTTTCACAGGTGATGTATTTCTGTTGCCACTATAACAAAAAATACTAAAAAACAGAATAAAATAAATATTTAAGGGGCTTCCATACAGCAAACGTGATTTTTTTTGCTCGTTTTTGCTCGATATTGATAACGGCAACAGGTAGGTAAGACACTTGAAATATTCACAGAATATTTAGTTATATATACACTTTAAAAATAAATAATTTAATTAAAATAAAACAAATATTTAAGGGGGCTCTCATACAACAAACGTGATTTTTTTGCCATTTTAATATATTAGATAATGGTGCGGAACCCTTCGTGCGCGAGTCCGACTCGCACTTAGCTGTTTTTTTTCTACTAAACGACTTCAAAACCTACTGGAGGCTAAATAAAGTTGTCTGAATCTTATGGCGAATAATTCTGGGCACGTAGGAACATGACAGCGATTTCTTTGAAATTCTATTCGGCTCTACTATGTGCTGTGACTCCTTAATAGTAACTTTTCGTTATGTGTAACCTGAGGGGCAATTCTACTAATTTTAAGAACGTTCACAGTCTGATCTCAGTCTCAATCTGTCAAAAATACCTCGTATTTCCCTACATTTTGACAATTTTTTGACGTTTGTTTGTCGCCAAGATGAGATTGCGACTAGATTTTGAACGTTTTAAATTACGAGAATTGGACTTCAGTTCTTTTACGTTTTTTAAAAGAAATGATCGAGGCCATGACAGTGTGTCTGTTTTACTTGTTCGATGACGTATGTACGAGTATGTTTACTGGTGAAGTTTATTTGTTTATTTTATTATTTATGTAACTACACACAGTAAAACACGACACAGTTATAATTTTAGTTGTTTTTTTTTTTTCTATGATTTTCTTTGTGCTCATTGAATTTGGGTTTAACTGTCTTATCATTAATGAATAATCTTTACTTGCATAAAGCTATATATTTCTGTAGTTTGTGATTAAAGTATTGTATACTTACACTTTATTTGTCAAAGTCGAAAAATATTTCTGCTTCGAACCATTTTCTTAATCTCTTCACAATACAGGGTGTTAAATAAATTGCGTGTCATTGCTTAGTGGTAGGTTCAGTATCGATAAAGGAAAAAAATAAAAAACATAAAATCAAAATATAAATATTAAAAAAATATTGCAAGAGCAACCTAATTTAGAACTACCTATTTTCCCGCAGTGTTTGAAGACTAGGGTCTTCAACCAATGCGTCCTGCCCGTTATGACATACGGTGCCGAAACGTGGACACTAACAGTCGGGCTGGTCCACAAATTTAAGGTCACTCAGCGTGCTATGGAGCGGGCTATGCTCGGAGTTTCTTTGAAGGATAAGATCAGGAATGAAGTTATTCGGAAGAGAACCGGAGTTACCGACATAGCCTGCAGACTAAGCAAGCTGAAGTGGCAGTGGGCTGGCCATGTTTGTCGAAGGACCGATGGCCGGTGGAGCAAACGAGTCCTGGAGTAGAGACCGCGTATCGGCAAGTGTAGTGTGGGTAGCCCCCTAGCTAGATGGACCAACGACCTTAAAAAGGTGGCTGGGACAGACTGGATGCGGAAAGCGGAGGACAGGGTATTGTGGCGCAGCCTGGGAGAGGCCTATGTCCAGCAGTGGACTGCTATAGGCTGAGTTGATTGATTGAACCTAATTTAGTACTACCTATTTACCAACGCGTTCGATAGTAGGTAAGTAATTAAAGCATTTAAACAAATAAAATAATTTTAATTCTAAACGATTGCTATTTTAAGTTAGTAGGTACTAAATTAAGTTGATCTTGCAATACTTTTTTTATTTTTTTGAATAATTTTTGTTTATTTTTCCTGGGTTCCTTTATCGATACTGAACCTCCCCTAAGCTATGGCACGCAATTTCTTTAACAACCTGTATAATCAACAATTTATTACAATTAAATACAACAAAGAAGATAACAAACAAGCACAAAATTCCACCCAGTGACTTACTTATCCTGCAGACTGCACGCATTAGGTCGTTAACCGTCTGCACCTTAATAAAGATAAGGCCTCCACTAATAATTGCAGGGGCGCCTTAATGGACATTAAAGCCTGACTCAGATCCTCTAAACTGAAAATTAGAACACGTGCTAGCTAAATAATATTTTAATTAAAGAGATTAGAGCAGATTACGGAAAGTTGTTCTATGATTTTGAATGGATATTGCCGTGTGAATAGGAATGTAAGCTCTGGAAAATGTGTGAAATAGTTTACATGTAGAATTGTATAACTTATAGCGTTTAGAATAATATTAGCTTTTCCGTATTAAGGGCGGCCAACCCGACATACTTTTCATACAAACGCTCGTACGTAATTATGGCGTTGTAACACACCTTTCTTTGAAATTTTTGAACTAATAGGTATCTTGTGCACTATATCTAGGTTTCTATGCAAGCAGAAAATATTTTTTTTGAAAAACAAAGTCAGTATAAGCCTGCAAAAAATTACATTTATACATTTATTACTGTTACAACAATTGATGAACGGTGTCGTTCTACCGCTGCAATAATTTATGTAGATGGGTGTGTGTGCATGTTGTGGAAGGTAAGTATTGTGTGGGAGTGTGTGTATGTGTGATAAGGTGAGGTGGGTGGAGGGTGCGTGCGCGCATGTTTTAATGTGTGTAATAGTAAGTAATTTCATGAGTACTTCCACCCCTTCAAATAATGATTCCAAAAATCAGCCTGATAATAAATTATATTAGAATTTATTCAAATGTAAAATATGTAAATATAAACCATAATATAGGTACCATTGTTTGTGGATATTAGTCAATACCACTATACAGGCTGTTTGTTTCAAATTTAGAACGAAATGTTATATTCATTTTCATAATATTACCATTAAATTAGCCAAAAATATATTTTAAAAAATACAAATGCTCAATTCTATTTTAAGAGGGGCCTTCCCGGTCCGTCTATCATCAACGCGAGCATGGTCGAAAACTATTAACAAACGAGTGAGAACGCGATAACATTGAACGAAAAATAGTGTGCGGAAATTTCATAAAACTTGTTCCAGGAAATACCTGTTTTTGAGTAAGCCTTACCATTTTGTGAAATAAATGTTGGTTATTTAGAATCTCCATTACATTTGCAAGGTTTCTATCGTAATTTTGTCTTAACATTTACAATTTATGAGTACATTATGAATGGTCAAAGTTCAGGCAAAATTTGTGCAAAAATGTATTTTAAATGAAAAATGATAAAAAACAATCCCAAACATAGACTGAGTGAGTAAGAGGACGTTATCAACCGATTATAAGTGGGTAAATAACCTAATTTACCGTCTTGTAATTCTAACTAAAAAGTGTAAAATAAAATAAAAAATTAAATACCGGACTGCGTAAAAAGTGAACTTTAAAAAAGAAGGAAACAAGATTTTACTTTAAACAATCTCATGCAGTCGGAGGCATCTTCTTAAATTAACAATAAATACCTATTGTCTCCGACTGCATGAGATTGTTTAATTAAAGTAAAATCTTGTTTCCATCTTATTTAAAGTTAACTTTTTACGCAGTCGGGTATTTTTATTTCTTTAATTTACTTTTTTTAACTGCCCCTCTATACCAATAGATGATTTATGATAATAAAGTACCTATAGATCTATAGGATACCAATTAGCCTACTATGATGAAACAAGCCCTTAACTAGAAGAAAAAAGAAGAAAGAAAATACGTTTATTTGCGGTAAACATAACGCAAAGAAATAAAAACACAAACACGAAATAACAAGTTGAGGGAAAATATGCGTCATATTCACGCAAAACGGCCATCGCTAAGCATAATGCTGCGACCCTATGCTAGACAGAGCCCCAGCGCTGGTTTTCAGCGACAGCCTACTAGGTGAACGTTTGACAGAAATTGTCTCTTGCGCTTTGTATGCGTCGCTGTATTAGTCTACAATCAGGATTGTGTAATTGCTAATCTAGCTTGTAGATTGAAGGCGACAAATTACATTGGCGAAACGTCTGGATTCTGAGACGTTGTTTAATAAAGGGTTAGTGTCAGTCCAGAGGCCCTAGCAATGTTCTAACTGAAATAAATCATTCAATTTTGACTTTATTTACTTGGTTTTCCGTGTAGTGCTGGACGTATTGAAATAGCACCATCCTATTTCTTCCCGTGGGCGGCGTAAAAGGCGACTAAGGGACTTACTAGAGACTGAGCAGCAGCGTTCTCTATGCATTTTAACACCAGACTTGGATCGCCAACCCGCCTGACAAGCGTGGCGATTATGGCAACAAAATCCCCTTGGGGGATAGGTCCAGCAGTGGACGTCTTTCGGCTGAAATGATGATGATGATGACTTGGTTTTAGACTATCTGTGGGCCTAGCATGAACGCATGAAGTAAACTTAACGTAACTACGAACGATTTTTTAATAGAAAATACATTTATAATCCTACTAGCTGCGCCCCGCGAATTCACCCGCGTAAGTCTCGATCCCGTGGGAATATCGGGATAAAAAGTAGCCTATGTCTTAATCCAGGGTGTCAGCTACCTCCATACAAAATTTTATCAAAATTGGTCCAGCCGTTTGAGCGTGAAGAAATAACAAACATACACACACACACTCACAAACTTTCGCCTTTATAATAGTGTGATGTGATAGCATCTTCGACAAGCACAGTTAGTATCACGCATGGATAAGAATAAAGTCACTAAAAAAACAAATATTAGATGCGTAACGAGAATTGTTAATTAAAATCGTTCGATTTTACGTTACGTAAGTATAGGAACTTCGCTTCATGCTAGGCCCACAGACAGTCAGAAAACCAACTAAATACGGTAAAAATCTAGTGATTTATGTCAATTAAAATATTAAACATAGACTTGCCCATTGTACAATATAATATCCTATAGAGAATAATGTGAATATGACTGCACTATAGGTAGGTACACCTCTGCCTTACCCTTCGGGGAATACAGGCCTGATGTTATGTTATGGAAATAATGATAACGATATTAATAGCGTAACGAGTCGAAAGAGTAAAATAAATTAAATTATTATTCAAAACCGGCGCAAGCCACACGCTGTGAACTGCACTATAATAACGTTTCATGCAATCCTGTATTTACTGTAAAAGCACACACAATTTTATACGAAACTGCAAGAGTGTGCCGTAGGAAACCTGCATACGAATAAAATAATAGTCATAATAATACCGTTCAGCCAACATGCACTCATATCGCTGTGGGTTCGTACCTACAGAAATATTGACATTATTTTTCTGTTTCATAGCCCTCATTAAAAAATGCAAAGCTTTGTGTTTCTGAAGTATCACCTTACTAGCTAAGAACACATCACTATCATAGGTATTTATACGACCTTACTATGCGCTTTTTCTTGTCTCCTATCGGCTAGAACAATATATAAGCATAGCATATGCCGTGGTAAAGTTATCGGTCAGTCAGCAAGAAAGTATTTCTACTCATCAAGATTTTTTTATTACCCCAAAAGGCAAATGATCTAAACAAAAAAATTGCCATATCGATATAGTTTGTGGTAGCGGAAAAAATATATAATTTATTCTTGAACATATTTCTCAGAACTTAGTTGTTACTAAATCACGTTTAGACAAAAAAATCTCGGTTATAAATTAACGGTAAACTAACCTTTTACTTTGAGTTCTAATCCAAAATACCTGTATTAAATATTAACGTACGGTTGGTATTTAATTAATAACAAGAACGTCTCATTTGAATTCAGAACTTGGTTGTTTTTTATTTTCGATTACTCAACTAATTTTTGAGTAAATAGATAATTCCTTCATATTTTTCCAAAAAATACAAGCGTTGTGTCATCGCGCTTCTCGTTCTTTTGTATGCAGTCTGACAGTGACCGCGCTTTAGCTGTTGTCTGCATCTTAAAGGGGTCGTTCACGGCCTCGAGCGATGTGACAAGCGACATGTCTTGCGTCAAGCGACACGCGCGCGAGTCACCTGTTTCCATCCGTCCGTCGCTCCGCAAGACGCGTCTCGGTGACTCGTGGAGTCATGGCATGCTCTAAATCTCTCTAAACAACTTCTTTCATTTGTTTTCTCCACAGTCGCTGTCGCAAGACGCGTGGCGATTGAGCGTATAGCTCGTGACCACAAGGTAATGCTCTTTCCAACAAATATTCTGCTCCGCAGATTTATCCTAAATACAATGTTAACGAGGTTTTAAACAAATTCTTTCATCTTCACGTAAACTAGTTACGGTTTGCGGCCATTCTTAAAGCTCGCACATTGTGGCGCGCACTTCTTCAAATTGAATTTACTCTTAGACAGGATTTGGTGCACGAGACCACAAAGAAAATCGTTTTTCTCTCATTTAACGTCGACTCTGGTTGAAGAAAAATATGTTGGGAAAATGTTAGTTACTTGGTTAATGAATCGGATATTTTTTTTTAAGGGGAATTTATACATTTTCAGATTACACCTTCTGATTACACTTTTACACAAGGAAGTGTAAAAATGGTGAATGGCTGAATCCATAAAAAGAATCTTGTAAATCTTCGTGTTTCTCATTTATTTTATTTGTCATCGATATAAATTCTCTTAACGGTATGAACCCATCGCTCAAAATATTATAATGGAAATACATTTTACGTGAAAGATCCTCGTTAGTGCCTTCTACGAAATTATAATGAGCCCGTATCATTTTTAATCCGCGAACAAAACTTATAGAAATTAAACACATTACCTTCCTTTTGGGGCATTCCTGTAAAAACTGCCGAATACGCCATGCAATGTGGTAGTCACACATTGAATGAAACAATTGAATGTAGATTTGGTAGAATTATAGTAGAGGGTAGTCTGATAACCACGCTTAAATTATGAATGTGGAAGTAATCTTCACCGTCTCTGTCTATTTAGTATGTTTCACAGCTGAACTACAAAACCTACAGATAAAATTTATCACAGAGCTGCCTTAGTAACCAGAGAAGTCTGTTATCACTTTTATCCTAGATAATTAAAAACTTTAAACTCGCGAGGAGCCGTAGGGCACATATTTTATATAAATATAATATTCTAGTGCGACGGCATAAATGCGAACGAGATATGTACAAAGGCGTCGCCATCTTTTCACAAGATTCTAAAGATGTATGTGTCTGTAACATTCCTCTTTGTGGACGCCGCTGGACGCTGGGACCATGAAATTGAAGCATTCATACACTTCGTTAGGTTCATGTAATGTGTAGGTAAAAAGAAACGAATAGAATAGAATACTTTTATTTTCAGACAAAGTCCATACAGTTAGTAACAATTTTATTTAACATCTAGAAATGTTTCGTCCTTCCAATTATAGTTAACAAATGTGTAAGAATTATTACTATTATACTACACAATTTTAATATGAATGCTCAATCTTGACATGTTAATTTTATTTTATTTTTATTTCTTCAAACGTCATTAATTTTCTCTATATTATTTTTATCCTGTTTAAACCTAGTTATATGTGCATGCTGTGGTCTCTTGTAATTAAAGGAGCACACGTACAAGAACTTTTTATTATTATTGTGATTTATATTGTATAATAATAATTGTGTATCCTTTGTTGGAGATCCTAAATAAATAAATAAATAGTTAGTAGGTACAGACATATATTAACATAATACAATTAAAATTAAAATTCAGCATGGAGCTGCATCACCTCCGCAACATTGGGGGATCCCACCGATCTCCGAACACACTGAGAATACTGTTGGTGCTGCCGCGAACACTCGACATCAGGGATGCACATCTTTTTCTAATAATGGCGGCAAAACCATCAATGCTATTATCCGCAAACATACTTGACGCGGTACAACGCCCCGTGCGGCACTCTCAGTGCATATTGAACGCGTAGGTCGCTGTATGCTCGCTGAGTGAAGTTGACCCACAGGCTGCACGTATAGAAGAAGGAGTAAGCTTTGAAAAGCGTTACTTTAACTGCCTTCGTAAATCGTGCAAACCTGTGGGCCAGCATGTTACAACGGACACCCAGCGACCTACGCTCCTTAATCAGTACGTTCCTAATGTTTTACATTTAGGATTTTTTCTGAATATTGCTTGTATAATACTTTTAATAAATAAGGGGGAAAAACGTAAAGGAAGGAATTTAGTTTGTAAAAACGTTCAGTTACAATTTGGCTGAAAAGGAGCAGTTTAAAAACGGACCGTAATAAAGAAGCCAAATAATATTATTAAAAAATCAATAAGGGAAAACCATATCTTACAAAACAAAACGGTTTATTTAAGTATAACGAGGCTTTCCACACTTTTCACTGCTAAAAAAAAATTACTGCCAACCCATACACAAATTCTAAAAGAAATAAATACATTTTTAAAAACAGAATGGTATTTTTATCCAAATTCCAAGGAGTCCTTGTTCAAATCCCTGGTAACCCAGCAGGATAGGAGGTCTGTGATAAATGCGAATTCCCGCCACGGTCGGCTTGGCCGCGTGTCGGCCATCTTTCTTATCGTATTATTGAGTAAAATTCGGAGCGGTGGAAATATGCCGCGTACGTTCCGACGTGGGGTTTGATTCAAGGTACGTTACTCGAGAATCCATGTAGGCGTACGTACGTAGTGGGACATTTTTTGTAATAAATTGGCTTTTCATTTTTATTGATTTCTTTTTCATGAAAATGTGTTCTGGGCTTTACCAGCAAATGTAAATATTATTATCCTTAGGATTGCGTGCGATTTCAAGCACTTGAAAATATGTATGTTTAGACTTTTTGTCTTAGGTACAGGTGCCAACACTTCAAGCTACTACAATCTGTCAAATTTCTTTAACAGATTTTCAACTTTATCGTTAAGATTCAAGGTTGATTGGGAAAATTGGCAGTTTCGGGTAGCTTGACCTGCTGGCGTCTGTACATCGCCAAAACGTAGAAAAGTTAAAAAAAAAAATCATTTATTCAAACTAGGCTAAGCCGTACTTTTATAACTTTAAAATTACATGAGACAGTCCCCCAAAACGACAAGGCGCTCGTGGCTCGTGGAGTAATAACAGCCGCACGGGTCGATCCATCAGGTCAAGCTACGCTTACCGGAATTTGGTCCGTGGATGGGTGACTATCTTTACATACCGAGACTCCTCCATGCCTCGGAAAGCACAGACAGTCGTTAGGGGTCGTCAGAAGCCCACAATTCTGACAACCAGTCTTAACAATGGGTATCGTATTACCCAGTAACTGGGTTGTGGAGGACAGCTAGGCAGTCGCTCCGTGTAAAATACTGGTATTCAGCTGCATCCAGTTAGACTGGAAGCCGACCCCAATATTGTTGGGAAAAGGCTAGGCAGATTGATTGAGTCCCCCAAAACGCCCGCCCTTCACCACTCCCTAGTGTTTTAGCTGGGAAGAAGATGTGACGCAACAAACTCCGCAGCAGCACAGCTGTCTGTTCAGTTTGAAGAACTTGATTCTATACAATAGTAAGTAATTAACATTGCGAAACACAAAACATTAAATTATTTTCCCTATGTCAACTAGCACACGCCAACATATCAACAAAAACATTGAAAAATATACTCTAGTAGAAATAAAAACATAAACAGAACGTAATACCTAAATAAAAGCCTCCAGACGTACGTGGCGTGCCCACTTAAATTATGCAATTCTGGATTACGGTCATATAGCTGTAACTGGAAACAGGGCTTGAATCCGGTTAATTTTAATATCCGAAGATACAAAATATTTTTGATACAATTAATATTAGCTTCAAAGATTGCTTTATAATATTAAGTTCAGCATTGATTTTGTAACAAAATATTATGAACTATGACAAAAACCTTTATAATAACGGTTAAGGTTACATATAAAATTAACCGCATTGATTACTTAAATCAATGCTCATTTCTTTTCTGTAAGTGAATCAGCATTTACTTCGCAATTATATACTTAAAGGCTGACTTTATAATTTTTCCAACGCATCTTTATTTCCTTTTTAAAAACCTTCTGTTATTAATACCGACTTTTCTTCACAAGCGCCATTTTTCTCGGCTGCCAACATCCTTAATGATAAGTCTATTGTGTTTAAAGAAAGTATACTTAATTAAACTTTACTCCGCTTCATTACCTTGGCTCAGCTCTAATAGCCCACCTCTATCGTACAGCGCTAGATAATGCAACTGTTACTTAGCCTCCATTCGCACGGCCGCCTTTTTTAAAGCGGCGTTAGTAAAATGCGAACTGAATTTTCAACACTCAGCGCTAAGCCGAACGTTGATAATCCAAAGAGCGCATCCCTAGCGCGTTAAAAAGCGCACCATAAGCCGGGTCCGCTGCGCCATGTTTTAATAACACGAAAACATGGCGAAGCGGACCCGACTTTAGACTTTCAACACTCAGCGCCAAGCTGATCTGTAATCCAGTGCCCGGTAAAAAACCGTCGCGTTAAAAAAGCGCTCGTGCGTACGTGGGCTAACGTTTTTATAGATCATTATTACTTTGTGAAAACAAGACCGGATTTATAAACATGGATTTTATACAGAAATACTGTCGGAAAACGCAGTGGAATGAAACTCCTTTAGACTTACTGCGTCGCATTGCATCGCCCGCCCGCACTATTACTTCATTTTTGCTTAGCGTACTTTCTGACTTTTTCTTGCTCGACTTCCAAGGATCGTAGCGTGATGTTAAATAGCCTCCTTCCTCAATAATTGGGCTATCAAAAGATTTTTTTAAATCCGACTGGTATTTTTTTTAATCACTTTTTTGTACTTACTTTTTTGCTACATTTTTTATTCTTATTGATTTTAATCACCAATAAGAATAAAAAATGTAGCCTGTTGCTTTGTTTAATTAGCTAAGCCTTCCATATTAATAAATATCTTACAAGAGAATAATGTGCATATAATCCTCATACATTATATCGACAGATATACGAAATCTATCACCATACACAAATTTTCCTAACGAGGGTACGACTGGTAATACTGTACGACAACCTAACCTAATTATCGAGTCAAAAGGACTAACAAAGTGTATTCAATTACAACTCCTATTTTCATTCGGAAACTTTTAAAAACATCGAGGAGCTTCGACCTCTTTAATTACTGACATAAAGCAGTAATTAGTGTTGCTAGTTCTTTTAGAAAAAAAAAGGAATTATGTGCAAGGAAAATCAAGAGCATTCGAGAGGAAAATCGAATCATGATTGTTTAAGATTTTTTTTTCAGTATAGGTACGCTCATAAAGCGTAGTCCCTATTTATTACTGTCGACAAATGTTACAAAATAAATTGACTTCAAATAAAATGGTGAATGAAAGAAGTAATCTAAAGTTCCGCGAAGCATAAAAGCAGAAGCTACACTAGAGCTTTTCAGGCAGGAACAAGGCACTCGTAGCGAGCAGAAACTGTGAATGCCCCGAAATTCAAACCGGTATCGCGGAATCCCGCAAAAATAAACACACTTGGCAACACTAGGGTTGATATATAGTCGGTAATCCGAAATTCCTGTGCATGTATACTTCAGTTTTTATTGAGTTATTATCTCCGGTAACGACTGAATTTATTTTATGGACGCAACGGCTTCGCAACTGTTCAACTATTTGACGAATGGCTCCGTTCATTTTTATTGCATTTAAACATTGTTGTTTATTCATACGAATTACATACAGGTAAATAAATTCTCGAATTGTTCATCAAACAATATGGATGAACTGATTCGATGGGAAGATTATTTTAAATATCGGTTAAATGTTAAATTCTTCACGGTGTACATTTTGTTGTTTTAATAGCAAACCATTTTATTAATAAATGTTTTACACAATGAGGCTTTAATTAAAATCGTTCCACGTAAAAATACCAAATGAGTACAAACACTGCGTCGCTGAAATAATTGTCCACGCACAGAATGCCAGTGAGTTGCCATCAACAAAAAACACTTTACACAATTGCCTCGCTGTAAAAGAGCAACAGCGTAAATAATTTAATACAAATCTGTTATCTAAACAATGACATAAATTACGTATCTCTTCAAATCACCGTAAGATAAGGGCTGTAAGCACTATCTGATGTAATTTCATCTCAGAAGGGTGACCATAGGAGAAGTAAATTGAGTAGGGCGCACCCCGTAGCGCTAACTCAGATTTATGTACCCAAGTTGTATGTACTCGGCTTTATACTTGCACTTATTGAATTGTGTATGTTGAAGAAAATGGAAAAGTTTTTCTGACAGGTTTTTATAAGTTTTGGGAACAAATTGTTCACGTTGTAGTTCAAACTTGTAGGTATAGGTAAGCGTTAAAAGTGTTAGGAAAAAACTTTGATATTTACGAATTCATGTTGCACGAATTGTGACAAGAAAATTGAAAATATTTGAATTTAAATAACAAATGAGCTTTCTTGTTTTATTTGTAAAGTGTAGTGAAAATTAAGCAAATAAAATCCAAGCAAGAGGAAAGCGTGCGGTTACTAAATGCATTTTATGTTTTCTAATTTACATTAATGATCTGCAGTACATATTTCTGTAAGGACTGTTTTTATTAAATTTACTCCAGTTTTAAAATGACGTAACAGCTAAAAACATTAATTCACCTCTCCCAGTCCTTCAAAAGATAAATAATAAAAACTCATAATGCAGTGCGTAAAACGGACGAACATTTTAAAAACAGAGTTTAATTTAAAAGTGGGGAAAAGATAAGAATGGTGTGTTATTTATGGCGTCATTATGGCAGAAATTAAATGAAAAATGCCCCAGAGCCAACATTACGTCCACATGTAACGAAGCTCTGGGCTTCAATAATGAAAATCTGAATCCTTGTAGTAATCTCTGGGAATTCTTAAATGTGCGTTCTTAATATGCTACTGGTTTGCATATTTTTTCAAAACTTATTTGCAAAGAAAGCCATTATATTTCTTATTTCTTAGAAAATAAAAACGTTTTGTGAGAAAATATTCTTTTCGTTTTGTTATTTTCTCCTGATAATAAAGTATGTTGAAAGCAGAATCATTATGATGCTATTGGGTAATTCTAAAACCTCAAACTTGTGTATACACAGATAGTTAATCATAACTATAAACATACGTACATATTAAATTCCTCAAACACCCACTTATCTAGTGTCCTTAGCGAACTATTCTGTAAACTCAGCAAGTTCAAAGTACGTAAGTCATAAATCTTGATGACATGGGCCTTTCCGCATGTATGGCGAAATGTCCCTTTTAATCACTTCACAGTTAGGTGCCTATAATGCCTTTGTCAACTAACATTAAGATGTGCCTCGGAAAGTACGTTAAGCCGTTGGTCGCGGCTGTTTATTGTAGATCTTTGACTGGTGTTACGGGTCGTCAGAAGCCCCAAAGTCTGACAACCAGTCTTACCAATGGGTTGTGGAGGTCAGTTAATAATATAATAAAAGTTTATTCAGGTAAAAAGGTAAAATACTAAATACAAATTTGCTGAAATCTACGTAAAATTCTATTGTGTCTGAACTAGGTTATCCTGTGTTTCAGGCGTGGCAAGGCATAATATTTCTAAATAATCACATTAATTATAAAAATCTAGTCATCGAATAGGTATTTAAAAAGGTGTAAATAGTACAAAAATCCTACTTGCTAAAATACTTAGCTAAACTTAATTAGTACAAATACAACTAATTTATTTAAGTACAACTAATAACTTCTCTGTATCTTCATAGGACATACTTTGAAGAGCTTCCTTTAGAGTTCTTTTGCAATTATTATAATTAAGAGAATAAATTTTGGCTCTTGCATTTAGTCTGTTATAAAGTAATGGTCCTAGGAAGACAAAAAATTTGGCTGCCAAAGCATATTTTGTACTTTTTGTAGGGCAAACTTAGGCAGTCGCTCCATATAAAATGGCACGGTTGGCGCAGTGGTTAAGCGATTGAATGCTGCGCTGCGTGTCGCGGGTTCGATTCCCGCACGGAACAAATATTTGTATGACATATAAGTAGTTGTTCCGGGTCTGTCTGTTTGTGTATGTGAGTTTAAATGTTTGTAAACGCACCCACGATACAGGAGAAATTCCTAGTGTGGGGCAACGTTTAAAAAAAAAAAAAAACCGTATTCAGCTGCTTTCTCTTCTTTGCTAGTGTGGCTTTCTATTTTAACAACCTGGTGGCGGTCTTTCAGATAGCTGCGGAAGATGTCGTGCGCAATACCGCGTTATGAAATAAATTCAGGATGTAAAGTCTACCCAAAGAATAAAAAACCAGCCAAGTGCGAGTCGGACTCGCGCACGAAGGGTTCCATACCATTATCTATAAAAAAGGCAAAAAATTCACGTTTGTTGTATGGGAGGCCCCCTTAAATATTTTTTTTATTTTAATTTAATTATTTATTTTTTAAAGTGAATATATAACTAAATATTCTGTAAATATTTCAAGCGTCTACCTGTTGCCGTTATCAATATCGAGCAAAACCGAGCAAAAAAATCACGTTTGTTGTATGGGAGCCCCCTTAAATATTTATTTTATTCTGTTTTTTAGTATTTTTTGTTATAGCGGCAACAGAAATTCATCATCTGTGAAAATTTCAACTGTCTAGCTATCACGGTTCATGAGATACAGCCTGGTGACAGACGGACAGACAGACAGACGGCGGAGCCTTAGTAATAGGGTTCCCGTTTTACCCTTTGGGTACGGAACCCTAAAAATGATATTGCTTTCAAACTACTTAATATATTTTCACGATTTCTTTTGTATGAACAGACTATTTTATTATTATTCTATCTGTGATTTTTTTTTCCAAAATTCATATTTTCGTTACTAAAAATAAATATTCCATATGAAACCGATCGGCGGCGGTGCACGATAGCGTGGCATGAGCGCGACGCGCATTTTTATGGCCAAGGTCAAGGGCAATTACCCGAACCTTAACTTCTTACAGAGGTGACTACGAGATAAGATAAAGAGCTTAGCAAGACAGCATCATTCCTGAATAGGACAACCACATACACCTCAATCTGTGCGTATAAGCTCGTTGATTACGTGAATATCTCTCCTTTACTTCTATGCAACGATGCGTAAACGGAGCGCGTCTCCGGTACGCAGGGTGCGCGGCAGCCCCAACAGCGTACTTATGATGATAGCGGACAGGCTTGACTGTCCATACATTCGACACTGCAGTGACCTGCACGTCACCTACAGTCGTCGGTAATGTGGGTAAGAGTTGATAGTGCGATTGTTGATTGGTTGTTTTGTATTGTGTTGTAATGTTAATGTATTGTCTGTTGTGTGTATAATGTATTAAATATTGTATATGAGTCATGTAACTTGAAATAATAAATTAATAATAAAAAAAAAATACACGCAGTGGGCAATTATGGACGGTGACGGCTACATTATGGACGATGATGTCCGTTGTAACACCCTTGCCTCAATTGATTCATACATATTGTAGTGAATGGTGCGCATGTCAGACGATGTATGCAGGTTATGGTGGTATCTGACGAAATAAAATGAATTTGCACTTCCTGAACTTTTGGCTGCATAGGAACGATTCTATTTTTTTATACCTAGAAAATTTGTACGCCGTTATTGGCAAAACATGGACGTACACAAAATCAATTAACTCAATACCTTGCATGTCTGATTAAGTCAGTTTATGTGAACGCATGTTTGACAAATACATTATCTTTATCTTTAAACAATTTCAGTCATAATCAATGGCTTAGGTAAAAAAATTAGAACTTTCAAACATTCTTGTCCCATAAACTCAAGTTCCATTAAAATCAATATTTTTCATCGACCTGTTAGTAGCAAACAGAGTAAAGACAAACTGCTGGCGTCTGATGGATTAACTCGAGAACTATCTTGACGGACCCCTGACGTCTGACCGGAGATTGAATTAAACGATCACTGTTCGATAAAATTCTCTTCTTGGACAGCATTAGTGCAAGATTTGGATTGTAGTTACTTACAAAATTAATGGAAAGCTTCCACGTGTCATTATGTTAAATGGTCTTATAAGTTTTTGGATTATTTGGTTTAATTTATTTATGTTTGACAAACACATTATCTTTATCTTTAGATGACTGATTGACAAACACTGGACTAAGTATACAAGTTGTCCGGTAAAGAATGGATAACCTTAAATTAGTATATATTAGAAGTTATGGGCGTTCTAAAAAAAAATCCCACGTAGTACCTACCTAAGTTTTTTTTTTTTAACTTTTCCAAAAAAAACAACCGACTTCCATAAAACACTACGAAGTGAAAAATCACTATTTTGTGAAAAAAAAAACACTTTTAACTGGGTCAGTTTTTTATTTATCTAAGTTACAATAGCCTAATGTCAACTGCTCTTACAAAATATTGCTTTTCCCGATTCTGAGACGTTAATTGTTGAGGAGTTCTCCTGGGGGCCGATCGCGCTAATTTTGAACGTTAATACCAAAACTAAACCACAACCAAAAACGTTACATTAGACACATTTCGTATCGCGCTAATCATTTCAACGGAAACAATTTAGCGTTACTTTGGAAGTTACGTTGGAGGAACGATCGATCGAACAATACTCTCACAAAAAATAGCGCGATACCGTTTCTTACATCAGCTAAACGAAAACCAAAAACGTTCCGTTCGAACGGTAATTACGTTGAGAAATAGCGCGATCGGCCCCCTGGTAAGATCTAGGAGAACTGTCACTCACTATATGTATTGTGACGAGCATATTTTTTTTTTAAATACGCTATAATACACTAGGAACTATTTAATACACTAGGAATTTCTCCTGTATCGTCGGTGCATTTACAAAAATTTAAACTCACATACACAAACAGCCAGACCCGGAACAACTACTTTTAGGTCATACAAATATTTGTTCCGTGCGGGAATCGAACCCACGACACGCAGCGCAGCAGTCAATCGCTTAACCACTGCGCCAACCGTGTCGACTAATTGCTTAGCCACCATATTAAAGTACCTAATCGAATCGCAACCCGTTAAATACTTATTATTATGTTGTTCCGGTGGCCATCTGTGGTCTTGATCATCAGTTCAGAGAGCAAATGCACAAGTACTATTAAAAATACCCAAATCGCTATAGGTGTGCTCACGGAAGGCTCTCGACTTCCATGGGATTTGGTGGCAATTAAACCACCTCGGGAGCAGACCCTTTCAAACAATTTTTTTTTTTTAAATTGGTCCACCATTGACGGAGAAAACGGTGACGATACATAAAAAAAAACATACAGCCGAACATATAACCTCCTCCTTTTTGGCAGTCGGTTAAAAATACTAACTTTTTTACCTTATTTTACATTCTTCTTCACTACGACAACAAATGAATGAATTCCATTAGTTATTTTGTAGTTATCATCTTGCACGTTGACAGAGAAACAGTAAATAGTGTGACTAGAAGTTGTACAGTATTTTTTTCTAAAACCTCGTATCTTAGGTACTAGTTGGGATATATATTTTTTAGAACGGCCATAAGGTCTATTTTATGCTATTTCAAGGTTATCCGTTGTTTACCGGACACCCTGTATAAATTAGCATTATTCAAAAGCAATGAATGTGATAAAATTGATTTAATTTAAGTTATTCTGAAAAAGAAGAATAGAATTTGAAAAAGCAATTTCAAAGTTATCAATTGTTAATACCAAGTAAACAGGTTTCGAGAATGAATGACATCCGTGCATATGCAACATATTTAGCTTCTACGTGACACTCCTCCGGAAACCGGTATCAGCTAAATGGGGAACATACTGACTTAAAAAAAATGTAATATAGCCATATTTTTGTCCATAAATGACAAAAATATTGACGTGGATGTAAACCACAAAGCCATAAGTTTGTCCACAAACCCATTCATCATAAGAACGGGGGTTAGCTCGTAAAGCCGGGTTTGTCCGCATATTAATCTCTATAATCCTAACGTATGTTAGTTATATCTTATATTTTATGACTGTGTGTATAAAATTCATGGAGCTGAACAATTTTTGGTGGTCGACAAAGTAGATATAAATTTTGTCGTTTTGGTATTTATTTTGTTTTGATCATTTGGTTCGGTACTAAATTGTGGCTGCCCCAAAAATATTTAAATCAAAAAAAGTCTAAAAAAGAAAAAAAAAAAAATCAAACCCAAACAAACCAAAAAAAATCAAATCTTAGTTAGTAAGAAGGTAATATTTAGTTGCTTAGCAATTTCATACATATTATATTATTTTAATTATGCAAAATTCACCTCAAAGTATCCTTAACATATTATAGCAAGTGTTTCTTATTGGTACATTAATAACAAGTATCTATGGCCTGGTCCTGGCTTCGAGGCCCAGATCGGGCAAATTGTTATTGGGATTTTTCATTAGAAATTTCTCAGTAGCAGCCCGGAGTCTAGATTTGTGCCCGGTGATGGCAATAGGCTCGCCCCCTATTACATGGGACTTAAACATAACTGGCGAAATGTGAGTGTACTATAGGTACACCTCTGCCTAACCCTTCGGGGATTACAGGCGTGATGTTATGCTGTGTTATTTATGGCTTTCCTCTGAACAGCTGAGATTTCTAAAATAATACAACTGAGTCGCAGCCACCAATTCACCGAATTAGCCACCCCCACTCGTATGACACAGGTCATATATTCCGGACTTAAAAAAATTCCTACAATGTAATATTTTCTATTTAAGGCACACGAGAAAAAGGCTAATTTAAACTCATTGCAGGCCGACCGAATTCAACGGGCTTTAAAAAGAGCCGTCACTCGATCAACATTAACTTAACTTTAGATTAATTGTAAATTGGATACAGATTCAACACATAACAGACATTGAACAATTTGATGAAAAAACCCATCGCAATTGTATATTTTGAGTTCCATTTATTATTCAAGTATTCGGCCGCAAAACTAAATTGGGCAAATTGGCCACGCGTCGAGCTACCAAGCAGAATATGCAAAAGGCTTATGCATAAACAAGGCGTTTCATCCGTCTGACAAATGTGCAAAATTCAAGCATACAGAATGTATGAGGCTATAGCTTGAAACATTGTAGCTTCTCTGCGCGTGTGATATAGTTTGCTGCTTAATTAATAAAGTTTGTGAGAACAGTTTGTCTTCTCTCGTTCTGTAGGTAATACAAACTGTTGAGAAATATTTAAAATTAAAGTTCATACATGCATACATGCATAAGTCCCGTATAATGGCCCCGAAAGTAAGGGAATCGCTTCTCAAACAAAATGATGCGAATGGGTAGTCTTACTTTTCCACAGTCATATCTACCTACTTTCTAACGTGGATTATCCATCAACGACACTCAATGAGCTTGAATTATAGTGATCGTCTTGAACAAGCGTGCATGACACTCATTGAGCAATCGTAGTGATCGTCTTGAACAAGCGTGCATGACACTCAATGAGCAATCGTAGTAATCGTCTTGTCTTGAGCAAGCGTGCATGATGCTCAATAAGCAATCGTGGTTATCATCTTGAGCAAGCGTGCATGACACTCAATAAGCAATCGTAGTGATCGTCTTGAGGAAGCGTGCATGACACTCAATGAGCAATCGTAGTGATCGTCTTGAGCAAGCGTGCATGACACTCAATGAGCAATCGTAGTGATCGTCTTGAGCAAGCGTGCATGATACTCAATAGCTATTGTAGTCATCGTCTTGAGCAAGCGTGCATGATACTCAATAGCTATTGTAGTCATCGTCTTGAGCAAGCGTGCATGATACTCAATAGCTATTGTAGTCATCGTCTTGAGCAAGCGTGCATGATACTCAATAGCTATTGTAGTCATCGTCTTGAGCAAGCGTGCATGATACTCAATAGCTATTGTAGTCATCGTCTTGAGCAAGCGTGCATGATACTCAATAGCTATTGTAGTCATCGTCTTGAGCAAGCGTGCATGATACTCAATAGCTATTGTAGTCATCGTCTTGAGCAAGCGTGCATGATACTCAATAGCTATTGTAGTCATCGTCTTGAGCAAGCGTGCATGATACTCAATAGCTATTGTAGTCATCGTCTTGAGCAAGCGTGCATGATACTCAATGAGCTATCGTAGTGATCGTCTTTAGCAAGCATGCATGATACTCAATGAGCAATCGTAGTAATCCTCTTGAGCAAGCGTGCATGGTGATCATTGCTCGTTCCTTCTCCGTATGATAACAGGCTTTTTTCCTGCAGTACCTAGGACATTATAGCTGTGTTTAAGTGCTCAGGTTTTCTAGGGCATATAGGCCAGTCACCGTAGATACAAAAATCGCGTTAGGTCGCAAAAAACTACACCGTACTGATTTTTTTGGATGTTGTTAGGATAGATTCCAATAGTGTAAATCCAAGTTTGCAGCTTCGAAAGACCGATGCTAACTGCGTGGTGCTCGAAATACTGCGGAATTCTCGGATTCTCTCAGTTTTTGACTTAACGTGCAGCCGGAGTAGCTCTTTAGGTTCAATAGAACCAGAGATACAGCACTTCATACATTGGCCATTTTTACCAAAATGTTCAAAATCGTGGTTTAAAAAACAAACAAGTTGCCAAAGTCGGTTATAGAACTTAGCGATGGAAAGTTCAAAACCCACATCAAACGTGTCCTAATCAAAAAAGCATACTATAAGATTAAGGACTACGTTGAAGACAAGGAAGTTTGGCAATAATTCCTTCTGCACATGTGGCTTCCCTGGTACCTCATTAACGGCATAACTATGTGAACGTCTATTAACTGCTCCTAAATTACGATTTTTATTTCTGTTTTTTACATACTTTGACATAACCTACAAATTTTAATTTAAAATATTTATTAGTGACTTGTGGACAGAATATCTATTCAGTTTTTTTTTTTACAGTTGTAATGACAATGTTGTCATTTGGTTTAAATATGTAGGTTTTTATTTTTATTACTTTAGTAATATTTTATATAGATTCTTTTTTAATTTGTGAATGTGAGAACGTTGTAGGCTTAATAGACTGTAGCTTTGTAAACTATCTTTTATTTTGTTAAGTACTTGGTACTTGTTGACGGGCCTACACTGTCCTCCCATACCTATTAACACTGTAACTTATAACATTGTTAAAGCCCACTTTTTTTTAAAAGAGTAACCATGGAGTTTCTTGCCGGCTCTTCTCCATAGGAAACGACCAATTGGAACCGTGCACCTAGCTTCTGACGTTTCATAAGTGCCCATGTAGGTTTATGTGAAATAAAAAAAAATTGATTTGATTTGAAAGATAAAAAGGCGTGTTCCGAGGAGGATATCGGTTAAAATACTCATACGAGGAAAGTCATGACAGATGAAGTTGTAAACTAGGTAGCTAAAACTAAAAACTTAAACTTTTTGTTAAAAATGGCCAATGTTTGAAGTGCTGTGTCTCTGGTTCTATTAGACCTACAGTGCTACAGTTGAAGGACTCAAATTGTAGCAAACCTGGTGGGAAAATGAATAAGATTTTGTTCCGCACGGCTTATACGAGGTTTTTCGAGCACCACGCAGTTAGCACAGGTCTTTCAAAGCTGCAAGCTTGGTTTTACACTATTGATATCTATCCTAACACCTCAAATAATCTGTATAGTGCAATTTTTTGCGACCTATCATGTTTTAAATGACTGGCCTAATGGTACGCTTGTTTTTTAAACTATTTCCTTACTAATTATTTAAATCAAATGCAGAAAAAATATATTCCAAACATATAAACCTACCTAAACAGACCTAAATATGGAACTTTACATCTATATTAGCAGCAGTAATTAACAATTTTCATCAGTCTGCCCAATTTCGCTTTGCATCTATGTAGTACCTACACAACTCATATAGTAAGCAGTGGAATAAGCCACTAGCAGACGCGCCGCGAATTTCCATCAGGGTTACTTCACTGTGTATTTATGCAATATTATTGATTTCATAATGATAACCGATACTAAAATTTTTGCACTACTTTTGCAATATTGTCATATCAAGTTTCTTAGATCATCATCATCTGCCTAGCCTTTTCCTGACTATGTTGAGGTCGGCTTCCAGTCTAACCAGATGCAGCTGACTACCAGTATTTTACATGGAGCGACTGCCTATCTGACCTCCACAACCCAGTAACTGAGTAATACGATACCCCTTGGTAAGACTGGTTGTCAGACTTTCGGGCTTCTGACGACCCGTAACGACTGTCAAAGATCCACGAATGACAGCCGGGACCAACGGCTTAACGTGCTTTCCGAGGCACGGAGGAGTCTCGTTATGTAAAGATGGTCACCCATCCACGGACCAACCCCGACAAGCGTAGCTTAACCTGATGGATCGACCCATGTGGCTGTTATTACTTAGCAACGAGCTCCTCACTTAGCCACGAGCTCCTCCGTCGAGTTTCTTAGATACAATTTTGAATTAGTTTAGGCGCCAGTCTCCCACAAATAAAAAACTTTTTCCTATCATAAAATGTAGGTTATGTATGTTACATCTCAAAGTCAAAGTCAAATTATTTATTTAAAATAGGCACATAAGAGGCACTTTTGAACGTCAAAAATTACAAAAAAAATGTAATAGAATTGATTCTAGTTGCCCGTTCCAAAAGGTAGTTTCGTATGGAGAAGAATGGGCAAGAAACTCCACTATGTCACTATGATCCGAGTTTAAGTTTTTATTTTGTACTAGCTTCTGCCCGCGACTTCATCTACGTGGAGTTCAGAATTAGAAATAAGAATTGAAAATTAGAAAAGTCCACGCAAATAAAACTAAACAACGCTATATGTTACCTGCATTTTTCATTTCTAGAAAGAAATGAAGAATACATTTTTCATTTCTAGAGAGAAATTAAAAATTCTGATAGACATATAGCGTTACTACAGTTTAATAGACTTTTATAAGAGGAATTATTTCGTGATACATTGTTTTCTATTGGTTAACGCGGCGCATGCCAGTAAAGTTCCCAGTCGGCGTCTTCATCAATAATCGTCATATTTCAGGCAATTTACACAAAACCTTAAATAATTGTACACCTAAAGCTTCCTCATATATCACTCTGTCCATTGGTGAAAATCCGTTCGGTAGTTTTTGAGTTTATCGCGTTCAAACAAACAGATAGACGCGGCAGGGAGACCTTGTTTTATTATGTAGTGTTTTTTATAACATGTAGTGAAGTATTAAGTTTTCATTATGGTTTTATTTGTAGAAGAGAAATAAAATCAGATAATGTTGATCACCAAAGACAAAAACCCAAAGACAGTCCAAGATGGGTTGGCGTTGATAATGACTTAGAGCAGGATAACGATAACACAATATTAAATATAATCTGGGACAGTATTTCGAATTGCACTAAAGTACCTATTTTGTCCCCTATTTTTACAGGCAAGGAAACTTGATATTCCTCACGAAGAGCTTTTTCGGTGTAGCTCAGGTGTACCAGTCAGCTTTAGGAGACATCCGGGTGCAACTCCACAGGAGCTGGTCATAACCCTGCATCTGCCCCTGGCGAAGAATAAGAACCAACTTGTCGAAAAAATGCTTAATATGTCCGTTAAGTCCTGAATGTACTATCTTCCATTCACAGGTCTAAGTTTATTCGAAATAATACAAAATTGTGCATTGTCTTCTAATAATATCGTTGAAGTTCTGCCTCCCTAAAACACCACCCATAATTGTTTCAAATCCTTCACCAAAACATCCAAAAATTGGGGACCTATTAAACTGACAAACATTTTCAATAACAAAAACAACGAAACAATGGCTTTCAAATTGAAAATCCCAAGCCAAAAATTCAACACCAATTTCGCATCCGACAACCCTGAAATTACCTCATCCGCGTTAGATTGCTCGTAACGCCGCTGCTACAAGCATCTACTAACGTAACGGTAATGACGTCATAAGGGAAACGTCCAATCTGTGACGTAGACGGTTTACTGCTGTATTAACTTTAAGGGCTTTTTATGTGTGCACCACGAATTGCGGGTAGTTGTAGTTTTTATTTAGCTGTCCTAGTTGTCTGGAGGAGGTCGGAGATACCGATGTTTGCAAGGACTTTTTGTGACTTTCTAAGTATCTAATCGTCCTTGTCTTGAAAGACGGTGTGGTAAAGGAAAATTAATAAACTATAATTTGGAGTCAGATTAGTTATAGACATCCTATCTAAGTATTTCCGTAAAACGGTTGTTAGCAGATTTTTATTTTATTTAAGTAAGAACATAATAATAAAGAACTGCATCTGCTAGACTTGTTAGGGAGAATTAGTAATTTTGAGTAAGAAATGCAGAGTACTTCTTCTTCTTCTCCTATACTAACACCAGAATCCTCTCACGCTGAAGACCAACAATATCTCTTGGATGCAACATAAATTAAATATATTTACTTTAATTTTGTATGATGAGAGATGAGAAATTGGTTTTGTGAGGCACAGTTTTAAGTACAAGACCACTCTAAACTTTTTATAAATAAGTACTTAGTTAAGTAATAAGTTATTATTTATTTATATTTAATTTTTCACCCGCTCCCCGCGTGGTCTGCGGCCCGCGCTAATTGCTTGCCGTTCGGCTCATGCATTGAGCTGAGATAGAATGTCGTTGCCAAATACGCACGCCTCAAGCTTCCAGCGTTCTAGCGTTGATTACACTACGCTTTGAGAATAAGCGCTGCAGCCGCTGTATGTATCATCACACGATTTACGGTTATGGTAAAACTGAATTTTGTTGAGCAGTTTGGGAATTAGAAGTTTTCCTGAGTGTTAGTGGTGTGTCTATACGTTGGATGCTTATGTATTCATTTAAAAAAACCTTATGCTAGAAATAATCTTAATAACTAAAGGACTAATGTACATAGGATTGATAACAATATCTTGCTGCTTTGAAATTTAATAAACTAAACTAAAACGATCAAAAAACAGACTAACGTTTATAAGACAAAATAAAATTAAATTGTTATTTCTTAACTTATTTTTGTTTTGCTTGTAACCACAAGCAAAACAACAATAAGTTAAGAAATAACAATTTAAATTAAAAACAACTTGACAAGGATAGCAGCATGCATAGCATGAGAGCAGTGGTGGCCCAATGGTTACAGCCTCAACTTACGAGTCGTGGGTTCGAACCCAGACAGGCGCTTTACTTTGTGTAAATTATTTCATCACCACAGCTCTCAAAACGGTTAAGGAAAACATCGTGAGGAAACCGGGATGTCCTAGAACTAATAATTTGAAGACATGACATCCACAAACCCGCAATGGGCCCGCGTGGTGGATTATGGCCCTCTTACAGAGAGGAGGCTTGTGTCCCACCAGTGGGACCATAATAGGCTGACTATGTGGCCAGGATAGGGTGATTTTCTTTCAGAATCCCGGTAGCTTGTCGCTGAATATATAGATATACACTTTATTATCTATAACTTGGTGGCAAAAACAATTGTACAATAATTTGGTACAGAGATGAGACTAATTAATCTCCTGGCTCCCAAACTAGGTTTATTGCCTGTGACTTGGGAGTCAGTGATTCCAAAATTTATGCTAACATAAACTGCGTCGATACACCAATAGTTTTTTTTTTTTTTTATATAAATATTTCTACCAGAGGTAAAGGAGGTTTTTTTTTTTTCAAAAGGAGTATATAAGGAGCGTAGCAGGTGGCGTTCTATAGTTTCTGCCTACTCCCATGGGAAGAAGGCGTGAGTTTATGTATGTATGTATGTGTATATTTATTTATTTTGTTATATCTAAGTTAAGTGTGTTTATACGGTATTATTGTATTCGTTGCTCATTCGTATAACTGGAGATTGTAAACCTAAATTAGTTTTTACAAAAGGTGTATCAAATACCTTGCATGTTGATGATGTGGATTAAAACCAGGTGATAACACAGCCTTTTTATAGATGAAAGCGTAGAAACCACAGCCTTTGACCTTGCGTTTCCAAGGACTTTGAACTGTGAAGGTTGGATTGCTTCAGCAACTAGAAACATCTGGTCTACCTGAACGTAAACAAAGATAAGCTTGCAAAATGAACTAGCCTATATATTTGGTCTCAGTTTTATTGTTCTATTGGTATTTCACCAATTCCCTTTTGCTTTCCATATCCTAAATTCGTCAAGCTTTGATCTACAGTATTCCTTTGTAATATGCATGGTGTCACAAAGGTTAGATATTCCTTTATGGAATCTGCGCCTATTGAATCTACAGGACACATCGAATGAGATAACATATCCATCTCTACCTGGGATGTTAGCAAGAGCGACGTCACTGACTATCATATTTTTGCGATTTGTTTGAACTCTGCAAGTTCCTTCCAAATATTTTCGAATAAATGAAGCTGTACTCTACAAAAATCACTATTTTCTTTAGGAACTGAAGTCCATTTTTGATATATATACACTTACCATCAAAACTAAGTACCCAGAACAACATTTTCATACAAACGAGGTCATTTCGAAGCCTCGGTTCTCCGTCAAGTAACGATTTGGATGAGATCTGATAGCAGCTCTCCAGAGTACGGATGAAGAGAGTCTAGCCTTTTCCCAACTATGTTGGGGTCGGCTTCCAGTCTAACCGGATGCAGCTGAATACCAGTATTTTACATGGAGCGACTGGGTAACACGATATCCCTTGGAAAGACTGGTTGTCACACTTTTGGGCTTCTGACGACCCGTAACAACTGTCAAAGATCTACAAATGACAGTCGGGACCAAGGGCTTAACGTGCTTTCCGATGCACGGAGGAATCTTGGTATGAACAGATGGTCACCCATCCACGGACCAACCGCGGTAAGCGTAGCTTAACCTGATCGATCGACCCGTTCGGCAGTTATTATTTAGCCACAAGCTCCTCCGTGAGTAATATCTATATAATTCAGATTTTAAAAGAAGCATTAAAATTATCATTAACTTAATTCCAAAATATTTGGACCATTATCCCAGTTATTTAAGATAATAGCGTGTTTGGCAGCGGCAAGATAGTGTGGCTGCCAAACACGCTCCGGCTTAGATTACAGCAGACTTATTGCTGAACGTGATGCTATGGCATTCCACGGAGCAAAGCTTCGAGCAACGTCTTAAATTAGTTTCAGGTTTAATGGCATGGAAGTAATGCTCCCAAAGATGTTCTGAGTTGAAGATGAACAGAGTAGGACTATTAATGTCAAATACATGGCTCATCCCTATTTAAGCATTTATGGTAGTTTTGTCAAAATGTCTCTCCTTTATTTTAATCCATCCATCTAGATTGTCTGTAAGAGAACCCTTTGTTCGATAAGACCGCATTGTACACACTCATTCATTAATTAATTGGGCACATTTTCTTGCAAATATCTTTAACTTTTTACACTTTTTTTTTGTTTTTTTTTTGTTGTAGTAACGAGTGGCGCATAAATAATGACACAATTTCATTTAGTTCTAACTTTTTTCTTTTGTATATACGCAATAAATATTTAGGAATATTTATATAAAAAGACCTGTAAAATTATTCCTATTAGGTTTTGAATATGATGTCCTTCAAATGATGGCCTCCAGCGTCAATGCAAATTTGAGCTCTTTTAAAGCATTTTCCATCACGCTTCTCAAAACTTCATAATGAATTTCAAAAGAAAATTGTGCTCATCATGGGAGCGGTTTATGATGGACTCACAGTAATACAGACGAGATTGAAGGTCTGCTTTTTGCAGCTTATGCACTATCTGTGTTTTATACGGAAACATCTTTAAGTCAAAATACGCTATAAAGACCGCCTAGAAATGCCCATTTGCGTAGCACGTCGTCTTGACCCTTCCTGATCAGAAGGTCAAAGTAGCTAAATGTCCAACAGCTCGAAACGTCTAATGAGCAGTAAGTGTTATTAGCAAAATGTCCATGTAGCAAAACGTCTAACTATCAGATGGTCTGTATAGCAGAACATCTATTTAGCAAAAAGTCATTTGTAAACAGTGTACACCCATGATAGAAAGTAAAAGTCATTTGTAAATTACATTAAATTTATTTGTTAAAAAAATATGTGGGGTTAAGAAGCTAGTAGCCTCTTAAATATAATTACGATATTTGGCGCACAAATTGCTCTGCATTTATTCCTAATATCCTTTTGATATGGCTAAGGTTTATCAAAAATTCAAAGGGACTAACTTTTTAGCCCTCAAGGTTTTGCAGCTCTCTGTTATATTAGGCATTAAACATTATTTCGATGATCCTTCTTATCTTATTTCCTACAAATAACATATTCTTGTATTAGCGATCTTGCCAAAGCGCTTATTTTCTAAGAGCTTTGAGGAATACAAGCAGGGTTGGCTTTGATTTTATATTTTTGTTTAGCCGCCTGTGCCAACCTTCGATTGCTTTTTTTGTGCGAAAATTATAATTGCTCGGACAGTTTATTATATCTGCCAGAGACTGTAGCCATTGTCTTTTAAAGTAATTTAAAAAAGCCACCATGTCTTCGCTTTTCGTGGCCTTTTCAACAATGCTAGTCCAACATTCCGTAATATCTGAAGAAGGTAGCAGAGGTCAATTGGAACATACGCTGACAATGTTTCTGCACTCTCTGTTTTGAGGAAGACCCAATGTTGACACCATTAAAAAGATATGATATACACTATGAGTACATAGACCAAAGAGTCTGTATGTACATATTACCTATAATGCTTCTCTCCCGATGCAATGATGAACTTTGTGCCAGAGTATCCAGACATTTTGAGAATTTGACGATTTGCTAAATAGATGTTTTGCTATACAGACCATCTGATAGTTGGACGTTTTGCTACATGGACATTTTGCTAATTAGGCTTACTGCTTTTGCGTTGGACATTAAGCTACTTAGACCTTCTGATCAGGAGGGGTCTAGACGACGTATCTGGGTACTCTTCCACATCTCGGGGCACAGCTCCAATATTATCTTCTGAACGACCTGTTCTTGGCCTGCCAAACCTCGGCCTGTCTTTTGTTTAGCCAGTGCGTTCTAGTCATGCGGCTAGGCGTTGAATTGTGCGACTGGTGGGTGCCGAACGACGGAAAAATCTTTGGCGAAATTGACTTGCGTTATTATCACTGATAAATTGTTAAAAAAAAAGTGGACACAATTATTCCTCGTTCTTCAGGAGTATAGCGCACAGATCACTATTACTCCTAGCGGAGGTATAGAGTGCCATTATCGATTGTTGAGAATTTTACGTAGTATGTATGAACACAATAGAGCTTATTTTGTAATCTTTTAATCTTATATTTTGAATTGTTTTCTTATATATATATTTTTTTTTGTTTTTTACATTGTTCTCACATATAGAAGCGACAAGAATGATGTACCCAGGATTTTGTAATATCTTGATTTAAAAGAGTGTCCTTGGAGTTTCTTGCCTGTTTTTCTCCATATAGATCTACGTTTTGGAATGGGCAAATAGCTTCCACTTTCTGACTAACTGACCGACTCTTTGACAATTCAAAAGCGCCTGTAAATGGTTTAATTTAAATAAATGCTTTGAGTTTGAGTTTATTGTTAATGTTAAAAAGAAAGGAGGTACCATTTTTTTTAAATATAGGCAATTCCTATTGTGCCATTGCTTTTGCGCCACCCAGTATAATAATTATGTTGTGTGGTGTTCCTTTTTGTGTTGTCTGTGCTAAGTAAATGTATTTTCTTTTTCTTTTACAGGTACACTAGTTTTAAATAAAGTTTGTTTGTTTTTGTTTTGTGAGGTGTAAAATAAAGTGTATAATAAATAAACATACATGTTTCGTACCAATATCTACACAGCACATCGCTATAGATCTTGTCTGCTCCTGTCAACAAGTAGAAACGTACTGTAGCCCGTTTTTTGGACCCGTACTTCAAAACAAAAAACGAAACCCTTAAACGGATCACTCGTGTGTCTGTCTGTCTGTCCGTCTGTCACAGCCGATTTGCTCCGAATCCACTGGACTGATCAAATTGAAATTTGGTAAATATATGAACTTCTGTGACCCAACACGGAAGTGTAACGTAAATAAATGAATTTTGAATTTATAGGGTTCACTTATGGGGGGCAAATTAGAAAAATTAAAAAAAAGTTTTGCACATTGCACCTTGTCACATATCAAATCAAAGGGCTTATTGTAAGGATTTCGGGTATATATTTTTTTTGTTTTAAAATAAATGCTTTTAAAGTTATTTAAGAAAAAAGACGAAAATTTACCATCCCCCATATCTCCAAAACTTATTAGACTTAAATTTAGAAAAAAATACAGAAAATAATTCTTTACTTATAGATTACAGGAAATTCTATAAGAAGTCTATGGTCTTAAAATAACATGGTAAATCTTACAATACTGTGCGTACAAAATTACATTTGCAGTTGGAATGTATGAGGCAACATGTTTTTCGACTACAATGTTTAGTTTGTTCTTGGGATATTATTCATCCCAACTACGGAACCCTTCATTGTGCGTTGTCCGACATGCACTTTGCCGGTTTTTTTCTTTTTTATCACCGTATTCCTGTTTGAATTCATCGTCAGATGCCAGTAATTTCCGATTAATGCTGTTGCTTTGAACAGCTCATTAGTGAATTCAATGAATTCGCCCTCCTTTAAATATGGGCAGGGTGATAAGCTACTGGAAAGCTTATGTTAATCCCATTGAAAAATGCTGTAGAAATACAAACCGCTTTGAAAACGATGGCTACTTGTCTAGGCCCTGCTGTGGCTATTAGATAAAGTTTGTTATGGAAAGCCAGTTTGCATAGTAGGTACGTTGCAGTTTGGCACCGAATCTGAAATCGATAGATGATTTGCTAAACGGATTGCTGGAGGGACGCCTAGCTAACGATGTTTAGAAATGTTTGCATGCGATTTGGCTCTTCTATTTTTTATTTCAGGCATCTTTTTGGCATTATAACTGTGTCGCACAAACCTGGGCCAGCATGCTCCCCTAAACAGAATGTTGACTTTCTACAACAGAGCCTGTTCAGCTGACAGCAATATCGATATTTTCTTTGTATGCCAGTATTTAAATCTAAAATTATTAAAATTGACCTGTAACCAGGTGCCTGTAATTTTAATTTAATTGTGTTGAATTTTAATTTAATAATGTAATAAACCTTAATAATAATTTAATTTGAGTTTAGTTTAATTAGACTTACAATTGTTTTTCTTATTTTTTCTCTTTTGGATCTTTTAAGTTAAAGGATCCAAAAGAGAGAGAAAGTCACGTCATTCAAATACTTAGCTTATTTTATTTTATTCCTTATATAATTTTGTTGCCATGTGTGTGAATATTTTATTGCGATTTTTATGGTTGTATTGCTCTCTTGTAATGTGACGAAATGTATTATTTGTAATTTAATTTAATTTTGTATAATCTAATCTTATTTGGTCATTTTATTAAGTATCTTATCTTGTTTGCTAATATTGTAATAATTTAAATAGTTGTTCATCTTATACTAATGTTGTGCATGCCTATAAGTGACGTATTTGCAGAGAATTGAAGACTCGTAATTACCTATTGTTACTTTAGTTGTAAACATGTCGTTAGTGTGCCTTGCTCAGTAAATAAATTAATTATTGACGCTAAGTATAAATTGTTATAGTAGTATATAGTGTTTGTGTCAGGTACACGCCGGTTCGGGGCTACGCTTGCCGCTGTTGGTCCGTAGATGGGTGACCATCTTTACATACCAAGACTCCTCCGTGCCTCAGAGAGCACGATAAGCTGTTGGTCCCGGCTGTTATTTGTAGGTCTTTGACAGTTGTTACGGATCGTCAGAAGCCCGAAAGTCTGACAACCAGTCTTACCAAGGGGTATTGTGTTAACCAGTAACTGGGTTGTGGAGGTCAGATAGGCAGTCGCTCCATGTAAAATACTGGTATTCAGCTGCATCAGGTTAGACTGGAAGCTGAGCCCAACATAGTTGGAAAAAAGTTTCTAGGCAGATGATGATTGATGGTGACAAATCCCTCTGTGAGAAATGCTGCTCTTTATCCTGGGTCAAATTAATTTAGCTAGCAAAACTCCGCAGTCGAGATGGTTATCGATATCTTATCATAATAAAACAGACTATAAATGATTTTAGAAAATAATCAATTATTCAAAGATCAAGTGGGGAGTCGACCAACCGCTTGGCGATGTCTCGAAAAACTAAGTGGGCACTAGGACCCCATGGCCCTAGTGTTTCAACCACAAACGGCTCGAACATATAAACATATTTATCATATATCGAAAATAATTATTCGTCAAAGTCAAATTATTTATTTCAAATAGGCACATAAGAGGCACTTTTGAACGTCAAAATTTACAAAAAAATAGAATAGATTCTAGTTGCCATAAGAATTTCGCTTGCTGACTTCATTTGACCTTGTATCCTAAATGAATGTTGTTAGCATTTTTAGTTATTTTAAGTGTAACGGTATTAGAGGTGGACGAACACCACCAATAGTTGGGTACCTGCGCCTTTGTCAAAATTCTAAGTGGATTGCTGATACAATCACGATGCCAGCATACCTTTTAGGCAAAGTTGTAAACCTAAAATGTTTTCATTGCCACTAATACCCACTTCAAACTAGAAGACAGCAATGATGCTTGACGGCAGAAATAAAATAGTGGATCTACCTTCACAACCACAAAACCCTTTACTACCAGTAACTTGATAATCGGAATCTCCATGAATTGTGGGAACAGAACCCTAATTGCGTCAGGGGTCCCCGAAACGATCAATCTCAATTGATCAATTGCCATCAATTTCTATAGTAGTAATATTGTCAATCGCTTCAATTGCACTTGGTAGACGATCAGTTTGCGCATCAATGTATACCACTACCAATCAATCGCGGAAAAATGGACAATTGCAATTGATCGTTTCGGGGACCCTTTACATACTTTCAATCACAATGGATTACGTTTTGAAGGAAAAACGTAATCAATTGCTTCAAAGGTTATAACGCAATGAACGTGGCTGAACTGTCAAAATTAACGGGATTGCTATTATGTGCGTTATGCAATTACAAATTCTCTTTATGAAGATAATAAAAAGGACATCACAATTACGTATGAAGAACTTTACACTCTGAAGAAAAACTTCGTAGATCTATCTTGCAAAATTACCAAGAATGTTTGGACGTACTAATTAGAACCCGCACTTCCAACGAACTTTCTTCTTAAAACTGGTCGATAATGACGTAATCTAATAATGAAAAGATTACACAGTTCGTTTAAAAGTCTTTGATCATTTAGAAAGACGATTCGCTTTCAACTCAAGTTTACAGAGGGGATAAACTCCGTATTTACTTTAATAAAAATAAACGAGTTATGCTTTATACCTATATCCTTAAATTAACATGTTCTTCGTTAACGTTCAATGATATGATTTAATTAATCTCTTCTCCAATTTTGTATCAAAGAGGGGTCGTGCAGTCTGGCGCAACACGCACCGCGCTGCCTGTCGCGCCGGCGATTTCGCGACAGTCTGCACGAGCCTTTAATAAAAATATACGTAACGTTTCCAGTTTCTTTGCGACTCCTACACGAAATTTGTCAGGTCATCAGATAACTTCAAGCTTAAAATGCCAATGCATTCCGCAACTTTCCTTGACATATCCTTTACTGTCCAGCGGGCCGAGCACGGGCGTGCCCAAGACGTTTGTGACAAGACATGATAAATTATGTTATGTCTTGTTGTCAATTTGTGCTGGCATTTTAAGACAAACGGTTTTATCGCTCAAACTGTGATTTAATGTGTGACTCAAGTCATGTCACAGTAGACCGTGCTCGCCCCGCTGGCCGCTCGTTTGTGGATTGCGGTACCAGTTCCAATAAAACGCGCGTGTCGGAATAATTATATTTTCCTAGTTTAAAGGGCAGGGGTCTTACTCATTAGTAATTGACATACCCATCCCTTATTGAAACAAAACTAATGTTACTTTTCTTTTTTTGTTTCCTAGGTGGAAAATCCTCATGGATGTCCTCCGCCCTGGGGCGGGCGGAGGGGTCTGTCAGACTCTTACTGTCTAAAAACCACCCCCGTGTTCCCTTCCCTCACCTGTACCGGGGATCATGTGAAAAAAGTGACCCCCATATTAAAAATTCATTTATTTACGTTACACGTCCGTGTTTGGGTCACAGAAGTTTAAAATTTCTAAAAAAAAATTCTAAAATTTCTGCTAAAATTTCAACTTAATCGGTCCCGTAGATTCGGAGCAAATCAGCTGTGACAGACGGACAGACAAGACAGACAGACACACGAGTGATCCTCTTCCGTTTTTTTTTATTTTGAGAAACCGATCCATAAAATATACTAATTTAAAAATGTGTTGGTAAATACTTTAAAACAAACTGCCATGGAGTTTCTTGGTCCTTCTTCTCCAAGATGGTATAGTCTTGGAACGGACAACTAGTTTTCTCTTCAACGTACCTATTTATTTGTCAATCCTAATTGACACAAATGCCTAGTCTTGTCTTTCCGTGCCTTTCTTCAAGAAATCCTTTCCCTACACACCATAATCATAGGTACTTTCATACACAGTAAATAACTAATAACCATTCTGCCACTCAAAACTTGCTAATTAAGTGGATATCATTACATAAACATATAGTATCCAGCCACTTATCTGACACCTGCAATCGTTGCCAGAGTTTATAAGACTCATGAAGGAACATTATACAGGGTCAAATTAAATTACCTAGCGAAACTCCGCAGATGTGATGGGTATGGAAATGTATACACGAAAAAATAAAAATGATTTTGATTATTTTTTGGGGTCAACGACCGCTGCTATATAATAAATGATTTATTTCGCTAAGTAGGTTTGTACAAACACTTTTACACGTCAATAATATTAAAAAATAAAAACTAGACGAGGTCGGCGTTTCGTATCCGACTACTCTGAGAAGAAAGGCCGAAACAAACTCAGAAGTCACAGAAGCTAGTCTTGTTACTGGTATGGTAGTATGAGTTGAGAAAATCAGTTTATTTTAATTTTATGGTGTTAAGATATCGATACCCATCACGTCTGCGGAGTTTTGCTAGCTAATTTAATTTGACCCTGTATACTTGTCGCTGTGATCTCATCACCTTTTACAAAATATTGCTATTCCCGATGCAAGGGAGACAATTGTTGAAGAGTTCTCCTTGTAAGAACCAGGAGAACTGGAGCTGATGGTGACTTCACCATAATGCATTGTGACAAGCATATTAAAGTGCCTAATCGAATCGCAAACCGTGAAATACTTATTATTAAGTAGTTCCGATGGCCTTCTATGGTCTTCATCATCAGCTCCACTTCACCAAATGGTGCTTTGCGAGAGCAAATAAACGAGTTACTATAAAATGTACCCAAATCGCTATAGGTGTGCCTATAAAATTTGAAGATTTATCTCGAGTTCCATGGGATCCCCTCATCAGATTGACTTGGTGACAATGGGACTAGCTTGAGAGCATAGTTAAAATTAGCATTTTGAAATAAAAATAAATATTTTCAAAATCGGTCCACAATTGACGGAGAAATCGGTGAACATACATACAAATTACATACAGACGAACATATAACCTCCTCCTTTTTGGAAGTCGGTTAAGTATATAAATTTATGTCAAGTAATTACATATTATTAGTTTTAATTTACAGGTCTAAAAATATTATTTTCTGGTGATTAATTTGACACATAAGTACAAAACTAGATGAAACAGATTAGAAACAACTTTTGAACTCAACATAACGTATAAAAAAAGGTTTAAGGGTAGTTGTACACGAGCCACGTAACATGCGGTAGTTCATGGACCAGGGCAATTAACACTTCATGTAAACTACCCTGTAAGAACCTAAGTGTCCACGTTAGACCGGCGCCGGCGCTGCGGGTGCAAGTAGCTCGTACTTCAGGTTACTTTCACCGTGTACAAGAACCTTAACACATTCACTATATTTTTTTTTTACATTGTTCTCACATATACATATACCTTGTAGAAGCGACAAGAACAATGTACCCAGGATTTTGTAATATCTTGGTTTAAAAGAGTGTCATTGGAGTTTCTTGGCTGTTCTTCTCCAGAGATCTACGTTTTGGAATGGGCATGTAGCTTCAACTTTCTGAATAAATGACCGACTTTTTGACAATTTAAAAGTGTCTGTAATTGGTTTAATTGAAATAAATGCTTTGAGTTTGAGTTACATCTATCAAAACGCACTATTTTAACAAGTTGCGGTGCGTATTAAATGCCTGGGTGCTAAAGATTAGCAGTTGATAAGGCAATAAAATACGGCGACTACCGTTTTCTGCAGCGATGAGTTTAGAACAACTGATCTCACTCGCAGTCGTGGGTAGCGAACCGAAGCATCACCATCATCTTACTTCCCCTGCCCCATGTGCTTGCCTGGGGTCGGCGCAACACGTTTTCATCACCCATCCTCCCCTGTCAGCCGTCTCGCTATGATTCACTCCCTTCTCCTTCATATAATTCCTCACACAATCCATCCATCTTTTCTTTGGCCTTCCTCTCCGTCTTCTTCCATCAACATGTATATTCATCACTTTTTTATTCACATACGTTTCCTCCCTCCTCATCACACCCCCATACCAAGCCAAACGATTTCTTGTCAACTTTTCTGTCACTGGCGCCATTTTCAAACTTCCCCTTATATACTCATTTCTTACTTTATCCATTTCCGTCTCTCCACACATCCATCTCAACAATCTCATCTCCGCTGCATGCACTCGTTTTTATCCGACTTCTTCAGAACAGGTAGCGAACCCATGCATTGCATCGCTAATAGTATATTGTATCAGGATCCAATGAACTTTCGTAACTGTTGACTACGATGCAAAAGTAGGTAAATACAGCTGCAAATAAAGAAAATTATTTATGTGAGTTAGTCAATTTTAGTTATAATAGTATAAGAATATGGGAAGACCAAAGAAACGATGGATGGACTGTGTGAAAGATGATATGGCTAAAAAAGGAGTGACTACCGAGATGACGACTAATAGAGAAGTATGGAAGAACCAGGGACATGTTGTTCCGACCCCAAATAAATTGGGATAAAGGCAGGAGAATTATGATGTTAATGATGAATAGTATCATCATTGTGGTGTCTATTTGAAGCTATTGTTACTAACATAATACTCAAGTATATCTTACAAAATATGGATCACTTATGTCTAAAATAAATAAATAAATTTAAATTTTAAGAGGGATGCGCTAAGGTAGCCCGCAAAATTCAAATTTTCTTACGTTTTTAATGCAATTTGCAGGTCAGTAACAGGCCGTACGAGTATGTTGATCTAAATATGATTCGGGGATGTAACAAATATGGTTTTACATAATTATTATCATTAGAATAAGCAATACAACTCTATTAACTTAAACTTAATGATAATAATTCTGTAAACCCATATTTGTTACGTCCGCGAATCATATTTAGATCAACATACAACGTTACTGACCTGCAATTTGCAAAAAACCTAAGAAATTTTGAATTTCGCGGGCCACCTTAGCGCATCCACCTTAAATTTAAATGCTTGTGTTTATGCCAACTGTATAATGTTGATGTAAAATGTATTTAATATGAACTATTGTAAACTTTTATGAACAAATGGGACAGAAAAACTATTTTAAAGTGCGACAGGACTGATGGCAGACAGAGTTTAAAAACAAATCGGCTTTGTATAGCATCGTCCTCTCTGCCACTGATAAATTCGATTTCTTTTATTTATACATATTATTAAGTCTCTTGCTGATCATGCCTCACAAGAGCTGTGTTATGCATCTGCTGCAAATTGCCATGATCTGTCAGATATCTACCGACTGTCTTGTTCTTCCTTCGATCAGACATTTTGAGCTAAATAGGAACCGCTCAGTTTAGGTGTAAAATATAAAGAAAACCAGTAAGCTTGGTAGCGATGCTGGCTAATGGCTATCCAGGCATCTTGATCGATCTGCCTTGCCTTTTCCCAACTATGTTGGGGTCGGCGGCTTCCAGTCTGATGCAGCTGAATACTAGTATTTTACATGGAGCGACTGACTCTTATCTGACCTCTACAACCCAGTAACTGGGCAATACGATACCCCTTGGTAAGACTGGTTGTCAGACTTTTGGGCATCTGACGACTCCTAATGACTGTCAAAGATCCATGAATGACAGCCGGGACCAACGGCTTAACGTGCTTTCCGAGGCACGGAGGAGTCTCGGTATGTAAAGATGGTCACCCATCCACGGACCAACCCCGGAAAGCGTAGCTTAACCTGATAGATCGACCCGTGCGGCTGTTATTACTTAGTCACGAGCTCCTCCATGCTCCATGCAGCTATCCAGGCATCTGCCTACGATAAGTTGTTAAGAGTGGTTAAGGTACCTTCATAAATGATTCCGATGATGGCATTAAAAAATGCTTGCAGGTATTCTCTGGCGTTAACGCAGATGGCAGTCCTCGCCACGATCAAGAAGAAGAACAGCGTCATGAGAACCACGTTTGACACAAACCACAGCGACAGCAAGAATACCGCTTTTTTCTGAGGAACAGAGTTGCAAACATGCTTAGAATGAAATGCCTCTCTCTCGTTTCAACAGTCTGTCAATGTTTATTGTTGAACTTAGGCCTCCCAATATCATTATTAAAGGTGGGATCAGGCAAGTGCGACGTGACTCCGGTAGAACAATTTCAATGAAGTTTGCATAGAAATTGTTTCACCAGAATCGCGTCGCGTCTGTCTGTGGGAGCCATAACAATAATATCTTTAGTAGGTAGTTGTCTAGCTCCTTGTTATGGAACTCGTCCGGGGGTACTGCCATCACACTTTTTTTTCCCCCGTGTTGGAAAATGGGTTGAGCGGAGGGATCTGTCAGACATTTACTGACTAAAAAGTACCCCGGTGTTCCCTTCCCACACGTGCACCGGGGATCATGGGATCTGGGGACATCATCCTCATGGGGACTTCCGCGATCCCCGGCCACCTCAAGTCCGGGGGGAAGTGTTTGCCCCCCCCCCCCCTCGACGTCTAAAAGGGGCGTGCGTGGAACACTACGCGCCGCCACCTTGGGTCCTGTATGATACCGCAATTATACCTGCCTCAGCCATACAGCAGCGTCGCTCAGTCCGTAACTGTGTTCCGGTTTGCAGGATATGTATGCCGATGTAATTGACACATGAGACATTATAGCTTTTTTTTTTATGTGATAACAGCGCCGTTGCAACCCAACTCATCTCATCGTACGGAAATCCTAAACAATGCGAGATCAGCTAATACTGGAAATATATAGCTTGATATGTAGCCGTGTGTAACCACCACCACATAACAAATCTATGCTAACAGTTTTCATTAGGTATGAAATTGACAGGTACAAAAATAATTATTATCTAAAAACTGGCCAAGTGCGAGTCGGACTCGCGCACGAAGGGTTCCGTACCATTATCTATAAAAAAAACGGCAAAAAAATCACGTTTGTTGTATGGGAGCCCCCTTAAATATTTGTTTTATTTTAATTTAATTATTTATTTTAAATTCAATATATAACTAAATATTCTGTGAATATTTCAAGCGTATACGTGTTGCCATTATCAATATCGAGCAAAATCGAGCAAAAAAATCACGTTTGTTGTATGGGAGCCCCCTTAAATATTTATTTTATACTGTTTTTTAGTATTTGTTGTTATAGCGGCAACAGAAATACATCATCTGTGTAAATTTCAACTGTCTAACTATTACGATTCGTGAGATACAGCCTAGTGACAGACGGACAGACTGACAGACAGACGGCAGAGCCTTAGTAATAGGGTTCCCGTTTTACCCTTTTGGTACGGAACCCTAAAATCATCACACATCAACAAAATATTTACCCAGCGCATAAACCACAGCATCGTGATGGATATGATAATCTCGTACAACGAGGTGCTGGTCCCGACCAGAGCAGACATGAAATAGATCGCGTTCACTGGGTCTGTGTTATACGACGACAATTTAGACCACCCCGGGAGGACGACGATCAACGAAGCCAGCAGCGATGCCATTGATATTATCTGGAAACATACAAATTTAAGATAGTTACTATAGAGAGGCTATGGGAAGAAATGTCATAGAAAAACTGTGATGCCATTTCTCAGTGACGCCATCTTAATAAACCGAAGTTAGGTCCAGTCGTTTTACCATAACGAGATTTTCAATATCGTAATGCGCAAATCGGCATATTTTTTTTTTTTTTTTTTGTGGACACGAATGCGCGCAGGCACAGACTGAGCGACTTTTATCCACTAAGACAATTGTATCGGATTATGTTATTGTTCGCTATGTGCCGTCTATTGTTAAGTAAATAATGAAATGTCTTTGTCTGGAAATAAATAATAATAATATAGTAATTTAAATATAAACATAACATAACATCACGCCTGTAATCCCCGAAGGGTTAGGCAGTACCTAAGTTTGCAAGTTGCAAAAACTGTTGTTGTAATTTATATTTTAACATAATTACATTATTTTTATATTATATAAATTAAATGATATGAGGAAAATTTCTGCGAAAACAGTAGTATTTAAATACAGTGTGTACATGTGACACAGGATAAAAAAAATATTAATAACGTGTTCGCTTAATCGCTGAAATGAAGTTCTACGAGAAATGTTATGTCGATATGATTGCGGTTCTGAGTCGCCACTGATTAAACGGACGCCTATGAATACCGGCTGCATAATACAAAAATATAATATGCTTCAATACACTGACCTTATACTTTCAACTCTGGGTAATAACAGGAAAATAATAACAATTTACCACCAAATACCAATAAATAGCCTATGTTCAATAAGTCACACACACACACACACACATAACTTAATATCACGCCTGTATTCCCCGAAGGGTTAGACAGAGGTACACCTATATAATAGTACACCCACATTTCGCCAGTTATGTTTAATTCCCATGTCTTTTAATTAGTCAACCATTGAAAATAGGCTTCTCTTATTACTGGTAAATTGGTCATTACCACCCAGTGCAACCAACCCGCACTGGGCCCGCGTGGTGGATTACGGCCCGTTTCCTCTCGCCGAGAGGAGGCCGATGTCCCAGCGGTGAGAACATTATAGGCTGATTATGCATCCTGAGCAAAGCTGGCTGGTATCTCCAGCTTTGCTCAAGATTTTTATATTGGGATCTAGTACTTATTGTTCTATTTCGAGTTTCTTTCAAGGTGGTAAACTGGTGTGAATTCGTTTTAACAAATATACATAATTCAAATATATAAAGACATGGGAAGGTTAACAGTTTATGGGACTGAAATATAGGTAGACAGCTGTCAGTTACTTTTAGGGCAAACATAGCTCTGATGCAGCGTTTTTGAGCTTTAAAAATACTTTCTTTCTCGCTACAGTTGCCCCAGAATATTACACCAAACCTTAAAAGTGAAACAACCAGTCCGTGGTAGGCAACCAACACGCTAGACAGGTCCACTTTTTTGGACAAATTGTGCAGCATGAAAGCAGATGTACTCAATCTCTTACAAATACTCTCTGCTTGAGCCTTCCAAGTGAGTTGGCTATCAATTAATATACCCAAAAATTTTGCTACATCCACTGTGCCAACGGCTTGACCATTGTAGTTTATACTCATGTTATTAGGGGAGATTGTTTGGAAAAATGCATAACTTTAGTCTTTTGAAGATTTATTATTAAATATAATAATAATATAATATATTTATTCAAAATTACAAGGTATAAAAATGTGTACAGTTTTGCTTAAATGTAAATTATATTCTTATGAATTACGTGCCTGAACTAGGTAATCCTGTGTTTCAGGCGAAAAGTACAAAGTAGAATAGTCTTATAAAATTAATAAATACCAAAAGATGACAATGGACAAATAAATTATAGTTATGTTGTGTAGCTTAAATCTTATTTTCTAAATTTGATAAATACTTATAGTAGGTTAGTATACATATTTACTTTAATACAGTTAATAAATTCTCTGTATCTTCGTAAGACATAGTTTGGAGAGCCTCCTTGAGAAATCTCTTACAATTTGTGTAGTTCAGAGAGTAAATGTTTGCTTTCGAGTTTAGTCTATTATAGAGGAGAGGACCGAGGTACAGGTAAAATTTGGATACAAAAGCATGTTTTGTTGTATTTTGTGGGCAGACTATATCTTTACGTCTTTAATTAGAATTTTCAGTTCTGTAGGGTAGAGCTGTGTGTTGTTTAAAAAAAAATATTATGGTTAAGCCAATTTATTAGAGAACCGAGAGTGTTATTAATATCTTGTTCATAATTTTGTTTATTGGTACATTTTATTAAAGACGTACTGTCATCGGCGAATAATACCATTGGATTTGGTGTTTGGCGGGGGAAGTCGTTTATATACAATAGAAACAATAAAGGGCCAAGGACGCTGCCCTGAGGGACGCCATGTTTGATTACTCTGTATGAAGATCTGTATTTTAATTCATTTTTTGTTTTTAGACATATCCTAGATACCTCGGTACATTGTCTGCGGCCATATAAATAAGATTTTATCAAATTCAGGGCGTTTCCTCGAATTCCGTATGCTTGAAGTTTTCTAAGAAGGATATCGTGATTAACATAATCAAACGCTTTGGACATATCTGCATAGATTGCACATATGGGTGTCTTAACATCTACAATAGGCAGTATTTTAAAAATGAAATCGTAAATTGCCATATTGATGTTTTTATTTTTCCTAAATCACTTCTGTTCATCGCATAATATATCGTATCGTGTCAAAAATGAGTAAAGTCTTTCATAGATTATTTTTTCTATTAATTTTGAGAAAACAGGTATCAAGGCAATAGGTCTATAGTTTGACATATCTTCTTTGCAGTTCCTTTTAAAAAGAGGTTTTACAATAACTGTTTTGAGGCTTTCCGGAAATATACCGCTGTAAATGCTAACGTTAATTATATGTGCTAGAGGAGAAGCTATGCAGTCAGAAACAAATTTAATAACTTTAATAGAAATCCCATCGTAACCAACACTTTTTTTGTTTTTAAAAGTTTTACAATACGAATAACATCTTGGGGGACTATTGGTTGTATAAAAATTGAATGGGAATTGCTGTTTATATTTATTACATTACTTGAAGTTGTAGGTTTTTCTATAACTGAAATTTGGTCAATAAAGTAATTGTTGAATGACTCGGCTATTTCTTTAGGATTTGTTATACTTTTTTCTCCTTTTTTTATTTGTAATATAGGTTCATTTGTTGTTTTTGAATTATTTATAACTTGCCATGTGGTTTTACATTTATTACTAGAATTATTAATTAGGTAATTATTTTGAGCTTTTTGAGTCAGTCTGATGATTTTTTTAAATCTTTTTGAATAGTTTTTAAATGTAGCTTTGTTTCCAAATGTAGGTTTCATTCTTTGTTGCCAGAGTAATTGTCGCTGTCTTTTACTGCATATACGTATGCCTCGGGACAACCATTTTATCCTTTTATCAGATCTTATTGTGACTACTTTATAGGGGAAACATAAATCATGTAGAAGTAGAAATATCTCTAGGAAATTATCGTAGGACTTATTAGGATCTTCTGTGGCATATACATCAGAAAATGATAAACTCTGAAGATAGGATTTGAATTGCATTAGGTTATCAGCAGAAGTATCACGTCTTAACGTTTTCCAATATTTAATTTGACACGACTTAATGACTTTCACTTTTAATATTTGGGCTGTATGATCTGATAAGCCGAAGTCTAATACCTCCGATTGACAGTTATGTTTACAGTTGTGGGCAAAGTTGTCCAAGCAAGTATTGCTGCTGAAACGAGTTGGTTGATTAATTTCTAGTTTGAGGTTGTAGCTCGTAAGAAAGCATTCAAAGTCTAACGTAATCTTATTGTTTTTTAAAATGTCTATATTAAAGTCTCCGCATAATATAACTTTTAAACTTTTCTTTAAACATATCCTTTTTAATACAATATCCAAATTTTCATAAAATTTGCTCAGGTTACATAACTTTGGCGGTCTATAAACACATACAACTATAACTTTTTGAAAAGGCAGTTCAATAGCACAGCATTCTATAACTCTAGGTATCGAACATCTCATTATGTCAATAGTTCTTTGTAAACTAGATGGTTTTTAACTAAGATGCAGGCTCCGCCGCGTTTCTTATTAGGCCGAGCATAACATGCCGCTAACTTATAGTTTGGAATAAGCAATAATTCTTCCTGTCCAGACATGAAATGCTCGGTAATACATAGAATATCTACAGAAATATGTTTATTTAACAGTTCCTGAATATGAATTGTGAGAAGGTCAGTTTTATTTATGAGACCGGCTATATTTTGATGTAGTACGTTTATGTTATCAAAGAAAAAAATCACTAATTGAAGAAGTATTTTCTGTACTTGTCATCAGGATTTCTGAATAAGTAGGGAAGCCATTTATAATTGACAGTAGATTTTGGAAAATATTCCTCATACCGTGATCGCTTAATTTCTTATCATACTCAGAAAACATGCTAAAGCCATATGACAAATCTAAATTAGAATCTAGTACTGTTACGTATTCATAAGTTTCTAAATCGAGATGCAATAAATTATTGAAAGATTCTATATACGCCAATTGAACATTGTTGAGTAGTTACTTAGTTTGAATGTTGGAACACATAGTATAACGTTTGTATGTTGTATTCTTTTAATCGTTTCTCTTAGTTCTATAACTATATTCACATAGTCTTTGGAAGTTCGGAAGTCTTCCTCTCCAATCATAATCACGCAGAAGTCTTGCATGGTGTAGTCGTTCAATTTTTTATCCAAGTTATTGATAAGCTGAAGTGTTCCGTAGTTTGGAGACAGATAATGACATACTTGGAAATTTCGGAATGTCTCTTCAGCTATCGATAGAATTTTAATCCTTTTATTAGTACTGACGATACATATTTTGTTTCTTGTGTGTGTGGGTTTTCTGTTGCTATCACTTTCTTTATGTACTTTTTGTTCCGTAGTTATAGGTTGTGATTTTGAGGGTGTGGTGGCAGCAGGGGTAAAAATGGTTGGTTCATGTAAATCCAACATGGATGGTATACTTGATTTTTTCTTCTGAGACCCTTTACAACGAGGAGTAGATATCTTAAAATTTTTATTTGGAGTGCCTATATCCTGAGTCAGTTTCCTCGTAGCTTTTTTTAGGAGCTCATGTTTGGAATCCATATCGCTTATTATTTTTTTTAAGTTTACTGTTTTCGATGGATAAATTATTAATTTCTTCGTGCGCGGAGTAAAGCTCCATGTTCAATTTTTAAATTTTTTGTTGTAGTTCCATTATTTGTAGTACGTTTTCTTCTGCAGACATGTTTGGTAGGCTGTTAGAGGTGCCATCTAGTGTCGTATTGACTAAACTGTTCTCGTCATCGCCTGATAACTCTGTAGATTTGGTACGTGACTTCGGTGTCTTTCTAAACGTTATGTTTTCAAAGAAATTCATTGTAATAAATGCTCCAGTCAAATTATAAAATCTCCCAAAAGAATTTCGGTAGGTGAGGATCGATCCCACACCTACGTGAATGTTGTATTGTTAAGACCACACCTTACGACGCTAGGCCAAATGTTCAGTTAGAATTATAATAAGTGAAATTTGACTTCCCTTTCTAGTATTAATAATATAAGTATAAGGTAGGTCGGTTCTTCGTAATGACGCTAAGTTTGAATTGTCCGTTTTTTTTTTTCTATTGTTTTAATTATAACACAACGTATTCTTTGCACAATTTATATAGGTTTTGATGCACTTCAGTCCCGAAAGGGACCGTATTCCGTTGATAGGTTTATTAGACCACATCACTGAAATTAAGTCATTATTGGAATTGAGTTTATTTTCAAAGAGTTGTTGCACTCATACTTAAGACGTATATAACTTCACTGATTCTGTTTGTAATCACTGGATAACAATGTCACACAATAACTAGTGTCTGTTCTCACTTTTAAACATAGACAATGCACTAGAAAACTACTTTAACTATTTTTACAAATATATTTTATTTGTAAAAATAGTTAAAGTAGTTTTCTACGGAGCTATTTGTTATTGAAGGCTCGCTGTCACTGCCAGTTCGATAAAAAAAGCACTCTGATAGCCAATTCTTGCTAAAAAGAGAACCCCATTTGGAACCCCATTTCGGCCCATTGCTTGGTCGTGTCATGCAACAGATTTGACCAGTCAAATGGCAATAAAATAAACAAGTCGAAATACTTACTACAGAAGTAACTGCTACAATAAAAATCCCTTGCTTAAGTGAGTAACCACACACATTGGTGATCAGGCAACATCTTTGGAATTTTGAAGTCATTATTATATACAAGTGTTGATTTTATTTTACAAACAAAATAATTAAAAATACATAACCTAGTTTATTTAAATGTCACGACCGCTTACTGCAGATAATTTAGGAACGCTATGAAATGAGGTTTAAATTATTAGGCATACTGTTTTTTCCGGGACACTGAACGAGACCGAGACACAATAGATATTTTATTGTTATGATGTCTATGGGTGTTTACTGTCCCGGAAAATGTTAAGGATAATTCCATATATAATTTGCCTAGTTCTAACATTCACACTAGTTGGCGCTACTGTGAATGTAGACCATTCCTCAGGCTCTCTAAACTATGCTTTATACTCTAAACTCGCTCACACAATTAAATTGCAATAATACCTAGGTTTTCCGGTGGTGCCGGACGTAAAGAATAGCACCATCCTATTTCTTCCCGTGAGCGTCGTAGAAGGCGACTAAGGGACTTACTAGAGAATGGGCAGCAACGTTCTCTATGCATTTTAACTCCATACTGCGATCACTAACCCGTCTGCCATGCGTGGCGGTTTTGGCAACTCCCCCCCTCCTTCATTTGGGGGAGGCTTATGTCCAGCAGTGGACATCTTTCGGCTGAAATTATGATGATGATGAATACCTAGGTACCTAAACATTACTAATTACTGTACATTCTCTTCCACAGAGAAGGAAAGAACATCACCACACTTTCGCACTGCATATTAGCGATTTTTCACAGTGGAGTACTTAGTAGGTTACCGGCCCCTTCACAATCTTCCTTCATCATTAGATTTTGTGCAACCCGCAAACTGAGCCGAATCCCTTAATGTGGAAGCTACCACAACAATTTTTTCTAGTCGTCGCCTGATCATGGTGTTACTATAATTATCACGTTTTATAATTTGTGATCAGACTACTATGTGATCTTTGTGTCTACGTTAAAACCAGCCGCACGGGTCGATCGATCAGGTTAAGCTACGCTTGCCGCGGTTGTTCCGTGGATGGGTGACCATCTTTACATACCAAGACCTCTCCGTGCCTCGGAATTGGTCCCGGCTGTCATTAGTGGATCTTTGGCAGTCGTTACGGGTCGTCAGAAGCCAGAAAGTCTGACAACCAGTATTACCCAATTACTGGGTTGTAGAGGTCAGATAAGCAGTCACTCCATGTAAAATACTGGTATTCAGCTGCATCCGGTTAGACTTGTAGCCGACCCCAACATAGTTGGGAAAAGGCTAGACAGATGATTATGACTACTATGTGATAAAAGATAAGAAAGAAAGAAAAATATTTAAGAATAATTCAAGTAAAACAATTCAGAATAACTCATAAAATTAAAACTGGCCAAGTGCGTGTCAGACCACCCACAATGAAGAGTTCCGTAATTGGGATGAATTTATCCCAAAAACAAACTTAACATTGTAGTTGAAAAACGTTCTCCCATACATCGATATACGTCACGGTCAATTCTCCAACTACAAATGTAAGTTGGTCGCCTATTACTCGTTAACTTGTAAAGCCTTCTTAACTGTGATAGTTCCTGCCAGGGTTGCGGATTTGTCCGATGGGGATACCGTGGCCCTCGCACACAGGCAACTGAAGGAACACGGGTGGGTTTTAGTCAGTAAAAGTCTGACTCCTGAAGTTATTTGATTTCCCACCCAAAAAAAAAATTATCTGTGATAGTTTTCCTTTTAGTTTCGTTATATATACTACTGCCATAATTTTTTTCACATACCCAAAAACAACTATTTAGCTAGCAGGGGTGGACACTAATTGACTCTAACAAAAAATAGCACTTAAAAGCTTAATATTACGCATACGGATCCCTAAATCAAAAAATTGTTTTCATATACCCGCAATATTTTTGCACGGATAGGCCAACGATACCCCACACCATGAGATAGACGAGAAAAAATAATATCATCCCCATTTTACGTGTAAGGAAGGTACGCTAAAAACTTTTTTTCAAGATTTTATTTTAATACTCGTACTTTGTCGGCGTGATTAATATGTATACCCATGCCATATTACAGCTTTCTAGTACTAAGAGTCTCTAAGCTAAGCCGGGGACAGACAGACAGACGCACATGCCGATACTATAAGGGTTCCTTGTTGACTACGGAACCTTAAAAAACTGTTTATTAATTCTACATTTCAGGAGTGCTAAGGTAAGTATGGAATCTCATTGTAAAACAGTGCCTACATATTTTTACTTTTATTGCCAAATGTATGCAAAGGCGCTTTCCGGTGGCGTACCGCGGTTGCACGTTGCAACGCGGCAGACAGGCTTGTAGCGTTACATTTATTTTAAAATTTTACGTATAACCAGGAAAATTGTTTTACTTTTTATTATGTCATGCACTAATTTACATATAAATGTAAAGCAATAAATTAAACACGGTTAGTGTTGATGGCAGTGGCAGTAGGTTTTCATTTTTAACGTGAAATTAAAATGCGTGCCTTTTTGAATATTACTCAATTCAGAACTAGGTATCCCTAGACCTAATTTTGTAAATGAAAATAGTTCGAAGCTAAAGCTTGTGGGACGATTAAGTTCCAACTTATGCCTGATAGTCTGAACCTCATACAAGAATCAAAAACTATATTCAAGCTATTTCTGTTACAGAACAGTGCAGAGGACCACTTCAACGTCCATTATCTTCTTTGATGCACCTATTGTACCATGAATGAAACTGAACGCCATAAAATACACCCTTTGTCCGACGGAGAAATCTGCAACGCGGTGAGGCATTGCGGTTTGCGGTTTGCGGCGCGGCGGCGGCGGTGCGGCGGCGTGGCGTTGCGGTGCGGTGTAGCGTTGCGACGGCAGCGTGGCGTGGCAATGGGATGTGTCGCTTAAGGCACAATTACACACAGGTATGGCAGGTTGCATCCCTCAGAGAAATCACAGCGTGGTGACGTAGCAATTGAGACAAATTATCATTTGACTGCAATGGCTGGATGTTAAAGTTATAAAAATTAAGTATTAAATAAATTAAGGATAAATGGACCAGAGTCATAGATCACCACGTAACTGCCCAACGATGTTTTAATTAGAGGGCAATTAATATGTATGTTCGCTTACTTGAAGTAATCGAGAAGTTCATGCAATGCAGGGTATTATTGCAAACTAAAGAGATAAGAACAACATCTACGTGTGACTACAAAAAATAGCCTGATTTGTGAGCTAATTCACATTCTACGCCGGTTCAAGAATTAACTGAAAGAAATTACGTCACGTACGAGGTTAGAACACGGATGCCTTATCCGACCTATTTTTTGTATTAAGACGTGACTAACGGATTTTCTTAGCGAAATGGGCGAGATATATTTTTTTGTTAAGCCTATTTGTGTTGTAATAGGAGAGGCGAGGGCTTTTCGTCACTCTGTGGCTATGAGTTTTGAGGAAAGCGGAAATTGACTATAAAATTGCATGTTGAAAAATTCAAGAACATTTTTTAACCAAAGCGCAAATTTTTTTTGGTGGTTCAGTATCAGTAATAGAACACATTTCCATTATGTGTTCAATACAAAAAATATTATAAATAGTAATAATATTAAAAATACTAGTTAAAATACTATTTAGGGTTCCGTACCCAAAGGGTAAAACGGAAACCCTATTACTAAGGCTCCGCCGTCTGTCTGTCTATCTGTCTGTCCGTCAGTCACCAGGCTGTATCTCATGAACCGTGATAGTTAGACAGTTGTCATTTTTACAGATGATGTATTTCTGTTGCCGCTATAACAACAAATACTAAAAAACAGAATAAAATAAATATTTAAGAGGGCTCCCATACAACAAACGTGATTTTTTTGCTCGTTTTTGCTTGATATTGATAACGGCAACAGGTAGACGTTTGAAATTTTCACAGAATATTTAGTTATATATTCAATTTAAAGATAAATAATTAAATTAAAATAAAACAAATATTTAAGGGGGGCTCCCATACAACAAACGTGATTTTTTTGCCATTTTTAGGGTTCCGTACCCAAAGGGTAAAACCGGGAACCCTATTACTAAGGCTCCGCCGTCTGTCTGTCTGTCCGTCTGTCACCAGGCTGTATCTCATGCTCCGTGATAGCTAGACAGTTGAAATTTTCACAGATGATGTATTTCTGTTGCCGCTACAGCAACAAATACCTACTAAAAACCAGAATAACATAAATATTTAAGGGGGCTCCCATACAACAAACGTGATTTTTTTGGTCATTTTTGCTCGATATAATTGCCCCTTAAATATTTATGTTATTCTGGTTTTTAGTATTTGTTGCTATAGCGGCAACAGAAATACATCATCTGTGAAAATTTCAACTGTCTAGCTATCACGGAGAATGAGATACAGCCTGGTGACAGATGGACAGACAGACAGACAGACAGACGGCGGAGCCTTAGTAATTCCCGTTTTACCCTTTGGGTACGGAAACCTACAAATGTATAGGCTCTCTCCAGTGTGAATTTGGGTGTGTAAGTAAAAACTTGTCATGTACGTATGCGTGTATTGTGTATGTATGTGGTGTATGTTTGAGTTGTTTAAAGTAAGCAAGAACTGTTAAAAAAGCTTTCCGAGCAACTTTTCTAACTCCTCGTTGGTAAGAGTCGTGAGCCATTGAATCGGACTCGGAGTGACATGACGTGATGTGACATTTTACTTAATTTTATTAATATTTGCATGCCATTGTTGAAGGCAAACGTGGTGATCTGGTTTATTGCTCTACTTTTCACACCTCTTGCATGCTGACAATTTGTGTTGTATGTATTGTACTCAGGTTTGAGCAAATAAATGATTATCTTATCTTATCTTATCTCACTTTCCTTTTACATTCGAATTTATTTAATCGATAAATGTTGCATGGTTTGTTAACTGCATTATAAATTCGACTAACTAATACTCGACAGTGTCTATCAGCCGATTTAGTTCGATAACATTCTACAGGACAGACACATTTTGATCTTCCATTTGCCAGACGACCAGTACTGCATTTCAGAGAACCATGTCTGGGCAAAATGGTATTGAGCACAAAGAGGTGTCTAACGGTCATAACATTTCAGTCTTTATATAATAAACATGTATGGTGTTATACCGGAGATGTTTCGATGTCAAGACTTTAAGAACAGTTCATTGCGCTCTTTCCAGTTGAAGAATACAGGTTTTCGGAGCACCACCCCAAGTCGTAATCCCAAATGAGTGTGACTGGCAGAGTGAGAAGTAGACCGCCCGAAGTGTGTCTTGAAAATAGCTATGAGTTTCCTCATAATATCAATATTGCACATCAGATTATCTATCCTGTTTACCAGGCAACAGCAATCCGTCATAATCTACAATATCACGCATGGCAACCCTCAGCAAAACAGATCAAAAGCGACGGTGGCGCCGCTAATGAGTAATTAATAGAACCAAATTGGCCGTTTGATTCGGACATGCGACGAAAGTTTGGCTGTTGGCTTGATGCGGCCAATTGCGGGCGGCAAGGCTTGTTTACAGGGAGATTGATTGAACGCTACTGTGTTTAAGTCCGGTGTATTATAAAGTTTACAATAAGCCGAAGTTAGGTATACAAAACTAAAGCAGGTTTGTAATTAAACCATTATAATAATTTTAAGCAAAAACAAATGTGCTGAAATTACGCAGGTAAATGCAATTTGCAAGTTACTTGCTACATTGCTTTACGAATGACGTATAGGTTTGGTGATGCTTGAAAAGAATCACCAGAGGTTGCTTCCTTACCTATACTAGAGCTACGGCCACAGAACGAAATACCGCTACCGCTGATGACCTATACAGGATTTTTTTTAACCTCTGCACATTTTGCGAGTTTTATTTTATTGAATTTTGAATGATGCCAATTATTGTTATGTTTTGTATTTTCTACAAAGTAGGTAATTGAATTGGTATTGGTACAATTTAATTATTTTTTTCATGGCACAATTTGTAATGACGTATATCACTAAAATGTGAAGTTATTTCTATATTTAAATTGATTAAGTTTCAAATGATATCCAAATATAACCTTTTTTTTTTATTATGACTTACGTACAATTTTTTTTTATTTAATCAATGATTTTAAAGCATGTTACTTTTCTTAATGTGTAATATTGAGTAAAAAAAAATCTTGTGCCCGACAGGGTACACCGGGGACACCCTGTCCTCCGCCTTCCGCATCCAGTCTGTCCCAGCCACCTTTTTAAGGTCGTCGGTCCATTTAGCTGGGGGGCGCCCCACACTACGCTTGCCGATACGCGGTGTCCACTCCAGGACTCGTCTGCTCCACCGGCCATCGGTCCTTCGACAAACATGGCCAGCCCACTGCCACTTCAGCTTGCTTACAACGCACCACGACGTCAACGTAGAGATACGGTGCGCGGTGGGGTTATTATTATTATTATTAAACATGTATTTTTTTTTGATATGTCTTAGTATGTACAAAAAAAATCAAGTTATCGTTAACGAAAGATGTGGACTTTGCAATTTTTTAATTTGAAACTTTGAAATTTTTATCCTCTTTTCTCTATTAGGATTTCAAGTAATTTAATTATTTATTATTAAAGTGAATATATAACTAAATATTCTGTGAATATTTCAAGCGTCTACCTGTTGCCGTTATCAATATCGAGCAAAAACGAGCAAAAAAAATCACGTTTGTTGTATGGGAGCCCTCTTAAATATTTATTTTATTCTGTTTTTAGTATTTGTTGTTATAGCGGCAACAGAAATACATCATCTGTAAAAACGACAACTGTCTAACTATCACGGTTCATGAGATACAGCCTGGTGACAGACGGACAGACAGACGGCGGAGCCTTAGTAATAGGGTCCCCTTTTTCCCCATTGGGTACGGAACCCTAAAAACAATATTATCATAGAACTAACCTATCGCCTTTGTATAAATTGTACCTACATTTGGAAAAATATAGATAATTATATTCTTATTCTATTAATGGATCCAAACGGATTGTGTAGTTTGGCTAGTTAAAGTTATTTTGAGCCAGTTTGTCGGTAATAAACTTTTTCATTAAAAAAAGGTTTATTTTAAGGCTCCGTGCACGAAAAAAACCCTTTTTCGTCAATTTCTTATCTAATTGTGAGAAAGCTTGAATAATAATATTAATTGAAACATTTAAGTCTGTGTAACTATAAAAGTACAGTGTTCGTGATGCTAAACCATTCGTGTCAGTCATAGCACCTGCTAATAGTTTTATCACTTTTGCGCTCTACAAAATATAGTTTATTTCGCCTTTGAGTTACTTAATGAACATATTGCAACTCATAAAATAAAATTTTGATTTTATCTCAAAGACAGCTGAAGCCCAGTGTGTGATTTTTAAACGACTTGATAAGGTTTGCAAAATAATAGGAAAAAATACATTACAGGCTGGGACTTAAAAAAAAATATAGGATTTTTCTACATTTTTTTTTCTGCTTTATTTTGTATGGAAATTGAAAAAGTGGCCCCGCCACGTGCAAGTAGGCCATATAATGATGTTTATGATATTTTTTAATGTTCAAATTCACAAAGAGTTTCTTGTAAAAAGATGATCAAACGTCACTCTTGCATAATTTTTTGGAAAACCTGTTGCGAATGTTTGTAATTTTCCAGTAATTCTTAATTTATTTGAAAAAAATCTTTCCGCCACATGCAAAACAAAGAACTCGACTTTACAAATCACGAATAACTTTGTCTAAATTCTTTTTCCCTTTCGCACAAACGATGAACAAAATTGATCCAAATCAGTCGATTTCGTACACGGCCCCTTAAGCCGCTTCGTATGAAATATGAATATTTACTACGAATATAACATACTTAGTTGAACAGCATTATATGAATAAAAAAATCCATTAAAAAAAAGATTTAATATTATGCGAAAGTGAGTTCATAATAATTATGGAAAGAGACTTCCTGCAAGGAGCGACTCACTGACCACACGGGGAGGGAACAACGCGATTTTTTTTTTTTTTTTTCAAGAAAAGAACCTACCTAGAGTTAATTAACGTTGTTTTGTATATCCCCACTGTTTCTGTGGTTGTTTTTTTTTTTTTCATAAAATTCTGTATGAATAAATTACCTCTAATTACTCCGAGGAATCCATATAATGTTTTTCAAGGAAACAAGTGACAGTCAGCAGTATAATAATAATAATTAAATTCATAACCTCACTTAATTTTTTTCTAAACAGAAATATCTATAATGATTTTTAGAAGGTCATCAAATCAAAGAAGTAAACAAAATAAAATGAATTCTATTTCGTTCCAAACGAAATTTTCCATTATAAATAAATATGACGGCAAGACATTTTCATACACCATGACTCACTTAAGCCGTATACCTATTTACATTTAATGTAACGTTTCAAGCTTCGACTTCGTTGCTTTATGGGATGGCAAAGACATGGTTCCATTTGGATAATCCTAAGAGATAACGTAAAGTCTTGTATATTTGTTACCATACACTACATACGAACTCAAGAAGCCAACACGGTATTCCGTCAAAACCTAAAAAGTTACTTTTAGTCGTAAGTTACGGGTAAACTGGGCTGTAGGCTATATCAGACGAATAAAAAGCCAGGTGTACGGAATCTGGGCACGCCACAATTGTGGCGATAAGTCCCCTCTTTGAGGAGTGGCTAGAGAGGCGCCACGGCGTCCTCACCTTCCGCCTGACCCAGGTCCTCACCAGACACGGTTGTTTCGGGAGGTTCCTGTTCAGGATAAAGCGGGAGGAAACGCCCGGGTGTCACCACTGTGTGGAGCGCCTGGAGGACACGGTGGAGCATACGGTGGAGGTCTGCCCGGCTTGGGCGGAGCACCGCCGTGTCCTCACAAAGGCGATCGGCGGCGGCGATCTCTCGCTTGCGGGCCTGGTTCAGGCCATGGTTCGGAGCGAGAGTGCATGGGAGGCCGTCACCTCCTTCTGCGAAGCTGTAATGCTCGCGAAGGAGGAGGCGGAACGCGTGAGGGTGAGGCAAGCTTCGCGCCCTCGCGCCCTTAGTCGCCGCAGGAGACGCCCCGGGCGTCGGAAGTCAAAAGCCAATTTCCGGCCACCATAGGCGCGGGCCTGCGGACGGTGAGCGATGGGTAGCTCGCCGTCCGATAAGGACCAGGCCCGGGTTGACGGCGCGTTGTGTTCCACGCGCGCCTCAAAGAGATGTCAGCACCAACTGACGGGGTCCGGTAGGACCAATGCCTGCCAGGGATATCGTGGCCCTGGCACACAGGCAACGGAAGGAACACGGGTGGGTTTTAGTCAGTAAAAGTCTGACACGCCCTCCCGCTCCGCCCATAGCAGGAGAAGTTATTTGATAATTTCCCACCCAAAAAAAAAAAAAAGAAAAGGCGTACGGAATCACGTAAAAGACTGCTTTGGATTTAAGACGTAAGATTATACGAATAGGTCTAAATCGTTCGCTAAGATCTAGAAAAACGTAGCAAACAGTTTTACCATTAGTTCTCAAAAGCACACAATTTGGGTCACTCATTATTCTTCTGAAGTTGGGCGGCGTTGCCCATATTTTAGGGTGAACATCTTGGGACACCGTCGGACTGTCCTGTTCCGCGGGCATAAATAATGCCCCCGCGGGACATGTTAGGCTCACCACACCCTTAGACCCTTTTATAACCGCACATAATGGCCACACGTAATGTGAATGGCGGATATATTCACTTCTTCCCTACTTTGTGTCAGTGTGACGTTTGCTGTTTGTCTTGGCTGTTCAAGGAGTGGTAGATGTTGCGTTAAATCGAATGCCTGCGGGACCTTCGCTCGTGTCCAACGCAGGGTATGCGTTTGTGATTTATTTATATTGAAGCGACCTTGGGATGCTCTTGAATGTACTTTTTTTTACGTAACTCGAGGAATGACTAAAGGGCTTGTGACGGCCTCAACATCGTCATGCGAATTACGCGTCACACTGACGTCACGCAGAATCCTGCATCGCGCAGGCAGAGTTTACCGCGCGACTAGCATAATTACAAGGCGTAACATAAATAACGCACAACCTCTTAAGGGGTAATTTATGTTCTCATAACTCGTCAAAATGTAGGGAACAGCTGATTTTTTTTCGCAATTTCAGGTTTGGTCCCATAGTAAAAGTTGTTCATGATAAGTACAATGACCCCTAAAGAGGTTGTGCGTAATTTGTGTTCCCGACATCAACCATCGGGCAGTTGCCCACCAGACACGACACCCATCTGGTCAGCGGATCCTCCCTTTTCTATGGAGGATGAATGAACTTTACACCCTGTTCCTGTTGTTGTTTAGGCTTCTTCTCATCAGACATCCAAACTAGTCAGATGAGAAGCAGCACATACAGAGTCGAATTAAATTAGCTAGCAAAACTCTGCAGCCAAAAAAACTTAATTTTATAGTAAAAAAAATTGGGGTCAACGACAGCTGGTATTGTTTTTATTTGAAGTATGTGTTGAGAAAATCTGTTTTCTTTTGTTTAATCGTGGTTAGGTACCGATACCAATCACGTCTGTGAAGTTTACACATAAAAAAAATGTTTCTTTAAACTGATATTTCAAGTGACTACACTAACTGCGGTCAATGATACCCACAAAAAATCATCAAATTAATTTATTTTATGTTTTATCATGTTTAGATATCAATACCCATCACATCTGCGGAGTTTCGCTAGCTAATTTAATTTGACACTGTATATTTTTCATTTACAATAATCGCTCTTTTTTTAAATTAAAACAGATCATGGTATTATCATGTATTCATTTAAGGGCCCGTGCACGAAATCGGCTTCATTTGATCAATTTTGTTCATTGATTGTGTGTGAAATAGATTAAGTATTCATGGAAAATCACTAATATCGATGGTCTAGAAGACAAACGTGGTAAGTGCAAAATTTTGATTTTTTAACATTTAAATGCCAAATGTACTAAATGAGCAAGCTCTACCGTTTGCTCTTATTAAAATAACATAATTCCGACTCTTTCAGTCTAAATTGTGAGTGTACATTTGTATTAAGTGACATCAACTGGAACTCATAAAAGTTAATGATAGTTATTTACCATCGTAAAAATAACAAAACACGTTAAACGATTCTCATGTATTTTATTTGTGAGTATCGCGATACACGAAAAATCTAAGTATATTTACGATTATTGGCATTCAATAATATTTGATTCTCAATTGTACTAAGTGATAATAGTCTTATAGAGTACGATGAACAAACAGTTTAAGTGATAGTGGCCACTCAGTCAGGAAAAGGCACAAAAAGGATAAGTGCTTTAAGATCATTACACCACTATAAGTAAAATATAGAGAATAGATGTAACTGATTTAATAACAATAGTACTACATTAACAGTGGTCTTTTTCAAAGGCTTTTAATTGAATTTTTAAATCACTAACATTTAATTTAAAGTTTATTGATTATTAGTTTTCTTGATTCGTATTCGTCGGCTCATTATTGCCGCGAATTTTGTTGTAATGCGTGGGGCCGCGCGGCACAGCAGCTATACACGCGCTCGACACGACGCCGACCGACGGCTGCCGAGGTACGACGAAGGATACCGACGACGATGGTGGTTTGTAAATCATTTAGCAGATTACACTTGTACAATGCTCATCACAGTATCAAACAATACAATTTTTGTCGCTGATGAAGTCACTACCACGGTGCCTGTGTCCCCGTCTATCATTACTGCCGATAATGCTATAGAAGTCGTCGGCGACGCCAGTGATATACAAGTCGCTACTTTCACTACCTTGGTACCTGTGTCCCTGCCTTTGATAACTGCCGACGTTCCTATAGAAGTCGCTGACGAAGTTACTCCCACGGTGCCTGTCTCCCCGTCTACCATAACTGCTGATGCTCCTATAAAAGTCGCCGACGTTGCTACCTTCACTGCGGAAACGGAACCTGTGTGCTACCTGAGTTAACCGACGACGCAGATGTTACTCCTTCAATTGCGTCAAGGCCTAAATCAACGAGTACGTCACTGACCAACGTAGTTAATGATCTGCAAGTACCGCAAGCACTTTAGCTTATTCTCGGGCAAAGACTATGCACTTCTAGGCGGTCACCACTTCCTAGTACATCAAAATGTAATATGGAGATTCGGAATCGTCTTACCATTCAGAAGGCATTGAAGCTCCGAATGTATCAGATTCTGATAATTATATAGGGGAGAATAATTTTCCTGAAAATGTTAGAAAAAGGCCTCTGTCGCGATTTCCAAAAAAAAATACCTTATGTGATTATAAGAAAATGTTTAAGTTGGTTAATAAAAATAAACATTAATAGATATTGTTTTGGATATTGTATTGGGTTCCGTACCTCAAAAGGAAAAAACGGAACCCTTATAGGATCCCTTCGTTGTCCGTCTGTCTGTCTGTCAGTCTGTCAATACCCTTTTTCTCAGGAACGCGTAGAGGTATCAAGTTGAAATTAATATCAAATACATAAGTTAACAGTCCCTCGGAGCTCTAAAAAAATCAAGTTTCTAAGTCAAAGCAAAAAAAAAATACAACTATTTATGCGACCTATTTTGATACTGGCAAATAAATCAAAACCTATAGGGTACTTCCCGTTGACCTAGAATTATGAAATTTGGCAAGAAGCAACGTCACAAGTAAAGGAAAATGTCCGAAAATTGTTAATTTGTAGTTTTACCACATAAAAAAATACTTTCTTGCGATTACGAACTTACATTTTCAGTTGGAAAATTTACCGTGGCGTAATGTTAAATTTGTTTTTAGGATAAATTCATCCCAACTACGGAACCCTTGATTGTGCGTGGTCCGACACGCACTTGGTCGGTTTTTTTTAAATAAATCGTTCAAATTATTGTACTTAATAGACAATACACAATAATCCTAAGTAATCATTTACAAATCACTTTAGTGTACAATAGTACTAAGTGACGTTTTTTTTTATAAAACTGATTTTTTTCACATATTCTGAAAACGACCGTTTCTATTTATGATCTATGTTATGCCGATAATACTTAACTACATATATTCACTATAATATACACTCTACCTCTATACAGTTTTGAGTTTCAGCCTTTCAAACTTAAATTAACTAAAACTGTCCTCCTGAATAATTGCTAGATCTGTAATTAGTACGTTTGTCTTCTAGACCATCGATATTCTCAACAAGTTTTCCGAAAAATGACGCGAGACTGACGTTTGATCATCTTTTTACAAGACACTACTTTCGATATTGAAAATTAAAAAATATAATCAACATTATTATATGGTCTACTTGCATGTAGGGGAAACACTTCTTTCAACTTCGATATAAAATATAGCTGGGTTGTTGAAAAAACCTAATTTTTTTAACAACCCAGTCATTCATGTCCTATTATTTAGCAAACCATAACAAGAAATTTAAAAATCACTCACTGGGATACAGCTATCCTTGAGATAAAATCAAAATTTTATTTTATGATTATACAATATCCTCATTATGTAAATCAAAGGCGCATTCTATATTTTCGAGAGCATAAAAGTGATGAAACTTTTAACAGGTGCTGTGACTGACACGAATGGTTTAGCACCACGAAAACTGTACTTCTATAGTTACACAGATGTTTTAATTATTTCAAGCTTTCTCACAATTAGATAAGAAATTGACGAAAATGGTTTTTTTTCGTGCACGGAGCCTTAAAAGATACAGACAGATACAGCAGATACAGTGATTACGACCAAATCATTTACATTTTAGTTTTTCATTCCGAAGCATCAAACCTGATAACGCCGTAAAGTTCAAGATATGTCCGAAAATTTTTGGAAAATTTAAACATCAGAAATTTTCTGCAATGTCGCATTGAGCACGTAAAATTTGACAGGAAGTTTAAATTTGTTTAGGGACAAGCCTTCGACTGAACAGCAACGTACTTGTTAAGTTGGTTCCAGACCAGATGGCAATGATATATCGCGACAAAGATGCATTCCTTTAATATCAAAATCTAAAACACACGACTTAGTTGGGAAAATCACACATAATGAACTAAAGATTTATTTTTATATTTATTCTTTAGTTCATTTTTAGTTTTATTTATGTATTATTGAATAAATACGGGGCAGCGTGTGGTGCCGGACGTAAAGAATAGCACCATCCCGTTTCTTCCCGTGGGTGTCGTAAAAGGCGACTAAGGGACTTACTAGAGAATGGGCAGCAGTTCTCTACGCATTTGGACACCATACTGCGATCGCCAACCCGCCTGCCAAGCGTGGCAACCCCCCCCTCCCCCTTTGGGGGAGGCCTATCTCCAGCAGTGGACGTCTTTCGACTGAAATGAGTTGATGATGATGATGAATAAATAAATAACAAAAAATTATGATTATAGATTAACTAACGAAGCAAAACCTAAAAATACAAAAAAAAGGACACTGAAGCGTCCAATAAGCCCGAGTGCGCGTCTCCTTTTTAGGGTTCCGTACCCAAAGGGTAAAACGGGAACCCTATTACTAAGGCTCCGCCGTCTGTCTGTCTGTCCGTCTGTCACCAGGCTGTATCTCATAATCCGTGATAGCTAGACAGTTGAAATTTTCACAGATGATGTATTTCTGTTGCCGCTATAGCAACAAATAAAAACCAGAATAACATAAATATTTAAGGGGGCTCCCATACAACAAACGTGATTTTTTTTGTTGTTTTTGCTCTATATTGATAACGGTAACAGGTAGACACTTGAAATATTCACAGAATATTTAGTTATATATTCACTTTAAAAATCAATAATTAAATTAAAATAAAACATATATTTAAGGGGGGCTCCCATACAACAAACGTGATTTTTTTGCCTTTTTTATAGATAATGGTACGGAACCCTTCGTGCGCGAGTCCGACTCGCACTTGGCCGGTTTTTATGGAAATTTCTCGCCGACTGACCGACACTTCACGTGACTAGAGGACTGGCTTATTCTTTGGCCAAAGAATTAACATTGCCATTCAACGTTGCAATGCTGCCAGTCTTCTGGGTACGTTACCGGATTACAGCGATGCGGACGACTACTACGACGCTTAAATGTCCTTTTTTTATTTTTTTGTTTATCTCGTTAGCACCTAGTGTAAATAGTTAGTTGCCTGATTTATTTTATATAATGATTTTAATGTATTTGTAATTAATGGAAATAAATCGATTAATAATAAGATAAAAAAAACTAACGAATAAAAAAACGGATCTCATTTTTCTAACCTTGCCTTTCTTGGTTAGAGCTACGCGAAACTAGTCCTGGAATTCCAAAACCGTAAAAAATATTTATGAAGCACCACTAAAACTCAAACTTATGATTCACATATTTTGGATTTTCCAAAATGTATGATGAGCCTCACGCATACAATATATACCACAACAGCTCTCATTTAAAACCTCCCTCGACAGTCTGAACAGACTTTACCTCGGCATTCGGGTCACGTTTGTCATTTCACACCGATCCGTCGAGACACAGAATTTTCACACTCTATAAATTTTCGCCAATACGCGATAAGAAAATCCGTGGGGTTTACTCTCAATCCCGGAACCGTATCCTGTTTGAGATATATTAGTTGACTCTGGTAAATAAATATATATTATTATATTTTTGATATATTATTTACTTAGAAACATTATTATAAAAAAATTGTAGGACAAGTGGGATAAAGTGTAAATTTCCACGAAAATGTAAACTTTGTTTTCTTTCTTTGAATTTTTTGTTGCTACAAGCTTTGACATTATTTCATCAAAAGGCTGAGCAACAATATGGTAAGTCCTCGTCTATGAGGACACTTTGAAACCAACTTACTAATCAAGTTAAATCATGAAAGTGAAACAAAACTTACATTCGGTGCCGTTCCTTAAACATTGGTGGAGAAAGTAATAGAAATTCACGTCTAATATTTAGGGTTCCGTACCCAAACGGGAACCCTATTACTAAGGCTCCGCCGTCTGTCTGTCTGTCTGTCTGTCGGTCTGTCACCAGGCTGTATCTCATGAACCGTGATAGTTAGACAGTTGAAATTTTCACAGATGATGTATTTCTGTTGCCGCTATAACAACAAATACTAAAAAACAGAATAAAATAAATATTTAGGGGGCTCCCATACAACAAACGAGATTTTTTCGCTCGGTTTTGCTCGATATTAATAACGGTAACAGGTAGACGCTTGAAATGTTCACAGAATATTTAGTTATATATTCACTTTAAAAATAAATAATTCAATTAAAATAAAGCAAATTTTTAAGGGGGGCTCCCATACAACAAACGTGATTTTTGTGCCATTTTTATAAATAATGGTACGGAACCATTCGTGCGCGAGTGTGAATCGCACTTGGCCGGTTTTTTATTATTAAGTTCATCGACAAAATAAAATTTGTTCATAGTACAATAAATTCAACTATTTGTTTTTCCTCAAAAATGTTTTGTACAATCCGACACACTATCTCCGGACGTTCTCGTCTAGCTAACGAAGAGTACTTGCATAGACACAACCTTGTAGCCCGGATTATTCATCAGCAACTTGCTCTGAAATACAGCCTTGTGGAACTGGAAGTGCCGTACTACAGGTATGTGCCCGACCCAGTTCTCGAAAATGGAAATATCACATTGTACTGGGATGGATCCATCATCACTGACAGGACTATTGTTGGCCGGCTGGAGTGAACAATGACGAGGAATAGAGCTCCCACCTCATTCTTGCCTTTATTGGCCAGCTTGAGTGGAGTTTCGCAAGAGCAAACGTGCTCGGAGGAAGGAAGTATTGCAGTAAGATGCTGGTAGGGATCTTGACTATACTTCTGGGATTGTCCTGATAGCCGTGGAATACCTCTCCACTCTTCAAAAGCACCTCAGGACATGTTGCCCCCTTGTCGCTACGACACTATGTGCTAGCGACCGTTTTCGGAGGCCATTACTGAGTGTGCAAGTCACCCCATGCCATTTTATATGTGTAATTTATATAAAACATCGGTCAGGCAGGGGCCATAGTCTTTCCACAGCCCTAGATAACCAGTTCATTTCAGCCTCACAAACCCATAATCCAATATCTTTGTTTCCATATCCTGCAATAGTCCTTCGCCGACCGGGTGTTGTCCTTGGGTGCACTTGCATAGTGCGAACAGGGAAAATCGTCGGTTGGAGCCTCATTCCATTTAATACTGTTCAAAATTGTCTAAAGGGCCTCTTCGAGTTGACTTCGGCCCCTCGCACGCCTTCCAAAGGAACGGGAACACATGGTCCTGAGTTATATAAACACGCTCAAATAATAATAATAGGTACCATTTATTTCAGGCGACACAGGCCCATAGAAAAATACAATCTAAGGTATTTTTCTATGTAGGTGTTTATGTATGTTAAGGATAAGTCCTAAACATACATATTCACACCCGAACTACTCTTATTTAGATTACTTGACTGTCATAGAATGACCAAATTTAATTAACGTAATTAACAAGCTTCCTTTTGTTAACATAAAACTTGCTTAACACTTTAATTAATATCTGAATTAAAATGTTACTCAATTCCCTCTTGGAATCATAGCATGATGGCGAATGGCGGTTATTCCCTGAGCTTATTTGGATACTTTACTATTCGTTACCGTTTAGAATATTAATCAACCAGTCTTAAAGTGTCGATTTCTTTATGAGAAAAGCGCTTCTTGAACATTTAAACAAAGAGCAGTAGCTTTACTGTCTTGACCTAATTAATTCGTAGTGATAAAAGTATTTGTCACTATAACGACATCTTTAAGCTGAATGATTATGATCATCATCAGCTGATGTAGTCAGCTTGAGGTAGTCTAACGTAAAGTATTACGTTAGACTACCTCAGGTAATTTGTGAGTTTTATTTGATGATCCCGCTGCCGCGAGAAATCACGGCTCAGCGGACAGAGCTCCGGCGGGATCTTATGGCGACATGGAGAGTGCGATTGTCGCAACCCTGCACTAGGCACGCCACAATTGTGGAGATAAGTCCCCTCTTTGAGGAGTGGCTAGAGAGGCGCCACGGCCTCCTCACCTTCCACCTGATGCAGGTCCTCACCGGACACGGTTGTTTCGGGAAGTTCCTGTTCAGGATAATGCGGGAGGAAACGCCCGGGTGTCACCACTGTGTGGATCGCCCGGAGGACACGGTGGAGCATACGGTAAAGGTCTGCCCGGCTTGGGCGGAGCACCACCGTGTCCTCACAGAGGCGATCGGCAGCGGTGATCTCTCGCGTCCAACCCTGGTTCGGAGAGAGAGTGCATGGGAGGCCGTCACTTCCTTCTGCGAAGCAGAAATGCTCGCGAAGGAGGAGGTAGAACGCGTGAGGGAGAGGCCAGGTTCGCGCCCTCGCGCCCCTAGTCGCCGCAGGAGACGGACCGGGTGTTGGCAGTCGCAGGCCGACTTCCGGCCACTGTAGGCGCGGGCTTGCGGACGGTGAGCGATGGGTAGCTCGCCGTCCGATAAGGACCAGGCCTAGGCTGGGCCGACAGCGCATTGTGTTCCACGCGCGCCTCAAAGAGATGTCAGCACCAACAGACGGGGTCCTTTAGGGCCAATGCCTGCCAGGGCTGCCAATTTGTCCGAAAGGGATATCGTGGCCCTGGCACACAGGCAACGGAAGGAACACGGGTGGGTTTTAGTCAGTAAAAGTCGACACGCCACACCACAAGTTATTTGATAATTGACCACCCAAAAAAAGAAGATAAAAAGTAGTCTAACGTAAAGTATTACGTTAGACTACCTCAAGTAATTTGTGAGTTTTATTTGATGATGATTATCACTTCCCTAGCATTGACACAATATTCTCTGGCAGCAAATCAAAACAACCCGTGTCTATTCCAAAAAGGTTCGGTATAAATTCAAATTAAGGACGGCCACCAAATCTACAGGCTTTTACCTCAAGAAAACAGAAACAAAAAATAATTAAACCCACAAGACCCGTGAGAAACACCGAAAATTTTGCCCCAAAGCAGGTTTCAGCTAATCATCTAATTTGGTTGAAAGCTGTGCGGTGACCGTGGCCTAATCTCTTTACGTTACCGGTGCCTTCGACAAACAGGCGTACACTCTGTTAAAGAGCCACTAACTGGCTCCTGCTGCCAGCTTGCAGTTTACATAATCCTCGTACAGCTCGCTATCAACTTATATCTAAGTATACATTGTAGTTTTTGATGGTGCTCGGGTTATGGTTGTAGCGTAAGATGCGTTTTTGTTTTTTCATAAGACAACCAAGAATATATTCTTACTTTCTCTTTCAAATCGATTGTTTTTGGCAGCCCAAAGATTCTCACGTATACACATCATTAAGGAAGGAAAAGCCGTGTCTCTTCAGCTTCACTTGTTTCCTATAATTTCCCGTTTTGCCAATTGCGTCATTCTTGATAGCTAATTGAATTGCCTTTAAGTAGTGACCTAAGGGCAACTATATAAATAAATAATCTTTATTTCCAGTTTTACAATTTTACACTTACCACTTAATACATAACATGATAAATTGGCTATTATTTGTCATAAATACGCAAAAAAATCAAGACATTTGCTTTGCCCTTTTTAGGCATGTTTGTTATCAAAACGTGAAATTAACCGCATTCTGTTTTCATTACCGGTACATGACATAGCATACATTTTTGTGAGGAACAAAATTGCTTTTGTACTGACTACAAATACTTGACCATTGCCTGGTGTCTGAGGCAGCGTGGAGGTTACTCAAAAAGGTTGAAGTTAACCATGACATCTACTGGTCAGACCACTATCCACTTGTTTGTCAAGTTAATTTGGGAATGGTGAAGCCAACGGATGCATCAGTACAACAAGTGACTAAGAATATTGATAAGGCTGTATGGGGTAAAAAGAATAATTCACAAATAGATCACTACTATAGATTATGTATGGAGAATCTTAGGGATATAGATTTTCCCTCTGATTTAGGTAACTGCTGTGATAATTTTTATGTAGATGAAAATCATGGATTGGTGATTGATAAATTGTATAGTGTTATAGTGACTTCCCTTCGGGAAGCAGCAGAGGGCAGTTCTGGCCTAGTGGGAGATGGTACGAGACGGCATCCAGTGATCGGATGGAATAGGTACGTCAAGGACGCTCACGGAAACGCCAGGAAAGTTTTTCTGAACTGGATGTGGCATAATAAACCTCGCACCGGGTTGCTTTTTGAGGAAATGAATGAGACGCGAAAGGTCTTTAAACAAAGATTAAAATATTGTCAGGATCATGAGGATCAAATAAAGATGGACATGCTGGCGACTGAGCACACGCGTAAGCATTTTCAGAATTTCTGGAAATGGACTAAAAGGTTGAACCCAAAACCTGCGATCCCGATGGGCGTTGATGGCGTTACTGAACCTGGTGAGATTGCGGACAGGTTTAGGAGGTACTTTACAGTGCCTTCACGGCAAGTGGAAGAGCAGAATCTTGTTGCTGGGGGCATCATGTCTGGAGAGCTAGTAAGCATAACAGCTAAGGAGATAGGAAACATTATTAAAGGTATGACCAGAGACAAATCTCCAGGACATGATGGCCTAAGCATTGAGCACTTTCAGTATGCTGGTCCGCACCTCCCTAGGGTCTTATCCATGTTTTTCAACTTTTGTGTGAGCCACTCTTATCTACCAACGGAGCTGATGAGGACGATAGTGGTGCCCATTGCCAAGAACAAGACTGGAGATGCGTCGGATAGGGACAACTATAGGCCTATCTCTTTGGCCACCATAACGGCTAAGGTTCTTGACGGTGTGCTTGACCGTAGAATGGTTGGACAGCTCAATCCACATGATTCGCAGTTTGGTTTTAGAGCTGGGTTGTCCACGGAAACTGCTGTTCTGGCGCTTAAGCATACGGTTAGGTACTATACCGATAGGAATACTCCGGTGTATGCTGCTTTTCTCGACCTCTCCAAGGCATTTGATCTGGTTAATTACAAGATCCTATGGCCAAAATTACGGGAGAAAGCCGTACCTCATGAGCTAGTTAACCTCCTCGAGTATTGGTACGACCACCAGTTAAACCAGGTCAGATGGTCGGGTGAATTATCTGGTGAGTATGGACTGGAGTGTGGTGTGAGGTAGGAAGGTTTGACTTCCCCGGCGCTCTTCAGTTTATACATCAATCAGCTGGTTGAGGAGCTGGGTAGCACTGATGTCGGATGCTCTATTGATGGTAAGACTATCAATAGTATAAGCTATGCTGATGACATGGTGCTGCTGAGTCCCTCGATTGATGCGCTCAGACAGTAACTTGGAGTGTGTGAACGATACGCCACGGCTCATGGTCTCCTGTATAATGTCAGGAAAAGTGAGGTTATTGTGTTTCGTGTGGGTTCCAGAAAACTGACGACAGTTCCTCCTGTTTACTTGTACGGGGTGGCACTTAAGAGAGTGTCTCGTTTTAAATACCTTGGGCACATTTTGACTGAGAACCTTTTTGATGACGAGGATATCGAGAGACAGCGAAGGGCGTTGTCGGTTCGATGTAATATGCTGGCCCGCAGGTTTGCTAGGTGTACTAAAGCTGTGAAAATTACGTTGTTTAAGGCATACTGCCAGACGTTTTACACCTGCAGCCTGTGGATCAGGTATACGCAGAGCGCCCTCCGCGTTCAGTATAATAATGCTTTTCGGGTGTTGCTGGGGCTTCCGCAGTTCTGTAGTGCGTCGGGCATGTTTGCCCAAGCAGGCATAGATAGTTTTGAGGCTATCATGCGTAAAAGAACGGCATCCCTAATGCGTAGGATACGTGGAAGCTCAAATAGCATTTTGAAGGTTATTGTGGAGAGGCCAGACTGCCCTTTTCTGATGCACTGGTCCAGTAGGCATAGCTGCGGGCCTGGTGCTGAAGAAAGATATTTAAATTGATAGTGCTATAGAATTTAAGTTATGGTCATGTTTTAGTGTAATTTTAATTTATTTTGACATAATTTTAATTTGTTCTTGATTTAATTAACTTTTCTTTCTTTTTGATTTGATTTTGATTTAATTTTTCTTTTAATTTAATTTAATTTTTGATTGAATTCTAATGTAATATTGACTTTTTGATTTGAATTTTGATTATAATTTTGATTTTGTCTTTTTATTGTAATTTAGATTTGGTTTTGGAATTTGATGTTAATTTAGATTTTGATATTGATTTTCATTTTATTTTTTATCTTTTGTTATTTTAATGTTTTAATATATATATTTTTTTTTTACTAACATATTTTTCTAAGTTTTAATACTAACACAATATGGATGTTTTCCGAATTAAAATATTTGAATTTGAAATTTGAAATAGACACACATGACACTACGGACTGACATCATCATCACAAAATATTTCCTGCAAATGTGACAATTTTTCAATCGCAAAATACACCAAATTATCCTTAAAGTACCATAATTATCTGCTCGTCAACAACCACGCCACAACGAATTCCTCCTCAATTTAGAATACTGCAGTGACTATTTGTGAAAGGCAATGCTTCTTTTGTCCTCATAAACCTATTGTATGATATAGGTAGTAAGAGATGATCTATTTACATGCTTTCAAACCACATAATTAGTCTCAATTTATACCTAAACCAGTAACTATTATTCTATATCAGAATTCAGTCATCTTTAATTTTTATTAGAGCTTTTTTGGCCTCTCACAGGTCTTTTTTTAGAGTTCCGTACCCAAAGGGTAAAACGGGAACCCTATTACTAAGGCTCCGCCGTCTGTCTGTCTGTCCGTCTGTCTGTCTGTCTGTCCGTCTGTCACCAGGCTGTATCTCATGAACCGTGATAGTTAGACAGTTAAAATTTTCACAGATGATTTATTTCTGTTGCCGCTATAACAACAAATACTAAAAAATAGAATAAAATAAATATTTAAGGAGCTCCCATACAACACACGTGATTTTTTTTGCTCGTTTTTGCTCGATATTGATAACGGCAACAGGTAGACGCTTGAAATATTCACAGAATATTTAGTTATATATTCACTTGAAAAATAAATAATTAAATTAAAATAAAACAAATATTTAAGGGGGGCTCCCATACAACAAACGTGATTCTTTTGCTATTATTATAGATAATGGTACGGAACCCTTCGTGCGCAAGTCCGACTCGCACTTGGCCGGTTGTTTTTTTATTATCTATCTAAAGATTATTTGTGGCAGTGATTGCTTTCATTAATAAAACATATTTTACAAACTTATAGTATTCAATAACTCAAGATCTAATACAACGTCATTATCAAGAAACACCCGTGTTACACCGCTGCAGTAATCCGAGTGTCGGTCGAATACATCCGAATGGACTTCCGAGCTTCGCAATCTGCTTTCTTTTTGCTCTCTCAGATAAATCTATCAACGGCTACCAACTACAAACCCATTAGGATCGCATACAACGAAATGGGGTTTTCAGAAATTCGTTGGGAAACTGGTGAAATGTTTTAGATCAAGAGGTATGTTTTTAACCGACTTCCAAAAATGAGGAGGTTCTAAGTTCGTTCATACTTTTTTTTTTTTCAATGTATGTTCATCGATATTCTCGTCAAATTGTGGACCGGTTTTAATTTTTCTTTTTTCATTTGGTAGAGAAAACTTGCGCAGCGATCCCATATAAATTTTATTAACTTTGGGTAGTTTTTGAATTAACTTCAATAATACATATTTTTCCCACGAACATCCTGTCACTGTTATTTACATAGCAGATAGTGGTATTGGAATTTTTGTAGGGTAGGTACCATAACTATAAAGTGAAAAATAAAGACTTATTACAAAAAAAAACAACCAACTTCCAAAAACAACACTTTACAGTGAAAAGTAACTTTAATTTCGGAAGTCGGTGGCTAAAAACGAAAATACAAAACCAACTTAAGACACCGACGACGGGCACAAACAGAAGTTACACCATATTTCAGCTAATTCATTTTTCGGCCTGCGATATCTTACAAGAAACAAAGTTTAATACTTAATTATATCGATTCTTCGTGAAATAGAAAAAAAGAAAGAAAGAAAATACGTTTATTTGCGATAAACATAACGCAAAAAAATAAAAATACAAACACGAAAGAACAAGATGAGGGAAAATATGCGTCACATTTACGCAAAACGGCAAATAGAGATAGAAGTGGTCATACAACGTGTGTACTTAGCAAATAGGTACTTGATATCTGCTCTAAACAAAAGCCTTAACTATCAGCCTTTGCTGGAACAAAGAGAATTCCCACAAAGCCTATTCTAGCTACTAAAGAATTTATTCTCTATAAACATGAACGCTATTTACAGTACAGCGGAGTAGCCATTATTTAAACAACCGATCGATTTTCATTTTGTAGTTGCAATTCTACTTGACCATCAACCACTGTTTTCATATATTGAAATCCACAAATAACTGATGAATCATTTAATTTCGTTGATTATTCTGGTTTGATGTTGTGTTATTAGGCCACTATTGTTTATAGAAACCGCAAATTAAATTATTTAACTAATATATTTTTTGGTTAATAATAGAAAGAATTGACCTCATTAACATAACTGAATCATCCACACAATAATAACAAAATCGTTGACTATTTCGTTTTCATGACAGTCATGTGTAATGGGGTTGAAGACTGAAAGCTCGTCATAGGTGGCAGCACAGTTGTCCGTTGACAACATTGAGTTAGGAATAATAATATGGAGATGGCATATTCTACTATATGAATAATAGTTATACAAAATATATCTATCATGTCGACACAGACATGCCATAAAGCGTTTTGTTTCTTTCTAAATAATCAAGAGCTGCTTATGAAAAGAGAGACATCTAAATGTTTGTCAAGGACTAAATTTGCCAACACTCTTGTATGACGTCAGAATCATGTCTATGCAAGACCGGTCGCCATGTTTAGTTCCAAGTTTTATGGTACAAAACTCGGCAATGTGCTGTCAAACGCTTGCTTGCTCTCTCTGGCACTCGCAGAACTTACAACCTTACGAAAGGCGGCCGTTTTAAGTGCCAGATTTTCGTAAGTAGTTATGCACGCTAATTTTGTAGGTATGGCCAATCCATAGGTTCATAAGTCATTGGTCAACAAACCATCATTGTTTTGTTTATGTTTACTTTTGTGTCGATCACAAATTAAACAAATATTAGATAAATATCTACGCGACTTCGAGTTTACCACTATTAAAACACGAGCTAAGGACAGGGGAAGCGTCTACCACTGGTCAAAAAGCAACTGTAGTGGAAAAGTCAAAAAATTATGAATGTTTTATAATTTATAGGTTATTTTGTGTTTGTTGACTATACGTTCTATTTTCGTTGAAGACTGGAGGCGTACGACAGAAATAACCAGAGTTGAAATCCAACTCTAGGATGATATTCCTGACTGAAAACCTAAGAGATGTTAATTCTAGCACAGCATGTCGATTCTGTAACCATCTCACCGTGAAAACATACGTGAAAAGTGTGGATTGAACTGTCAGTGTCATCCCACCTGATGCTAGGGATGGACCAAGTATTACATTTACAATCATAATCAAGATTTTAATAATGTTTTGTATGATAAATCTCTTGATCATTTTATATTATTTCAAAGCTAGTATTTAAACGGTTGGCGCAGTGGTTAAGCGATTGACTGCTGCGCTGCGTGTCGCTGGTTCGATTCCCGCACGGAACAAATATTTGTATGACCTACAAGTACTTGTTCCGGGTCTGGCTGTTTGTGTATGTGAGTTTAAATGTTTGTAAACGCACCCACGATACAGGAGAAATTCCTAGTGTGGGGCAACGTTTAAAAAAAAAACGTGACTCGAAGGACTCAAAGTCAAAAAAGGAAACTTTGGAAGTTATTAAACGGCCGGACAATCGGCCGATACTTCGGATTATCGCTTCGGAGCATACTCCCAGAGTTGACAGCAACTCGAGGATGATCTTCCTGATTGAAACTCTAAGATGTGTTAATTCTAGCACTGATCTAATATAATATAAATATATATAATATATATACAAAACACACATGTACACCTTTACTATAATTTACATAATATCAAAAGTGCCTGTAGGTAAAGAAAACAGACTTAGTTCTCTTGGGAGCGTCACCTGTATACGAATTTCTCGCATAAAAGTCTTCAGGTTTCAAAAGGATCGAACAAGTCTCGATGAAATATTGGGATGCCATTATTTTTTCCCGAAAGCTATCTGCCACAGTTTTCGTTTTTTAACATCTTTGTCAAATACATTGATATTTTTGCAGTCAACAGCTGCGCACCGGGATTTATAATTAATTATCCGTAAAAGAAGTCGCTTGTTTACAAAAAATGTATGGGTACTGACAGCTAGCTGCCAAATTTTTAAACGTTAGATAGTAGCGACATCTGAACTGAGCAAGTGGCAGTGTTTAAAGGCTCATACAGACTCGCGCGATATCACGGGTGCAACAGGCACCGACTAAGAAATTGTGCTACTAATGTCGCGTCGCGCCCGCGATATCGCACTAGTCTGTATGTGCGAGCCTTTATCCTCATTGTGTAATTGCATTAAGAGGCACATTAAAAAAAACACCAGTTAAAGTGACCTCTACACTGCCAGTGCTGCCACCGACTTAAAATACTCTCGTGCCAGAGGCACGAAGAAGAAGTGTACAGTATGCAAAAAACGTCGATTCGACAATCTATACGTAGAAAATCAATATAGTATCAGCACTAACAATTAGAATAGGATAAACTGCTAAAAACTGTGTCTAAATACAAATATGGTTGTGTAAATTTAGATGATTTTTAAAATTATACCAATGTTAATCGACTTTCGGCTGACAGTTAAATAAACTAACTAATTGTAAGTATTTTATAAATGACTAGCTTTTGCCCGCGGCTTCGCCCGCGTTTATTTCGGAAAATATCCCACGGGAAAATACTACCCAGATTAAATGTACCCTATGTTACAGGTTATTGTAAGTAAGTAAGTATACAGGTTATAAACTATCTGTGTGCCAAACATCCAAATACGTCAGCCGTTTTTGAGCCAATCCGGAACGTAGTACATCCAGACAAACATTCTAATAACTATATTTTCAGCATCTAACTTTAAAAAAAAGATATATAGGTATAACTTATTTTCAAAAATATTCAATGTACAATTATTTTTACTTCGTTACTATTTTATTTCGTTACATTATATGTATTCTTATAGCTATGTTAGTATATTCTTATTTATTCTCCCCCTTAACAAACTGGAACAAATCTTTATCCTCAATTCACTACTAAAAATGGTCATAGCGAGACTGACGTTGAGAACTGAAGGAACAGACACCATTATTCACGTCATCCTGACGATGTATGGACTCTCTAACTTGCAAACCAATGACCTAAGGTTTAAAATAAGTCCAATCTATTCAATAATTAGTCACTTCAAATTGATATTACAATAAGTAGGTGGGATACTAACTAAATGAATCCTCAAACCACAGAACAGGGAAAACGCTTATATGCGCTTAAGAGAATTATTAACTAATAATGACTGTTACATGATAATAACATAACATGAACACTATACGTAATAAATCAACTATACAGGACAGTAACAGTTCTAAAATGATTGAGAACAGACCGGCCATATTAATAAAAAAATCTATAAACGTGAATGCACACAAAAGTTTAAGAATGTAACACGAAATTAGAATTTGAAGAGACTCCCAGGAGTCTAGCAATAGATTGTGTCTCAATAATAAACGCTTGTAAAAAAAAACAAATTGTGATATTTTAGTACCTTGTTGGATGCAAGAAAATTGGATAAACTTGGAAGATGGCTGTATGTAATTACATCAGTGCCAGTGGCTTAGTGGGATCCGAATATGGAATAGAATTCCAGTCAGACGAGGAACTGGCAGCAGTTCGTATGTTCCGGTGCTACTCAGAAGCATTGCTTCAGTTCGCTTCGGCGTGCTGCGTGATCTTCATGCTCATCGGCATTCCTGGCAACCTTCTCACCATTGTCGCACTTGCTAGATGCAAAAAGGTCAGTGTTTTCCTCATTTGAGTCCGCTTAAAGGTGGGATCCACATAAAATTCGGAACACTCATTTCATCATAATATATATACAGGATGGATTTTTGAGATGGGGCAGTAAGGGCAGCTACCATTGTAGCTACAGGAAAACGGTCTGGAGAGACTGTCCTTAACTTTTTGAGAAATTTTGATCTGCATTCACAGATTTTGAAAAAAAAATTACAGTCAGCAGGAAAATGGGCCATTTACACAAAAACTTTTTTTATGCCAATCGATCCTCTTTATTATAAGGATCAAAAATCTCTATTAGACCAATTGAGGTTTCAGTACTAGAAAAGACATAAATCGCAAAAAACTTTTCCCATACATTTCGTAGGGAAAGAGACTCCAACTTAGTTTTTAAGATGGATAGATGGACCGCTACAATAAAGACTGGACAAAAATAATAATAATAAAAAAATACTTCAAATTTCGAACGAATACGCGTCATAATTTAATTTGCTTTAAAAACAGAATCTAGATAGTTTGTTGCTTGGTTGTTTGTAATTTCTGAAATTCTGCGCAACAGCCGCCATACTCGTACCCGTTCTAATTTGAACCGGCAATTCGCAAGGCAGTGGATACAAACATAATTATGGTCCTAGACCACCTCGCAGTCCTGATCTCACGCCTCTTGATTTTTTATGTGGCGCTATTTTAAAAATTAACTTTATAAAAAGAAATACGACAGTGTTTAGGAACTCAAAGATTTACTTACCACGATTCTCTATGGAATTAATACTAGCACATTATCAGCTGCTCCGCTCTGTAGTAAAGAGAATAAACCTAGCCTACGTCAAAAGGGCTACCATTTTGAACAGCTCATATCTTAGAGCACAGAAGTAAAATTTCTAGGTGAGTCCAAATGTAAAGTTACAAGTTTTAAATTTTAAGGTGAAATAGTATCCAAAGTAGAAGTTATTGTTTTTCGTTTGTTTTTTTATCAGTCTTTCTTGTAGCGACCAGTTCATCGATGGTAAAAAATGTAAGTTGGAGCTTTTCCTACGGAATGTATGGAAAAAGTTTTTTTGCGATTTATGACTTTTCCATTACTCAAACCTCAATTGGTCCAATAGAGGTTTTTGATCCTTATAAGAAAGTGGATTGATTGGCAGAAAAAAAAGTTTTTTGTGAAAATTGGCCATTTTCCTGCTGACTGTACATTTTTTTCAAAATCTGTGAATGCAGATCAAAATTTCTCAAAAAGTTAAGGACAGTCTCTTAAGACCGTTATCCTGTAGCTACAACGGTTAAGGTAGCTGCCCTTACTGCCCCATCTCAAAAATCGACCCTGTATATTCATTATATCTTCTATATCTATCTACTTCAACCACGATATACCGTAGATATAGTAGAGGAACGACAATGACGAAAACTGATAAACTAATCGTTTTTACAATTTATGAGACTCTATCCTTCTGCCTGTTTCTAAATGATGTTATTTTCCGTATTTTGATCGGTAATACCTACATCACTTTTTAGCTGATTATTGCTGGTATATTTTAGATGGTATTATACTTATTAAGGTTTAGAGTAGTAGTGCTTAATGAAAACGATATGTTTGTTATATTTTCAACTTTCACGCTGACTTGGCTTCGGGTACAGCTATGTGAGAATATGTACTTATTGTTATTTTCAAGAAGTTCTTAACGATGTTACTAATCTCTTTAGGTTTCTCGCAAAAAATGATTGCAAAGACTATTTATAGAATTGTTATGAAGCACGTTGTGCTATCGTCAATTATGACGCGTTGAGTATTGTTTTGTCTGACCAAGTGTCTGTACTTATATGACGCAAAGTATAATTTTAATCCTATTGAATTGTTGTCACATGCTCTGACAGAAAACTATTTATACAATTTCTGCCACAAATATGCCGTTTGTCCTTTTTCAGGTCCGAAATGCGACTGCGATATTCATAATAAACCTTCACACCACCGACCTGATGTTCAACAGCTTAATCCTCCCGATGACCGCGATGACCTTCGCAAAGGGGCACTGGACCCATGGTTGGGTAATGTGCCGGGTGTATGCTTACTTCCAGTTCGTGTTGAACAGCTGTTCCATTTTCACCATACTAGCCATCACAATTAACAGATACGTCATTGTTTGTCATCCACTGCTGTACCCCAAGTAAGTGATGTCATGGTTTGAATTAGGAATGCTTTTGAACACTTTGATATTTAAAATTTTAAAACAGAAAATTAATTCAAAACAATTGCTGTGTCCAATTCTAAAGAAACGTTGGTATACTCCAACTATTGATTTATTCTTCCAGGTTGTACAAAAGCAAAACATATCAATAAGTATACTGATTTCTGGCACCTAACTTCGGGGCATGGAGCCGATTCGACTTGGAACCCCACGGAGGATTCTGCACCATGATGCCAGGCAACAACGGCAAATCTCCGAAGAAGTTTCTGTTGACTATTGCCTTTGCGGGACCGTACCTCATTATATACTTATGTTATGCCCAAATATGGTGGGTAGTGCAAACTGCAAAGAAAGTCCAGGGTAAAAATCCTAGACCTACACGGCCCACACACTTGCCACTATCACAAACTCAATCAGATATTTCAACTGATGGGAGAGAGCTGGTTAGCTTCGATCATTTAAGTCCTGTAAGCAGTACCGCTGAATCTGCAACATTGACAACTGATGGTGACAAAACGCCGACTAGCAGCGAAGCGACTACTCCTCAGTCTCCTAGAGAGGAAAAACCTTACGAAAAATACTTCAAGGCTCCGTTCAGATTGACCAGGAAACTAATCAAGCGGAAAGTTCCTACAAATAGAGACAAGAAGCTATGTGCCATGATTGTTGCAATCATGATATCTTTCTGTATGTCCCATCTACCTGTAATGGCGACGAGACTCGCATACACGGAGTATAATATCTTCGCCCATCTGTTGGAGTATTTAGGCACGTGCATGAACCCCATCATCTACGTGTTGATGTCGAAGGAATATCGACAGGCTTACCAGAGCCTCTTTGAAGCTATCATAAAAAAGTTTCAGACCCTGAAATTAAGAAATTCTCCGTGATATTTTGGATTTCGTTAAGTTATGCATTGGTGCATTCAAAGCCTACTTGAATGTCGAGACTCGAGACTAAAGGTCATTCGGCACTCCCTGATAGTTCTTACAGTATTGAAAATATTAGCAAGTCAGCCTCGCTACCAAACATGCTGATTGACAATTTTCTTCGCCAAAGTGAAACTTTTCTATAGCTTTTGCTCAAACAAAGGATTTGGGACTATTCAAGAGGAAAAGCTATTACTTAATTATAATTAGGCCAAACATGGAAGCTAATAATGTTTTCAGAATATTATTTTCAACGGGAAAGGCAAAACATTATTACTAGTACCGCAAATTAGCCTACCTACATATTAGTTTTCCTTTACATGTATTTTGTATATAGCTTTTGTTTATTGATCTCGTATTAGTATTATTTATAGGACAATATCAAAGTACACTCTTCAAAAACAATATTTAAGTCAAATCAACTCAGCCTATAGCAGTCCACTGCTGGACATAGGCCTCTCCCAGGCTGCGCCACAACACCCTGTCCTCCGCTTTCCGCATCCAGTCTGTCCCAGCCACCTTTAGCCATATTTAAGTACCTATCTGTAATGTACCTATGGGTATCGGTGTAGGAATATTTCTCACTCTGCCTTTTTCTTAACAACGTGACAACTACTAGAAACAAAATGATTTTATTATCAAATTCTGAACGATAAAAGTGGTTGCTGTGGGTCATCCTTAAAAAGATAGACATACGCTATCACGGACTTTTTTTGTTGCACTTTTTAAGTTGTACAATCCTGTAGAACATTAATTTTATGTATCTCTTGCGGTTTACGCAGCGCATGCCAGTAAAACTCGCAGTCAGCATGATTGTTTCCGACAACTTCAACAATAATCGTCATATTTCAGCCAATTTACACAACACCACAATGAATTATACATTTAAACCTTCATCATGAATTATTACGTCAATTGTCGAAAACCGTTTGAAAATCCGATTGGTAGTTTTTGAGTTTACCGCGTTCAGACAGACGCGGTGGGGGACTTTGTTTTATAGTATGTAATTCGATTGGATTTCGTTTGTATTTTTTTTTGTTTCTAGTATTATACTGGCTTTAAAAAAAAAATCAAAATTTACTTTTTTTTATCTCTGAACGGGAAATGAAATGAAATGAAATGAAATGAAATCGTAAAATGAAATGAAATCGTTTATTCTGTAAATAGGATATCGGAATCACTTTTACACGTCATATTAAAAAGTAAAAAATAAGCTAGATGTAGTCGACATTTCCTATCTGACTACCCGTGAGAAGAAATGGCGACACAAACTCAGGGGTCAAAGTCTCTTTTAAAGTCCAGACATAATCTTGGTCAGATCATGTGAGGACCATGTAGATCTGTGTCTGAAATGGTCTTTTGAGGAAAGAACCACACAATTTTGAGTGGACCTGTCCAATCAGTGCAAGCATTTGTCGTAATCACATCTATTAACACTGTTGTTATACCTATTTACAAATGAATATTTTAGCTTTTTTACCCGACTGCCTCAGAAGGAGGGTTATGTTTTTCGAGTGTATGTATGTATGTATGTATGTCTATTTCTTTGGCACGCTCTGTAGGCTAAACGGCTTGATGGATTTTAACATATGAGGTATCGTTAGATTCGTTTTAGTTGCACAAGTGTCATAGGGTATAAAATTTTCTTATGCCATCTGCGAATCAAAAAAGACAGAAGAAATAAAAAAAAATATTTTGTGATTTTAATAATATGGGTATCAAATAAAAGCTAGTAAAAAGCCAATTCCAAATATATAAATATATATTATAATACTTGTTAGCTACTATTTTGACTCAAACCACAAAAAAGTACGTTTCATGTACTTACAATAACAAAATGGTAGCGAAATCAAAATTGTACATTGAATATTTTTGAAAAAAGCAATTGCTATGAGGTTTAGAATCGATTCTAATGCCGAAAACATAGTTTTTAGAATTTTTGTCTGTTTGTCTGAATGTATGTTCCAGCGTCACGAAAATTCTACAGGATAGATTCTGTTCAAATTTTGCATAATATTACCTATAAGTCTGGTCACCCGGCAGGCTATATTTATAATTATCACGCTATTTATTATGGGGGATAAGCAATATTGTATTATGTTTGTGTTCCTCTATGGTTTACAGTAAATTGTCAAAAGAGCCAAACGGTTAGAACATTGCAGATTTAATCTTTTAAATTATTATCATCACGCTATATCTTTATGGGGCTAAGCAGTCAATCATCATACACGGTGGATTTTTAAGATGGGGAGGTAAATCTTAACCGTTGTAGCTACATAATAACGCGAAATCGGTCTTAGGAGACTGTCCTTAAAATTTTGAGATATTTTAATCTGCATATGAGATATTTTCACAAAATAAAAAAAACAAAATAAAATAAATGCCAATAGATCCTGGTTCTTATGAGAGAGTTAGACCAACTGTGGTTTGATACATCGGATCTGGTACACTTGCGTGAATGACATTTCCGCTAAAGACCTTGCGTGAACTTACTTGTACGAAAGATGGTTGCCGTGATTTTGTGATGATTTTTCGTCATGGGTGTCGTTTTCATGTTTTCGAGGTCTCTGATAACAAAACTGGGGTCAAAATCAAAATTCGAGATGGCACTAACAAAAGTTTGCAAATTTTTCGTCATGAGTATCGTTTTCATGGTTTTTGAGCGCTGACGACGATAATGGGGTCAAAATCAAAACGCAAGATGGCGCCAACAAGAAAACCAAAACCCTCACAGGATCACTTTGTTGTCTGTTCGTCCGTCCGTCTGTCTGTCTGTCAATACCCTTTTTCTCAGGAACGCGGGGAGGTATCAAGTTGAAACCAATATCAAATATGAAGGTATACGGTCCCACACAGCCCTAAAAAAATCACCCTTCAAGTCAACGCAATAAAAAAATACGGCCATTCATGCGACATATCTTGATGGGATAAATTCATGCAACCTACGGAACCCTTCAATGTGAGTGGTCCGATACGCACTTGGCCGGTTTTTTTTATAATGAATGAATGACTGGCAGCTACAAAACTGAGAAATAGCAAAAAGCGTTTCCCATCAAAATCGTTTATTTGCATAAATGGGTACAAAAGATGTATAAAATTCAGTGCAAAGACATATTCCACCGTATACTGATGGCATGTAAATATTTAATGGGCGTTAGTCAGTTAAAGGCTCTTACAGACTCACGCGATATCGCGGGCGTGACAGGCACCGACAAAGAAATTGTGCCACTAGTGTCGTGTCGCACCCGCGATATCACACCAGTATGTACGAGCCTTAAAAAAAAAAGGTATTAAATCATTTTGCCAGTTATGTTTAGGTCCCATGTAATAGAGGGCGAGCCTATTGCCACTAACTAGGCACAAACCCAGACTTCGGACTGGTACTGAGAAATTTCAGATGGAAAACCCAATAACACTGCCTGACCGAACTCTGACCGGAATCGAACCCAGGACCTCATACTCAACAGTAGCACTTCCGACCACTAGACCAACGTGGCTGTTTTCTATAAAACTGTGGCTGTTATTTTAGTATATCTTACGACTTCCACGCGTACGGAGTCGCGGGCAGAAGCTAGTCTTTTCTAAAACCTATCCTATCCTATCTTGCTACCCCTACTTAATAACCTAAACGGTAACGTTTAACTTAACAATACTTAACTGAACAATCTGTTCAATAATAACACTAAAAAGCTTAAAATAAATCAATAAAACAATCTTGTTTCCATCTTTTCAGTTCATGTTTTTGCAGTCGAGTTTTTTGGTTTTTTTTTAATAGAATCGAAGATTGGTCTTAGCACGTAAGTTTTATTGGTCCATAATATTGGCAATATCAGCCCGATTGGGAAATGATTTCTTCTAGATCTTCTCTTCTTATTTATTTAACCATTTATGTACACACATAAACATACAAGAAGAAAGAAACAGAAAAATACGTACAAAAGTGATGCTTATTTATAAAGAAATCTCTTCCAGCATACCTGCGATAGGAAAGTAGATAAAGAGATGTAGGCACCGTGTCAATCCATTAAATTCTACATCACATATTCACAGCCTACACTAATGGAAGTTACAGAACTTTGAAAAAGCTACATTTAAACATAGCAAGTTAGACAAAGGCTGACTTCAATCAGGTCTTGCTTTAAAAAAACCAAAAACACGGAACACCAACTAGGCATTTCAAAAAAGCGCTTGATAATTTTTGTTCCGTACTTTTATTGTTCACGGTTGTTAAGACCGGCGGCAGCAGAAAGGCGTCGCAAAGTGCTTGTCTCAGTTCGTTAGTTGTTCATTAGTGTTCTGGGGAGACAATGGCGTACTGTAATGTTCATTTGCCCACCACTACGCGGTACGGCGGTACGCCACTATGACGCTACGCCACTTTGCTCCCGATTCGCCACTTCTTTTTAATGACTCGGCGTGTTGTTTACATGATAATGTCTGCTAAATTGCTGTAATATAAACGACTGTTGTTGCTTATGGGGAGAGGATAAGAAAAACGTATACCTAAGTAATTACATATGACTTAATTAATTGGCTATTGATGAAGGAAAAAGTGATAGTAATAGGTAGGCAATAAGAGTTGACATGCTATATGTCAGTTGAAGAGGCAAATTATTGCTTACTAATTTACTTTGGCTATAATTGTATTGTTTTCTACAATAGAATTGTGAGTGTTACAATGCTAACCAAATTATATTTCAAAAACAAAAAACCGGCCAAGTGCGTATCGGCCCACGCACAATGAAGGTCTCCGTAGTTAGGATGAATTTATCCTTAAAACAAACAAAATTGTAGTTGAAAAACATGTTCTGCCATACAACGATATACGCCACGGTCAATTTTCCAACTGAAAATTTAAGCTTGTAACACATTTACAATTTTCGGACTTTTTTTCTTTACTTGTGCTCTGAGACCTTGCTTCTGCCCAAATTTCATGATTCTAGGTCAACGGGAAGTACCCTATAGGTTTTGATTTATTTGCGAGTATCGAAATATGTCGCAATAATGTCGCTTATATCGCCATATTTTTTTATTGCGTTGACTTGGAAGCTTGATTTTTTTAGAGCTTCAAGTGACCATAGACTTACGTATTTGTATTAATTTCAACTTGATGCCTCTACGCGTTCCTGAGAAAAATGGTCTTGACAGACTTGACAGATAGACAGACAGACGGACAACGAAGTGATCCTATAAGGGTCCGTTTGTTTTCCTTTTGAGGTACGGAACCCTAAAAATACTTTTTTGCGATTACAAACTTACATTTTCAGTTGGAAAATTGACTGTGGGGTATATCGATGTATGGAGAACATGTTTTTCAACTACAATGTTAAGTTTGTTTTAGGGATAAATTCATCCCAACTACGGAACCCTTCATAGTGCGTGGTCCGACACGCACCTGGCCGGTTTTTTTTTTAATTATTAACCTAATCTAACTAGTTTGGTTCCGGGTAGCCTACTAAAAATAATTAATACAATTATTTGACTAAATGTTTATTGTCTAAAGATTGTTTGCTGTAATAAATCATTTGATTAAATGCCTTAATTACATTATCCTTGGTAACATTCTGCCAAGTAAAAATATTGCCAAATAAAAATGTGCGTACTAAAATCATTCCAAATAATGCATTGGTATAAAAAAAGGTTGCTAAAATTTGTTTGGGTAGTGAAATTTTGTCAAAATCTTTTCGGCAAAACGGCAGGATCCCGTATTTTAGTTTATTGCCACCGACTTCGGAAATTAATTAATTTATATTATACAGTGTGGCGTATATGTTATCACATTAAATGAAACCACTTCATGGTTTCATTTTCACAACACACAAAATTAAAATAATTAAATCAATTAATTTTTATTTTTATTTTATTTATTATTATTTATTTTTACAATTTTAAAGAAAGCTTACAGACTAATACACGTAAATGGTAACTAATTAGTGACAACTGACAATTGCTAATTACAGGCTTCCACTGAACACTTGCTTAAACTTAATGAATGTGATTATTTGATCAATACCATAAAGTTTGTATTGAATTGTTGATACGGTCTTATAGTGCCTCATTAAGAGTGGTTTATTTCGTTGCAATTTTTAGGCTATTTATTTTGTTTGATTAATTCAGTTTTCTATTTTTGTCAAATTGTTTATTTTATAATTTTAACAGACTGATAAGAACTTGTAATAACCGCTGTAATATTTAATGTGATCGCCAGTCTGTATGACTATTAATTAAGTTATTGTTCACTTGTGTAGTGTTTTTTAGGAAGTCAGTTTTTTTTTTGTAATATTATTTATTTATTTAATACTTTAAGCACAAAAAACGTACAGGGGCGGACTTAATGAAACAAGAAATAATAATAAGAACGACACGGATGTAATAAGTTTTTTATTTTTCAATTTTTAGTGGGTTAGTTTGTAATTTATCTAAGTTACAATAGCCTAATGTCAACTGCTCATCACCTTATACAAAATATTGCTTTTCCGGAAGCAGGTCCTTTCATTGTTGAGGAGTTCTCCTAATAAGAACCAGAAGAATTGCCACTCACCATATACATTGAGACGAGCATAAATTGCTTAAAAACCATATTAAAGTACCTAATCGAATCGCAACCCGTTACATACTTATTATTAAGTAGTTCCGTGTGGTCTTCATACTCAGTTCCACTTCACCAAATGGTACTTTCCAAGAGCAAGTGCACAAGTTACTATAAAAAAATATACAAATCGCTATAGGAGTGCCTATAAAATTTGAGAATGTCCCTCGATTTCCATGGGATCCCTTCATCAGATTCTGACTTGGTGACAATAGGACCACCTCGGGAGTCATACCCTTTAAAAAAATATAATAATTTCAAAATCTGTCCTCAATTGACGGAGAAATCGATGAACATTAAAAAAAAACAAAGACCGACATTATTCCGAATTAATTAAAAACAAACTGACTTGCTTGGTTCTCATTTCTTATCATCATCCCAACCAAAAGCCGTCTTGGCTACTTAGCCCAAATTAGTTTCAAACCAAAACAAATCCAAAATACGTGTCTAAAGACGAGTTAATGTGAATAAATATCACTTAAATAGTTTAATTAGTGGTAGAAGTTTCCTCAATGTTCCGAACGTAGGGGTGTGCCCCACTGAGGTCCGTATTTCACGTTCATTGGTCCCCAGCGGGTCCTAGTCGGGAGCAATGCAGTGAGTTCAATGTTCGATCATTGCCCAAACATACAAGCTATGGAGGTTAGACAGGTACCTAGGTCAGGTGGAAGTTTAGTCCGTTTTAGTTAAGATGCTTTAATCAAAACTAATTAGTAGGTAACACGAAGCAAATATACCAGGTAGTTATTCGATGTGTAAGATATTATTTCCTCTCGCTTTCTGTGGGAGTGATTTCGTGAAAAGGGACGGAAGTGTGTAACAAGAAGTGACAGCTTGGAATAAGTAGATAAGTAATTTATAATAGCATGAAATTAGTCTACTCATGGAATTAGTAACCTATATGGATCGTTAGTAGTGAGGGGGTCGAATTTCAACCTGTGGGCGACCACTAGTTCAGTATTTAGCTTTATTAAATTTCTGTCGCTGCTCAGTTGCTTATTACCAATAATTAATTTCGTTATATGTACTACTGCCATGATTTTTTCACATATCCAAAAACAACCATTTACACTTGGCTCTAATAAAAATGAGCACTTCAAAGCTTAATATTACGCAAACGGATCCCTGAATCGACAAATGGTCTACACCAAAATGGACCCTCAATATTTTTGAATGGCCTATCTAACGATACTCCACATCATGGGATAGATGAGAAAAAAGAATATCATCCCCACTTTACGTGTATAGTCACCTAAAAAATATTTTTTTCAAAATTTTATTTTACCACATTGTCGGCGTGATTAATATGTATACCCATGCCAAATTACAACTTTCTAGTACTAAGAGTCTCTGAGCTAAGCTGGGGACAGGCGGACATGGCGAATTTATAAGGGCTCCTTGTTGACTGTGGAACTCTAAAAAGGAAGTGACGCTGTTTATGCAGCATTTATGGAAATCATTGGCCATCATAAACATCAAAAGAATTAAAAACAAACAACAGTCTCGCGCCCACTCTACCTACTTACATTATATAACATCACACCTGTTTTCCCCGAAGGTTTAGGCAGACGTGACCTTCAGATGGTACACCCACATTTTGCCAGTCTTGTTTAAGACTTTAAGTCCCATATAATAAGGCCTATGGCCACTACCCAAGTAGCATTATAAGCTGTATACAAGCTGTATTTAAGTTCGTTTTTATACTAGAACCTGGTTATTCTAGAGGCTGTATAAAGGCTGTATAGGCGCTTATACAGTCCTTATAGGTAAAAAAAATGGATATGAGGGCACAGTGGTCATTATTCAAGCTCATAATCATGATATGGCAATAGCAATTGAAAACTATTCCTTTAATTATACTTTAAATTGTGTGTTTATACATTCGAAAATTTTCAAAACAGCCTGTATTTGGAGAGTATATGTATATATGTCTGAGTAGCTGTACTAAGTAAGTTAGAGATTATATTGTACAGCTGTTGGATTTTAATCGGCTGCATAATATAATATTTTAAAATATTATGATAATATTTTTATAATATAAAAAAAAAAAAAAAATATTACTTAGGCTTTATATCAGTTCTCTATACATATCTTATAATGATCATTAGAGTTACTTAAAAGAAATAAAAAACCCTGAGCACAAGATGACTTTGATCCCGTCTTCACTTTATCAATAATATTTTATTAAAAATACACTACTTGTTCTGAAATCTATTATTTGTACAGTTCTAGCCAATATATAAGGTACTCTATGGTTCTAGCAGTCGTCTCTTTCTTTTCCAAACAATATTATGACGATACAACGATTGTGTGCTATTTCATCTCGCTCTACGCTACGACCTTGATATTTTGTTTAGGTGATAGCACATAATACTGTACGGCCGAAATTTCATAGCTAGTCTGAACATAGGCACTAAGAACTTTCGCGCATGTTCTCTCACTCACACTCACTTCGTGTCACCATTTGGTACGTACTGTAGTTTAGTATAAATAGTGGATCGGTAACTCCTGGCAATAGTAATGGGTAACTCATCAATTTTATTTGAGGTTGAGGGAGTGCCTCACTTTTCCTCGTGAGGTCCTCACGAGGTACCCCTCATTTGAGGTGAGGATTCGTGCAACGGTATTCACCTCACGCGTCGTGCGCCCGAGCCGAACTCTGCCGATTACTGCCGAACGTCTGAGGGAACGAGGCGGGCGGGCGCGACGACAACTCACGAGTAATCACGACTCTCCGTCCGATTATTTACATCTTTCACACATATCATTTTCTTCCGCTCATAAATTTTAGACCGCCAAAATAAAGGAATCATTATCACGTGATTACCAATCTAACATAATTAACCATAATTATCTGAAATAAGATATTTGCTTCAAAATTCGTTTTGACTAATAATTTTAATAGTTTACCTAATGTTGACCTTGAAGGTACACGTGAAGTGAATTGTTGATATTTTGTTCCAACAATTACGTAAACTTTTGTTTTTTTCGTGTTCGTACTTTTTCGCTTGCTTGCTTTATTTGCTTGTTTATCCCACTCTCCACACACACACATGACACAATAATCATTACCTAAATTATTTCATTAGGTACATACCAAAATCGTAATGTTATTTTTTACTGTGTTATTGTGTTGTAAAAATTTCGAGACCAGACCTCACCTCAGTCACCTCACTCATTCTCTAATTCTGTAAACAACTAAACAATTTGTAAGTCGGTTCATCTTTCATCATTCGCTCACTGAGCTCACTCAATACTCACTCGCGACTCGTGAGTACTCGCGAGTCTCGAACTCGCTCGCCTCGCCCCTCGCCACGATTTCATATTGTCAATGTCATATTTTGAGGACGCGTGAACGAATGAGGGAGTGAGGTGTGGTGAGGTGCTTCAATGTTAAAATTCGAGTAACTCTTTCAATGTGCGATCACGAGTTCCTCAAACGAGGCACCTCATGAGTGAGGGACACATCTCTACCTGGCAAGAACGCACGTATAACTTTTATTCCGTACCCAAAGGGTAAAACGGGAACCCTATTACTAAGGCTCCGCCGTCTGTCTGTCTGTCTGTCCGTCTGTCACCGGGCTGTATCTCATGAACCGTGATAGTTAGACAGTTGAAATTTTCACAGATGATGTATTTCTGTTGCTGCTATAACAACAAATACTAATAAATAGAATAAAATAATATTCAAGGGGGCTCCCATACAACAAACGTGATTTTTTTGCTCGATATTGATAACGGCAACAGGTAGACGCTTGAAATATTCACAGAATATTTAGTTATATATTCACTTTAAAAATAAATAATTAAATTAAAATAAAACAAATCTTTAAGGGGGGCTCCCATACAACCATTTTCGATTTTTTTGTCATTTTTATAGATAATGGTACGGAATTCTTCGTGCGCGAGTCCGACTCGCACTTGGCCGGTTTTTTATCATTCGCTTGCGTTGTTGCCGTCGTCGTACTCATGCGTTACGCACGTATGGTAAAACCAAAAGAGTTAGCTGTTTTATTTTATACTTAAGCAAACTTATTATAAGTGTACGGTGTATAAAGTATTATACCTGTTTTACTTTATTTTCAGAAAAATATTCCGTTTAAAATTATACAAACCATAGAGAAGGGGCAAAACGTTACAGCTATAGCTTTATGTAAGCAGGCACGCTGATTTTCTCCAGAGGTTTTTATTTATTTAGGAACGTTCTGTGGTTTTTTTTAGAGTTTTTTTTTTATTTCTTTTAGAGTATTGTTTTCGACGATTATTATTATAATTTTTTGTTGGTATAATGGCGTGTACTAGCTAACATATCGCAAATAATTTAATTTAATATTTTGTGTTGCGTAATGCAAATTATTTTATATTCTATTGTATAAAAAAAATAACAGAAAAAACAAAAAGGCAAATAAATGAATCTATAGTATCAAGTTATCTAACTGAACAGACAGCTGTGCTGCTAGGGAGTTTGTTGCGCCACTTCTTCTTCCCAGCCTCAGCACTAGGAAGTGGTAAAGGGTGCCCGCGTTTTTGGGGGCTATCTTATGTAAAAGAAAGAAAGAAAAAGCATTTATTGGGACTCGCACAGATCACAAATTAAACTATACAAAAAACACACTCATAGAAACATAAAGATCAAAAACAAAAATAAAGTAAAAATGAAAATAAAAACAGAAAGTCCAGATGTAATTTTTGACGTTTGAAAAGTGCTGATTCTCAGCCTAATCTGAATAAATGACTTTTGATTTTAACTTTGAAACAGGCTTTGCATTGTACCGAGTTTGTGAGAATAAAAACACGAGGTAAGATGGCCAAGAAAGCGATTGATTAGATGTCAACTAGTTAGTAAAGGATATTTACGGAACCGTACATTACTTAACCGACTTACGCGCCGTGCATTCTGCACACTCAGCATTTAAACCTACGAGTATTATTGCAAATAATATGTAAAAATATATTTCAATAAATCAGTGTTTAACAAACAATAAAAGCGGTCGGTTTTATTTCATCATGTCAATAGAATCGCCCCGTTATCATATCACTAAGTGTAGGGATATGATGACGGATCCTACGGAAAAGGCTGTCATTATTGTCATATGACGAAGCAGTAAGAGAAGTAGATCTCATGGTTCAAAATATCACTGTTTAATGTTTTTGCTCGGAACCCTCTTCGTTGGACGTCGATGGAATTGACGCTTGACTGTAGGTTGTCCGATTTATAAACGATTCTCTATCTTTCTCAATAAATGATGGTTCACTATCATTACTGTTATTTGGTTGGTAATTTGTAATATTCAAATATTCCCTTTCAATCCTCATACTTATTGCATTTTTTCACAATGAAAACATTAATTCATGCAATCGAGCGGCTGTGTCAGTAGTACAGACTAAAGTTGTACAGTTGTTGTATAGCTATCATATTTTTATTTAGTTTTAAAACACCCTCATAGACAGAAGTCATAAAACCAGTGTATTTACAAGAGTGTATATACCATTTTTTTTCAATCAATCAATCATTTATTTTGTTAAACATAGGTAAGGTTACAGATAGTATATTGTCTAAAATATGTGCACTATATTTTGCCAATATATGGTGTACAAAATTAACATATCCAAGCAATTACAATTAAGGTGGCATGCCATCAATAGATTCCATTAAAAAATAATTGTTTTTAAAATATGTCAGTTGATAAACAGGTCATTACAATTTCAGATAAATAAACACATTCACACATAATCAATAAATAAAAACATAAGTGTTTAATTAGCAAGTCGGAATCGTCATACCTCTGTTATTCAGTAGTAAACTCAGTGATGGAGTAGTAACATCTATCTAAAAAATGCAGTTTTAGGAGAGGTAACATGAATGGTATTCCGATAACGGCGAGAGCACAGTTTTTCAAATAAATGCAGGTTACAGCGAACAAACACTCCCATTTCATGTATGTTCATAGACGGTAGAGTGAGCAAACTAAGTTCCATAAACAATAGTTTACAACTATCCATCGATTGTAATTTGGTAAACGACCACAAGCATTTCTTTTGAGCTTTAAACACAATGTCTCTGTCAGTAGAATTGCCCCCGAAAATAATTCCGTACCTAATGCCAGAAGCCACATAAGCATTATAAGCAACTTTTACTGTAATGCGGTTAACCGTTTTTGATAATTTGTATTTTGCATTGTAGTGTAGTAAGTATTAAGTGATACTATTATAATTACACTTAGAGCTGAAATAAGTAAGCGATTACATGCAAAATTCAGCTTGTAAAAACAGCAGCAGTGTTGAAATACAGCTTTAACGATAAAACCAGATTGAAGTGTCATAAAATACTTAAAGTTGTTTAGTAGTTTTAATAATCTGTTTAGGCACCCGAAGCTTATGCGGATCCCTTAACAAAGATTTTATACAGTTTGAGCTGTATAATCACATAACACCAATATTATAAAGGCGAAAGTTTGTGAGTGTGTGTGTGTGTGTTTTATTACTTCTTCACGTTTAAACGGCTGGACCAATTTGGATAAAATTTTATACGGAGCAGACACCCTGGATTAACATATAGGCTACTTTTATCGCGATATTCCCACGGGATCGAGACTTACGCCGGTAAACCGCGGGGCGCAGCTAGTAACTCATAAATCATTCTTATTATTATCTTAATGTTCGTGCTCAAAAATCATTACTACACCTCGATACAGACATCTGAGGACATACATACAAATATAGATTAAAATGTGTCAGTCCGTTACTTTACTATTTAGTTTCAATTTCGCTATCGAAACGGCACGTTAAATATGGAGGAAGTGACGTCATGGGTCCGGATTTCAAGCTTGGGGGGATTTATGGTGGAACTGGGTGCTGCTGTAGGACATGTTTGTGTCCTGAACTGGCTTGGAAGTCTTTGGTCAACTGGACCCACTCGAAATGAACCCCGGGATCACTCAACCCAATCACATTTTGAATAGGTCGACTGGACTCACTGCCCAATTTTATTATTAGTACAGTCACGAAGTAAAGTCGTATCTTTGGTTTTATTTTTATGATTTAAAATATACCACTAAAACTAAATATTTTTTTACTAAGTGCACGAGCACCGCTAATAGTTGATGCAACTATTACGTTGATTTATGCAACTATTACGTTGATTTTTATAATTTTATTCATAAATGTTGTTTTATCTGTCTGTGATTTTTAAATAGTTCTTATTTTTTCTGTGTTAATTTGAATATAACATTTAGTTAATATTCTCGTTATAAAAAGGTTTGTCTTGATTTAACTAACATGTACCTAATTTAAAAAGACTTTAGACTTTTATTGAGAATAAACGTTCAAACCTAATTGAATTGCGTTTTATTATATTTTGACTAAACAATTTTGCTCGACTGTATCCATTGGTAGCTGTAAACAATACATATTTTTTTAATGTGAGTCCATTTAACCAATAAAAATACGGAAAATAAATAATGTGGTCAAGTGGACCCGCGGGTCCAGTAGTGACCGGCTCCAGCTGACCGAAGACTCTTGGAACATTGTCAGGGGTTTTATGTATTTTTCGGTAATAGTTTTTTTTTTCTTTTTTTTAATACATTGTCAGCCGAACGAATACAACGCAGTGCGCGTGCGTCCCTTCGCTTGTCATACACCATAGAAAATAGTCTATAGCAGTGGTTCTCAAACTTTTTTGGAGACGGAACCCTTTTCGAAAACGAAATATTTGACGGAGCCCTAAAGTAATCAAAAATGGTTTTATGTGTATTCTTCATTAATAATCATATTACTTGACATTAAAATTGACATATTTTTTTACTTTTGTTGAAATATTTAGATTGATATTATGTTAATCAGGCACCAGAGTAAAATAAAATATAGTAGGTAGACACTCCTTTAGTATTATTTTTTTATTATGACCAGTATTTTTGCGGAACCCCCACAGAAGCTTTGCGGAACCCTAGGGTTCCGCGGAACACACTTTGAGTATGGCTGGTCTATAGCGTGGACAAGTAATGTTCGAGCGACGGGCGTGATGAGTCAATCGGAATATTTATTGTACAGTCGCCAGCAGGCTTAGCACGAGAACCGTAGAGAAGCGTTTTGTCGACGGAAGAGTAGACAAAAATGACGTTTCCGTGTAGACAGTAGAACATTTTCAGTAGACAAGCGATTTCTATTCTACAGTAGAGTAGACATAGAAAGCGTCATGCTAAGCCTGCTGCACATCAAGTTACCACAAACTGTCAAATTTTCTCATTCGATTTTGAACCATCAAACATTTTAAGGTTTAAAAATTATTTGGAGAAATTTGACCGTATGGTATAACCTGATGTGCTGGCGACTGTACATAGTTACGGTTTTTATTTATTTTTGTTTTTTATTTATTATAAATTATTGTTTTATTTATTTTTATTCCCATGTGGGATTTATAAGTGTCCGTAAGTGTGTCCGTGGCATCACAGCGGGCCCTGAGTGAATACCAGCTCAGCGGGATTATTTTTTTAAATATCGCAGCATTATGCTGAGATAGAAGCCTTTTGGCGTCGGCGTCGCACAACACTTGTTTTTTTTTTTGTTAGTTTTAAATGCTCCTTTTTTACTCAAATAAAATTTTCCCAAATAAAATATTTTCCTTTCTTTCTATCTACCTACTTACTGTTTTGAAAAAAAAAATCTTGAAAAAAGGCGTTTATTTGCTGAAAGCTGAAGAAATGCTATGCTTCGCTGTGCTTTTCCCTTTTTTATTTTCTGGAATCTGGAGAAGGCGTAGGATGGATAGAAACTTACCTAACACTCGTTTTTTTATTTTTTTATTCTAATAGGTACCAACATTTTACGGCCTTTAAGCTGTTATTGACAGGATACGTTTTCAGTGACCTCCAAATTGTTACTACTCTACTCAAACTAAAGTTACGAAGACCTTCCAGCACATGATGATTTAAAACATACTATACCCTGCAGATGCGGCCAGCAGTTTCATTGTGCTTATCAGTCGCCGTCAGGAACAGCTAGCTCTAAGAATTAATTAATTACTGCAGGATATAAAGAGGAGAGCTTATTTACTGTTACCATGTGTGGGTGGAGGCTACATAACATATTTACTGAAAGTAAAACTTAAACATGGGTATCTCTAACCGAAATATCCTTAGCAGTCTCAGGTTCACATGGGTGTAGTTGCAAATCAACCACTTATTATGGGCTTTATTTATTTAGGTATTAAAACTAAAACAAACAAAAAACACAAAAAAAAATCAAAAATCAAATCAAAGGTCATTTATTCAAACTAGGCTGAGAATCAGCACTTTTCGAACGTCAAAGACATAACAAGAAACAAGATATTAACAAGTAAAAAATACTGTACAAAGGCGGACTTAATGCCTGAGGCATTTTCTAGAAACAACAAGGCAGGTGCTCCATAAGGGATACATAGCACGAAAATAAACTATACCTAAAATAAATACAGATACATACACACAAACAAAAAACAAGATAGATAACGATCGGTACTTAGTTAAGAAAAGGAATCCAGCAAATCACCACTGCGATGTTTCTGCCAACTTCTTACGTTATATTTATGTAAATACAATATCTGTTATAATCGCGAATATTTGGATCAAGATAAAACCTGCCACTGACCTGCAAATTGCAATAAACGTCAGAAAATTTTAATTTCGCGGGTTGCTACTGCGGACTTACCTTAATGGATGCAGATGCCTAAATGACTAAAAGAATAATTCACAGTATAAGCAACGTAAATGCAAAGCTCTAGAAAGCACATCTCTCTCCCTTCCTCAAATGACAAACGCCCCTTATAAACTCCGGAGTTAAAAGATAAATAACGTTTTCCCCAAACTTGGACAACAATTTAACTTTAACAGCATCTGTAGCCACTTAGATTGAGATTATGAGTGTAACATTTCGTGCTGAAGATGTGAACGGTATTAAAAATGTAGATTTTTCTTTGGACCTTCCCATCGCACCCTCGATGTAACAGTCCCTTTGCTGCTTCACAAACAATGATTGGGCTGTGAAAACAGCGATGCTGTATCATTGTAATTAACTAAAGTATTTAATTCCGTATCCATAGGATTATAAATTTAGACCTGAGAATGAAAGCAGCCAATCTTTATCTAGAAAAGCGTTGAGATAATATGCCATTTTTCATTTAGGGAACTCTCTTGTATTAAACCTCAGACATGACTTGAACTAAATCAAGCTGATAGGTGAGAAGCGATGTTGCACATTGACCATTTCCCTCAAAATATCGAAACCGCAGCCGCTAAGCAAAAAGGAGTCTGCACTATACCATACCATGACCGTGCTATGAACGTACCAGGCACGGAAAGAAACATACCACGGACACTACGCCAACTAGAACGTATCTACAGATTATCATACCCTTGCATAACGGTTTTAGTGACCGAAGCATCTGCGTGTATCATCCGCGTATCATATCCGTACGGTTCTCATTCTCTCGGTTGTCAAAACTCAAACTCAAAGCATTTATTTCAATTAAACCATTTAAAGGCACTTTTGAATTGTCAAGGAGTCGGTCAGTTAGAAATATGAAGCTAGTTGCCAATTCCAAAGAGTAGTGGGTTCCTATGGAGAAGAATAGGCAAGAAACTCCACGGACACTTTTTAAATTAAAATATTGATACAAAGTATTGGTAACATCATTCATGTTGAAATTATACATGTGAGAACAAAACGTCAGAAGCGTCCGTGTTAAAAAGATTACCAAAAACCCAATTCAAAACTAAAATAATAAAAATAAGCCGTGGCAGCTAAGAGATGACCAGTCCCAACTGACAGCGGCCGTTCACGAACATGATACACGGATCAGCACCATTCAGCTCAACCATTTTGAAGGGAGCTAAATGATCCAACACACACGCCACCATCAGCGAGGCATCTGAGTGAGCATGACATACTCTCAGCCGCCTGGGCACATTCAAGTCAATGAAAGTCATATTACCCGGTAAATGGTAGCTCTATTGTACATAGTACTCACATCTGTGCTATGCAATGATATAAAACAAAGGAGATTGAGTTTATACAATGAAAAGTTAATATTACAATCTTCAGCAGCTCCAACAGTATTTTCAAATGTTTGAAAATCCTGCTCCAGCAGGACCAGCATTGAGCCAAGCATTTCTATCAGCGAAGTAATCCCCCAATGCCTGCTTGCATAGTGTGCGTATTATACAAGATTTGAATTTCGTCTCATTCAGTTGGAAGTATGTGGGGAGGAATTTTATTATAACATTTAAACAGTACCCCATGAAAGATGAGTCTACTTTAGCCAGTCTGAAACCTGGTTGAGCTAATAGGTCCCTATTTCTAGTACTATAATTATGTCTTTCGCCTACACTACTACTAAAAAGATGTAAAAAAAATTCTTACGTACATGATGTTTTCATAGATATATTGACAAGGCACCGTCATGATGTTAATATTTCCTTAAACAGTTCTCTTAGAGAATCGCGCCTGTGGAGATTATATCTGGCTCTGATTGCTCTTTTGTGCAGAATAAAAATAGACTCGATATCTGCAGCCCGTCCGCAAAGTAAAAAACCGTAAAACATGATACAATTAAAGTAACTAAAATAGAGTAGCCTCGCGGTATCTACACCAGTAAATTGACAATTTTCATTTGACGGCATATGCTGCCGAACTTAGCCGTCCTGCAAGAGACCAGATGTTAAATGAGGACCCCATTGTAGCCTAGAGTCGAGCGTGAAGCTAGGAAAACAGTTTTATCGATGAATTCTAGTTTCTCTTGATTCAAGACTTTGACATAATTATGGTAAAGAAATCGTATGCACTTAGTTTTTTTTTTCCATTTAATACTAAATTATTGGCAGTGAACCAATTTTGGACCTGCAGTAGGGCGTTATTTACGTCGTCAAAATTTGTAGCACGTCTATCTACCTTAAAAATTAAGGAAGTATCGTCAGCAAACAACCATTTGTGGTTGATTTTTTAATAAATGGAGTAGATCATTAATATACACTAAAAAGAGGAAAGGACCCAATATCGAGCCTTGAGGAACGCCCATTTTTACTTTTAAACCGTAGCAGTAGTAGTAGTAGTTTGTAGTAGTTCACCTGAGTTGTCGGCCGTATTTAACCCATTGCTCACCGTTCCGCTGCCTACGCGCATCGGTTTGACTACGTCGCGTGCCATGCACGTACCTATTGGCACCGGAAAAATATTCTCACCTACAATATTGTTGACATACCGTGCATGGGATGCGACGGTGTTGGTCGGTGACGGAAGGGTCTAGTGGGGATAGTCTACACACAGGATACATTTCAATACATTTTTTTTCCTACATCACTTTTCTAGCACGGTCATGGTACTTATATGATACGGCGTAGTGGACAGACTCCTTAACCTCATCTGCTTGAAAAACCACTAGAACTGAAAAAATCAACTAATTCGTTAAAAATTTCATGGTTGCTAGTCTAAACTAGAATAAAAAACTGAATGCAGAGATACCATTTATTTAGTGCGCCATCTTTAATTTTTTATTCAACCGCTTTTTTCGGGGCCGTGATTTTACTACACATCCGAAAGGGATTTGGCGAAAGCTTGAACAAAGAATATGCGCAAGCAAAACCAAACTTTCCGGTTCAAACTTTAAAACTCACCATTGCTTGTGGTAAAATCGCTTGACTATGTTGAACCAGAGTCAAACAGTGCATAAGCATATTTTTATGTTTATTTCAGGGCTGGATTGCGCCTGCAGTGAATTCGAATAGCATAGTTTGTGAAATATGCAAGTGATATCACGTGTAGTCGTATAGTTTTATTTAGATCCGGTCGTTGAATATGAATATCCGGTTTTGACGGTATAAATAAAAATTGTAGCACATGCAAATGTAGTGTTGTTCTTATTACCACCAAATTGCGTGGCATTTTTCACTTTCGGTTTCCATGCCATTTATGTATTGCATATTTAATGTGTTCAAACTTCAACAGTCACTCCAACATTTCTGTATGAGTCGTTGTTATTAAATGAAAATGAATGTAATAATCAACTTATGCTAAAAACTCGTAGACAATATTCTACGAAATCCATTCAGTGAATATCATAATTGGAACAAAGGAGTTATAATACGAGTAAACCTGTTCGCTAATGACGAAAATATAATTAATCATGACAAAATAAAAAGGCTTCATAAAATGTCCGTTCACGGTCCACCGGGCTATTGGGCTATACTCGTATCTTAATCATGTTAAAATATGGTTAATTATCACCTACGACATTTTTAGCATAAAAATTATTGTACAGTTACGAATTCAAAATTTCGAAAAAAGAATACCTTTCGTATTTTATTTTATTTTACAGAAAGCTTACAGACTAATAACACATTTAAACGTCATTATTAGGTAGAAAAATTGCTAATTACAAGCTTCCACACTTATAAAAAAAATACTATCCATTATATACTTAATTGTACTTTGGATTTAATTTTACAGAACATTTACCTTCATTTACGTTATTTTTTTGCCAATTCTCTTTACGAAAATTCAAACATACCGTGTAACCGGGGCACCTCATGTGGGATACGGAATTAGGGACGAATTTTAAGCTACAGGCTCAGCGACGCTGCTGGCTCGAGCAACGGTCGCGGCGGGGATGGAGGGGACGTCGAGGCGGGCCTCGGCAGGGAGGATAGAAAGACGGTGGTTAGATTTCGTGTTTGTGTACAGTGCTGGTGACCCTACTTTCGACGCTATTTTGAGATCTAAGTGTAGTGTCACATTGCAAACATAGAAGGGGGCTCCCGTGACCTTTCTAAGGAAACGGCTTTGAAGGGTCTGCATCCTAGGGAGATAGCTTGGCTTAGCGTGTGCAAAGATAACGCAAGCATAGGTCATGATGGGACGGAAGACCGCGGGGTAGATGCGCATTTTGCACTTGAGTGACAATTTGCTGCGTGCGGTCAATATGAAGTGGAGCCTACCGAGAGCGAAAGAGGCGCGGGGACGAGCCGTCTATATGTTCTCACTGAAGGTAAGGTGATGGTCAAGGATCACACCTAGGTATTCGGCTCGCTCCTCCCAAGGAATCGGCTTCCCATGCGTAGTGATCGGACTTGAGCTAGTGTATTGATATAATCAACTTAAACACGGGATCAACTTGATTCTACAGTAGGTAGATATTACGTTGCATGATGATTCTAATGCTACGGCTACATTATCGCGATAACTTGAACTATATTTCGCGCGCTTTCGGTTGTACAGCGAGACGTCGCGCGTCGGCGTCGCGTCGTGTGCCAGAGACTGCGCACGAAGTTTGGTTCGCCTTATTGCGACAATGTAGCTGTAGCATTACTGTTGTCAGCCAAGAACTTAAACATTGTTTAATTACGCATAACAGTGTAAAATTGTCAGAGCATAACCAATCCTCTGGTCTTCTAAGAGTAATAGAAAGCCATCATCTATTTCGGCTGAAGTGTATGCTACACATACCGTTTTCCGACTTTATTTCCACGGGTTTTATGAAAATTGTTTTTAAATTTATTTCTACCGACTACCCACATATCCTGCCAAATGTGTAAAAAAAATGGTTGGCTCAAAACAATAAGAAATGTGACCTTCTGGCGAAAGATATGGGTCCCCAGACGCGCTTCGACGAGGTTCTCAGGACAAATATTTCGTGAGACTTTTTAGGAACTTCAAGGTCGAGTAAATGTCAGGGTCGGTGGTAACCTAGGAGTTTTTAGGTAGTACATCATAGATATTCGACTAGCGTTTTAAGATGGAGGTGGGTACTTAGTTTTTAGGCGTCGTTTTATATTCACTAGGTAGACCAGGTAGCTGCCTACTTTACTATATTACCTAAAGTCAAAATGCGGTCTGTGCTTCAGAAAGTTAGACGTGTAGAACTTAACTCAATTCAAGTTCATTTCGGGTCAAATTAAGTGTATATTGTCATTTTTGTGTTAAAGGATTGGTACAACTCAAGAAAAGAAATACCAAAGGCGAAATTAAGTTAATGCGTTTTTTTTTTTATTATCTACGTTTTTGCGCGAGCGTAGGTAATAAAGAACTTAAAAATATTTACTTTGTTATTTTTTATCAATACTCAGAAACTTTAATCACAATGAGTTTTTACCGAGTAAATATTTTTTTAGGTAAGTAGTGGAATAAAGAAAAGAGTAAGCGGTGTGCACTTGTGTAGCCAAGTAGAAGTACAAAGTAAGAGGCTGTTTAAAAAAATCGGCTTCGTAAGCAGAGGGGCTACTCCGAACATAAATCTGAAGTATCGGCCGAATGTTCGGTCCTTTCTTTACTACGGCTAACTATTGCTGACTACGGCAAAAAATAAATGAAAAAGGCAGTCGAAGAGATAAGCCAAAGTCAAAACTGTGACTTGAAGTCGGGTAAGAACTCAAAGTCAAAAAAAGAACTTATGGAAGTTATAAAACGGCCGCACATTCGGCCGATACTTCGGTTTAGCGCTTCGGAGTAGGCCCCCAGGCGTCGTGTGTTACCTGCTTATAAAACCAGTGTGACAATATTTTTCCAAAACTCAATGTGCCATATTACACCACACTACCTCCTCTATTTCGTCCTCTCTGTGATCCACTACTATTTTTCCTACGTCCTTACGTAACGTACTACAGCATAAAAAACTAGTTTCCCCGGAAACAAAACAGGAAACCAGCGCTTGTTATTCAATAAAAGAACCCGTCGATTCAAGGGAACGCTTGAAAAAACCTGGCATTGCAATTTTCTGCACCAATCTGAAAGTAAATCGAGAGAGCGAGCTATGCATTCTAATTGTATACAGTAGGTATACACAATGAACTCTTGCTGCCTTCTCTATACGAATCTTACTTCAGTGCACAGTACATAAACAAGAATAGTTTCGGACTTTTAACACGGCTTGTTCCATTCTCTTTGTAAATCTCGCGAAATTGGCGTGAGAATGTTTATTTTTGCTGTACAAAGTCCGTTAAGTACGGTACATGTTTGTAAAACTATATTTAACAAAAGTGTCAAACTACGTGTTTCAGGCCTGCGCTTCTTATTTAGGGCAGTAAAATTATGATTGTGTAAAAATAAATAAAAGTAGGATACCTAAGTAAAGACCGCGAATCAGTGAACTAAGTTTTAGGATTCATCATTGCGTTTGCGAAAGAACGAACTGCAGAGGCCCATGACCAGTGACGATATAGTACTGTCCATGATGTAGTGGCTTTATTTCTACCAGCGCTCAAAACATTCCCATTATCCAGCAATCTATCTTTTCATTTTATAACTTAGGTGCCAGTGGGGATCGATAGCAGGAATGAATAACTTCTGCTTTCTTTTTCGTGTGGTTAGTGACTAACCTGGTGTCAGTTTTCATGCCGCCCATGGGTCTCTGACTTGGCATCACATGCCGTCGAGAAATATCTCTGAGGCATTCCGGTTTCCTCACGATGTTTTCCTTCACCGTTTTTTAAGCAAGTGATAATTATACAATACGCACATGAATCCGAAAAGTCAGAAGGGCGTGCCTTGGGTTCGAACTTGAGACCTATGACTTGACTGTTCGACGATCACACCACTAGGCTATCACTGCTGTTAAATGTTAAATTAATAACTTAAATTGTAACGCCACGACGAACTGCCAACGTTATAAGTGCGAAGCTAATATCTTTGCCTCTCCACGAAACCAGCGTGATGACTAAATCTCCAGACATCACTGGGGGAATGTTCTAGACACAGTTGCAAACCACGTAGGTAATATTCTTATCTGTTAACTATGATGATTCAAATTCAATAATAAAACAGTTATCAAAATAATGACAACACGGAAATACCTTATACGTTCTGTAAATCTTTTGTTTTAAAACTTATTAGAACACAATATTTATCAGTTATAACTTCGTCGAGTCAATAGACTTAACAATTCTCAATAGATTTTCAACTTGAAAACAATGAAAGACAAATATAATGGAGAGAGTAATGTTCATTGCTCCAGCATCCTTTCCACTCCACATCGCATAGCTTCAGAACGGATAACAGCTGCAAAAGTTTAATGAATACTAGAAAACAAATTCCCGTTAGTTCCCTACAAACTAAGTTATCGGTTGCTAGCACTAAGTTTCTAGTTTCGATCGAAATCAATTTGGAAACTGCACGAAGATTTTAGAGTAACTCTTATCAAGAGTTTGAGGAAGTTGCCAGGGAGACGCTCCGACGTAAACTAATTTGTCATCGAATACGTTACACACGGAAAATTTTATCGAAATATACGGTTTTGGGAGTTTCGGTCCCTGCTGTAGTTTCTAGAGAGGAAGATTTTAGACTAAATAAGTTTAAGGAATTTGAATAATTTTTGAAATGATAACGTTCTGATTTTACGTAAACAAGAGCAGCTCCATAAAAGCTTGGGGCTCGTTGGTAAAAAATATATATGTCAACAGTAGAGCATCTAGATGCTCTAGGCACTTAAATTTTATCTTGGTTCGATGACTCCTGATATCATGCATATATGACAGATTCAACCCGGAAAGGACTATTATTATGTTTGATTGAATTGTCCACTAAACCAATTAAAGATCACGCGTCCCTGCGCGTAATCTTTACATACAACTTAAAAAAACCTGCCAAGTGCCCGCATAGTGCAAGACCACGCACAGTGAAGGGTTCCGTAGTTATAATGAATATTTACGCCTAAACATTATTCATATCGACCGCAAAAATAAGTTTTTCATCATCTGCCTAGCCCTTTTCCAACTATGTTGAGGTCGGCCTCCAGACTTACCAGATGCAGCTGAATACCAAAAATAAGTTTGAAAGTATTTCATAATTTTCTCGGAAAAGTATGAAAAACAAAGTTATGTTTACGGTTGTAGAAGCTTGGCAAAAGAGGGTTCCGAGATCGATCTCGGGAAATTTTAGAATGATATAATATATAATGAAAACGTACATAATCTTATAATATAAAGCACTATCATCCAAATAAGATAAAAAATTTACAAGTCATCCTTATTTCAATTACCGTGTAGGTATGTGCGCCATCTATCCACCTTAAAAGAAACTGAAGCAGAAAAACCAAAGCTACGGAGGGATTAACGCCATCTACCGTCTTCGGCATAACCAGAGACCCAAAAGTCGATTCTTGCTGTATTATGCTCCCGCGTCATCAGTCCTGACTCCTGTATATTTTAGCTGCTGAGTCTGAGACCAAAGCTAGAAATTTTATATACATAGCGTTTTATAAAATGTTGCTGTGATTATTGTGTTTTTCGACTTCCACGCGAACGAAGTCACGGGCAGAACCTAGTTTTTTTTAAAATAAATACACCTTATTTCCAATTTTCATCGTAAAAGTCTTCGAGTAAAATTAGCCGTGTAACATTCGGGCGGAAGGATGGTCTGACAGACGTGTCGAAAAGATAGTTAAGGGTTCCGTTTTTGTCATTTGACTACGAAACCCTAACAACGCCTATCTAATGTTATCGATGTCAGAGGTTATTTTGCCAATATATAAATGAAGCAATATGCTATTCGAATGCAGTAAAACATAGCGCATCATCAACCATGTGGCAACTAATAGTTCTGACAGTGTTTTTAACTACTGCACACGCGGACATTCAAAATTTTTATGGAAATTGGACAATAGTGATGCAGTTCCCCGACCATTATCTGAACATTATAAAATGTACCAAAATGATTATCTACAAAGATAATGACCAACATTGTAATTGTACCGACGAAAAGACCACAGAAGTCTTAAATTTTGGCCTCCCAGACTGTCCTCGACTGAATGACCTGCCCACTAAATTTGTCAAAAAGCAGCCTTTGAAGCAAAGACTGCAGCAGAAGTGGTGAGGTATTTGGGTGTCTCCTGCAGATTTGGCGGAGATAGGTACTTCCAAACGTATGGGTTTAAGGAGGATTAATGATGACTACTCCGTAATGTACTTTGTTGTCAATCCAGCGGCAACTAACCTGGCGTATGTGATAGCAAGAACCGTTCAAACTGCCTCTGAAATACAGAATATTGTAAGCCAAGTGGAGGATTTGAGCGGAAGAAGAGGCATAATTTCAAAAGATTGGTGATGCCTGCCTTCATAAAGTTGGTATTTGTGCGTGAAAAAAGATAGGCTATATTTTATTTTATATTCCATTTACTTACTTTTTATTTTAAATATTGCGTGTTTTTTTTTTATTGTTATTCATACATGTAAATATGGTATGAGATTATTAGGTACAATTTATTCTGATTATTGTGATCCCCACCGTTATATTTTTTTTTTTACAATTTAATATATATTATAAAATCTTTCGTTTGGACTCGATTTCACCGTCGAATCTAATTACCTATTGTCACATCCCTGCAGAAGTTAATATCTAACTATATCTGTACATTTAATAAATTAATCATCAAGTTAAAACTGATTTTCTTTATTATTGTTAATAATTACCTCGTACATTTTCTTAAGAATTATTGCATCATAAGAATTACCTATAAGTAGGTATAGAAATGCCCTCGAGAGTTTGCGAGATAGTTACCATAGAATCGCCTTCACTTTACTATTTCGCATACTAAAACCTAGCTAGTCTGCAGGTGTCGACCTCAGGACAAGCTGCTTCTCACACGGACAACTGTACTTCGTTTGCTCCCGTGTCATCAGTCCTGATTCTGTATATTTTGACTGCTGAGCCTGAGACCAAAGCTAGAAACGTAGCATACTGGAAAGTTCTATAAAAATACTAGCTGCGCCCCGCGGTTTTACCCGCGTAAGTATCGATCCCGTGAGATTAACGGGATAAAAAGTAGCCTACCTATATGTTCATCCAGGGTGTCAGCTACCTCCATACAAAGTTTTATCATAATTGGTCCAGCCGTTTGAGCGTGAAGAAGTAACAAACACACACACAAACTTTCGCCTTTATAATATTAGTGTGAAGTGTGATTGCTGTTATTTTAGTGCAGGGTGGACTGACCTCACCCTCGTTATTCAACCATTACATGGACGCGCTGATCATCGCGCTGAGCAGTCAGCACGTCGGCTGTCATGTAGACGACGCCGACGTGCTGGGTCTGCTGAGCGAGTCGATTTGTGGCCTAAGGAGGTGATAGCGACATGTGAGGATTACGCTGTTAAACATGGGCTTGTTTATTATATTAAGAAAAGTCAGTACATGGTCTTTGAGGCCTTTGGGGTACTTGAGGCTATATGCCCTGACTATGTACCATCTATACGTCTAAATAGTTACCCACCCTTACCCTCACCCTTAGACAGGGTGAATCAGTTTAAATACCTAGGACATAATTATAGTCACGGCTGACCTCGCAGAGACCATGCTGACTTGGAACGGGAGCGGAGGGCTTTATCTAAAACAGCTAATATGCTGGCCCGCAGCTTCATAGGTACATAAATTCACCGAACAGCAAGTATTGCTGATTTCACTTAAATGTTCTATATAAAACTGCTCGCTATGCATAGCGAGGCAGTCAACCCACAAAATTCTATCGATCTACTTATTTTCTTACTTTATATTCGATCTACATTTATTCCGACTTTTGTAATTTTTATGTGCAAGTTTTAAAAAAATCAGTTTAGCAGAGATAAAGTGTTTTATTATAATGGACCCAGAGCGCCATCCTAACAAATTGGTGTAAAAGTGGGATCCCAGGAAAAACCGTTGAGTACTGGGATAGGCGTCGCGAATTTGTTTCCACTCGTCTGCACCATAGCATTTGTTGGCTCCGTGGCCTAGCAGTCCTTTCTATAAGCGCTATAGTGGTTGACGTTAAGCCTTAGGCATAAAAACCTAAGCCCGCGCTACTGCATTCCACGTGATCGACGATCAGCCTCCGCTGTTGAGCGTGAGCCCGCGTCACGCTGGAACACCTCCTGCTACCACGTGATCGACGATCAGACTCCTCTATTGAGCGTGAGCCCTGATCACCCCGGAACACTTCTTTCTGCCCTGTGGTCGACGGTCATTCTCCTCTTCCGAGTGCGAACCCGCATCACAAGAGGATCTTCAGTCGAGGTCTCGCTGACGACCACCGCCTGCATATCGTCCATCATTAGCTACGTGGTCGAACCGCGTGCAAGTGGAACGCAACGTGTCGTGTCGACGACCTGTAAATATGACTTGCTGGGTCGCCAGCTCGCCACGTCGTGTCTCGCCGCACTACGTGTGCGTGAAGTCATCTTTCCAGAATATTCGCGTACGCTGCTGCCATATCACTATTACTGTGAGTTTTCCTATCTAGTGAAAGTTATCTCAAGTCTATTTTAGTGAAGTGATTTTTTCCCAAATTTCCAAGATTACGTAATTATCCTTAATCTCTATTTATTTTATTTATCCTATTTTTACAAGTTTTTGTACATGATTTTATTTACATACATATATCTGTGTTTTTGTGTGTCTGATGTTCTGTAGTGCTTCATTACGACAATTACGTCAAATAGTTAATATAAATATCTCTTTAAAAAGAGAATTGAAAAAAAAACGCATCTTCATCTACGAGTAATTCAGATTCTTCAGAGTACAGCACCAAAACAAAAAGTTAAAATGGCTGACAAAATTACCCTTTCTTTCCTCACAAAATTCATCAAACCCTTAAATGGGGACCGTGAGTCATTATGTCATATGACTCGCTCATGATCATAAATGATAATTTTCGTTCCGTACTTTTATTGTTCACGGTTGTTAAGACATCGGCAGAAAGGCGTCGCAAAGTGCTTTTCTCAGTGAATGAATTGCCAAATGACATTAGAGAAGTAAACAAAACAAATATATTTATTAATAAATATATAAATAAATATATATACTACTCAGTAAAGGAGTTTTTAGATGACAAATTGATTTCAAAATACAATTATTCTCTCTCATAAACACCAAATATAATTTAATAATAATGAAAATACTTGTAAGAATTTCATAATAATTACCTACATTATTCTTAATGTTACTGTTTGCCTAATGTTATCGATATCATAGGTTATTTTGCCAATATATAAATGAAGCAGTATACTATTTGAATGCGGTAAAACATATCGTATCATTATAAACCATGTGGCCACTAATAGTTATTTCAGTGTTTGTAACTACTGCACATGCGGACATTCAAAATTTTTATGGAAATTGGACAGCAGTGATGCAGTTCCCCGAACCCAACTATCAGACCTTTGTGAACTGTACCAAATTGATTATTTCCAAAGATAACGACCAAAATTGTCAATGTACCGACGGAAAGACCACAAAGATCTTAGATTTTGGCTATCCAGACTGTCCTTTTCTGAATGATCCCCTACCCATATTTTTTTTCAAAAACTTGTCGTTGAAGCAACGACTGCAGCAGAAGTGTTGAGCTCTTTGGGCGTCTCCTGCAGATGTGGCGGTGAATATGATCCCAGACGTATAGTTGCAAGGAGGATTAATGATGAGTACTCCGTACTGTACCAAGAACATATTATCACGGAGAACTACAGTTCAGCGGAACCTAACGTGGCGTTTGTGCTGGCAAGAACCGTTCAAACTGCATCTGAAATACAGAAGATTGTAAACCAAGTGCAGGATTTGAGCGAAAGAAGAGGAAAAGTAATATTTTCACAAGCTTAGTGCTTTCTGCTTTCATAAGTAGGTAGGTATTTGTGCGTAAGAAAAGATAGGATATTGTTTATTACACATACCTACTTGAATAATTATTCAGTGTCTTTTTTTGTTTTCCATTAATGTAAATATGGTAAGTGATTACTAATATTTATTCTGAGTATTGTGATTAACACTTTTTTTACAATGTATCTAATGATATCATAAAATGTTTTGTTTGCACTCTATTTCACCGTCGCATCCAATTATGTAATCTGTACATTTAATAAATTAATCATCAAGTTAAAAGTGATTTTTAATATTTTCCTCGTACATTTTCTTAAGAATTATTGCTTTAACCAATAATAAGCGTGGGTCAACTATAATAATATTAGGAGCAGTGCAGTGTTAAAGTGGCCGAAAATCCGTTGTTTTTGTGAATGTGCATTCTATTTTTAGAAATTTTCATAGACGAGCTTCAGGTGTAGTCCGCACGGATCCAACCCACTGCAATTACGCTCTCAATAGCAAATCCACCCAAACAAAATATCAAGAATGCGTAACCAAAATGTTAAGAAATATAGGAATCAACACCGGTATCTAGCCAGACTCATGTATCGAATGGTGATCGTACCTTGTATGATACACGGTTTGAAAGTATCGGCACGCATAAAGCGAACAGTTCAAGACAGAGAAGATATGAGAGAGTTATCATGAGAGACTTGATTAATCACCCTAAGAATAAACCCAGTCAAAAGAAAATACATGAAATTTTGGGCGCAAAAACAGTACCCAAACGCATCAAGAACCACAGGATGTGCTATCATGCACACGTTCACAGGCGCCGCGACCACACCTGTTACACGCAGTAATGCAGTACAAGGCCAAATCCAACAAAGTCGGCGGACACATGAAATGACAACTTAAAACAGGACATGACATACCTCAACAAGGAAATAAATTTTTGATGGACACGGCTGAAGACTGAGATAAGATCAAGGACGCTGCTAGCGAGATTTACAAGAAATTTGAAACGGATAGTGAGATCTCAGACGAAGACATTGGAATCAGCAACGTGTAATACAGCATACAGACAAGAGTCAAGAGGACCTGAGCCAACCAGGCGGTGACGCTATTAAAAGATGCCCCTCCCATAGATAAAAATAACCCGTTTCACCACTATTCCAATGCTTGCTCAAGGATGCATATCCGGTATGGCTCTAATAATCCTTCCATATCCCAAGGGCACGTCTTCCCTACCATTATCGCGCCCCCCGGTCTATTCTTTGACATACAATGGTCTCTGTAGTCTAATGAAACATGAGGCTTCAGGGGCTAGGGTGAATCTTTGGGTTCATTCGAGCAATCGAGTCTGGTACAACCACGCTGGGGTCGGTGCACTTTATTCATTAATTAATTCATTCATAAAACAACTTAATAAGAGTTACCTATAAGTAGGTATAGACTATTTGCCCTCGAGAGTTTGCGAGATAGTTAATATAGAATCGTCTTCACTTTACTATTTCGCATACTAAAACCTAGCTAGTCTGCGGGTGTCGACCTCAGGACAAGCTGCTTCTCACACGAACGACTGCACTTCACTTGCTCCCGAGTCATCAGTCCTGATTCTGTATACTTTGACTGCTGAGCCTGAGACCAAAGCTAGAAACGTAGCATACAGGGAAGTTCTATAAAAATACTAGCTACGCCCCGCGGTTTCACCCGCGTAAGTATCGATCCCGTGGGACTATCGGGATAAAAAGTAGCCTATATTATAATGTTAATCCAGGGTGTCAGCTACCTCCATACCAAATTTTATCATAAGTGGTCCAGCCGTTTGAGCGTGAAGAAGTAACAAACACACACACTCACAAACTTTCGCCTTGATAGTATTAGTGCGAAGTGTGATAGCTGTTATTTTAGTGCAGGGTGGACTGACCTCACCATCGTTATTCAACCATTACCTGGACACGCTGATCGTCGTGCTGTGCAGTCAGCACGTGTCGGCTGTCATGTAGACGACGTGTGTATCAACAATTTAAGCTATGCAGACGACATGGTTGTGTTGAGCGCGTCGATTTGTGGCTTAAGGGGGTTGATAGTTAAACATGGACTTGTTTATAATATTAAGAAAAGTCAGTACATGGTCTTTGAGGCATTTGAGGTCTTTGAGGCTATTTGCCCCGACTACATAGTCGGGGCGGACTTAATGCCTGAAGCATTTTTTACCAGTCAACCTTAGGGTGATGCAGAGACAAAACATGGCAGGTGCAACATACAGGATAGATACCTCGAAAATAACTATAAAATACAAGCATATTTTTTTTTCTGTTTTTGATTCCCTTTTTGTCATTTGACTACGGAACCCTAACAACACCTATCTTATGTTATCGAAGTCAGAGGTTATTTTGCCAATATATAAATGAAGGAATATGCTATTCGAATGCAGTAAAACAGCGTATCATCAACCATGTGGCAACTAATAGTTCTGTCAGTGTTTTTAACTACTGCACATGCGGACATTCAAAACTTTTATGGAAACTGGACAGCAGTGATGCAGTTCCCCGACGACCTGGCCGTTCCAACTTGTTTAAAATATTCGCTCTCCCAGGAAAATGACCTACCATGTCAATGTGACGACGGAAAAACTACAATGCTCTTAGAGTTTGACTTTCTAGAATATTCCGCTGGACAGAGCTTCCACCGCAATCAAAATTTTAAGAAGTCATTCCCAGTCCTTGAAGCAAAGAGTGCAGTGGAATTGGTAAGCTCTTTGGGCGTCTCCTGCAGATGTGGCGAAAAATATAATGGCTTCCGTTTGGTTGTAAGGAGGATTAACGATGACTACTTCATAATCTACCAACATCATATTAATAAGGACTACTACAGTTCAACGGAACCTAACGTAGCGATTGTACAGGGAAGAACAGTTCAAACTGCTTCTGAAATACAGAAGATTGTAAACCAAGAGGAGGATTTGAGCGGCAGAAGAGGAAAAGTAATATGTTCACCAGCTTAATGCTTTTACTCATGACAAAAGGTAGGTCTTATGAGAGTGCTGTGTCCATATTTTATTTCATATAGATACTTAAATATTCAGTGTCTTTTTTTTGTATTTCGTCAATGCAAATAAGAATAATAGAAAATCTTACGTTTGCCCTCTATTTCACCGTCAAATGTCGCAGCGACAGTATTGTGACAATAGTCACATCCATGTAAAAGTTAATATCTGTCTGTATCTGTACATTTAATAAATAAATCATCAAGTTAAAAGTTATTTTCTTTATTATTCTTCTTAATATTTTCGTCGTACATTTTCTTACGAATTATTGCATGATAAAACAACTTAATTGAAATGTGCCCTCGAGAGTTTCAAATATAATTATCACCTTCACTTTACTATTTCGCATACTAAAACCTATAACTCCATTTGAAATAAGATTAGACATTTAAATAAACCTTTTTTATAGTCCGGTCAACTTGACCGGATTAACAATTGACTTCTATTGCGTTGGTAGCTGTAATAAACAGATGGTATTGTAACCACGTTTTTGCTTTTAATGCCATCCTTATAGAAGCCAAAATCGGTTGAACGGACTGTAAAACAGTTTATTTAAATTTCTAATCTTATTTCAAATGGAGTTAAGCTAGTCTGCAGGTGTCGACCTCAGGACAAGCTGCTTCTCACACGAACAACTGTTCATTGCTTGATCCCGCGTCGCCAGTCATGACTCTGTATATTTTGGCTGCTGAGACCAAAGCTAGAAACGTAGCATACAAGGATTTTTTATAAAAATGTTGGTGTTATTTTAGTATTTTATTGTATCTTATGATATCCATTAGCAGAAGCTAGTTTTTTTTAATAAATACACCTTCTTTATTATTTATTTAAAGTGTTATTAAATACATCCCACATAATTCAATCATGATTCGAAAGACACGTGGCGCCATCTATTATCATAAGAACGTTATTGTTGTTTTCCTCGGGAATATAACTTTTTTCGGGATGAACGATACCCTATGTCTGTTTCTGTACACCTGACAACGTATATGCAAAATTTCAGGATGGTCGGTTCAGTGTTTTAGGCGTGAAAAGGTAACAAACAAACAAACTTACTTTCGCATTTATAATATTAGTTAGGATTAGAATTTATTTATTAAAACTTTATGCACATGTAAAAAAAATACTGTACAAAGGCGGACTTAATGCCTGAGGTATTTTTTACCAGTCAACCGTAGGGTGACGCAGAGCCAAAACATGGCAGGTGCAACATACGGGATTGATAGCTCGGAAATAACTATAAAATACAAGCATAATTTTTTTTCCGTTTTTGTCATTTGACTACGGAATCCTAACAACGCCTATCTAATGTTATCGAGGCCAGAGGTTATTTTGCCAATATATAAATGTAGCAATATTCTCTTCGAATGCAGTAAAACATAGCGTATCATCAACCATGTGGCAACTAATAGTTCTAACAGTGTTTTTAACTACTGCACATGCAGACATTCAAAATTTTTATGGAAATTGGACAGCAGTGATGCAGTTCCCCGACGACCTGGCCGTTCCGACTTGTTTAAAATATTCGCTCTCCAAAGAAAATGACCTACCATGCCAATGTGCCGACAAAAAACCAACAATGCTTTTAGATTTTAACTATCTAGAATATTCCGCTGGACAGAGCTTTCACAACTTTCAAAATTTTAAGAAATCATTCCCAGTCCTTGAAGCAAAAACTGCTGCAGAAGCAGTAAGCTCTTTGGGCGTCTCCTGCAGATGTGGCGGAAATGATCATGCCGTACGTTTGGTTGTAAGGAGGCAATAATGATGAATGATGGGGGGATTAATGATGACTATTTTCTAATCTACCTAAACAATATTTCAGCGGAACCTAACGCGGCGATTGTACAGGGAAGAACCGTTCAAACTGCTGCTGAAATACAGAAGATTGTAAACCAAGTGCAGGATTTGAGCGGTAGAAGAGGAAAAGTGATATGTTCATCAGCTTAGTGCTTCCATAAAGTTGGTGCTTTTACGCATGAAAAATAGTAGGTGCATATCATAGGAGTGCTGTGTCTATATTTTATTATGTATAGTTAAATATTCAATGTCAGTAATTAGATTCTGAATATAATATTAATACTTTTTTTACTATGTAATGGAATAATGAATCAGAAAATCTTTCGTTTGCCGTCTATTTCCGTGGAGTCGTAAAAGGCAACTAAGCGACTTACTAGAGAATGGGCAGCAGCGTTCTCTATGCATTTTAACACCATACTGCGATCGCCAACCCGCCTGCCAAGCGTGGCGATTATGGCAAACACCCCCACTTTAGGGGGAGGCCTATGTCTAGCAGTGGACGTCTTTTGGCTGAAATGATGATGATGATGATATCTGTACATTTAATAAATAAATCATTAAGTTAAAAGTGACTTTTTTTATTATTCTTCTTAGTATTTTCTTCGTATAGGTAGGTATATTATTTTCTTACGAATTATTGCGTCATAAACCAACTTAGTGAGAGTTATCTAGAGAAATGTGCCCTCGAGAGTTCGAAATATGGTTTATAGAATGATGAGGAGTCCGGAGTCTGGATTTGTGCCCGGTTGATGGCAATAGGCTCGCCCCTTATTACATATGACTTAGACATAACTGGCGAAATGTGGGTGTACTATTAGGTACACCTCTGCCTAACCCTTCGGGGATTACAGGCGTTATGTTATGTATGTGTTATGTTATAGAATGATCTTCACTTTGGTCTTTCGCATATTAAAACCTAAATACTTACATAATTCTAAACTTACTAGTTGATCAAAGTTTGAGTGGTAATTATGTACTTAGGTACTTTTGGATCAGTTCGACAAAAATGAAATTAGCATAAATATATCAATTAGATAGTTTCATTTTAACTTATTTATTTGCTGCGTCTAATATAATTCTATCATGTTCAAAGTAGGCATAACTTTATAGTAGGAATGTGTTACCGTTCACCATTAGGTTACTCGAGCTTTTATTAGTATCTAAAACCCTAAATCCTATACCTACTTAACTAACTCTGCCAGACCATATTTACTTTTCACCATATTGTTTTGAAACAGAGTATAGATTAGATATTCTGCACCAGTACTAAATAGCATAAAAAGTTAAACTATTATAAGTGGTAGGTACCACCGTTGCGTAAGCCCTGTATTAATTTTAACTTTACCAAAGTACCAAAACAAAAGCCGGCCAGTTCAGTGCTCGACATAGATCTACAGTCACAGGACGTGCGCAGGAACAAGGCCCATTGAGCGCGAATAACATAATCGACGGTGAATAATAAACCAGTGCATTATATCGAAATCACGCGACAATATTGCAACCAGTGCAACATCCTGCATTTGAACTAGATTCTAACTAACGAGCATACACACAATAAACGATGTTCTCGCAATCGCTTATTTATATTGTTCTGATTAAATTCTCTTTGGCTCAAGTAGACGGTACGTTCTGGTGGTTAAACGATAAATTAGCCAGCCTCCAAGGTGTAAAGCCACCACCTCCAAAATTTGAGAATGTGACTGAGTTCGATACAGATGAAAGTGCAAAAATCGTGTTTAGAGATGATAATCTCATTACTGACAGTGTTGTGAAATCATCAGAAAGTATTAGTACGAGTATGAGTAAAGGTGATGTCGATAAAATGAGTGACGAGGTGGTTGATCGCAATTTTATTAAATGGCCTGAAGAAGAGAAGAAGGTTTATAATGGTAACGTAGTCAATAACAGTATTCAAGAGCTACAATCTGTTGAAGAACGAACTGATTCATCTGTTACAGGCGACAAATTCGTATTTAAGTTTCCTGAAAATGATATATTTATTTGGAAAGATTTCCTTAATATTTCTACCGCTCCCACGCCTACCATCGTAAGTGAAAACAGTACTGAAAACATTGTTACCAATAAAACGATTCTTTATAATGACAAAGTATCGTTTAATATGAATTACAAAGAAAAACAGTCTGAAAATATTTGCACTTTTATGAAAAAAAATGAATGCAATCGGAATAACGGGCTCGTTTTGGATATCATGTAAGTTAATTTACTATTTACTATAATTAAACATCAAATTTAGGGGGAAGCCTATGTCCAGCAGTGGACGTCTTTCGGCTGATATGATAATAATCTATGTGTACGACCTTTGTGTATAAATAATTTAATAGATTTGTTTTGTAACAGAGACACAAGGAAAATAAACACTGAGCGCTACAAAATATGTTGCGTGCTACCGTTAGAAAATAAATACCAAGATGAATCAAAAATATATTTTCCTGATACCATAAGGAAGTTAAAACGCCCTAAAAGATCGAACAAGGAAAATTTTGCCCAAAAGCAAAGAGACGTTTTATTACAACGAAAATATGCACATCAAAGCCACAAATCCAAGCCCGCTACGCAGACAAAGATTGCTTCACCAGATTACGATTATGACGATCCTTATTGGAATGTGAAAAATGTTAAGCACACAAACAAGCAGAAGCAAGAATCGAACACGAGATACGATTACACCTCAGATGATTATGTTCATGATTATGAAGTAGAAGTTCCAAAACCGGGCCTTACTGGACTATATTCTGATCATGGACAAAGTCCCCCTGATTGGGCATTTTTCAACAAAAACAAGGGCTTAAGTTACGGAGGCAACGAGGATTATGACGATAATGACAGCGGCACATTTGGATATTCTACTATCGATCCTAGAGCAGGTACTTTTCTGAACTATACCTACACATGTTTTTGTATTTTTTCATTTATGTAGCTTGAACTATCTAATCGACATTTACTTAATTTCAGGGAATAACAAGAAATCAAAACCACGAGGTAAACCAATAAAACTAACAACAACCTCAGATGAATCGAACTACGATGCTGAAGGCCAAACCATCAGCTACCAATCCAACCCAGACTTTAACGTTTTACAAGACTTTAAACTCCTCAATTTGATGAGGAATAAAAGTAAGCAGCCATCTTTAATAGCAAGAACCTCAACCACTGAAAGCTTTGCAGACGATAGCAAGGAATCATTAGTGGACGGATCTTTTGATACGAGTTCTGATGTTAATGATGGCGATTTTGAAGATCGCCAAGTATTTAAAGATTGTGGAAAAACATCAAAGACTGTAGGTTTAAAACACAAAGGTAATTATTTTTTTGATGACATTGTAAGAATTAGGGAGGCATGTTCCAAGCAATACGTTACTAATAGAACCTAAGGTAGGGCATATAAGATAAGGTATGACGATAAGACAGATGTGTTTATAGAATTAGAATCATTAATACATCTCTATAGGTTAGATTTTTTTCCCAATGTCATGATTTCATAAAAAAGTCATTCAATGGAACAAATCTAACTTAGAGAGGCGTATTAAGGCTCGTATAGACTGGTGCGATATCGCGGGCGCGACGCGACACTAGTAGCACAATTTCTTTGTCGCTGCCTGTCGCGCCCGCGATATTGCGCAATTCTGTAAATACAAATATGTTATAGCCGCGAATCATATTTTAATCAAGATACAACCAGCAAATTGCAAAAAACGTAAGAAAAATTAAATTTTGTGAGTTACAGCTGCGGATTCAGCTTAATACCTACTCGAAGGTGCATTTGGTTTTATGTAAAATGAAGCTGGGTAGAGATATTGTATTAGATCTTACTTCTGAAGTTTCTTCTATTGCAGTAATAACCAATCAGTTTTAACCTTAATTCTATTACAGGTAAACAGATAGGCGACACGAAAAACGGGTCGCATCCTTGGTTGGCACTAGTGGTACTTACTCGCAAGATAAATACCGTACAGTGCTATGCGACGCTTATTCATCCCAGAGCGGCTATTACAGCAGCTGACTGCGTTCATAGGTACAGCCTTTTTTTCTTTTTTGGGTCAGAAATGATCAAATAACTTTTCCCGCTCTGGGTGGAGCTGGGCGTGTCAGACTTTTACTGACTACAACCCACCCGTGTTCCTTCTTTTGCCTGTGTGCCAGGGCCACGATATCCCTTTCGAATAAACTCGCAACGACTCAAACTTTATGGTAGCTCGGAACATGAGGCACGTCTTTGCGCAGTAACAAATTCATGTGTCAGCGGGGGTGACGGGTGGGGTACCGCGCAGCGAGTAGCGCACTTCAGAGCCGCCATTAAGTTTGACGCGTACTATAAGTTAGGTAACCCTTCAACTATTCTTGACTTTTATGTTATCGCAAGTCGTGGGCCCAATAGAAATTCCCATCGACAAAAATGACGAAATTCCATACAAACTTTCGTCTCCATTTTAACCCCTTTAGGGGATGACTTTACAAACCTTCACCATACCACCTTCGTAAAATAAACTTCATGCTCATAGACCAAGCGGTGTCAGTGAATGAATGAATTTAAGATTTTTACTGAGTAGGAGATACATTAAAGGTTACTGTCTACAGGTAAAAATATGCCTTTTATTCCGATATCCGAATCATCCCCATGTAGGTATGTTCCGCGATTATTAGTAGTTTAGGAGATAGACTTTTTTTTAAAGATTTTTGTGATAATTTTTACCTGACGTCGGTTTTGATTTTTTTTCTCTTTCTATTGAACGTTTGTGGATATCTTTTTTTGTTAATTCATCACTATTATGTTAAGTACCACCTTAAGTATATATTGTGGTTTACCAGGGCCTTATGAAACATGACTGAAATTACTGCTTAAGCTTAATAGCCACAAAAGTTCGGCTCATGATAAAAAAATTAAAAAATTGTGGCAATGGCTTCGAAATATTTCTAAAAACTGCTATGCATCGTCAATAACGAAAATCGTTAAAAAACCAGACCTCTATCAGGATTTATTCCTGTAATTTGCCTTCAAAAAAATTGTATTATTTTTTTCTTTAAATTGTGAATTACTAAGTTTCTTGCATGCCCTTCAGATATTTGTGCGGACTTTGGATGATTGCAAATGTGCGTAATAGTATCTTAATTATGACTAGATACATAAATTATTCGGAAAAGTATAGTCATAGGTACCTACAGCTATTCATGGACGTATAACAAGCCATCATCGCCAATTTTACATAGGGGTCATAACTTGACTAACCCATGTTTTCTCGCAACTAGGAGCTCCCCTGGGGATATCACACTAATCGCTGGACTTTGGAACCTCAATGAGAGGTCGCGCTCGAGAAGCCGCGTCATTACCTACCGCTTACATCCCCAGTATGAGCACGGTGGGCTTCACAACAACCTCGCTATTTTGGTGAGTCATTTACTTATAATTAATTTTATTGTACCTAGATTATAAGTGAACGATGCGATGTGGGCTTCTATAATTGGAAGCGCACACTAATATTTGTCCAATAAATAAATAGACACTTTAACTTTACTCTTATCCATTTTGTTAGTAGGTAGTACAGAAACAACTTACAACCTACGAGGAGGCTCCGTATTTTTATGTTAATTTGCATGAATATTCTGAAAAAGTCACACATACCTACCAAGCAAAATGAAAAGATCCAATAAATCATAATATGCTAAATGATTATGATTGCTGCTATATGATTTATTGGATCTTTTTGTTTCCATGTTGAAGACAGTTGCGTAATTGTAATATTTTTCGTACCACTTGCTCAGAAAAGTGACATTCTATGCCACAAAAAGCGAACATAACAATGGTCATTTTTAATCTGTTAAAAACAGGGAAAGAAAATTGTACTGAATTTCATTCATCCTCTAGGGGGAGAATGTGATTTAAATTTGGAATACTTACCGAAATTTATATTGAACTACATCTGTGTTTACACCATTGAGTTTGTATAATTATAAAGTAATGAATACACATAATAATGTAATATAATACACTATCATAATGATATTAAAACATTATTATTTTCTTTATCTTAGAACTAAGCTTATGTTTCTCTTTAGCACTGGAAGCGACCCTTCAGACTTGGAATAAACTTGCTGCCAGCCTGCCTCGCTGACCCTCAATTGGGAGACGAATGCATGTTCATTGGATGGGGCGGATTTGATCAAGGTAGGATACACACCTTTGCCCAGCAGAGGGAAACTACAGGTACAAAAAGGATACACGACATCTATACATAACTATATTATAATTTCTTCGAAATAAATCCTCATCGCTCAACGTCATTCAATGAGGAGCTATCAAAGGCAATCTAGGCTGCCTTAGAAGTCACAAGCGCGAAAACTGAGCATGGTGTCCAACATTCAATTCCGGTCGGGCAGAGTGCTGTCTATTACATTAATTATGGGACAGTAAATATACCTACTTCACTGGCAAAATGATGGTGTTATAAACCCCTCTACCTTCCTCCTCGGGGAATCCAGGCGTGTTGTTATCACGTTATGTTAGTAAGTAATAGGTAGATACAATTGAATTCAGTCAGGGATATTATAAGCAAATTAACACTACGTCAATTTGCCGTGTTGGAGTAGTTCATACAACTGTCAAGGAATATTAAAACATAAAAAAATTAAATTAAAAAATTGAATACCTACGGCTTTTGATTATACGGTCAATTTAAGTTGGTAGTTAACTTGCTTAGGTAACAATTCATCTCCTTGATTTTACATTGGAATTAATAATCTATAATAAGTAGGTACATTTTAACATTCGAATAAGAATACTCCATTTTAACCGTGCATGTTTCTGTTGTAGCAATGCGTCCGAAGTCCCGATGGCAACGTGCATCCCTGCACTCGTGCAACGGACGCCTGTCACTCACTGGAATCAACGTACCGAAAGATGCATTGTGCGCCTCTGTCCAAGCGCGTAGCACCGTGGTAAGTGGATAACTAACTACTGTTTTATGTTTGTAGTCAATGCATTTATGGGAGCTTGCTTTTTTTTCGGGTGATCACTGAAAATCAGCGCTATGCTGTAAGTCCCCACAGCACAGCATCATGCTGAGTGGAAGCAAGTCACAGTCACGACGTGTAGCTGCCGACTATTTCTGTTCTGTGTTCGTGATTATAGATCTATTTTGTTTTTTTTTATGTTCCACACAAATTCGGTTGTAGGTCGCGGGTTTGCACGTAGGCAGGCGCTTTATTTAGTGTAAATCATTTCATCACCACTGCTCTCAAAACGGTAAAGGAAAACATCTTAAGGAAACCGGCATGTCCTAGAACCAAAAATTAGAAAACATTATGACATCTACCAACCAGCATTGGGCCCAAGTGATAGATTACAGCCCACTCCCTCTCGAAAATAGGAGGTCGGTGTCCCAGCAGTGGGCACATTATAGGCTGGTTATTCTTATGTTAAAGTTCCAGTTATCTTATCTTTTTGTTTGCCCGTGTTTCTGTGACAAATAATAGCCTACCTATTTTTCTTTCTGTCTTTATCCCTAACTTTTTTATCCATAAACTAGTGCCATATTTTTTTTGTCCTAATCATCATTTTTCCGAATCTTAATTTCCCCGAACTTAATGTCACATAATATCACTTGCCATAAAATTGAAATCCCTAAATACCGTATACAGTTTGTCATAAATATTACAATCAATAATATACAAAAGACATAAACCCGTTTTCAATTAAAGTTATATGTCCTAAATTCAACTTATATACCTAATGTTTATTTAACAACCATGTTTATTTCATGTTAATTTTCAATTTGTATAATGCTCTATTTACAACCTCATCTAACCCAAATGATTCACCAAGAATAGAGGAAATCTGGCGCTCGGCGGCCGCTGCTGCGGCACTCTGTACTTCGATATTTTAGGTCTTTCGATGTGACTTTTGTAGATAATTCGATTTTTGATTTAATTTTCATTTCATTCGGAATAATACACATTATAAAATACAATACTTAGGACACATGACTTTATTTCATGCAAAATTATGAGATTCAATTATTATAGTACTCGATATTATGACAAAATAGTTTTAGAAGTAAAGAAAATGATGTAAAACAAAAGTTCGAATTTTTGAACATTATGGAAACGTGTTATGGATAATGATTTTCGGACAAACAAGTTTAGGAGAAGAAACGGGGGTACCGCAGAATGGAGATCCTCAATTTATCAGATTAGTTATTATAGCCAGTTCGGTCCTTTGAGTTGTCAGCTGCTGGGAGCTGGGTAGGTACTGTACCCAATTTTCGACATCCGCGTTCTGTAACCCTTAGGCCCTTTGTTATACGGCACGGTTTCTTTACGGTACGGCCTATAAACCGCGTGCTAGAAACACACTGACGACCTACACACGGCGATATACCGGTAAAGGTGTGTGTACAAAGGGCCTCAGGGAATGCAATCTCGATCTCAATGTTTCGGGATTCAATCTCGTGGTAAGATAATCTCGTTCTTGCGATAATCACTGAGCGCGCGTAACTTAGCACACTGCTTCATCAAAAGCCAATTTCAAAATAATAATTAATGGATTTATTGTGCGTGATGCGTGTGTTCATTTTTTTCAATATGTATGAAATGAAATGTTGTTCCGGGTCTCGCTGTCTGTGTATGTCAGTTTAAATGTTTGCAAACGCACCCACAATACAGGAGAAATTCCTAGTTTGAGGCAACGTTTTTAAAAAAAAAAAAAAATGTTTATGAAATGCAAATGTTTATTTCTGTAAGTAGATCTTTTAACACACTTCTACTCGTCAACGTTTTATAAGTTTTCTTTATCAGCTTTGATTTAAAAAACGCATTCTTTTTAAATTTGGTGAAATTGTAATTTCCTAAATCGCAAAATCGACATCTTGCTAGATTTCCGGGCGAGAACTCTAATAACCAATCTAGACCACTGACTTCGCACGCGAGATCTCGAGTTGCCAATCTCGGCTGAGATTACTTCGAGATAAGTCACCCTAATAGTTATTTATTTTAAAAAAAGAATGGATGGATAGCGTCCACACTTACCTACTAATATCCTTGTCACACCTAAACGACTGGACGATTTTCGATAAAATTTGGGAAAGAGATAGATGGCATCCTGGGGAAGGACATAGGATACTGATTGATTGATTCCGGTATAGTACGTTCCTGTAGGTTAATTTTCGACATCCGGATATTTCCGACATTCCGACAGGGCAAAAATAACCGGCAAATGTGTTTTGTTACAGACTGGCATAGGCGGTTCGTTGATATGCAACATGCACGGGCGGCAGGCTGCGGTAGCCGTGGCCGTGTCTCGAGATAGCACGCTGGTACTACTGCCCGTGCACGAGTGGGCCTTACGGGCTATCGGCGTGCTGAACGATTAGTTATGAAGGTATGTTCACTTAAAGACACGTATAAGACGGTATTTTCGAATTTTGCTCACCCCCTAATTGTGTGACAATTGTATCAATCCAAAAATAACGAAATTAATTCCTTTATTTGCGTCATGTTTGAAAATTCGTTTGCTGACAGCATAATTCATATCACACTAATATTATAAAGGCGAAAGATTAGAAAGAAGATTGCAATTATTATTGTAAGTGTTACGCAAATAGGCTGCTAGTGTCCTAGCCTATTTATTATTATACTCTTTGGTCCTAATAGGAAGCGATCTTCACACAAACAGTCCTTTCAGTTATTTTACCTCTGATTTTGCATCACTCTCAAAATCACAGCGATCTTTATTCTCGTTATAATGTTGCTGTTGGATTGCTGCCACTGACAAGGCTGTCACGGTTAGCTTAGTCTTTTCCCAACTATTGTTAGGGTCGTCCTCCAGTCTAACCGCATGCAGCTGAATACCAGTATTTTACATGGAGCGACTGCCTATCTGACCTCCACACCCAGTTAAGTACTGGGTAACACGATACCCCTAGGTAAGACTGGTTGTCAGACTTTTGGGCTTCTGAATTCTCGTAACGACTCGAATGACAGCCGGAACCAACGGCTTATCGTGCTTTCCGAGGCACGGAGGGGTCGGAGGGGTCTCGACATGTAATGGATGGTCATCCATCCACGAACCGACTGCGGGAAGCGTAGCTTAACCTTCAATCAACCCGTGTGGCTGTTCTTGTTTAGCCACCAGCCCCTCTTCGAGCTGTCTTATACAAGTTCTCACGATTATTTTGTGGTGCGGCTAGCGTGGCGTACCGTAAAAAAACCGTGCCGTGTACAACGGGCCAGAGGGTCTATTCCGAAGCGATAATCCGAAGTATTGGCCGAATGTTCTGCCGTTTTATAACTTCGAAAGTTGCCTTTTTTGACTTTAGTGACTTTTAGAGTCCTTACCCGACGAAGTCACATTTTTGACTTCAGCTTAGCTTTTTGCACCGTAGTCAGCCATAGTTAGCCGTAGTCAAGAAACGGCCGAACATTCAATCAGGCCGATACTTCGGATTCACATTCGGAGTAGACCTCAAGGCTGATTTTGTCAGAGATAAAATAACTGTGAATGGACTGTACACGATCGTCGCGTTCATTTTGTCGGGCCCGCCGAACATTAGGAGAGAGTAGGAAGGGAAACAGGCATAGTAAAAAAAAACACAATATTGAAATTTTAAACATTTATTCATTTTTATGTTCACAGTTTACATAATAATATGAACCCAGCCATATAACGATAACTTAACAATTTCACGAGACTGGTCAAATAAGATGACGCGGCACTAAAACGTTTTATAGGAACTAAAGTAAAAAACACTACACAAACACATTGGGAATGTCGAGATCCATGATAATGTAACAACAGTTCAGTTAGATGTTAATATATCTTTACGTTGTACTTATATTCTTTGGTGCCGAATTATTATAATGAAATGAGAATTGTTCATGTTACCTACAACGATTCCGATATGCCCGGATACTTAAAACTTATGTCTTTACGTAGATTATAAACATAATTTAACAAGTCTTTACATTTACAGCCCGACAGTCGCCTTCAGCACATTTCTCTTACACCTCATTGACAACTAATTCGGCTAAAGTAGTAGTGTTAGAGAAATGTACGCAAAGATCATAAAACTAAAATAATATAATTTGCTTCTGAATAACATAATAATACTCGGGGCATATGAAGTAAAAATTAAAAATAATCGAATCGATGAGCTCTCGATGACGACCACGTGGTCAGTTTTATAATAAAAATAATAAAAAATAGACTACTAACGAAGAATTTACAACCACAAGCAAACTAAAAATTTGTCTTAAAAATGAGTTTTTTTTTTATGAAAAAATAAATACTATGTTTTTGACAAGATCACGATTACATCACATTGGTCGACGCGAGCGCAGCTCACGCGATCACGAGCGGCTCATCGTCAGAGAACCCGTGGATAGGAGGCACGTCGTCATCATCTGAAACAATAATATGTTATATAAGCAACATTTTTTCATTATTTTGAATAAAGTATTATCTTTCACTTCGTTTGAATTTTATGTTACGATCCTGTTATTGCAACCTACTTAAAAAAAATATAGTGTCATTTTACTAAGTCATAAATCTTATATGAAATGACGAAATTAGTAAAATGTCACAATATTTTTTTTTTGAGGAGAGCCGTTTGTATTTTCTTATTTTATACCTAAGAACGCCGTAAGAGCGGCAGTCGCTTTTGAAGGCGGCAGTCAGCTCTGCAGTTATCTGGGTTCCGCAGTTGGGATGAATTTATCCCAAGAACAAACTTAACATTGTAGTTGAAAAACATGTTTGGGATTATACATTCCAACTGCAAATGTAAGTTTGCACGCACAATATTGAGTGATTTACCATGTTATTTTTTAAGATCATAGACTTTTTACAGGTTTTCCAATAATCTATAAGTATTGAACTGTTCTCTGTATTTTTAAACTCTGCAGTTTCGGAGATAAGGGAAGGGAATAGTAAATTTTCATCAATTTTCTTTAAAACAAAAAAAATATTGAAATCCTCATAACAAGTTCTTTCATTTGATATGTCTCACGGTACAGTTTGCAAAACTTTTTATAAAAAAATTTCACCCCGAATACGGAACCCCATATCCAAAATTAATTTATTTATGTTACAAGCTCGTTTGGGTCACAGAAATTCATGTATACCAAATTTCAACTTATCGGTCCAGTGGATTCGGAGCAAATCGGCTGTAACAGACGGACAGACACACGAGTGATCAACTCGATCACTCATGGGTTCCGTTTTTTCCTTTTGAGGTACGGATACGGAACCCTAAAAAGCAGCACTAGTTGCGTTTGCAGCAAGCGTACACGCTCCTACGACGTAAAATAAACGCCAGCGCTGAGGCCCTCGATATGGTACACTATAAAGTTACATAAACCAGCACTGACCTTGGTCGCCGATGATGGCCTGTCCCCTCCTGCTGTCGTACCGCGGCGTGTGCGCCGTGAAGCGCAGGAAGGAGCGCGCCAGGCGCCGGTGGCGCAGCGCCACGTGCAGCAGCGCGCCGCCCAGCGCCGCGCACGCCAGCAGCGCGCCGCCCCAGCCCCACCACATGGCGCGCAGAGCTGATGGCGACTCTATTTCTGATGCTGGAATAATACATTATTGCAAAGGCCGTGAAATAGGCAACTGCAGGTCGAGTATGAGTTTGAAGGCCGAGCCACTCATACGAGACAGGCAATTGCCATTTCCGCTGAGGCATATATAGTGGTTTTCTCAAAAGAATGCAGAGAAATAAAACATTTATATTATACATATAATTTAATTAATATTAAAAGTTACATTAGTCATATTGGGGCAATTACTAAAAGAAAATGTTATTGATTCCCCGGTACATTTATGTTTGTTTGTTGAACTTCTGATGACTATTTCTCATCTATGCCGAAAGGCAAACGCATTTATGGCTATACAGCCACGTGAACGCAATTTGTACTAAGTAAAGAGACTTACTTTGGTATGCCAAGAATGATAAAATAGATCCAATCAAAATGACATCAACTAACAAAGTATGGGGAAACTGGCTCCTAAGAGGAAAGATATAACATTACGATTAACAGAACGCAAAACAACATGCTAGAATTATTTTCTCCCCCAAAGAGCTATTAGTTACCACGTCAGAACGGTAGTTTAGCATGTTTAGCAGTGGACGGGCTGATATAATAATAGGTGTTAAAAAATTTGCCCACTTAATCTGCCTATAATGTTCCCACTGCTGGGACACAGGCCTCCTCTTTCTGTGAGTGAGTGGGCCGTAATCCACCACGCGGGCCCAGTGCGGGTTGGTGGATGTCACATGTCTTCGAATTTATAGTTCTAGGACATGCCGGTTTCCTCACGATGTTTTCCTTCACCGTTTAGAGAGCAGTGGTGATGAAATAATTTACACAAAGTAAAGAGCCTATGTGGGTTCGAACCTACGACCTACTACTCGTAAGTCGAGGCCGTTAACCACTGGGCCTACACTGCTCCGTTAACCACTGGGCCACCACTGCTCCGTTAACCACTGGGCCACCAATGCTCCTAAAAAAATAACCCGGCAGACTTTAATGAGTGCTTTAGTTTAGACCATCAAACTGAATAACTTTACTATGGGACCAACATTGAAATCCCGAAAAAAAATATCTGCTGTTCCATACTAAAGTTTATACCTACTGGTCTAAACTGTATGAACCAGCTGTTTTTTTCGCTGTTGTCGGGTTAATTTTTTAACACCTTACATAATACCGACTCGTCTACCGAATTTCACGAGCTGGCAAATTCTTTTTTCCACTTACCCATTTTCAAGGAATGCACCTCACTGAGGTCACTATAGTACCCCTCAGGTGTTACAGTCCTAACGCCAACATACAGCGGGCCGGTGACGTCATCAGGTGACTGCATCAAGCATGGCGACATCTCTGCCCTCATCGTCTTCATGTTTTCAGTTGCGTGGAGTAAGTCTTCCGGGATCTCTTTCTCTGAGACTATAACTTCGAATTCGTTCCTGAGAGAAAACGGTGTATTAGGAAAATAATTATTTTATTTACTTAAATAAAATATTTTATATCAAATATGATATCGAAAGGCGACTAGTATTGTTTATAGGGCATTATGTTTTTTAACAGCAATGAATTTCACAGAACGTAGGATGCGTTGTACGTCTACTGCTGGCTGGGCGGTAATAATTACGATACATCGAGACCTCAGTAGTAGCCCTGAGTCTGGATGTATGTCCGGTTGATGGCAATAAGCTCGCTCCTATTACATGGGGCTTAAACATACTTGCAAAAATACTATAGGTACACCTCTGCCGAAACCTTCGGGGATTAGAGGCGTGATGTTATTGAGACCTTTATAAAGCTCGATGTGACATATTAACGCCCGTGTTTTTTTACAAATCTGTTACTGTGCCTTTATTGCGATATGGTACGTACTTGTGCGGCGGGCCTCCGTCCCAGCTGACCATGACGTGCCCGTTGGGCGACAACCACGCCAGCACGCCGCTGGGCGGTTGCAGCCGGGTACCGCGCACCTGCGTACATGTTACTGCGGACTCTTCTACGTTCACCTGCACGACGAGAGGGAAGGCGTCCTTTAGAATACTGTTATTTATAAATAAAGTAGCACACATGATACTCAGCATTGAGCAAACGACTGACAACAACTTTTCCCTAAAGGTTCATTAGAAAACCAGCGTCAGACAGCATCTATCTGGCATTTATGCTGAAATGGATCTTAATGGTGCAGCCGTGAGGAATACACTATGTTTTGTAAAGCATTACACTTTTATATTTTTATTGTGGTGGGAGGACATTTTAACATATATTATAGGTATTTTAGTTTTTAAACATTCATATCTGAAAATACTGATCCGATTATGAAAATTCTTTCACTGTTAGAAGATGTACATTTTTATATTATTAACGAATTAGAAAAAAATAAAAACAAAACGAGTTATGAACACAGAACATAAATAGTCGGCAGCTGCACGTCATGACTGTGACACTTCGGCTTCCACTCAGCGTGATGCTGTGCTATGGGGGGACCCACAGCACAGTGCTGATTTTCAGTGGTCACCAAAAACGACGTACGGGAACAAAGTCAGGGGGTCTACTCCGAAGCGCTAAACCGAAGTATCGGCCGAATGCTCAGCCGTTTTATAACTTGCAGTTTCCTTTTTTGACTTTGAGTCCTTACCCGATTTCAAGTCACAGTTTTGACTTTGGCTTATCTCTTAGACTGACTTTTCTTTTTTTTTGCCGTAGTCAGCGATAGTTAGCCATAGTAACGAAACTACCGAACATTCGGCGGATACTTCGGATTTATGTTCGGAATAGACCCCCAGGTTTAGAAATGTATACAGTTTAGACAAAAGTAGGTAATAAAATAAACAGAACTTAGAATAAAATATAACTATACAACCAATAAGATCAATAAATACTATTGAAAATCAAATTATATTTTATTTTTTTATTTATCATTTCTTATGAAATAAGCAGTACCTTTGTACTAAAGTTATAATTATGTCGTATATCTCTGTCTTTTACTGTGTGTACATAAATAAATAAAAAAACTTAAAAAGCTACATCAAATGACATAGGATACTTTTAGGTCAGAAAAAATTGCGGTTCCTATGAGAATCTCCATATAAATGAAACCGAAGGGTGCAGCTAGTAGATTAAATAAACATTGACATTCTTATTTTATGAAAATCAATCAATCTGCCCAGCCTCTTCCTAACTATGTTGCGGTCGGCTTCCAGTCTAATCAGATGCACCCGAACTGCATCCGATTGGAGCATCCAAGGAGGGACTGCCTATCTGACCTCCACATTTCCACAACCAAGTTACTGGATAAGACTGGGTTGTCAGACTTTTTGAAAGAAAAGAAAGAAAATACGTTTATTTGCGGTAAACATAACGCTAAGAAATAAAAACACAAACACGAAAGAACAAGTTGAGGGAAAATATGCGTCACATTCACGCAAAACGGCCATCGCTCAGCATAATGTTGCGGGACTGTAACAACTGTCAAAGATCTTCGAATGACAGCCGGGACCCACGGCTTAACGTGCTTCCCGACGCACGTAGGGGTCTTGATATGTAATGGATGGTCAGCTGTCCCCGAACAGACCGCGGCAAGCGGTAGCTTCATGAAAATAAATTATTATTATTATTTATGAATAAAAGGAAGTCAGATAATACTCACGTGAACGCAGATATTGTACCTCCCACCGACCGGCACGTTGACAATCACGTGTGAATAAGAGGACGCCTTGGAAGGTACTAACTCGTAGTGACTCTCTTTGTTGTGCGTCAGTTCTGTTATGTCCAGCTGCAACAATGAAAACAAGTTAATATTAATAAAATTCATTAAAGAAGAACTAATTCAAAATTATTGTAGTTTATTATCTCTCGGTATACTTTATCCTTATTTATGCAATCGCTGTCTTACAGATGAAGCGAACTATAGTTGCCTTTTAATTCGATCCAGTTACTTGCCAGTTCAAAGTAAAAATAACACGAAATAACATCTTGAAAACTGACAGTTTTTGTATGAAAAAACTGTCAACCATTCAAAGATTATTTTCAGGATAATACAAGTCTTCCTGCGAAGAATTTTTGTATTTTTTACGGTATCTAGACTACAGTATAAACAGACTAAGTATAAAAGTTTTCTCGAATTCGACCTAAAACTGACAACTGCTGATACTCTGAGATTATTAATAATCCCTTATTAATAAACGCAGAGTTAAGTAACAGTATTATTATTAAAGTAATGCCTTGTATTAGCTTCGGTTAAACTATACATTTTTCGAAGTTTGGCATAACTTTAACTCCGTGTATATTAATAAAGGGGATAGTTTTTAAACTATACAGCAATGAGAAAAACACGGACTGATATATTTCTCATAATTCAACATAAAAAGTACTATAATTGTAATCTTACGGAGTAAGTGGCCGGTTTGCGCAACGCGTCACAGCTGGCATCCCATAGGATCTTCATCTCAGCTTTGGTCTCATCATATTCAACGCGTAAGTTCTTCACTGGAGCCCTGAAAACACAACACACAGCAGTCAGTAAGTAAGTCGTGCATTACAACTTAGTAAAAATATTTACGAGGAAATATCACGCGGTAGTGCTACATCACGGTCGTTAATTAATAATCAGTATCAATAAGGTGGGCAGACAGGAGGGGGAGCAACAGATAGCGTTAACTTCAGAACGACCATAAAGATCGGCCATTTAAATTACATTTTTTGTATCTCTTGATATCCTGATTGCAGTTCATTGCCACTCCGGGCAATGAACTGTGCACCTCTGCCTAACACGGTCGTGTTCTTCGTTATAACTTACTTGTCATTCTCTCTTGTAATTATCTCCACGAACTGGGCAAGCGGTCCTCCGTGTAGTCCAACAGTGAACACGTAGCTTTCACACGCGTGCAAACCTTCTATTAACACGCTCGTGTTCTTCGTTATAATCCTAGTATCTGTTGAGTAATAGACACGTTGATAAGTTAAAACTATAGTAGTATTAGAACAAGCTAGCTATTTTGTTCTGCCAACATAAATTTTTTTGGAAGCCCAAAATAGATTTAAAAACGTCCCTACAAACGCGAAGAAAATTGGTCAATAACATCTCAGAAAGAAAATTGGTCAAAAACTCCATCGTTTGTGAAAAATGAGTATCATATTTTTTTCTCTAATTAAAACCACAACTACAAGGAGTTTTAATATCTGGCGTGGGAACAGTAACCGCGCATTAATAACACACAGAGTTTAGGAATGAGAATACCACACAGGTATGATTGACAATCGACGCTCTAATTAATCCGAATTGACCCTACGTCCCTAACTAAACGATATGTGATCATTTAGTAGGAAGCCACGCTGGGGACCGCGACCAGCGGAGAAGTTAGTGCGTATGATGCGTATACATCAAATTGTTTATTTTTTCGCGGGATGCCAAACATAAATACGGAGACTTTTATTAGAGACAGAATGTCTCGACCTGCAATCTGGTAACTCATCGTGGTCTCCGGTATTCACCAAACTGATACCTGTTTTTGTCCAAACCGTGAACTCCCATTTTAATTTGCATAATATCATGTGCAAAAAAAACTACTTCTTTCTAAACACGAAAGTGCCAATTTAGAAAAACTCATTGTTGTCCGCGCAAATATTATTAGCAAATAACGTGGCAGACTTAAGCCATACCTCCCCAGGACCCATGGCGGCGCAGCCAGCTCGCGTCGCCAACAAAATGTATGGTTGGCTAAGTAACCAAGCGGACACCAGGTGAGCCACGTACTATATAACTATATTCATTTAGTTGGCAGCGCGGCCTGGCGACAACGCCATGGCGTCCCGGTGAGGTATGGCTCTTACATGGACTTTGACGTACAAACGCGACTTGATTGCTCGCGCGACGATCGCTTGTGAATATGACGCGGCGTTTTTCAATATAAACGAGCGCTATAATCGCAAAAGGAATGCAAATAAATATATCAATATGAATATGCATACTCACGGGACAGTAGCTTTCGGCAAAGATGTGGTCTTATTCTAAAGCTCGATTTTCCATACACAGGCCGCATAATGTATTGTTGAAAAACTCGTATAAAAACAAAACACACTCACCATTAGACATCTCCCCAGGATGAGTCCTCCTATGTATCATGTTAGTGTAATGCACCTCATACTCCAACTCCTTATCCTTATACTGTTCCCCTTTAGGCGGCCACCACAACACTTGTACCGAAGTCTTCTTTTCCTTTGAAAGTATAGCAGTGAAGTTCAAGATCTCGCCTTTGACGCCTTCAGTACGAATGGGGATCGTGAATGGGTCGCCGAATACGTTGTTCTTGTAGGCTCGTATGTCGATGAATATAAGTGCACCTGGTGGCAAGGTGGTTACTGAAAGAGATGAGAAACAGTTGATAAACTCACACTCGCTAACTGTTTAATATTATTATGTCTACTGCTGTTGGACCTGACATGCCTCTCCTATTTAGCGGTCCAACAAAAACCTGGTTCAAATCCACAAAACCCGGTTTTAGGATATAATCAACATCCATTATTTCAGCCGAAAGACGTCCACTGCTGGACATAGGCCTTTCCCAAGCACCGCCACTTCGACCGGATCTGCTTCCCGCATCCAGCGAATGGAAACAGCTCATCTCTTATTTGGCTCCTTTCATGACATTCACGAGTTTTGCCTTTGAATTTAGAGTCTAGAGATAATTATCAAGTTTTGGAACAACAAACTCAATATCATACATGACAAAGTTCAAATTCAATTACACAAAAAAAAAATATTGGACCATTTTGTCAACTTAGAATCTATAGCGCTAGAGCATATAGTGGAGTAGGTGGCGATGAAATGTAAATTATATGGGATTATGAATTGCAGTAAATTGCAATTATCATTGAAGGCAAGCGTAGTGTGGGACGCCCTCCAGCTAGATGGACCGACGACCTTAAAAAGGTGGCTGGGACAGACTGGATGCGGAAAGCGGAGGACAGGGTGTTGTGGCGCAGCCTGGGACAGGCCAATGTCCAGCAGTGGACTGCTATAGGCCGAGTTGATTGGTTGATTGATGAATTGCAGTACAGTGGGCGACAAAAAGACAGGTGATTTTATTTGAAAAAAAACTTACGCGTAATATTATTCGCTTTGGTAGTAATAGGTTCTAGTACGGCATATTCTGGAGGTAGCCTGGTCCTGACGATGTACCCATCAACATTTCTAATCTGATGCCAGTCGAGTTGCACGGCGCTTGCGTTCAATCGCTTGACGCTCGCGTTAACAAGGTCATCCACATCGTTAGCCGGGTCGAAAGTTATGTTCATCACTTGTGATGACTTTGATGTGAAGGCGTTGTTTGTGGCTGTTACCTGGGGAGGAATAATTTGTTATTAGATATTTGTAAATACTGAAAAGAAAACTAATACACAAGGAATAATTTAAACGGAACTGAATTTGTATACAACATAAGATGAAACTTATCCAGAGGTCGTGAAGGGCGTCATTCTCTTCAAGGCAAGGGGGTGTAGGGTTTCATTGAACCAGATGTATTCCTCCTAATATTAATGACAGGGCCCAAGTAATATAAAAAAGTACTTTTACCATCGATTCAAGAAGTAGAAGATCTATGGCATGTAGGGTTCGAGGAGTCCGATCACCAGCAAACAAAAGACCAAGTTACCCAGAACGAATATTTATTTAAACGGCTCAAAGAATCCAGTAACATCGACGAGACACAGCACTTGCTATCCGTGGCCTGTATGATCTAATCGACGGGCGATGAAGGCGGGGCGTAGTAGCAATGTAACACTATACTTGTATGAGTATATGAGAAACTACTTACCCGGAACTAATAATTATTGAACGGCTCAAAGAATCTAGTAACATCTACGGAGTTTTGCTTTCCGTGGCTTGCATGATCTTATCGACGGGCGGTAACGGTGACGGACAGTGGTGCGTAGTACAAAGTGTAGTAGCGGATTTAACCCTGTATGAGTATGTGAGAATCTACTTACCCAGAACGAATAGTTATTAAACGGCGCGAAGAATCCAGTCACATCGACAGACATGCTCTTGCTTGTCGTGGCCTGTATGATTTTATCGACGGGCGGTAGCGGTGGTGCGTAGTACAGGGTGTAGTAGCGTATGTTTCCGCGCGGCTGTTCCGGACGGTCCCATACTATGTTGATGCGGTGACCGATCAGCTGACGGACGCTTAGGCGGATTGGTGGGGATGGTACTGTCGGATAAGAAGAATGATAAAAATAAAGTTACTTAATTGAAATTCTGATTTGTCCAGTAATGTTGTCGCAAGGATTGTTCGCGGCTGACGGAAAAATTCCAAGATATGTCTTCGATCTTGCCAGGACCGGTTTACTTTGGAGAAAAAAATGTAAAGTCTAATCACGGCAGCAGCTGACAATGTTTTTCCGTGCTTAAAATTTTTGAGGAATAAAAGCTACCGCATAGCGTCTTAAATTAAGCTTATTACAGCATAAGTTGTAACGGTCATTCATGATTAACTGACAAATGCTACGTTTCAGTAAAAGTTTTTTTTTTTTATGGTTTATTATTTTATTCTAAAACAATAACACAATACGAGTATTTGAAAGTGTTACCTCCTTCTCCAGTGGTGGTGTTAACATACTTCATAGACGCGTAAGTTTTGTTCGATTTGCTGTCTCTAATGTAGAAGGTCACATTATAGTTGGTGTAGGGTTCCAAATCTGTAAACCTTTACAAAAATAAATACGTATTACAAACATTTATTAATAACTTGTGCTATTTCCGTACATTTTACAAAAGGACATCACTACATACATGAAATGTTCTGATAACATTATTTCGCTTACAACATTCATTAATTATAATTATTAAGTATCTAATGCTTGAAAAAAATCTCGTAGTCCAAAAGTATTGACATTTTGTAAATATATAAGGTGTATCTATTCATAGTCGATTATTTGATAAGCCTAGAACACTATTTTAGTGATGAGTATAAACTACCTGTTAAAAATAAATACAATACAAGAAGTGTAAGAGAGAAAAGACTAGTTCAACCGAAGATAACCAATTATTATGGGGAAAGAACTGAAAAATATTTAGTCCCAAAAGTGTTTAATAAAATACATATGTTGAGACAAGACCCTAAATTAAGCAAAGGTATGTTAAAGTCAAGATTAAGGAGTTTATTTCTCGGTAACGAGGATTCTGCCTTTACCGAGTGATAAATTCACACCTTATGGCGATAAGGAAAACTCTATAAAGAAAAACTGAGAATTACTGAGTCACACTAGGGGCCGTGTTGAGGGGCCTTGCTCGGGCGCTGCTTGGGACTAGTTTCAACCAATCAAATGGTTTGAGGCGGGTCCATAGTAGTGCTTGGGTTTTGGGAGAGGTTCTGTAATGCGGGCCTAAGGGTTTCGTCGGGACGGCGCGGGCGTCCGCAGCTTGTCCGCGATTTGTGTGTGCGGCCAGCCGCTCGCCGCTTCGCTCCAGGGATCCATCGCACGATTGATCCTTTGAGTGAAGTGGTGAGTGGTTGGTGGTTAGTTTAGGTTAGTTTTTTTTGCAAGGTTATTATGTGTATATCAACAAGCGCTTCTCGCCATCAAACTGGAAAGTTAGTTCATTTGACTCACGCCGCACGCGCGTCGAAGGAGACGGCTCGGATCGTTCAATTGTCAATAGCTCTTACGGCTCGGCTCCCTCAATAGTCATTGTCAAATTCTGAGTGAGCTAACTGAGCTAGTGAGCTATTTAGCGAGCAAGTGAGTGAGCGAGAGCGACGTCAATTGAAAAGAGCTAGCTCTTTTCTATTATGTCTACCGCTGACCACTCGCTTCCTCGGACTCCACAGCGACTGACGATTCTCCTCTCTAATTTTATTATAAACTGTTATCCAGGTTTTTTTTTTAAATAATAAATACGGTAATAAACCATTGCCTAAAATACAGTCCACTCTTTTCTTGATCCCCGCGCTAACAGTATGCTTAAGATAGAGACGCCGATATTGAGGCGATTATTAATGATGTGAGAGGCCTATGTCCAGCCATCGACTAATAATAGTCGATGTGTCCAGCAGTAGAAGTCTTTTAGCTGAAATGATGAAGAGATTTCAAACATGATCCGCGGGATAATTGCGTAACACTCTTACAATGGAAATGCCTATCAATTTGAGAGTTCATCACAACCTTTTACGTTGCTTACGTTATTTACGTTGTTTACGTTATTTACGTTGTTGAGCCGATTAATTTTTTAAACGAATGAAGTAATTTTCTTCGAAATCTTTCGGATCATTGGAAATGTGTTATGCAATTAGGATGATATTTGTCCCAAACCTGAAATTCTCACACGTTGCTAAGCTAACCTGGTTTAAATAAAAGAATAGTCAACCGCACGTCCATGGGAACAACTTAACTTGGCAGTTTTTGGAGTTCAACTGTTAGTACTGACGTGCGATTGGCCGTACGAACAGCGAACTTATATGCTTACCTATAGATACTATCATTGGTCCAAGTCTTATTAGTCCAGACTCCATCGCTGACCTTCGATATGGAGGGCAGGAAGCTGTAAAGCACCATCTTCTGTTGCGCCATCCAGCAAGATATGAGGAAGCTGGTCGAATTGATTGAAGACTGGTCTACGCCGATGCTCAGGAACTGGAGAAAAGTTTTTGGTTATGTATAAATATGCTTGGTTGTCATGGTATGGACATGGAAAATGTCGTGAAGAGAGTTTTGAGTATGATTGTGGATGGCTCTAAGAGTAGGGGAAAACTAAAGAAACGATTGATGGACTTTGTGATAGATTATATGGCTAGAAAGGGATCCTGACTTCCGATACGACGACTCATAGAGAAGTATGGAAAAAAACATGTTACGCCGACCTCAAATAAATTGGGGATAAGGGGTAGGAGAATGATAATACTCGAAACGTTGTAAGAATAAACAATTCTTGTGTAAGTATTTTTAAGAGCGCAAACACAAACAACGTTTATTACCTAACAAAACTCTGCCTAACCCTTCGGGGATTATAGGCTCTTACGTATTTTTAAGAGGAGATAATGGATGGAGTAGCCGAGGATCTAGTTGAATGGCGTGCGATTAGAAAGGCCTTAATCCAGCAGTGGGCTGCTATAAGCTGAAGATGATGAAGTATTTTTCAGTACTTAAGGTGGGCCAATTGGGCCAGGGAACATTGGCATTATGACTTGGATCCGTTTATGTCAGTATCAAAATCAATCTGCCTAGCCTTTAACCCATGTTGAGGTCGGCTTCCAGTCTAACAGGATGCAGCTGAATACCAGTATTTTACATGGAGCGACTCATGAGTGTTCATGTCAGTATAAACAATTTTTTTTTTTAATTACTTTAAAAATGACTTATCGAGGTATTTTTTTGAGTGTATGTGTGTGTTAGCTCGCGTAAAAAAGTTTACGAGAGCTAGCACACAAACTATTAGGCATTGTCCTAATAGAAAGCCATCGTTGTTCGTACGAACCCGACCGTAAAACGATCGTGACGATCGGACACCTGATTACACTTTTACTACGAGGACTGCACTAAAAGTATCGGGAATGGAATATTTCCACTGTTCCTGTCATATTAAAATCTTTTTAATTGAAAACTCCTTGGTTTTAAAAATCGAATACCATTTATTTATTTTTAAAAAGATTCTCGGTCTTGTCACAAGGTTTTGTCAAACTTGTTTAGTCGTTGAGAAAATGGAATTGACTCGAGAAAATTCAAGAGCGATGATTTATTATGACTTTCGAACTGGTTTAACACAAAGACAGTGTGTTGACCGGATGATTTCTGCATTTGGTGATGAAGCCCCATCCAAAACCACAAGTTATCGCTGGTTTGCTGAATTTCAACGTGGACGTGTCAAGCTCAGTGATGATCCCCGTCAAGGTCGTCCAAAAACTGCAGTCACCCAAGAAAACGTTGATGCTGTGCGTAAGCTGATTGAGGAAGATCGACATGTGACATACCGCGAAATTCAGGCAACTTTAGACATTGGCATGAGTCAAATACAAATAATCTTGCATGAACAATTAGGTGTAAAAAAGTTGTTTTCCCGATGGATACCGCATTCGCTCTATGAAGAGCAAAAAGCGGCTCGCGTTACTTGGTGCGTCAGAACTCTCGAAAGACTCCACGCAGGATCCTCAAATGCTGTATACAACATTGTATCAGGTGACGAATCCTGGATATACGCATACGAACCCGAAACAAAAAACCAGTCACGAGTTTGGGTGTTCGAAAATGAGTTAAAGCCAACAAAAATTGTTCGTTCACGGAGTGTTGCAAAAAAAATGGTGGCCACGTTTGTCTCCAAAACCGGCCATGTTACGACTATTCCTCTTGAGGGACAAAGAACGGTTAATGCAGAATGGTATGCTAGCATTTGTTTGCCACAGGTCGTTTCTGAACTCCGTAAAGAGAACTGCAACCGCCGCATCATCCTCCATCACGACAATGCGAGTTCTCACACCGCGCACAGAACAAAAGAGTTTTTAGAGCAAGAAAACATAGAATTATTAGACCATCCGCCGTACAGCCCCGACCTAAGCCCTAATGATTTCTATACTTTCCCTAAAATAAAGAATAAATTGCGTGGACAGAGATTTTCATCACCTGAAGAAGCTGTGGACGCCTACAAAACGGCCATTTTGGAGACCCCAACTTCCGAATGGAATGGTTGCTTCAATGATTGGTTCCATCGTATGGAAAAATGTGTCAAATTTCGCGGAGAATACTTCGAAAAGCAATAAATACATTTTTAAATAGTAATGTTGTGTCACTTCCTTGATTCCCGAAATTTTCAGTGCCGCCCTCGTACACCTAAAGAAAGAAAAGGATAGGCATATTTATATCAACATCATGCTACTTATGTAAAGTTTAACTCACTCGACTCACTTGATACATATGAGTGTTATCATTGGCCGCACTCGTACAGTTCAGTTCGTCTGTGCCGTCGTAGCAGTCTTGTCTGCCGTTACAGACGCTCAGCAAAGAGACGCAGTTTGTGCCGTCGTCGCACATGAAGAATCCTCGCTGGCATTCTACTGTTGGTTTGTGGCTCTGTGGAATAATAGTAGGGTTAATTGGCAAATAAATACTTTTTATTGCACTGTGTTTAAGGGTCCATAGACCTTACCCAAAATGGCCCCCATTAGGTCTCTGTAATGTTAAGTCAGTAAATTCTCCAGTAAAGTTAAAAGTCAGCCATAAATGGACCAAAACGTGATACTTGACACTGCTAAAGTTTGTAAAAAAAACGTAGGATACCAAAGTGTTTTCCATGACGTGCCAAAAGCGTTGCTCAGGAAAGGCTTGTTCCGCTTAATAATTTGATGTAATTTCCTTCAGGTTTATTCGAATTGTGATTGAATGTGTGTCTTTACGCGATTATGCTGCAGATCGGTCCTCACAAAAACGCTGGTTCGCGTCTTTACGAGTCCACAGATGGTTTTAAAAATAGGACTTATGAGGTCTAAAATACGTACCGAAGTGCCGGGACAGTTGATCTCGTCGCTCTTGTCCTCGCAGTTAAATATTCCGTCGCAGATCTGGTCTGTCCTCACGCAGGCGCTGGCGTCGCGACAGGGCGTCTCTATGAGTCCACAGCGCGGGGAGGTGTTGCTGCGAGATGGACATTCACGTTCGTCCGAACCGTCGAGACAGTCCACGGCGCCGTCGCAAGCCCATTGGAGTGGTATGCAAAGACCTGAGGGTGGAATTATTGATTAAATATGAAATTTGGCACTTGATAGATGGCATGACCTTTTCTTTTTCCTTTTTGGGTGTTAAATTATCAATTAACTTCTCCCGCTCTGGGCGGAGCAGGAGGGCGTGTCAGACTTTTACTGACTAAAACCCACCCGTGTCGCTTCAAATGCCTGTGTGCCAGGGCCACGATATCCCTTTCGGACAAGATTGCATGACCTGGAATAGGATATAGGATACTTTTTATCCCGGTAGTACGTTCCCGTGGGATCATTTCCGACCTCCACGCAGGCAAAGCCGCGGGCAAAAACTAGTTAAATATGTGACTCTTTAAGTGATTTAGACGTTCGAGTTGTATCGCCATTCTGAACTGGATACGCCCCAAATTAATATAACATAAACATAACATAACATCAGGCGTGCATTCCCCGAAGGGTTAGGCAGAGGTGTACCTATAGTACACCCACGTTTCGCCAGTTATGTTTAACTCCATTGTAATAGGGGGCTCCACCAACATTAACGGCATACATATAATAATATATTATTCAATAGATAGAATTAGAGGTTTGGACAAATAAAAAAAGTCATTTAAGTTAAACACATTAATTTGAGATAAGTCCATCTTTCAAAATGTTGGATTTCATTGTAACTCACCGTATCGATCTTATTATCTTAGTTTTTGTTGCAAAATATTTGCAAAAATTACCGCCCGTACCTACTATTTGATCACGTAGACGTGACAAAACTGCTTTGTATTTTTGTTTGTGTGTTTGATTAAAAAGAACCAGGTTCTTAATAATTAATTACAATCTAGCCTTTAAGACTAATAAGCAATTTTAATCTAACATAATTTTTTATGTGAAAACTTAGAATGTTTATTGCACTTACACAAGTCCGTTCCACTTTCTTAGTCTGATATTATAATAAAAAAACTTTGTTCATGTGTTATATGTGTGTCATTGTCACTATTATTTCTATACTTTTTACACTACACAGGGTTTTCTTTGTTTTAGTCTTCGCAGTATATTTGTGTTGTTTAACAGCTGAATTGCCTCGACGTTCACATGTCGATTCGGTGTTCATGGGCCTCAGCAAATTTTTGAATTATGTTGGTGACGGGTTCCATTTTTAGGTCACGATGGAGGTCGTAATTTTTTTATATCAGGGCGCGTTAAAAATACTCCTGAGTACCTTATTTTGGAATGTCTGTATCATTTTGATATTGGTCGGTTTCAGCTCCACGGTTGGATGCCAAACGTCCATATCGGCATGAGAATATGCTTATATAATAACATTTTGTTATGTATCGATAGGCAGGAATTCCGTCCAATCAACCAATACATGTTTTTAAAACGCATGTCTAGTTCTTGTAGTTTCTTTTTGACGTGCGCTTTCCAGCGCAGTTTCGCGTCAAGCGTTATGCTAAGATTTGGCTGTGTTTGCGTATGGCACTTGTTGACCATTTATGAAGATAGGGTGGTAATCACAATTCTTGTTGGTGAAATTAATGTGAAGTGACTTTGATTCATTCAATTTGATTCTCCATTTTTGTGCCCAGTCATGCACTTTATTTACAGCGATTTGCACCTTTTTGACTACTTCCGTGTACTGTTTCGTGGCATGACCCTGTAGCCACAATGGCAGTGTCGTCTCCAAAGGTCGCAATAATATTATTTTCCAGTTCTGATATATCATACGTGTACAACAGGTAGAGGACTGGACCCAGCATACTATCTTGGGGCACGCCAGCTTTAATATTTTTTAAATCCGAATAGGCATCGTCGTGCCTCACTCGAATTATTCTATCTGTAACGTATGATTCCAAGATATCGGCAAAATCATTGGGCAGCATGAATTTTAGCTTGTATATCAAACCCTTATGCTAAGCTCTATCAAAAGCTTGTGCTACATCTAAAAATACGGTGGAGCAGACTTTTTTATCTTCAAGCATTCTCTCAATAAGAAACATTCCACAATAGACCAAGTACATAGAATTCTATGTACTTAGTCTATTATGGAATGTTTCTCTTAAACTAAACTGATGGTCACAGGTTTCTCTCGTTTAAATAGGTTTTAGGCGTTTTAAAAACAATTTTTCGAACAGCTTTGATAGTACATGCAACAGGGAAATGGGTCTGTATGATGATGCTTCATGAGATGGTTTACCCGGCTTTGCAATCATAATCACTTCATCAACTTTCCACGGCTCAGGTACATGCTTTAACACGAATGCAGTATTGATAAGTCTGGTAAGTTTGACAATGGCTTTAAGCGGGAAATGTTTCAGGATTTCTCCCGTAATAAGGTATCATCATATCCTGGGGATTTTTTCAGGTTAATGTTCTAAATTTCCTTTGAAACTTCTTTCGGGGTCACAAGATCAATTCTTTGATCTTGCAGAATATTGGCAAACTGCAGCTTGTCTACAGAGTTGTCATTTGGCTGAAAGGTTTCATTTAAGCGATTTGCGAATCTCAGAACTTTTTGCTAATTACTGATAGCCCATTTTCCGTTACCATTTCTGAGGGATGGGAATTTGTGTAATAGGCATTTTGAGTGACTTTGTCGCTTTCCAAAGAGTAGTCTCGTATTGAAAGCCTCATCTTCAAAGGCTTTTATATATTTCTCTTTATTTTTTTCGTAAGATTATTTAATAAAGTTTTATCTGGCGGGAATTTAGTTGGGTCCATTTTTTTCTTCGATTCCTTTTTCAGATAATAGGTCTAATAACTCCTTTGGGTATGTTTCCTCTGAGTTAGTTTTCTCTGAGTAATATTTTCTGACTTAATCGTAATAATATCGGAGAGTGATCGGAGTTCATTTGGTACCCCTCTTCCACACTCAGATAAATGGCTGATATATTCTTCACTATGAAGAAGTCGATTAGGGCTGGTAGTTTCTGGTGGTCAGTCGGCCAGTACGTAGGTTTTCCAGTACTTATGACCTCACAGTGCATGTCTTTAACTGCACTTAGAAGCTGTCTTCCCTTAGTTGTAGTTAATCTCGATCCCCAATGAGTGTTCCTTGCGTTAAAGTCACCGCCTAATATAAATCTCTGTCCAAGGAGTCTGAAGACACACATACATATTGCTCTTTGTTTATAGCCTGTCTTGGGGGACAGTATACGGCCGCTAATGTAACATTAAATTTATTTGTTTTAGCTGATATTGCCACAGCTTGCATGTCTGGTTCCTCGTATGTACACTGTTCGTAATGACAGATATTTTATTTAATAATAACCGCGCTACCTCCTCGGGCCGTGTTGTTCTCAAGTAACGCTAAAAAGACACAAAAAACTTTTATTCAATGCTTACCCGGTGCACAAGTGAAATCGTTCTTCCCACACTTCCTAGTAATCGGAGTATGATGTTCAGGCGTCACCGGTCTTAGTTCGGGCATCTCGATTCCGCACCCGATCTCATCCGACCGATCGCCTTCTCCACAATCATTGCTACCGTCACATCTCCACCAATCAGGTAAACAGTTGCCATTGTCACATTTGAACATCCATTCTAAACAGGTCCCGTTGCTAGGGAAATTAGGCTTCTCTGTACCGGGAATAGGGAGTAGTTTAGAGTGATTGGTGTTGCTGCAATTCTTCTCATCAGAATGGTTTTCGTCACCGCAGTCGTTTTCGCCGTCGCAAACCTTGTATGAGAAAAAAAAAAAGTTAATATGAAACAGATCTTGAAACCATTGAAAACTCATCCATTACAACAAAAAATCAACCATACTTCAACCTCCCAAGCCTTCTGAAACAGAAACAACATACTAAAAGCAATAGTGTATCTGCGAATCTACTCTACGCCTTTAGAATAATATATTCTTTGTAGACTATTGAAAAAAACCTTATTGCTCAAGTGCCTGATCGAAAATAACAAGAAAATTCACAAAAACTCACCCAAGACTTAAATATACACTTCCCACTGGGACATCTAAACATATACGGCGCACATGTAGAGTCCTTACATCTTTGTTCCCGTTCATCCTCTCCGTTATCACAGTCCTTCTCACCATCACAGACCCAAGAGTTGGGAATACACATGCTGCTGTCGTTACTGCAGGCAAAGCCGTTGCCTGAACAGCTTTCGACAATGTCTGGACGCTTGGTTTGTAACTGTTGAAAGAGAATAATTGCTAGATACTTACAGGTAATTTTGAGGCTAAGATATTTTATTTTTGAGATACAAAGTTTCAAAACGGTTTTCTAAAAGTGTGGTGAGTATTATTCCTTGAAACCTATTTATAATGCATCGTTTTCATGACGTCGTCAGTCTATATTATCACAGACAAAATGCTGATTTGCAATTTGCATGAACACAAAGTCGAATCATCTTTTAATTGTTCGTCATTTTGAATACCTAATTGTGATGACTCAATTTCATTTATATTCCCGCAATTTCAAATGATATTGAACGCGTTCAGACTTAAGCGGGTAAACAAAACTTTATCATCACAAAAGATCTACGAATCTTTGGCTTTTGCCAACACAAAATACAAAACGTGCCAATTTATATAATAAACAATATAAAAATAGCAGAAACATTCACAAAAAGTTTGTCAGAAGTGGGATTTGAACCCACGCCCTCAGAGAGGACCAGAACAACTCGAACTCACGTTCAGTGAGCAAGGGAACCTTGAGTCTGGCGCCTTAGACCGCTCGGCCATCCTGACATGTGCAGTACGTGTCGAAATTGCCAACACTATTATAAAAGTTTACTATATATTTTTTTGTGAAATAAATGTAAACAATAGATAGAGGTGTGTGTGGCCTAAGATAAGTAAATGCAATTACAATCTTTAATTTCAACAAAGCTTATCTATTTTTTAAGAAAAAAAACGCTGTGGTAAAATTAAAGTGCGTAATTATTTGCTTACATACATCAAATTCCAAAATCTGAGTAATAGACTCATTATTTCATCGAGCATATGGCAAGCTTAGGTTCTTGATTTGACATTTTGTTTTTATCATTTCCTGCCCTAAACTTCTTACATCATCATCTTTGATGCCTAAGTAAAATACGATACAAGCATGGTATAGTTATATTTAATTATAGCCAAGACCGTCTTTAAATGAGCAATATTCATAGGCACTAACCGTGCAGTTACGTTCATCAGATCCATCCTTACAGTCATTATCTCCGTCGCAAACCCATCTCTTTTCAATGCAATGACCATTGTCACATTGGAACTTGTTTTCAGAGCAGTTGCGTGGACCACAATCTGAAATAAATATTGGCGAATTATGTTAAAATTTACTTATGCTATTTATTATGAAAAGGTCAGTTTATAACAGACTGACGACAGACGGATATAACTGTATGTATCATAGTCTGGGATTCTACATTTATGTATAAGGTGGATCCCACCACAGCTGTAGCCCGCGAATTTATATTTTTTTTCAAAGAAACAAATCTAACTTAGAGAGATGTATTTATGATTCTGATGATTATAATTCTGTAAATACATAATAGGTTGGGGAAAAAGTTTTTTCGCATTTTTTAAGAAAATTCAAAACATTTTTTAATATAGTTTATTTAAAGTATGTAGGTACCATTTTGTTCGATAAAAAAATGAGTACACGGTTCATTAGGTTTCTTTCAGTGAGCTCGTGTGGTAACCAAATATCGAGCTTTTTGTGTACCCAGTTTTTTTCAAATGTGCCTAAACTGTTTTGTGGTCAATTTCCAGTTCTTCAGCTACCTCGTAACTACTGATATATGATGATATATCTTGCTCCACTTTTTCAAAAATGGCATCCATTTTATCCGTAATAGGGCAACCAGAGCTACGTGCATCTTTGACATCAAAATTTCCGGATTGAAAACGCTTAAACCAAATATGTGCTATTCTCACAGACACTGCACTAGGTCCATAAACATCGCAAATTTTTTCGCGGCTTGCGTTGCACTTTTTACCTTTTTTGTAGTAAAATTTTAAAATGTATCGAATATCTTCATTAGATTCACTCATCTTGACAGTACGAAAAACAAATGAAAATCACACATTTTCCTAATTTGAATTTGGAATTATGTTCTTTAAAATTTAAACTTTCAATGAAACCAAAACCAGCCAGATACAAATAGTATAGCCAAAGAGATTTTATTACAAATTCATACATACTACGAGGGCTGCACTAAAAGTATCGGGAATGGAATATTTCCACTGTTCCTGTCATATTAAAATCTTTTTAATTGAAAACTCCTTGGTTTTAAAGATCGAATACCATTTATTTATTTAAAAAAAGATTCTCGGTCTTGTCACAAGGTTTTGTCAAACTTGTTTAGTCGTTGAGAAAATGGAATTGACTCGAGAAAATTCAAGAGCGATGATTTATTATGACTTTCGAACTGGTTTAACACAAAAACAGTGTGTTGCCCGGATGATTTCTGCATTTCTGATGTGATGAAGCCCCATCCAAAACCACAATTTATCGCTGGTTTGCTGAATTTCAACTTGGACGTGTCAAGCTCAGTGATGATCCCCGTCAAGGTCGTCCAAAAACTGCAGTCACCCAAGAAAACGTTGATGCTGTGCGTAAACTGATTGAGGAAGATCAACATGTGACATACCGCGAAATTCAGGCAACTTTAGACATTGGCATGAGTCAAATACAAATAATCTTGCATGAACAATTAGGTGTAAAAAACGTTGTTTTCTCGATGGATACCGCATTCGCTCTGTGAAGAGCAAAAAGCGGCTCGCGTTGCTTGGTGCGTCAGAACTCTCGAAAGATTCCACGCAGGATCCTCAAATGCTGTATACAACATTGTACCAGGTGACGAATCCTGGATATACGCGTACGAACCCAAAACAAAAAACCAGTCACGAGTTTGGGTGTTCGAAAATGAGTTAAAGCCAACAAAAATTGTTCGTTCACGGAGTGTTGCAAAAAAATGGTGGCCACGTTTGTCTCCAAAACCGGCCATGTTACGACTATTCCTCTTGAGGGACAAAGAACGGTTAATGCAGAATGGTATGCTAGCATTTGTTTGCCACAGGTCGTTTCTGAACTCCGCAAAGAGAACTGCAACCGCCGCATCATCCTCCATCACGACAATGCGAGTTCTCACACCGCGCACAGAACAAAAGAGTTTTTAGAGCAAGAAAACAGAATTATTAGACCATCCGCCGTACAGCCCCGACCTAAGCCCTAATGATTTCTATACTTTCCCTAAAATAAAGAATAAATTGCGTGGACAGAGATTTTCATCACCTGAAGAAGCTGTGGACGCCTACAAAACGGCAATTTTGGCCGAACAACTTCCGAATGGAATTGTTGCTTCAATGATTGGTTCCATCGTATGGAAAAATGTGTCAAATTTCGCGGAGAATACTTCGAAAAGCAATAAATACATTTTTAAATAGTAATGTTGTGTCACTTCCTTGATTCCCGAAATTTTCAGTGCCGCCCTCGTATAATGCGAAAAGACTTTTTCCCCAACCTAATATATGTTATAGTCGCGAATCATATTTTGATCAAGATACAACCTGACACCTGAAAATAGCAAAAAACGTAAGAAAATTTGAATTTAGCGGGCTACAGCTGCGGATTCACCTTAATCAAGTAATGCAATAACATTGTATAAGCTGTTGTTGCTGTTGTTGTTGCGTCCAGTAACAAAAATACTTTTGCAATAAGTAATATGCAAAAAAATACATGTTATATTTTTTCATAGAAAATATTTTAATTCATGTATAAGATAATTATTATGGATAAATTTTTTCATCATGTGCTAGTAATTGTAGGTTATTTTGTTATTAATGTTATTACAAACATGTTGTTCGTGTTTGTGGTTTACTGGATAACCGTTCTTGAAACAAACTTTATTTCATAATTATGGAAAGTATTGTTACCATAATTGGAAATAGTGGTTACCATATGGTCAAAAGCTAGTCAATTAACGGTAAACTAATTAGTCATTGGCGCAACTTTACCTGAATGGCAGGGAAGGAAAACAAATTATAACGTCTGAAGGAGAGTTTTGACAAAAAATATAGTACTCATCAAATATAGTATAATTCTTCTACCGCTATAACTAGGCTGATCTAAAGTCTGTTGTCAACAAACCCTTGTTTTTTGATGAATAAGGTTAATTAATTTAACTTCCACCTATACGAATATCAACTTTCTGTTAGAAGTGTTTAAGTTGATTTCAGAATAACTAGTACTGTTTTCAAAGTTACAATTTGTTTTTTAATTACAGCGCAAACTTAATTTTATGTGTGGATATTAAAGTTGTTTTTCTAAAATCACATATTTACATTCTTAGAAACTAAATCGCGATCGCAGTATAGAAACGTTTGAAAAGCGAAACGAGAGACCTTTTCCCAGATGCGAGCAAATAAAAATAGTTTTACCAAGTCAGTTTTATACAGGAGAACATTAGGTTAATAAATAAAGAGACCACACACACCTTTCTCATCACTCATATCAGCGCAGTCAATATCGTCGTCGCACTTCCAATGCGGTAGGTAGCACCTCGTATTATCGCACATAATCATCGGTGGGACACACAGACAGCCGATCTCATCAGAAAGATCCCCACAATCGTTGTTACCATCGCAGCGAGAGAGTGAGGAGATGCATTTTCCATTCTTGCACATGAACTGGTCCTGGTGAAGAAGAATTTAGAGTATTAGTGATGGGTAACATATACAGGGTGTTTGGAAGCTAGGTGCAAAGCCTTAAGCGGTTACAGTTGACACCATTTGGAGCATGTTTTTAAAAACGTTTGAACCATTGAGGTTATTTTATTTTTTAAATTTTTAAAGTATTTTACGACTTCAAAAGTGTCTAGTATTTTTTTTCAATAACACAGTTGCTTGGAACTTGGTTTATTAGATAAGCCACGAAAAATAAAAAAATAAAAATACCAGCTTTAACTGGGACAGTGTTCGCCGTTAATTAAAAAATACCAGATGACAAAAAAAACAAACAAAAAAAAATACTTCATATAAGACATGTATGGCTCAAAATGCTCTAAATGGTGCCAACTATCAACCACTTAAGACTTTGCATCCAGCTTGCATACACCCTGTATAGTAATATACAATCTACCGTCGCGTCATGAAAAGGTTACGATAGAGAATAATGTTCACTCTAAGTGATGGGTAACATATTTAATATTATGCAAACAATGTACAATCGTGTAATAATGAAAAGATGACTATTAGCTAAATTTTTGCATGCAATTTGTCGCACTTGAAATTTTACGTTTCGCGAGTGTTTGTGTTTCGGTGATATTCATGCATCTGTTCAAACATGGCGTGCCACTTTTGCATAATATCAACAATAAGGTCGAGTATATTATGTCTATTGAGGCATCGCCTCTATTTTTAGTACAATTGCTCAGCTCAATCTATACTAATTTCTTCCCTTTCTTTATTTATAAACGCTGCTTAAAGTTCAGTAGTGATTAGCGACTGCTTAACCATACATTTTTGACTTTAAACGTCTCTCAACTTTAATCAACGTTTATAAATAAACCCCAAAATTATAAACAGGTCAAATTTGTAAGTTTGTATTTAGGGGGTCATCTTCGGAACTACTGATCCGATTCCGAAAATTCTTTCACTAATGGGAAGCTACCGTATTGGCGGGTGTCATAGGGTAAACGTTATGTTAAAAGAAGCGGGTAGAAGCTAGTATATTATAAAATCGAGAAGAATTTTATATTGCGCGCCTCAACTACTTATACGCATTCATAGAAGAAGTTTTCATTCTAACTTTACTGAACCCTTTGTGTTACGTTGTTGTTTTTGTTTTAATTTAAAAACAAATTAAAACGTAAATACCTACATAGATATAATTATTTCTAGACCTGGTAATCGGCTTATATCTGACGCACTCACCTACGTGGATTGATAACATCGATAATCTAAATTCTTTCAAACCAAAGGAAATCAATCAACATTTCTGGAGAACCCTTCGAATGTAGTTTAACAGATAGATCGATAGAATACTCTTTATTAAGTACACTTGTACATTGGGGTGACACAATTGATCTTTAAAAGCGACCTTTTAAATGCAACCTTTGGATAGATTAAGGGAGAAGGGGAAACAATACTGCAGTTTAATGTATTAATAAACAGTATGGAAAATATACTCACAAGTCCACAAGTAGACAAAGCTGTTTCAGGGCAAGTCAAATTCGCGTACGGTTCGGTATTATTAGCGCACATACATTTCCCTCCAACCCTTGTCAAACCATCGGGGCATAAACAACTAAAAGTATTGCCCGGCCCACCGAGACATATCGCATCACAACTCGTATTCTTGTATGAACAGGCATTACTGCCATGTTGTACGAAGTGAGCGAACACTTTGAGATCCATCAAACCAACAAACGAGTCATTAATCGTCACTACATTCGATCCAGCATCTTTGTCAGCAACGAATATCGATTTTACCTTCCAGTCATCCCAATACATCTTGTCCTTCAATACTGCGACAGCAAAAGGATGTGTTACTCTCTCATCGTTCCACAGAATTCGCTTAAAGTATCTCCCGTTTAAGTCAGAGCTAGCGATGTAATCCTCCATAGCGTCTACCCAGTATATTCTCTCGGACATTTGATCGATCGTTATCCCATTAGGCCACTGGACAATTGGCTTCCCGAACAATTTCTTGTCGTCTGTACCGTCGAGATTTGACCTCGATACGGATGGGTTGTTCCTGTCCCAATCTGTCCAGAATAAATAGCCTGCTTTAGGATGAACAGCGATACCACGCGGCCTTGATAGCACCTTTGAGTCCAAGATCGTAACTCTCATTCTGGCTTCTTTAATCAAATCTGTCCTGACCGCTTCAATTTTCTTCCTCAAACCGTCGACGAAGAATAAAACGTTAGAAATCCAATCAAACGCCATTCCTTCAATACTAGCCAAGTCTCTGTCGATAATCATCTCTTGGGCAGTGCCGTTATTGAAACACTGGCGACTGATCTTGTCCAATTCTATATCAGCCCAATAAATGCAGTTGTTCTTGATGTCAAATTCGATGGCAACGATGTTCCGTTCGTTTACTACGGGGTAAATAGTAGAGTTGTCGAATAGATCTATGCGGGCGATTTTACTACCCAAAGCAACCAACATGAATTCAGTTGCCTGTTCGATGGGGCATGGGATCATATCTGGTACATACGCCATGTAACCAGAGACGGTGCACACATCTCCATCAATTTTCCTGTAACCTTTTGTTCGCTTGTAGAAATGTCCCGGTTGGCAATCTGCGGGAATGGCGTAGGGATCATATTTGGACGATTTGTTGTGAATACATTCGTTGCCTGAGAGCATAAATCCAAAATCACATTCGAAATCTCGGCGACTGCATTCGCAGGTCTCTTTCTTGAAAGGTCTGTCGTAATCTACTCCATTGTAGCAATTAGTGTGAGCTAGACGTCTCTGGAAAGTGTTCCTAGTACCAAGCACACAGGAAACTGAGGAGTTGGGAGGCGACGGCGACCAGTACTTGTAGTCGTCCTCGGTACAGTTACGTGTGAAAGTGTTCTTCAGATCTATTGTGATTATTATCCACTGATGCTGCTCGTTGGCTGAACCGAACATTGTAAAAGTTGTAGTGTTCTCCCCGGCCTCGGTCATCAGTCCGTAGATGCGCAGGTCATCGGCATTGAACCTACAAATTAATGTTGTTAATAACGACAAATTAATTATATATTGATAACATGAAATTTAATGACTCACTGATAAGAGTTCCATTCGATGCCTTCGTTGGTGGAATATAATATCTTTCTCGTTTCGCCGCGAGATTTGAAGTACTTGACGGCTACTAGGAGACCGCCGTGGTCTCCGTAATTAAAGAAGTAATAGTCTTTGAGGATCCTCTTCCACGTCAGGCCGGCGTCTCGACTGATATACACTCCGGGTATACCTTTCAGGGATTTGCCCATAACGCCAGTTGCCATTATAATGCCTGGAGCTGATTTTGAGCTCATAATACTTGCTGACCTATAATAGAAAATATTTTTATGATACCATCTGCCATGCTATGAAATATATTACACCAGACATTCAATAAATATTCCCCCTTTGTACACTTTCTTTGGTGAAAGAAATCTAACACCAATGACCCACACATGTACACCATGCTCAAATCAAATAAAAATGATGTTTACTGAATCCAGTTCTACATTTTACTACAAAACATTTGAAATCTCTTAATGTTATTAACAATGAGTGACTAAAATCAGAATGAAATAAATACAATCACAAACGGTTTAAATCATATTATAAATGTGGTTTTTAAGTATAATGAATATAAAACATAATGACCGTGCAGTGCAAATTAAAGTAAAAGCAAAATGTAAGTATTGTAATGCACTCTATTTTTATGAGTTTACCTCAAACCGTTCGCAACCACATTTCCTGGTGGGCTGCAATCAATTTTAATATTTATCAGCATTTATTAGATTAAAGCACAATTTATTATTATTAATTTGTTACACTAACTATAATTTAATAGATAAATGTGCTTATTTAAAATTTGCTGAATGCAATGGTATCTGTTCCATTCACCAAACCCGTTAAATAAGCACATTTCATTAATAGCCTTGTACCTAACAATCAAAATAAACAAATTAATTTTGTATGTTTTATTTGTAGTCTTATCTATGTATGTATAAGCCAGTAGTAGCACAAGGTATGCAAATGATATTTTTCTTGTCAGTATTTCATCAAATTGACTTTAAACAAGATTGTATTAAAGTAAACTATAAATATTATTATCACACAAAGGATTGTTTAGTTCTATATAGGAATGAGTAAACATTCCAATACAGGGACTTTGGTTAGCAGATTAATATGTTATTTTCATATTACTCTACACCTACTACTAATAGATAGGATATGTGGTTATTAAAATAAATACATAATAAATATATATCCAACTCATTCCAAGATACCTACACCGTATGGGTTTAATGAGTCATCGTAAGTCGAACGTACTGGAAGCGCACAGTTCTATTGATACTGTTTCCGAGAAATAAGGAATCTACAATACTTTCCATTATTAATCAAATACCCACACAACCAGCTCTTTGTATGTTAAATCGTGATAAAATATGAATAAGGCCGGTTCAAGAAATGAATTTCTTGTAGAATCATACACTGGAAACTTATGATAAAATAAAAGATGCTGACTTGAAGGAAATAATATTCTCATAGAGAAACACAACTAAAGACTTGATTATATTGTTTTGAAAAATCTACTGTTTCAAACGGTGCTTAACTTGTACTTCACTTTTCCTAAAATCCTGAGAATAAGTTTCGAAAACGATAGTCAATCCACTTAGAGCGGATTTTTCCATTGTCAAATATCTTTTATCCGAGGAATAAAATAGACGTTTGATGAATTTCAAAATTATTCCTCGAATAAAGATTATCAAACAGAAAAAGATTGAAAAATCTTCCGTTAATGTATTTGTTCGATAAAAATGTAACGACCTAAAGAGGATATGGCATGGGCCACTGCCGTGAGAAACGAACCTGTAAATGATTCCTTCCTATGTCAAACGGGTCAACAAACTATGCAGTAAACAGATAACATTCATCGTCGGAAAGCGGCTTATAAATTGAATTATCGACAGAGTTCAAAGTGACATTACTACTAAGATGACAAAAGTAAACATGCACGAGTGTATCTGTGCCTTCAATATTTTGACCTCTAATGAATTTATGTTAATTATTTCCGTCAATATATTGGTACAGTAGACTCAAATAGTTACCGCTACTAAAGTAACCCTTGACTATCTTGTTTGACTGTTATAAAAGAGGATGTCAAATAATTTACTGAAGTTGCGACCATGTATATTAATGTTCCCACTAATTCAAGTAATGATGATCACATTACCGAGGTAATCTGCATGTTAACTCGTTTTGCCTTACTGCCCATTATGACTTCCCGACTTTAAAACGGTAGGTAACATAAAACCCATAATGCAATATTTATCAAAGAGAGAAGAAGATTATAATTGCGACGAACACTGATATTGCGCTTAGATTTACCACGAAACTCATAACATGATAGTGGCGACCATTCTGGAAAGTACTAGTTTAGGAAACTCCATGTTTAATAGTTGACATAAACTGACTACCTACGTCTATATGAAGCGATTGTCTGAAGCGTCATATCCTGGGGTTTTTTGTAGTTAGTGGTGCTTTGAGAGCGAAATAAATTTATTTAATTTTGTATATTCCAACTAGATCGGATATCTTATTTGTCATAATTAGTGTTAATATAGAATAAATGGGATTTTATTTCCCTTTCAAACAAATCGTAACATTCGTTAATTTGGCCCGATTAGTAATCAATTGTTTTCGGCCGTAACTAATTAATAAAGTAATCAGATTACACCACATTACTACAACTAACTCTGTAAACTAGGTTATCGACACGGCGGCGGCGAAGTAAAAATCATCCTACCGAAAACGATATCAAGCATTTACCAGTTACATGAAAATATACCTTACACCTTAGCATTGAGATTCACTTCTCAATTCACAAATCAGCAGAAACAGATGTTTCTGGCAAATTAAAAAGGGGTGAAAGGAGATTGCATTGTATTCTTACCTTGTTACTGGGTATAGCTGACTGAACCTCTGACATAAGTGCAGACTGCAAGAGTTTTCTATGTGACAGTTCAATGGCTTGCCTGAGAACAAAAAGTAAAATGGAGGTCAGTGAAACTGGTGAATGTTTCGTTATTTGGAAGATATTTTAAATATCATTTTATATTTTTTTAATAATAATTTAAATTTATTATATTATAATTATATATATTTTCTATATTTTTTTTTTTTTAAAAAGCTATCTTTCTGTGTTCAGTCATCATTTCAGCACATAAAATTGCCACTATGACCTGTCAAAACGTTCAACTGTTTTAAACATCCGCACAAGATAGAAATTTAATAAACCCCCGACACAAACCAAAAACTCTAAAAAGTAAAAAAATAAATAATAATATCAGCCCTTTAATATTATAAGTTGTAGGTAATATTTTGATCCGACGTCGCCGTCGTCGCCGCGTCGGGGGAAGGCTAATGAACACACAAATTATTATCTTACGGACAATTTTATGCATCGAAAATAAGGAAAACAGAAAACCTTGATATTTATACCGAAAATTCACTACAAAACAGCGACCATTCGAAACAAACACGAAAAAAAAAATTCGGTAGGTACCAAGGTAAGCAAAACAAGTCCATAATGAATCAGGTAATTTTTTGCATACATGCATTGCAGTGCATGCCTATTATTATGCAACAGAAATAAGTGTACATGACAGACATTCTATTATTGATTAGAAATATTTTAAAAATGCTTTGATTACTCCAATTATTGCGTTTCGCATTTTTTAAATAGACTAGCTTCTGCCCGCGACTTCGGCCGCGTGAAATTCCTTGCTCGCCAGACCCACTGCGTCGCATCGCATCGCGATCGCCCGCCCGCGCTATTACTTCGTTTACGATTAGCGTTCTTTCAGACTTTTTTTGTTATTTCTCGGTTCCTAAGGATCGTAGCATGATGTTAAATAGCCTATATCCTCAAGAATTGGGCTATCAAATGCAAAAAGAGATTACTCTACCAATTATTTTCTGCTTTTCCACATTTACCTCTTTATAATATTACAAGCTTCTGCCCGCGACTTCGTTCGCGTGTTTTTTTTTTAAATATATTATATTATCCTATGACACTCGGCAATACTGTAGCTTCCCATTAGTGAAAGAATTTTCAAAATCGGATCGATTTATAATGTTAGTATAGATTATAGAATATACAATACTGCGCGTAATAATATGTTTTTTAACAAATATTTTTTACATTTTTCTACCTATCAAATGGTTATGCAACCTCTAACACTAGATTATTGAGCCAGAGAGTAGAGGGTGAGTTGACACGAGGGGGCGAGTGGCGGGTTGTCGTTGTTGTTGAGTTTACAGGTAAATTCTGCTGGTCCTGGCACAGGTCTGCTTAATGCACTTTAAAACTAACCCCCCAAAGATAAGCCTGCGGGGTAATTTCAGTAGTAATAGGTTTCATTTTGACAGTTCAACAACATTCATTGCGTTATCTACGTTGTTGAGCTGACACAATGTTTCGAACATATGAAGCAATGGATTAGCAATATACTTGAAAATCATTCAGATGGTGATTGATAGTGTTAAGCAATTGTGGTTCTGATGATAAAATGTACATTATTTTGGAGTCAGTGTTTGATTGCAGGGGTCTACTCCGAAATACTCCGAAATGTTCGGACGTTTTCTACTACGATCTTCATTCTATTTCGTAACTTCATTTTGACGTTTGTTATACCGTAAACCCTACTGTACCCCAAGTGTAAGTTTGCAAGAGAGTAAACGTAACTAGCGCGTTTGCATTAAGATTTTTATTCTCACCCTTATAGTCTTAGCATTATCATCTATTGGTCAAATTTTAACGCAAACGAAATAGTTACGTTTACTCTCTTGCAAACTTACACTTGGGGTACTGATAATTTGAGTTTGACAAGAGTAATATCGTGAAATTAATGTCAAAATTGCTATCTTTTGAGTATCGTAAGTATCGAATTTAATTAATTATTACAATTACCTTGAGTTTTATATTTGCTTAAGTGTTAAAGTGAATGTGCCATATTAATAAAATTATAGCAGAATGGCATTACGTATGTTTTTGGTGGAAGAGGCTCTCAGAGAAGATAGTTTGGAGCCCAGAAGGAATCGCAGACGACTTCGTGACTCCTTCAATACCAATCTAGTGCCCGACCCTGAATTTGTAGCTCATTATACAGACTCAGACGATCTCTTTGCCAAATCTCGATGCTCCTAGGAAATTGAGGAGATCATCAATTTGTGCCTCTGTCGGTCTGGACATGGTGACTTGTTCTTGCAGAATGTTTGTTCATAACTTTCATTTCCAAACTTCCAAAGTAAGAACATTAGAAAACGATAAACCCAAGGGGCACTCAATAACGGGTAAAGTGAATTTAGCTTGTTTTTTGTTGACATCTCATAACTTAACTTGAACACTTTAAACTTCAGTCAGTACTTGATGAGAAACGACCGAAATACGGGTATCGCTGTAACGATAGCGACAGACAGGGATTTGGTTTGAGCTTAAGAGCGTATACGCCGTACAGCATTTCATACAAACTTTCAAGCCCTTGTTTTTCGAAATTACTGAACCGATTTTAATGAAACTTCATACACATAAGCAGGATACAAAGGTCTAAGAAGTTAGTTAAGAACATTTTCGAAATGTCTTATTTAAAAACAGATAACTGGAAATCTGTTTCTATGGAAAATTTAAAATCGGTCTAATTTGGCTGTAACACTATTTTTTGAAAATGTTCTTAACTAACTTTTTAGACCTTTGCACAGTGCTTTATGCGTATGAAGTTTCATTAAAATCGGTTTAGTCATTTCGAAAAACAAGGGCTTGAAAGTTTGAATGAAATGCCGTACGGCGTATACGCTCTTATGTATTATTTTTCCTGAATTTTGCACTAATAAAAAATTTAAGCACCGCTTGTTTGCTTACTTGTCATCCTATGACTTTTTTATTTTGACAATCGGCCTGAAGGCAATCTATGTCGGCTACAAATATATTGCTTTTTTACGAAATATAACAATGTTCGTAAGAACACTCGAACTGTACTCTCACTCGTACTGAATTAAAATAAGTTAAATTTCCTTATTTTAATCTGTAATTCAACAGTTAGATTACATTGAAATTAATATTAATGACTAATAAAAACATCGATCAAACGTTCAACTCTAGGCACTACATGTCGTTCGGTCCGACACTCTTCCGAATATTAATTATGGTGCCGACCGAACTGAGCCAATCCAAACTTTGTTCGTGTTAGGCCAACTACGTAAACTTAGGTCGTGTTTCGGTCGGTCCCGTTCAGATTAGACCCCCAGGCTTCTTAGTCTTACCGACACAACCACATCAAAATATAGTTATAATAACAGCCTAGTATTGTCCCTCTGCAGCCTTTGCCTCTTCTCATACAGAGAAGCCACGAGCTTTCATCACCACGCTTGCTCTCGACGAAATATTAAATAAATCTTTTTTACATAGCGTTCAACCGATTGTGACTTCTATTGCGTTGTTGGTCGCATGACAAATGGCCGCTGTAATAAACGATTGGTATTGTAACCTGTTTTTGCTTTTAGTACCATCCTTATGCCTACGGAATAGAAGTAAAAACCGGTTGAACGGACTGTAAAAAAGGTTTATTTAAATTTCTAATCTTATTACAAATGTAGTATAGATTTAAAAAAAACATAAGCTTACCATTCTCATCTTCAGTAGGCGGATTGATGGGAGACCAAGTGACTCCATGGTCGAAGGTTATCAACGAGATCAGGTGCTCTGGTCCAATGTTAGCGACGGGAGCCTTCGAGTCCACTCGCGATGCTATGTAGATGCCCTTCAGACCTTCCACTCGATACAAGTCAGTGAACGGGTCTTCTGTCACATCCCTGAAAGTCACCCAATCTTTATTTATACGAATATTTGGACATCTTAAATAAGAAGTAATTTTGTGCAGTGAAATGTTGATGATTGATCCCACAATCATTGTCACCTCAAACTGACATTCCTGAGACAAAAATAAATTAATTCTGCAGCAAAAATACTCGTCGTCCTTGTAGCCAAGGTTTTTCAAATGTAAAGAAACAACACAATGTCATTATTCCCTTCGATAATTACCTCTATTTATCTGGTAATTTTTATAGGATCACTCGTGTGTCTGTCTGTCTGTTCGTCTGTCACAGCCGATTTGCTCCGACTCTACTGGACCGATCAAGTTTAAATTTGATACACTTATGAACTTCTTTGACCCAAACACGGACGTGTAACGTAAATAAATTAATTTTGAATATATTAAAAATTAATTTATTTACGTTACTCACGCCATATATGGCGTGAGTTTCGGGGGCTTATTAGAAAAAACAAAAAAAAAGTTTTGCAAACTGTACTGTGTGGCATATCAAATGAAAGGGCTTGTTGTAAGGATTTCAGATATTTTTTTTGTTATTATTTTAAAATATATACTTTTCAAATTATTTAATAAAAATAGATAAAAATTGACCATTTCCTCCACTTAACTCCGAAACTACAGAGCCTAAAATTTTGAAAAAAAAATGCATAAAACAGGTATTTGCTTATAGATTACAGGAAAATCTATAAGCTTAAAATAACATGGTAAATCTCTCAATATTGCATGAGGGAACATGTTTTTCAACTACAATGTTAAGTTTGTTCTTAGGATAAATTAATCTCCACTACGGAACTCTCCGACACGCACTTGGCCGGTTTTTTTTAATGTCTTGGCGCACGTCGTTTAGAAGAGGAAAGAGGGCAAACTAATGTCGTGGATTTTGCACTGATAATTATAAAGGAAAATTTTGAAATATTTTTCATAAAAACTTTCGTACTCTACTTTTGTGAGTGTTTAAAACTATGTAATTTCTACTTACTCAAGCCAGCTGTCCTTCCAGTTAGCATCGGGGAAGTAGCACAATATCTGCTCCAAACTCAAAACAAAGTTGTACTGTGTGAAATTGTTGCTTATCTCTGACACATACAAGTCTGCTAGAGAATCAGTGTGCATGACAGAGACAAAAATACGTTTGTCAGTTACGTCCGCTATGTGGAACCTTCGTAGATCTAACTCTGTTTGGAACTCTGCTTTGAAGAATGGGCTTCTTTGGTGTGAAATGTATAGGTGCAGGGTGTTTTTCTGGAAAAAAAAAGAAGAAATTGTAGTATTCGTGTATCACCCGAACGTTGCACGTGCTCATCGCTTTAGTATCTTCTCAGCAGTTAAACAACTTTAGAAAGTTGCAACGAACTCACTGAAGGTGAGTTCGTTACGTCAACGTCACCTTTCAAAGTTATTGTGGTCTATATTTAGTATTGCCGCTATGATTGTGTATACTCCTGCGTTATTGTAATTGAGACTCCTTATAAAACCTTTTATCCTTAAAAGCATGGTTTTTAGAGATAAAAACCGGTTTATGATCATAAACCGGTTTCTCGTACGTAGTTAAATCTTTGCACATAATCGACTTCGTACAATTCAATAAACCCTGATTTTGAAAACTTTTTTTCAAAAACTGGATTGACATGTTTGCTTGTTTCCATTTTGGTCCCAATCAATAAAACCGTTTAACCCTAGAAACTTTACATAAATAAATACAATAGGCTAAATTAACAAAATCATAACTACATTATTTTATGTGTAATGCCATTTTATTGCTTATTACGAACAAAATAATAATAGAACGGGCAAGTAATGACTTGGTAATAAAGCGGTCGCTAAGATATTTCATCACTATTACAATACTTTGGAGATACTCGAGGCACTCAAAGTAAGTAATAACAACTTAGCGGACCTAATGTTTTTGTTTTCAACATGCAACGAAGTCCACATAGTAAGTTAATAACTTACTTTGAATCTCGCTCTTAATTTTATATATTTTTTATTACATACAATAATTATACTGTTAGCAACATGAGCCGTGCAGGCAGCCTCGTGACGTGACGTTATTCAGGGGAGAGCAGGTTCAGGGGAGAGCAGGCCGCGGTGTGCAGTGTGCGCCCGCGACACGACAGACAGACAGAACTAGGCTGTGTTCCAGGTTTCGATCCCAGCAACCAAGGTGTAGAGTATGTAAAAGAGTGGATCCAACAGGTCGAGGACATTGCGATTGCTTGCGGTTGGAGTGAACGAAGAAAAATATATCGCGCAACCCAGGCTCTGGAGGGCGAAGGTAGGGCATGGTACAATCTTTGGCTACCTATGTAGCGATCTTGGGAGCAATTCCAAAAATATCTACTTTTATAATTCCCCAGAGAAGCTAATCTCTTTAACGCCATGGAAGATGTTGTAAATTTTAAAAGCAACCAGGCGAAATCTTTAGTCCTATATATGCAGGTCGAATGTCTGCCAAGATTTAACTTCTTGGCGTAAAATTGACTGAACGTCAGCAAATGGATTTAATGCTTGGTGGTATAGTCGTTAAGAATATTAGTATCGTACTGGAAGGTTGCGAAACAATGCAAGACATGGTAACACAAATGTCACGAAGGACAATGAGCGAATCGTAATCGTGCCCGCCTTGATAACGCTTTGCCATCTACTAAAAGTTGGAATAATAAGAACAAATTTCATTCGCCGTGTCGCTCCTAGGAAACAAAGGGTACTTGTTTCAAGTGCGGAAACAGTAAGCAATACGGGTGACGTCATTAAAACTAGAGGCGATCTGGGGCCCCTAACTTTAATAACATTATAACGTTCCATACTTATACTCCGATAAAGTAATACGTATGTCCACTACGTGCTACATAAACGATACTCCCATTCAAGCCATTATTGATACTGGAAGTTCTGCGACTCTAATAAGACAGAACGTTGCACAAAAGTTTCTACAGCATTGATGAGCGGAATTATAGGAAGTATTGTGGCGGCTGTTGGGTGTTGTTGTTGATATCGCCCCCTTGACCATTAACTACCACGATCTTCCAGTGGACTTGTTGGCGGGCTGCGATATATTGGATCATCCAGGTGTCCAAATAGTCGCCAATAGAGAAGGTGTCCACATCTGATACGAAGAACCTGACAACGTCGATTAGAGTCCAGATTGACAGATTCTAAGTTATAAAAGATATCCGTACTCAAAGGCTGGTTCTAAAGATATATGATCCCGTAGTGCAGACTGACTGAAGTACACACTGATGTTTCGAGGGTTGAACTGGGGTTAATACTACTCCAAAAAAATGAGGATGGAAAACTACATCCGCTCGCTTACTATAAGCCGGCGAACGTCACCGGATGACTCCAAATATCATTCATATGATTTAGAAACTTTAGCAGCCGTACCAGCCACTTAAACACTTCCAAGTTTATTCAGGATTCAGTTCAAATTGGTAACCGAATGTACTGTTGTCGGAGCCACAATGATAAAGAAAGAGATACATCCACGAGTAGCTCGATGATGGATATACCTGTAAGACTACAATTTTGATATCGAATATCGTCCGGGTAACTGAGCCGCTAACGTTGATTATTTGAGCCGTAATCCTGTGTCTGTCTTATGAGTTCACAACGGCAGAAAATTAACTTTAATGCCAGATACCTGATGAAGAATTATCTAGAATTATATTTTTAAAGATGGAAACAATGAAGATCGTGACCAATAATTTAATGATTACGAGGTTAAGGCTTGTCACCTCTACAGGGAGACACCTGAAGGATCTAAATGGGTTGTACCACGGAGTGCAAGATGGGGAGTGCTAAGAATTATGCATGATGAGAGTGGATATCAAAGTACCGACAAAACACTGGCTGCCATCCGGAGTAAATACTGCGGGGTAATTGCGTAACAAACTATCATTGACAATGGGTTTCATTTTGACAGTTCAACAACATTCATTGCGTTATTTACGTTGCTGAGCAGATAAATTTTTCGAACATACGAAGCCGTGGATTAGCAATATATTTAAAAATCATTCAGATTGTGATGGATAGATAGTGTGTTACGCAATTAGGGTGCAGGTTCCCCCGGATGAGGAAGGTTGTGACAAAGTACGTCACAAATTGTTTTAAATACCTTATTGGCAAGACTGATTCTGGTACAGAAGCCTGTCCATACCTAAAGGGGAAACCCCATTCGAAGTAGTACATGTGAACCATCTTGGCCCGTTTGTGAATAGTAAGGCACCAGTTTGCTATATCCCTATAAGATGGGTTTTTTAAATAGGTACTGCTTTTTGGAAGCGGTGGCTGAAACTAGCACCAAAGGTGTAATAAAAGCCTTAAAGGCTATGGTGTATTTATTCGGAGTGCCTCGGAGGCTGATATGCTACCGAGGAACAGCATTTACCTCGAGGACTAAGGCCTTCTGCAATGAAAATGGGATTCAGAGTGATAAATTCACTAAATCTGCTAGAACGAATGGACAGGTGGACCGTCTAAACAGATTAATATTAAACACATTGACAGCTATAAGCAGGGATGAACCAGAAGAGAACTGGTGTGAAGCCCTGGCTGCCACACAGCAAGCGTTGAATAAATCAGTGAATTAAGTCGCTGGCAGAACACCAAACGAGTTGCTGTTTGGCTAGAAGCTGACAGCGCTGTGTGAGGCGCTTTTGGTAAATAATCTCACGCGGGCGGGTGAGAAGCTGGACTTGACAGTCACAAGAGCAAAACCTCGTGAGCTTTTGGATGAAGATCAAAAGCGGCAGATGCGGCGGTTTAATGCCAGACGGTAAGTGAAATCCCCATACAAAATCGGGGATATGGTGTTGATTCGCATAAGCAAAGGTAATCCGGGATACAAGAAGTTAAAGCCAGATTTCGTAGTATCACATATAAAGTTGTGAAATTCATAAATAATGATCGATTTGAAGTGTCGGGCACGAGACTCAAGCGCTCACAGAGTGACGGTCACTTTTTAAAATATGCGAAGTTGGCTGGCAGAACACATAATTATCTGACTAAAGTTAGGCAGAAAGCAGATGGTGAGAGGATTATATATAACCCTCCCTCTCCTACATTTTAGTTCAGTGAAAGCTTCGAGGAGGAAGCAGTCGTCAGTATGGCCGTGTTAGCAACATGAGCCGTGCAGGCAACCTCGTAACGTCATGCAGGGGCATGAATCACGAGGCTGCCTGCGGTATGCGCCCGCGGACCAGACAGTTCATGTTCCCTTCTTTATGAGTGACGGACATGTTCTATGTGATTTGTAGTATTTGTAATTAAACGTGCGGATTTGTGAATAAGGACAATTTTATTGATAACAACACATATTATAAAACAAAGACCCCCGCCGCGTCCGTCTGAATGCGATAAACTCAAAAACAACGACAACAAACTCAAGAACGGATTTTCATACAGTTATCACCCATGGACAGTGATTCATTGGGAAGGTTTAGGTTTACATATAATTCATTAAAGTTTTGTGTAAATTGGCTGAAATATAACGATGACTATTGAAGATGTCGGAAAAAATCATGCCGACTGGGAGCTTTACTGGCGTGCGCGTTACGGTAATACGTTTCCGTGGGATAATTTCCGACCTCCACGCTGGGGAATCCGCGAGCAAAGCTAGTTTTTGTTATATGCAAACCGGTTTCTAAATTAGATTTGACCTCTTAACGTTTTAAGTGTATATGTTAAACACAAAATAACATTTTTTCGTAAACTTAAAAATCCAAATGCGAATTAATTTATTGCACCGATTATAAATATAAAAACTCTAACGTCCAATGAAATATGTACCCAAAAACAAGCTTAACATTGTATTTGACAAAATGTTCTACCATAGATACGTCACGGTCAATTCTCCAACTGCAAATGTAAGTTGCTCGACTATTAAGGCTCTTACACACTCACGCGATATCGCGGGCGCGACAGACACCGACAAAGACAATTCCTTTGTCGGTGCATGTCGGGCCCGCGATATCGCGTGTGTTTGTAAGAGCCTTTACTCGTTAGCTTGTAAAGCCTGCTTAGCTGTGATAGTTTTCCTTTTAATTTCGTTAGATATACTACTGCCATGGATTTTTTCACATATCCAAATTTTGTTAGTCAAAAAGCAATTGACTAACAAAAACTTGCACTTACGGATACCTGAATCGAAAAATAGTCTTTACAGACCCTCCATATTTTTTAACAGCTTACCCCACGATACCTCAAATCGTGGGATGGACGAAAAAATAAAATATCATCCCCACTTTACTAATGGAAGTACCCTAAAAAGTGTATGTATACCCATGCCAAATTACAGCTTCCAAGAACTAAGAGTCTTTGTGCTAAACCCGACAGACAGACAGACGGACATGGCGAAACTATAAGGGTTCCTTGTTGACTACGGAACCCTAAAAACAACTAATAAAACTCTTGTCACATGTCAAAAGATACTTGGTACACAAATGCAATTAAAAACATTAAAAACTACGATAGGTCGACAACAGTGCCATTTATCACCATGTCGCAAGTCAGCACTTTGCGTCAACAACTTTAAACCATTGTTTATGTGACCTGAAAATACACTCACTTTGAATTACGAAAACAATGACATCAACTTGTGAAGCTCATAATTATATCGATCCAAATTCAAGTAGTGTTTACTTGAATTTTCCTAGAAATGAAGTATACATTTATAGTATCTACATACTACAGACATTTTACATCATATACTTAAACTTTGCATCCATTAATATTGTGTATCATACTCTTTTATTGGTTTTGCATTAGTATTTTGCGAATCGTTCTAAAATGATTAGTTTTCTTTAATTTTCATATTTTTCAATGTTATGACACTTACGTCAGGCTGTCAAGCGCCTGCCAGGGTTACGAGCCTGTCCGAAAGGGATATCGTGGCCCTGGCACACAGGCATCTGAAGGAACACGGGTGGGTTTTAGTCAGTAAAAGTCTGACGCCGCCCTCCCGCTCCCGCTCCGCCTAGAGCGGGAGAAGTTATTGGATAATTTCCCGTAAATAGTAATCGGATAAAAAGGCTGTCAAGCTGTCATAGGTACTTTTTCTTCTAATTTTCTCTCATAGAGTTTCTTACTGGATTAGTCCATGAAGGTTACTTTTGATTTATATAATTTAAATTATATTTAATTCTCAACTCTCAATTCTTTATTGCATTCCATATGTATTACATAGATGGTATAAAAAAGTAAATGATCAATATGGACCCTGTCGGGCACAGCAAAAATTAGGAGAGAGGAAGAGTGCTAAGTAACAATAAAATTCAAGTAATTCAATATTATTATAAATTATTAGATGTGTTTAGTTGGGTGTAAAGTTATGTCATTATGTGTATATAGGTATATATATATATATATATTATTAGGTGCGTGTATACAGGTATAGTATATTAGTTATTTTTAATTTATATATTGCATAAGAATAATGTAAGTAATTATTATGAAATTATTATTATTAGTTATTATTAGAAATATTTTCATTATTATTTAATTATGTTATTTTTATCAATATGTTAGCTCAAATATTGTATTTTATAGATAATTATGATTGTTTACTGAATCCGAAATCCTAACTTACATTTATAAAAATAATTGACACGCTCTCAGAATTCATCAAAGACGTTTATGTACGAATATTTCTGGCCGTTTCGAACACTTAATTTGAAATTCAATTCCGGATAGAACGGTAAAACAGATGATGTGGAAAAAAAACGCCGATTCTCTAATATAAAAGGGATTTCTGACACATGCCCGAGGAGTGATCTGGAATCTCTCAAAGAAACATCTCCACTACTTAAGTCTTGACAACATACCAAGACAAAAAGTACGCTGTCGTCAAGAAGACCATCCTCTTCACTACCTGAGTGACCTGCACTGCCGGCCTGTGATCCTCACGACACATCCTTAAACTGAGAAGCGGATCTTCACGCCTCAGAGCTGACGAGGCCTGACCGGATTTCCACGCCTCAGACCTGACGAGGCCTGACGTCTGACCTGGCCTGACGCCGTTACAAGCTATTATTTATAAAACCTCCCTCTTCCTTCTTTCTGAGAGTGTGCTAGGTAGGTTTGGTATCTTTTTTAATTAATATTGTATTTTTTAAACATACTCCTAAAATATAATATACATGGCTACTTTACCACTTTTATTTTAGTAGGCATGTAGATAATATGTTACAACATAGAGAGATGTTTGTTCCACTTAATCTAAGTAAGAGCAATGGGCACATTTTTTTATTCGAAACGCACTTGGAAAGATTGAAGTGGCTCTCTAATGTTTCTATCATCGACATAACTATGTTGCGTTAAGCTCCCTATCAACTTAAAGAAAAAAAACGCCAGTTTTCATAGTTCATGCGCACATAATCGACAACAAACAAGTGCGTGTCGTACCACGCACAATGAAGGGTTCCGTAGTGGGGATGAATTTTATTTATCCTAAGAACAAACTTAATATTGTAGTTGAAAAACATGTTCCCTCATACATTCCAACTGCAAACGTAAGTTTGTGCGCACAATATTGAGAGATTTACCATGTTATTTTAAGATCATAGTCTTCTTGTAGGTTTTCCAATAATCTAATAAGTAAAGAACTATAATATTCTGTATTTTTTTTCAAAATTTTGGGCTCAGTAGTTTCCGAGATAACGAGTGGGAATGATCAATTTTCTTAAATAACTATAAAAGTACTTATATATTTTTAAATTATAAAAAATATGCCTGAAATCCTTACAACAAGCCCTTTAATTTGATATGGCACACGGTACAGTTTGCAAATTTTTTTTTATTTACTAATTTGCCCCACAAAACTGACCCCCATATTTAAAATTCATTTATTTACGTTACACGTCCGTATTTGAATCACAGAAATTAATATGTGTAAGTATCAAATTCGAACTTCATTGGTCCTGTAGATTCGGAGCAAATTGGCTGTGACAGACGGACAGACAGCCATACGAGTGATCCTATAAGGGTTCTGTTTTTTTCTTTTGAGGTACGGAACCCTAATTAATTCACAGTTCACGTAACATAACAACATCACGCCTGTATAATCCCCGAAGGGTTAGGTAGAGGTACAGGCAACAAGGCGGCGAATTCGGGGCAGTTCAATACGAAGCAATAACACATACAGTATGAGGCTTTTATTATGAAGTGCCTACTCGTAAAACTTAAACATTAAGTATACCTAATTCAATGTACAAAGCCAGCTAAGTAACACTCATCTTTAACAGTGCATTATTATTTTTTTATGAGCAGCATAGCATTTAACTGATCTTAGATCCCTAGATCAATCAAATATTCGTCAACACTACATAAGGAAGCAGATCTATAAGATATCTTTGTGTTGCTACACAAGGAAATATGGTATTTTATTAATATAAACAGGTTTCTGAGCAGCTTCTATTTTGCCCAATCTACACAAAAAGCTACAAAACAGCAGACTACACAAAAAGATAAAACTAAGATCTTCCTGCACAAATAAAACAGACGGTCTTGCTGGGTGGATTATATTGATCAGAACAATATAATTATTATGAGTAGATGTGAATTTGAGTGTCCATCTTAATAATTGTTTTGTAAATGAGCTTTGTTAAATGTACAATAAAGCATATTCTATCAATCTAATCCCTCATTGTTCAAGTAAATTAAGGTAATGTCAAGTCTAGGGTCTGGCCACTACAGTGGCAAAATTGAGCTTTTTATTTATCCCACTGCGCAGTACGAGGTACCTACTGTATTAATCTGAAAAGGGCATGTTTATTGATAGTAATACAAGGCATTAGGTTGTTTGTACGTAGTTTTTAAAATGACAGGCTCAGTAGCGGGGGCCGGCTGCCTTTTTTGACGAACATAATTATGTGGGCGTCCCAGTTCTCGGCATTCAGTTTCCGAAATATACGCAGTTTCGTAAAGTTGGGTGAAAAGAATCAATTTCGCGATTTTAATTGATTATTAATTAATTCTCAATTATCTTCAAGTTCATATGGTAAATGACTTTATAATATCATATATTCTTTATTTCGGACTACTACAAGTACACACAATCCATATTATAGTATTTTTCAGTTAGTTATATGATGTTTCTAAGTACCAGAAATTTTAAGAGAAAAGTTTAGTAAAAAGGTCAAATTTGAAAATGCTTTTTCTCAAATCAAGACTTTTCAGAGTACAACTCCAAATGTCTGATAAAAAAAAATGTGCCCGTTTTTAAATATTATTTTAATCCTTATTATCAATTGACTACAGGACTCTTTTTGTTTGGACGCCCACATATTATTATGCAGCCCTGCCAGTCTAGAGGTAAACAACTTAAATAGGGTATGTCGCGTTACTTAATAATGTTTTTGATGTATGCGTCGTATAAGTATCCTGCATGAAACAATATAGTATGTACATACGACATTTATGTATATAAAGAAAAAGTGAGAAATACCTACATAATTTGTTTTTTTCTAAACTTAACGCAAAAACGATAATGTTACACGAAAACGATAAATTGACGATGGAGCGGATAATTACGTTGAATAAAGTTCAAGAACTACATTTGCATAATTATTCACATTATTGTACACATAGTCTAACAACAGCAGTGACCTACTTTGGCTATAGCGAACACCTCTCTAATATTGCCTCTATGTATTTTGTTTTGCCTAAAACAATTTTATTTTCATACATAACATGTCTTAGACGAAATACATTTTTTTTGATCTGCTATTTTTTATTTAATTGCCAACAGTGCCCCACTTATAGCTGGTATGTTATATTTTTATTTTTCGTCGTTAATCTGATTTGCAACTATTCTAATAAACTAAGTTACAAACATCTGTGTTATTGAATAAATACTAGACACTTTTGAAGTCATAGATTTTATTTTTTTATTTTTAAAAGTACCTATACTTTTAAAAATAAAAAAATAAAATCGCTTCAATAATTCAAACTTTTTTTATAACATGCTCTAAAATTCTAAATGCTCTAAAATGGTGTCAACTATCACCCCCTTTAGGCTTTGCACCTAGCTTCCAAACAACCTTTCAGTTATAAAGAAAAATATGATTTTCCTAGAGGAAAATTAAATTGTGTTACAAGTCAATGAGTAAACCAGGATTACTGCTTACTTGGTTTAGGTAGGTACGTCATGGACGGCATTGAGTCATCAATTAAGTGTCATCCAGCGGCATTGTGGTGAACCGTGTTGTTAGTCCACCCCTCTGTACACATAAATAAAGTTGTATACGTAGTAAGGAAGTGGCTTGTCAAGCGAATAATACGGCAAATTGTCGAAACTCCTTTGTCTGGAGTTTAGACGAATTACCCGAATCACCTCAGTTGATACGATAATGTATGCACCACTTTACGCTTTTATTAGGAGGTCTGTACTAACTATACTTACGCGTATAATGCGATAGGTTATTGACTTGATATTATTGTTTATATTGAAATGTGTTCTGATAGTCAACGTCTGTGTATGCGATCTATTTATTGCCTTAAGTTGTCGTGTCCTTAGCCGCTAATAAGTATTGCCATTATTTAAGTTGGTATATGTACTTATTTAGGGGTATCGTGTTACCCAGTAACTGGGTTGTGGAGGTCAGATAGGCAGTCGCTCTATGTAAAATACTGTTATGCAGCTGCATCTGGTTAGACTGCAAGCCGACCGCAACATAGTTGGGTAAAGGATAGGCAGATTCACAATCAAAGTCAAATTATTTATTTCAAGAGGCACTTTTGAACGTCAAAATTTACAAAAAAATATAATCAATTCTAGTTGCCGCTTCCAAAAGGTAGTTTCGTATGGAGAGCATTGATTATGTTATGTACTTATTTTGTAGATTATGAGTGTGCCCTTAGATTTATGGTTATTTTAGGATTAAGTGTACAAAAATGACTGAAGTCAGAATGTCTTTGAAGAAAACTTAATTGGCCTAGTTTTTTTAAATCACCGGACGTAATTTATAAAGGCACTTGGTTTTATTTTCAGATATAATGTTTTCGGATTTCTTGTAGAAATTTTGTTCTCTGTGGCAACACTGGCAACCCTTGCGAGGTGTCTTGCAAATTGCTATAGATTTGTTCTCCATAATTATTATAATAATATGAAACCCAATCACGTATTCACCTTTACCGGTTCGAGGAATGATTACCTACCTGTTATGAGAAAAAAATGGACATGTAACATGTAACTACATAGTTCCATAGCCATATTTTTCTCGTAACATCTCTCCTACCTACATAGGTAGGAGACATGAGGCATATGAATACTACCTACATATTTTTTCTGGAACACTTGGTCTAAAATGGAACCCAGGTTAATAGGTCAACGGTGTTATAATTAAAGCACTAAAATTCAATAAAGAAAACATTTGGCACGGTTCGAAAAAATAGGCATTATAATTACCATTATCAAAAATATTATTTCTTTTCGTTGAATAGTCGAGGAAATACTATTACGAGTATTTAGGTGTTATTTTTGCTAAAAACAAAATTATATTTTGTCCCACTATCCTCTACAAGTGGTGTGTTTATTCCAAATTTAAACAGTTTTTGTATGTAAAACACATAAAAGACTAATAGCATGCATTCTAAGAAGCCATGTGGATGTTTTTGGATGGCGACTCGGAAAATGTGCGCGTGCAATGTCGCATTCGTGACGTCACGCTCAGAGTGAGATGCACTTCTGTAAAATAGAAATGGGGACTTATTGATTTGTAAATAAAAATGGTGCAATGTTATTGTTTTCGTGCTATGAACCTACATACTTATTCAATAATTCATAATACTTTTTTTATGCACAACTTTTTTTGTGAAATATTTTAGATTTACTTACCTTGTTTATTTGTCCTGTTTTTAGACCAGACCTAATCGTAATTCAAAATCAATTCAAACATTCATTCGTTCATTCATTTTGCAATTCGAATTTATTCATACTTAGTTTTTGAACAATTAAATTTTACAAGGACAATAATATTGTCCTTGTAAATAAAAGCGTAAAGTGGTGCATACATTATCGTATCAACTGAGGTGATTCGGGTAATTCGTCTAAACTCCAGACAAAGGAGTTTCGACAATTTGCCGTATTATTCGCTTGACAAGCCACTTCCTTACTACGTATACAACTTTATTTATGTGTACAGAGGGGTGGACTAACAACACGGTTCACCACAATGCCGCTGGATGACACTTAATTGATGACTCAATGCCGTCCATGACGTACCTACCTAAACCAAGTAAGCAGTAATCCTGGTTTACTCATTGACTTGTAACACAATTTAATTTTCCTCTAGGAAAATCATATTTTTCTTTATAACTGAAAGGTTGTTTGGAAGCTAGGTGCAAAGCCTAAAGGGGGTGATAGTTGACACCATTTTAGAGCATTTAGAATTTTAGAGCATGTTATAAAAAAAGTTTGAATTATTGAAGCGATTTTATTTTTTTATTTTTAAAAGTATAGGTACTTTTAAAAATAAAAAAATAAAATCTATGACTTCAAAAGTGTCTAGTATTTTTTTTCAATAACACAGATGTTTGTAACTTAGTTTATTAGAATAGTTGCAAATCAGATTAACGACGAAAAATAAAAATATAACATACCAGCTATAAGTGGGGCACTGTTGGCAATTAAATAAAAAATAGCAGATCAAAAAAAACGTATTTCGTCTAAGACATGTATGGCTCAAAATGCTCTAAATGGTGCCAACTATAAACCCCTTAAGACTTTGCACCCAGCTTCCAAACACCCTGTATAACTACAAATTTATAAGATGAAATCCAGTTAGGGATTACTAATTTGTTCATATTATAGAGATTCGGCTAATGAAATAACTGCCAGAACAGAATGTATAAGGAACCACAGATACTTGATGCTGTGCTCTCAAATAACCTTAGAATCCCTACATTAGTGTTATCAACTTCGCGACATGACTACTCGGTACTCGGCAAAGTATAGATATCAAATTAATATGTAAACAGTGGTGCGGTCTCATAAACATGCTGCTCCAACTGTGCGTCATGTCGATGAATCAGACATTGTGCATGTGCTATCATAACTATACCTAAAAGTTCGAATTTATATTGAAAACACATTTAAAAAAACAAGTAACACGGACGTTAGTAACAATTTACTTACAAACTATGTTAGTAATATTTACAAAACAGCACAACAACAAAAACAACAAGTTCCTAACCAACTACGTTTCTATTAGCAGGTATGTTGCAGCTGGCTAAAAAAGTAAATGATAGGGTAATCCAGTTTGCTAGCAATGACAAAAACCGGCCAAGTGCGAGTCGGACTCGCGCACGAAGGGTTCCGTACCATTATCTATAAAAACAGCAAACAAATCACGTTTCTGGTATGGGAGCCCTTAAATATTTGTTTTATTTTATTTTAATTATTTATTTTTAAAGTGAATTTATAACTAAATATTCTGTGAAAATTTCAAGCGTCTACCTGTTGCCGTTATCAATATCGAGCAAAAAAATCACGTTTGTTGTATGGGAGCCCCCTTAAATATTAATTTTATTCTGTTTTTTTTGTATTTGTTGTTATAGCGGCAACCGAAATACATCATCTGTGAAAATTTCAACTGTCTAACTATCACGGTTCATGAGATACAGCCTGGTGACAGACGGACAGACAGACAGACGGCGGAGCCTTAGTAATAGGGTTCCCGTTTTACAATTTGGGTACGGAACCCTAAAAACAAACACAACACAACTGTTTCTAACTTTATTGAGAGGGTGTAAGGTACATCGCAAACTATTACTATGAATTCAGCACGTGAATCTAGATCTAGAGTCTAGACCCTCCAGGGTATAAATTTTTCGTCAGTTATTAAAAAAAAAGCTGCTGTTCCATACATTTTGACCGTGTAGGTATTTGTATGACACAGCATTTTTCGATGTGTAACATCTTTCCTTTCGCTGGCAGCTTTCCTCTGTGGGAGTGATTTCGTTAAAAGGAAAGGTAGTGTATAACAGCTTGAGCATGGAATAAGTAAGTACTTTTAAATAGCATGGAATTAGTAAGTACTATACAGATTGTCAGTAGAGGGGTTCGAATTTTGCCCAGTGGGCGACAACTAACAATGAATAATTATTCGAATAAATATTTCAGTTTGTATTTAGCTTTTTTAAAATTTTGAAGTTAATTTCTGTCGCTGCTCCGTTGCTTATTACCAAGGTGAGATATCATGTTACACATCATATGGAATTACCGTAAGGCACGCTTGTTAGGGTTCCGTACCACAAAAGGAAAAACGGAACCCTTATAGGATCACTTTGTTGTCCGTCTGTCTGTCTGTCAGTCTGTCAAGACCATTTTTCTCAGGAACGTGTAGAGGTATCAAGTTGAAATTAATAACAAATACGTAAGTCTATGGTCCCTTGAAGCTGTAAGAAAATCAAGCTTCCAAGTCAACGCTATAAAAAAATACGGCGATATAAGCGACATTATTGAGACATATCGATACTCGCAAATAAATCAAAACCTATAGGGTACTTCCCGTTGACCTAGAATCATGAAATTTGGCAAGAAGCAAGGTCTTACAGCATAAATATAGGAAAAGTCTGAAAACTGTAAATTTCTAGTTTTATCACATTTAAAAAAATTGCGAATATCTCGCACATAAATCAAAACCTATAGGGTACTTCCGGTTGACCTAGAATCATGAAATTTGGGCAGAAGCAAGGTCTCACAGCACAAGTAAAGGAAAAAGTCCGAAAATTTTAAATTTGAATTTTTATCACATAAAAAATAATTGCGAATATCTCGCACATAAATCAAAACCTATAGGGTACTTCCCGTTGACCTAGAATGATGAAATTTGGGCAGACGCAAGATCTCACAGCACAAGTAAATGAAAGAGTCCGAAAATTATTAATTTGTAGTTTTATCACATAAAAAAATCATTTTTTGGCGATTACAAACTAAAATTTTCAGTTGAAAATTGACCGTGGTGTACATCGATGTATGATGATGTTTTTTAACTACAATGTTAAGTTTCTTTTAGGGATAAATTCATCCTAACTACGGAACCCTTCATTGTGCGTAGTCCGACACGCACTTGGCCAGTTTTTTTTTATTTTAATATCCTATGTAATATTTCTATGCTGGCGAGAGTCTAGAATCATGTGCTGAATAGGTAACAGTTAGCGCGTCAATGTCCCTTACATCGTGTATTGTATTGTCTCCACAACAACTTTATAATGTCCATCTTAATATGATAAAGAGTAGCAACGCTGTGCGTGTGTGCAAACAATCGATAGTGCTGTGTTGTTCTGCATAAATTTTAATCGCATGTCACATGTTATTTTCACATGAGTTAACGACTGATAATGGAAATAATCGTATACAATGACATAGTGTGGCCAGAACTTTGAGAAAACAAGGATTTTGTTCAAACAAAGAGTTCATAGTTGATAAGTAACAGAGAAATTGACTGTTTTGATGACTCAAAGTGGTTCATGAAGGATCGGGCGCAGGAACAAGTTTATCGGTTGTGTTTCCTGTCGCCTAGGTGGTGACCTTTTGTTCGAGGCATCGAATATCGCCTACGTTTAAAATATTTTGTTCTTATTTAGTTTTATTATTATAAATATTAGCATGAGGTCTAGGGTTCGATTCCCATGTCGGACAAAGTGATTTTGAGATTTTCGTTCAGGAATTTTCCAGTAGCAGCCCGGAGTCTGGATGTTTGCCGGGTTGATGGCAATAAGCTCGCTCCCTATTAATTACATGGGACTTAAACATAACTGCCGAAATGTAGGTGTACTTACTATAGGTACACATACACTTCTGCCTAACCCTTCGGAGATTACAGGCGTAAAGTTATGTTTTTGTTACGTTGCTTATATTAGTGAAAGGCGTCACAGTCTTGATCCTCACAGCACAAGTTCGAGTTCAGTGGGCAAGATTTCGTCTGAAGTCATTCCTAATAGGAATAATATTTAAAAGGAAGCAATGAACTTAGATTATTTGACTAAACAAACACTCCTATGTTGCCTCATAGCTAGTATCGAGTTCGCGATATAATATTATCAGTTGATAATTGACGCAAACACCGTAAGTAAATATTATGAGTATTTCGCAGCACAGGATTGTTTTGACCTAGCAAAGGTGACTTATGATTGATTGATGGGCAATTTAATTTCAAGTCATGTGCACTGGAGACATTTCTTTGTTTCTATTTTCTTATTGTCGATTTTTGTTTTGCTGGTAACAAGACAATAATGCAAAAAGCGTTGGAAAAACATCATAAAAATATTTTGTAGTTGTCATTACCATGGCAGACAGTGTTTTGTTTTTTATCTAACGACGCAAACATAAGTGGGGAACTTGTTTTGCTGACTTTCACTCTGGTCGAACCTTTTTTTTAACGAAAATGTTGACCAAAATCTACACGATAGTATATTTAAGCCTTCCCAAAATTCATAAACAACGAAAAAATATATAAAAACTCACCTCTTTGGATTGTTTGGTAGCGAACATGTAGTCTTCTTTAATCTGGAAGTCTTTGGCTTCTTCGAAGAGTATCTCAGCATTGACCAGGTCTGTCGGGTCGCTAGCACTGAACACGGTACTCGTGCCGTCTGGCTTCCAGCGCTCCATGTAGAACACCTTCGGGAAACTCGGGCCAGAAGACCAGAAGAACGTCTTCACGAAACTTTGAATCATCTTGAATGTCTTACCACCGTCTAAGGTCAGGTATAGCTAAAGAAAAGGAGATGCATTTTTTAACACACATGTAAGAAGAGGGTCCAAAAATAAACCTCTCTAGAAACAAGATTGATTGCCAGACATAAAAATAACTACATCAGTACATCCATATTCCATACGTGCATTCAACCATTAAGATTTATCCTAGCCGCTTGACGGTCAAACCGGCGGCGGTGTATAACCGTATGATTGGTGATATCCCTTCGGCCATGTCCTCAGTTATTGTGACACTCAACTCAGCCAGATACAACCGCCGCCGCCCAATACAGAACTTTTGAATCACGTAGGTGGGTATCAAATCAATTTTATAGGTCGTTGGTATGAAATTGATCGTATTGTAAATGATTTGATATCGAATCTCGATTCGATGTAATAAATTACTGGCAATTCGACAGTCGATTAATGAATTAAAATATATTAAACAGTATGGTATCCAATCGATCGAACGACATTTCGACGCACGAGTTAAGGGTCTATACTACCTCAGCGCCGCCTCACTCTTTATCTCGCTCGCGCACTATTCCCGCGGTCACGCGAGCAAGGGTGGCAGGGAGAAGACTCCAAGGGACCGATATTTTAGTTTATTTCTTTTTACGGTGAAAATAATGGTAATTAAAACAAAAAAAAACATAAGCCCTGCTTTATATTTAGTTCAGTTAACAGGCAAAGTTTAATTATGTAATTTGAAGTATTTTTTTAAAACCAGCGGTTTATTGTTCGGTTTGGATACCTCCAAAACTTTGGATTTTTTTTCTAACAAGAAAATTTGATGGAATCGTGTTTTCGTCAAACATAGTACTTAACATTAATCCTCAACTTTACCATAAGTATATTTAATTCAATATTAATGCTGCAGTATTTTCGACATAACGGAGGATCATGCTAAGCCATTTGAGGTAGTATAGGCTCTTAAGTTGATAGGTATTTTGAGGTTCTGAATCAGGCTTGTCAGACAGGGAACTACAATTTTAGCTTTGTTAATAATAGTTGCACACTTACTTTTCTATTGCTGTCAACTTTGTCCAAAATGACGTATTTGTCAGGAAACTCCTCATCAAAAGAGAGCTCGCTGGGGTGGAAGACCAGGTCAGATCGGTGGATGTTCCGTCCACTGTCACTGGTGTAGAACAGCTTCTTATTCGTCGTGTCAACGAATACGCACTGCGAAGAGAAATGGAACATGAACTTACAAATACTCTCTAAGTGGGTACTATTTTATTATTTAGTATTAGAAGAAGGAAGAAAAATATATGGCTAGGAAGAAAGTGAACACTATGGACTGTAGAAGAAACAATGTTTTAGGGCGATCCCAAATAAGGATATTGAGTGAAGTGCAGGCGGATGACTATAATCTTGAAAAAATTGTTGAAGATTAAGGATTAAGTATTAACTAAAAACTATAATTGGAGTAAGTTCCAGTCCTATAGTTTCTAGATATGTTGTAATTTTAACATATTTTATTAATCATCGTTACAGGACATCGGAAGCTGGGCTAACGTCTATAATTAATTAAAAACAAGGAGGATACTGGCATGACGTCATAATGACTAACCGGATCCGAATCGCTACTGCAGTAGTTTATTTTATCAAAATTGTAAATTTTACCCAAGTTCCGATATTTTATTCATCATTCTAGAATACCGGAAATTGCTAATTTCCGGTGAAGTAAAAATTGTTTAGAAGAGTCGGAGGGAACAAGAATGTATAGCCTGCACCAACTTTGCAGCTTTGTGTAAAATATCCTAGCACGTTCTATTCGTAGTTTCTGCCTACCCACGCTCATGAGGAAAAAGCGTGAATTAATGTCTCGGATAAAAAGTAGCCTACTAAGAGACGATCGAACTTGGTACGGCCTAACAGCTGATAATATATTCGTACTGTACAAAATCTGTTCGTCTATTGCCCGCAGACACTTTCTAGACGACCCGATTTTTTTCGGAGCGAACCATATCCGCTATCCGGCCCGTACCAAGTTTCGATCGTCTGTATTATAACGCTAAACGCGAGTAAAGCGAACAATAAACTAGCTTGTTTTGCGCCGCCTCGCATAAGATACCTAACTGTAAACTTCACATAGGTAGACATTAACGTCCGTTTTTACAAACACTAGGCGGCAGGTGTCGCCTAGTGTTTGTGAGACCGACGCGACGTCTCGACCGACGGCCGAATGTTCGGCCGTTTTATAACTTCCACAGTTTCATTTTTTGACTTCGAGTCCATACCAGACTTCAAGTCACAGTTTTGACTTTGAGTTATCTCTTCGACTGTCTTTTTTTTTTTTCGCCGTATTCAGCGATAGTTAGCCTAGTAAAGGAACGACCGATACTTCGGTTTAGCGCTTCGGAGTAGACCCCCAGATCTACATTATAACCACGAGCACAAAAAAACAAATAGTCGTGTTTAGTGTTATTGTAATGGTAATAACTATTATGTATAAATATTTGGTTTCGCAATTCTATGGGTGTGAATGACCTCAAGTTCTTTCACCTGGCTTATTAGGCCAGTATTATTATTATATCTCCCTCCATACAATAACGATTGAAAACACTTTAAATTTCGGAAGTTGGTGGCAAACTACGAAAATACTAAACCAAAGACACAGACTTCCGAAATTAAAGTTATTTTTCACTACGTATTGTTTTTTTTTTTTTTAAGTCAGTTGTTTTTAGGGTTCCGTACCCAAAGGGTAAAACGGGAACCCTATTACTAAGGCTCCGCTGTCTGTCTCTCCGTCTGTCACCAGGCTGTATCTCATGAACCGTGATAGTTAGAAAGTTGAAATTTTCACAGATGATGTATTTCTGTTGCCGCTATAACAACAAATACTAAAAAACAGAATAAAATAAATATTCCTCCCATACAACAAACGTGATTTTTTTGCTCGATATTCATAACGGCAACAGCACCCTAATTGCGTAGCACAGTTTGAATCGGAATAGGAATGGTTTTGAAGTATATTGCTAATCCATTGCTTCTTATGTTAGAAAAATTTGTCTGCGCAACAACGTAAATAACGCAATGATTTTTGTTGAACTGTCAAAATGAAACCGATTCCTACTAATAGTGTGTTACGCAATTAGCCCGCTGGTAGACGCTTGAAATATTCACAGAATATTTAGTTATATATTCACTTTAAAAATAAATAATTAAATTAAAATAAAATAAATAATTAAATTAAAATAAAATAAATAATTAAATTAAAATAAAACAAATATTAAAGGGGGGCTCCCATACAGCAAGCGTGCCGTTTTTATAGATAATGGTACGGAACCCTTCGTGCGCGAGTCCGACTCGCACTGGGCCGGTTTTTTTTTTGTAGTAATAAGTAGGCAAGTAAAAGATTTTAACCTTGATTCTCAGCCTAGTTTGATGAAACGACTTTTGATTTTGTATGTTCAAGATAAAAGAGCCATTATTTAATGTTTCATAGTGTGATTTTATTGTTATTTTAAGCTTTAGTACAACACAATCATATCTATCTGGAATATCGCTTTGAAGTAATTTTATGATTATAGGTAATTTTCTATTTCTACTATACCTACATGCTCACAACAAACAATTGTGTACAGGTAACAAGACAAGCCTTTGTTCAACAGTGAGACAACAGCCGCTCAATAATTTCCTGATAATTAATTAATTTATAAGAATAATCCTTTACGAGCTGTTGATAAAAGAGTCAACAATACTATGTGATATTGATCCGTATTATTTTATTGTATTCCCACAAAGGAGATGCAATTATTATACCATCTGGCACTATGTAATTTATACCTATACATAGAAGTAAAAGAAATATTTTAAGTAAGTGTGTATGTGTGAGTAAGTACGTATGACGCAAAAGGTGATACATTTGCAGGAGTTGCACTATAAAAGTTTAACTATATTAGACAAAAAAAAATACTCACAAACTCGGGATATTTTGGATGGTTGTAGAACTTATCCACTTGTGCATAACCACTGTCAGGGGCATCCCCCAATCTGAAGTTCTCTGTCTTATTGGTGAAGTTCATGCCATAGTCATAGGAAATAAAGAGTGCTGATGGTGATACTCCTCCTTTGTTCATAGGATTTGAGTCCCTGGCTAGGCAGATGATGACATTAGACCCCTTACCCACCCAATGGACCATCAGCTGCTGATGACTGTCATTTAGATGTGTTGTCTGTGGAAGAATTAAAAAAAAAAATTATGATGTAGGTTTCACATTTTAATCACAAGTGAAAGTGGGGCTGTAAACTCAGTGGTTGCAAAAATGATTACTGATTGTTAGATTGCAGAAAAATAGAAAGTTTTGTAGCTATACTACTGCTATGTACTATTAAAAGAGGATGTGTTATAAAACTTTAATTACCTACATGCTCAATAATAAATTGTATCAAATGAGTTTTGTTGTAGATATAAATGTAGTAGAACTCAAGTACGAGAAAATAATTTTCTCAAAATTGATTGGGCAATCTGATAAGGATAACCCACTTATCACGATTATATTAAATCTCTGATTTTGCCTAATAAAACAGTAAGTTACATACATTCTATATTTTCTTACACCTGTTAAGAATATACCCTCAAAACTGCTTCGTCATGACAATGTACGCCTAATTAAAAATAAGTATGTTTACTACTAAATATAAATAATGAACGTGCGCGGCCTTCTGGGCTGAAACTTCAGTTTTCAGACAAAAGACGTCGTCATTCAGTGATAAAAATAGTAGAATGAACACTACAATATTGCTAAGTAAACAATGCGACAATATACAAATATTGGGATGAAATAATACCGGACTACGGGTTCTACTAGTCCTAAATCAAAGGGGAACAATTTATAATAAGGATATGGACCATTACCCATGTACTTATATTTTTCTGTATAGCGGGAGTTGTCAACGTTGTCGCTTCACGTTTTCTCCTTACAGAACGAGAGCTGTCTTCATTCTCGGCGTATCTATTGATAACTTGCAATTTTCCAGGACTCTGCTGCGAATCCTCAGCCACGTATAAAGTGTTCCCCGGCGTCCCATACTGACGCAAAGAAACAACGCACGATAACAAACACACTAAAACAATTAAGCCGATACTACGTCCAAATGGCAACAACATTTTGTGATCACTGCATATCCAAACACATCCAATCGAATCCAATATTTCAATGAAACTACTAGAAGACTGCGATAGTGCGCTGCGCTCGCTAAACACAAACCAGAATGAAGTTAGTAGCAGTTCGTACCAGCAAATTTTGATATTGTTGACGTTTCGTTAAACGAATTTTAAGGCTCTTACACACTCACGCGATATCGCGGGCGCGACATGCACCGACAAAGGAATTTATTGTCTTTGTCGGTGCCTGTCGCGTCCGCGATATCGCGTGAGTGTCACAGATAACTATATACTAGTCAGAGACAGATAGGACAGTACAATGGTTGACGATTAATTCCAAAAATATGCGCCAAGCGCTAGTGTCGAAATGTCACCTAGTGATTACCCACAGCTTAATAGAAAAGTGACGATAGCGATTACCATAGAATATCGATAGCATAGTGATGTTCCATGGAAAATTCTTATAGGGTTAATATTATTATTTGCTAGGTTCAATAATTTCCTTTCGTTATGTTCATTGGATACGAATATAACGAAAGAAATGTAAAAATAAAACGACATTTCAGATTGTTGCGTGTTTTTCGAACAACAGTTTAGACCTTTCAAAACTTGTATATTTTTCATTATGTTTGGCGTCTATCCAAAAATTGTAGAGTTGACGAGCGTTCGGCTTTATTGGTCCACGCAGTTTGCCCTGGACAATGCTCCCTCGAGATCCGTTCACACTATCAAAGAGTTTATCGATGAATGCCACAGCTTCGCCTGTTGTAGCCATTGTCTCACTGACATTTTGACCGGAGGCTGTAGTTTCTGAAATATTACATGATTATATATAAGTATAACAAGGGCAATTAGCAATTGGCTTTCTTCTTTGTGTCCCATTTTTGTGTCTTGTGCTTTGGTACTCTAAAAATATTATCAACACCACATTACACATTATAAATTAATTTCAGCAAACCAGTTTATTGTTCTTGAAAATACAATCTGTCAGTTTAATAGATAAATACAACGCCCAAAATGGCTGCCAACACCATGGCTACCGAAAGTAGCGCCATAACGCATTTTTTGGAACTAAAGCTGTCGCAGGCCTGGTGTGTAAGAGCCTTCAATGCCGCTGTGTTGCTATACGTTTTTTTTTTTTCTTTCTTTTTTCTTTTTGGCTTCGCACGGTTTGTGCATTTAGCCAGTGTCATGTAAAGGTAACAAGTACAAAGTTATAATAATTATGAAATGAACTCCACTCAATGCATGATAAAGATGATTGATGATATCCCGCCCCGCTCCCCTTGAGTTTAAGTAAAGACGCGGCAATTTACTGAAACCTCGCGCGGACTTCTTGAGAGAACTTGAAGTGATGTTGCAATGCTTTGTTTAATTTGCCTACACTAATGCAGGTTCACGAACACTTAATGGTTAATAATCCACCACTATTACACATTAATATTCGGCTATACACAAATTTTTGAAAATAAAACAAAACTGCTAACATGACGCTTCACTTTCCCGCCAAGAAGTGACTGATGACCTCCTGAGTATAAGTGTTCTGTGCTGATGACTTTCAGGAAAGAATTAGGTATTGAAATGTGACATTTGTGTTATGCATTGGGGGGAATCGAACAGTTTTCAAAGTAGTTGTCTAACTTTTTAATCGAGAACTTTTTTTATAGGTCCATGTCGAGAACCTTTTTGTATTTTTAAAAAGGAGGAGGTTCTCAATTAGCTTTTTGGAAACCGGTTGTTTTTTAACCGACTTCCAAAAAGGAGGAGGTTATATGTTCGGCTGTACATTTGTTTTTTTTTTTTTTTTTATGTATGTTCACCGATTACTCCGTCAATTGTGGACGGATTTTGAAAATTCTTTTTTTGAATGGAAGGGTATGCTCCCGAGGTGGTCCTGATCAAAAATTTGATAGTTTTGCATCCACCATGTTGGATTTACATTTTGACCTGACTACCGGCTTTAAAATCCTCGAAAATCATGAAAACGATACCCATGATAAAAAACTTGAACATTTTTGGGGCCGCCATCTTGGATTTTATTTTAGACTTCACCATCGGCTTTAGCACCCTCAAAAACCATGAAAATGATACCCATGATGAAAAACTTGAACATTTTTGCCTTATTGTGTGCGAGAAGTTTAAATAAATAAATAAACCATAAGCTGTAGCTATAAAGTTGAAAATGTTTTTAAGAAATTTGACAGATTCATCAATAACTAATCACAATAAAATAAAAACCAGATTTTCTCAACTCATTCTTAAACTACTGTGTCCCGTAATGCGGCGAGTCCTAAGTGTGAGTTAATTTAGGGTTGTAATGTTAGCCAAATTTACCCATATATTATTGTTTTATTGACAAATACTGGTCGGGAGACAAGTTTCTTGGAAATGGCGGCGTAATTATACCGTGCCATTTTAACAGAGTTAATGGTAAGAACCAAATCTCCCTATGAAAATATGTGCATTTTAAAACACAGTTAATAATTGGAAATATTTTAATTGTAAAAAATGTTTACTGTATTCTATTGTATTTGTATAACATCCCAAATGCTGAGTAATTTTTTGAATCCAGTCATTTTGACAGTTACAATTTCGATTTTTTTTTAATCAGCGTCCCCGTCATAGTACCTGTGTCACCGACATGCTAACTGAGTCACAGCAATTCGAACCGCGTCCCGACATACTAACTGCATCACCAACTCGCTAACCTAGTCACCCAGATGCTAACAGCGTCCCCGACATGCTACTTGCGTCACCTACATGCTTACCGATTCGTCAACATGTTAGCCACGTTACCGAAATGCTAATGTAACGTGTTGCAGCAGACTGGCGTCCCACAGCGGCCTGTGTACATGTATACGTATTTATTATGTTATTCCAAAGTTTTAATTTTTCATGCCTTTTAGGGTTCCGTACCCAAAGGGTAAAACGGGAAGCCTATTACTAAGGCTCTGCCATCTGTCTGTCTGTCCGTCTGTCACCAGGCTGTATCTCATGAACCGTGATAGTTAGACAGTTGAAATTTTCACAGATGATGTATTTCTGTTGCCGCTATAACAAAAAACGTATTTTTTTTGCTGGTTTTTGCTCGATATTGATAACGGCAACAGATAGACACTTGAAATATTCACAGAATATTTAGTTTTATATTCACTTTAAAAATAAATAATTTAATTAAAATAAAACAAATATTTAAGGGGGGCTCCCATACAACAAACGGGATTTTTTGCCATTTTTATAGATAATGGTACGGAACCCTTCGTGCGCGAGTCCAACTCGCACTTGGCCGGTTTTTTTTGTATCATAATTTTGTCTACTCTTCTCGTAGTCAAAATCGAGGACATCTGGTGCCGTATTATGACGTTTTAATGCCATCATGATTCCAGTGCAAGAGAGAGATGGATCTATACATGACCGCTAGCTCCGTCACTTTTTCGGTCTGGAATCATAATGGCATTTATACTTCATAATACGGCCCCAGACATATCTCGTGTTGAAATGTCAAAATTCGAGATAAAATACGTGCCATGTTAGGGTTTGTCGAGATAACATCAAGTTTGACAGAGCGAGTCGAGTATTTTGTATGGGAGCTCTGTCAGAAAACGAGATAGGTTACGAAATAGAGAAGAATTACTCGCGCGAGAGTGAGTAATTGTCGCGTGTGTCATGTTAGCCCTGACGGAGTGAGACTACCCCGAACCAGTTTGGATTTATGCCAGGTCGAGGAACAATGGACGCCACTTTTGCACTCCGCCAATTGTGCGAGAAGTACAGACGTGCACACAAGAACTTGCACATGGTGTTGACTGATCTGGAGAAAGCGTATGATAGGGTACCGCGGGATGTGTTGTGGTGGGCCTTGAAAGAGAAAGGTTTGCCCGAGAAGTATGTGGAGTTAATTCATGCTATGTACAGTCAATCTTGTACCTACGTCCGGTCGGCTGCTGACAATACCGACAAGTTCAGTGTGGCTGTAGGCTTGCACCAAGAGTCGGCTTTAAGTCCTTACCTCTCCTTGTTGATTATGGGCGCTCTGAAAGGAAGGAAGAGGCACCCTGGTGCATGCTGTTTGCCGATGACATTGTTCTTGTCTGTGAAGATGGACCTGAGATCCAGAGCAGATTGGAGAAATGGCAACAGAAGCTGGAGAATGTTGGCTTGAAAATCAGCAGCACCAAGACTGAATACATGTTCTGCGATTTCGGCGGTCTCTCCAGTCCTGGAGCCATAGAGCTTAATGGCGCGCTTCTCCCGGTCTGCTCCGACTTTCGGTATCTCGGTTCACTCGTGCAAAGCGATGGTGAAGTAGATTGGACGGTTAAGCACAGAATTAACACTGGATGGATGAAATGGCGCAGGTCACGGGAACAATCTGCGACTCCCGCATTCCTCTTAACCTTAAGGGGAAGATATATAAAACAATGGTTAGACATGCTGTCTTGTATGGATCAGAATGTTGGGCCACAAAAGGGATGAATGAAAGGCAATTGCATGTAACTGAGATGAGAATGCTAAGAGGAATGTGTAGTCTGACATGAATGGATAGAATAAGAAATGAGTACATAAGAGGAAGTCTGAAAGTGGCACCGGTGATTGAAAAGTTGTGCGAAAATCGGTATCATGGTATGGGCTTGTGATGCGGAGGAATGAGGAAAATGTTGTGAGGAAAGTTTTGAGATGCATGTCGATGGCTATAAGAGTAGGGGAAGACCAAAGATACGATGGATGGACTGTGTGAAAGATGATATGGCTAGAAAGGGAGTGACTACCGAGATGACGACTAATAGAGAAGTATGGAAGAAGGAAACATGTTGCGCCGACCCCAAATCAATTGGGATAAGGGCAGGAGAATGATGATGGGCGGTGAAATGGCAGCTATACGTGATTCCACAGAGAGAGCGTCAAGGACACTGGCGGTAGGGAGGGGGAACTATCAGAAAGCTCGTTTCATAGGTGTGTAACCGATAGACAAAGAGTTATAAACGTGGATTCACTGTGCCCCATGGTCCACTGTACCCCTCTCCCCTACCCATCACGTCTGCGGAGTTTCGCTAGCTAATTGCTATTACGAACTATCTGAACAGTGTGGTTTACACAGATTTTAAGGTGTAGTCGTGCGAGTTACTACTGGCACGTAGACAGGTGGGAAGCGGTGAGATTAAAACACGACATCTTCAAGTAACTATTCGTGTATTCCTTGATCATCAAGTTGTCATAAATAGCAAATTATAAAGTATACAAATTACATCGTATCAAACATAAAAGAAGAGAATTATGCACATTAATAGGAAAGGAAAGTGTTCACCCCATGGTGACGTTTTGACAAGAGGAAGTATAGATAATTGTCTTTGTACTATAGAGTGAGAACCATCCTCTATAATCTATGAATTAATAATTAAAGGGGTGCATGCATGATTCATCACTAATTAAATTCGAGCCTGTATAAGTCATGCATGATTGACTGCAAACCTCCATACAGGTATAGCGTGATGATAATCATTTAAATGGTTAAATCTATAACTATCTACAATAGGTATTCTAACCTTTTGGGTCGTCTTTTTACAATTTCCGGTAAACTATAGAACAACTAGCTTTACCAGCGGCTTCGACAGCGTTGATTTCGGAAAATATCTCACTTGCACGTACTACCGGGATTACAAGTAGTAAACCCTGTGATAATCCAAAAAAAAAATGTGTAGGTAACTAATAGACAGCGTAGGGCTGTTAACGGCTGTTCGCTCACACCACGGCATTTTTAGCTTACTTTTAGCATTTCTATGCCCATCGTAACTTCTATAAGACTGGTCCGATTTGAATTTTTTCATTATTTTATGTATCATCATTTTACAATCGGTTATGTGGGTATTGTATGAGTGTATCGATTACAAACAAACATCCAAAAACAGTCATGGGGACTCACGACCGCAGTGAAAACTTAAAACTATGCATACTTATAAAGTGTTAACATTGGCATGTCGGTGACGCGAACCCATAAAATCTTCACCTAACAAAAATGGCTCAACGCGCCTATACCATGGACGTATAAAAAAAGTACGTCCATGGCCTATAAATAGAAGTTTTCACTTCAAAATCCGATCGAAGTTAAGTTTTTTTTTTTTTTTTTTTTCCTTCTGGCTTCGCACGGTTTGTGCATTTAGCCAATGTCACGTTTTAGTTTTATAAAAAGGTAGGGAAACAAAATTAATATAAATATAAATTTTAACGGGATTTAGGATATACGGGATAGGATCAGTATTACGTTAATTACACTATAAAAAAATAAAAAATAAATTACAACTTAATATTATTTAGAGTAATGAATGAAACTATACATTTATAAACAAGAGAGCTATTTGTACAAAGTAAAGAAAGTATTGAGGTAGGAAAAGGAGTATGGAGGGATAAGAGGTTACTAAGAAAGGAAGAACGGTCATATAAGGGACAGGAGAAAAAAATGTGATCTAAGTCGCCTACATCTGTGCCACACAAGCATATGGGATCGTCGATGATATGAAGTTTGGCAAGATGAGCTGGAGAACAAACATGACCCAGTCTCATCCGTATTAGAATGGAGGTCTCCATCTTGCCAAACTTGGCCCTGCCAAACCACGGTTTTTCTGGAACGTCGGGTTGAATATACGAAAAATAACGTCCCTTCGATTTACTTCCGATATCCCAAGCCACCTTCCAGGTTTCCCGAAGAAAAGTCTTTGGTAACGATACGAGGTCATAACTAAAATTTGTATAAGGAACTAAGTCCCCACACTGCACCGCATCACCGGCAAGTTTATCAGCCGCTTCATTGCCATGGATTCCAGCATGGGCCGGAATCCATACAAATTGTAGTGTATTACCCTCAGAAATGGTCCTGAACGCAAATTCTCTTATTAAATAAATGATAGGTAACTGCGATTTGTGTTCGAAAGCGGATTTATTGATGGCTAGAAGAGCACTTTGAGAATCAGTAAAAATTATAGATTTTTTGAGCTTTAAAATACGGATATATTCTAAGGCTTTAAAAATGCCGAAACATTCCCCGGTAAAAACAGAAGTCTCCGGAGGCAGTTTTATTTTTTGTTCGATGTTGTATTGAGAATGGTAAGTACCTATTCCAACACAACCCGTCGGAGAAGGCTTGGCAGCATCCGTATAAATATGGTGGTACTCTACGTGTTCAGCCAGAAAATGATTAAAACTTAAATGGCAATCGGGATCTGATTTACTTACACAGTTATATTTTATAATGGGACTGAATTGTAAACTCTCATAACTATTGCTAAATATGGGAAGTTTATTGGAACGGTGAATAGGAGAAGAAAGTGAAAGGAATTTTTTATAACTTACAACTAAACAAGGATCACGTCTATGGGACCAGTAATCTGATGATTCAATCTGCAACACTAATGTGTCCAGTTTAGGAATGAGAGGATGAGTTGAGAATTGAAGAATCCGGAACAAATATTTGTCAGATAGGAATTGTCTTCTAAGATATAAAGGAGCATCCCCGCATTCAACTTGGAGTGCATTAATGGGACTAGACTTCATTGCACCTGAAATAATGCGTAATGCTTTAGACTGGATGCGATCCAATTTTTTAAAAGCCATGACATTACCTGGCTCTAGAACGAACAATCCATAATCCAGAGTGCTTCTGATGATTGCGTTGTAAATGAGTTTCAAAGAAAAGGGATGTGCACCCCACCACACCCCAGAGAGGCATCTAAGCATGTTTAGGTGTTTTTCACATTTGTTAACAATATATTCACAATGAGGGACACTACTTAATTTACAGTCAAGTATTATACCTAGATATCTGAATTTATCTTTAAATGGGATAGGTATTTCCTTATAATGGAGATTTACTATGGGAATATTTCTCTTCCGGGTGAATAAAACAGCCGCGCTTTTAGACGTGGATAAATCCAAACCGTTTAGATGTAACCATGACGCCAAAATAGATAAAGCAGAATTGATGGCAGAGCTAGCTTGCTCAACAGATGGACTTGAAGAATATAATAATAAATCATCGGCATATTGAAGAACCTTAACATGACTAGTTAAGGATAACTCTAAATCATAAGTGTAGATATTGTATAGAAGGGGACTGAGCACAGAACCCTGTGGGAGACCCCTCCATACAAGATGAGATACCTCATGGTCTCCTATTAACATGTTAACAGAGCGTTCAGTCAAGATATTAATAATGAAATTTAACAAATTCAATGGAACTTGTAAGGCTTCTAATTTATTTTGTAAAACCGATAATACAACATTATCATAAGCTGCATTAATATCAAGGAAAACTGCAACGGTGGATTGGTTATTAGAGAAGGATAACCGAATATCGTATGTTAATATGCTTAAACAGTCAGTTGTACTTTTACCTTTTCTGAAGCCATATTGTGATTCTGCCAAGAGACCCTTACTTTCAACATACCATTCTAGGCGATTTTTAATTAAGTGTTCCGCTAATTTCATCATAATTGAAGACAAAACTATAGGACGGTATGAAGAAGCATCAGAAGGAGGTTTGTTTGGTTTAAGGAATGGCAACACCATTTGACGTTTCCATTCAACAGGGATGTTTCCTGTATAAAAAATAGAATTAATAAGTTCTAAATAATAACTGAGGACTTCATCATTTAAATTAGCAAAAAAGGAATACGGGATGCCATCAATGCCTGGTGCAGAATCATTAGTTTTATGGATAACAACCTTTAATTCAGTGAGAGTGAATGCAAGATCTAGCGTCGTATGAGTGTCTCGGATATTGGAAACGAGAGACAGGTTATGGTTAGTACAAATAGCCTTAGCCTCAGGAACCCAAGGCGGAGCTAATATATCAAAAAAATCACTGGCTAAAGAATCAGGAATAGGAGAAGGGTTGTTATATATGGACCTAAATCTACGAATGTTGCGCCAAACAATCGTAGGGTGAGTATTCGGTGAAATTGATAAGCAAAAGTTACGCCAAGATTCAAATTTTTTCTTTTTAAAAAGTTTATAAGTTTCATTATTTAACTTAGTAATGATATCAAAATTCGTATCAGACATATCAGCGTTATAATTATATTCAGCCTCTTTACGTTTTTTAATCAATTCAGTGCACTCAGAGTCCCACCACGGAGGCGAGGGAATTGTACTAATATTGTTATTTTTTACAGGAAAAACTTCATCAGCCGCTGCAATTAATATGTGTGCTAAAGCTTCAGCACAACTATTTTCATTGCCACCAGAAATTACGGGCAAGGAGCTAAGCTTACTGTCAACAATGTTCCTAAATTTGCCCCAGTCAGTATTATTTCTATTAGGCAGTTTATATTTTAAGTTTGATTTCCTTAATTGTGCATTTGGTTTGGGAAGAGGATAAGAAATAACTATTGGAAAATGGTCACTACCATAAGTAGAGGTTAAAGTATGCCAAGTTAATGAAGAGGCTAAGTTTGGAGAACAGATAGAAAGGTCAATTGCGCTTTGGTTCTGATTAGGATCTGAACGACGAGTGGCAGCTCCAGAATTTAAAATACATAAGTTGTGTAAGTCTATTATATCTATTAACTCATCACCATAACAGTTCGAAGTTGAACAACCCCATGATTGGTGATGGCAATTAAAATCCCCCAGTATTAATAATGGCTTTGGAAGAAAAGAAACGAGATTATTCATCTCTTGAAGAACAGAAAAAGAAGGGTGAGGAATGTAAATAGAAACAAGACAAGTATGATGCACTTTAATAGCTACAATTGAAATTTCCTCACTATGAAGAGGTAATGTAATGGTAGAAAAAGGGATAGAATTCTTGATAAGTATAGCTACTCCACCATACCCATCAGATCTATCCTCTCTAATGGTTAAATAACCATTCATTTTAAAAATATGATTAGGTTTGAGCCAAGTCTCTGCTAAAGCAAAGGCAAATGGCTCATATTTGTTTAAAAGATGTATAACATCACTCTTTTTGTTTACTAGACTGCGGCAGTTCCACTGGATTATTTTGGATGTGTTGTCCATTAAGGATGGATTGTGATACATTGAAAGATGGGGCAACGTTGGACGGTGAAATGTTGAACTGAGACAGAAGATTGTGTAATGCAGAAAGAAAATCGTTTATGGAAAAACTGGCATCAATTTGTCCATTGTTATGATTAGAAAAAGCACAACCATTTGCTGGTTGAGGAATGTCGTAATCTTTAATAATGGCGTTGTGAGCCTCTTTATTATATCCTTGTACAGATTTGGGAGGTGAGCGTGGTTTAAGGAAGACAGTTTTTTTATAGCTACTTGAAACAGGCATTCTATTAGAAGAAGGGAAAGATGGAGTATCTGCAAAGTTTTTGGAAGGAGAAGACAAAAGTGTATCGGCATACGATTTAGTAACTGGGGGATACATTTTTGCCGCTTCAGCATAAGATACTGAACTTTGTGCCATGTATGTTTTAATTAATTTTTGTCTAGACATTTCTGGGCAAGATTTATTAGTAGCATAGTGAAAACCAGAGCAAAGGCAGCAAGATGCACTTTCTTGTTCTCTTTCACAACTGTCCCCAGTATGGCCTTGGCCACATTTATAACAACGAGGTTTGGACCTGCACTGAATTTTTGTGTGACCAAAACGACAGCAATTGAAACACTGTACAGTAGGGAAAATATATAAATCTACAGGTAATGCATTATAGCACATAAAAATTCTTTTAGGCAGAATCTGTCCATCAAAAGTAATAACTATTGATTGGGATGGTTTCCAAATGGTTGTACCATCAACAACAGTTTTAAAATTGAGGCGTCTGACTTTTAAAATTGGACCGCAACCAATTGGTACAGTTATATTATCAATAACTTCCTCTGGAGACCATTCCGCAGGAACACCACGTACTAAACCCATTCTAGTAACATTAAAAGTAGGTATAAAAGCTTTATAATTATATGTTTCAAGGCTATTATGTGTAATAAAAGAATTTGCGTCCAGGAAATTGGAAAAAGAAATAGATATTTTATTACGCCCGATTTTTTTGACGCTACCGTTAATAATATTTTGGAAAGCGTTGTGTTTTAGGAACTTGCCAAATGTAATAGGGTGCAATGACGTTCCATCATCTGGTGATACTAAAATTTTTTGTACATGAACAACGTATGGCGCGCTGTCAGTTTTATCATATGTTTTTCGACCAATCTGAGTGGGAATAACTGGAGGCGGAGCAGGAATATCTGGAATATCTTTATAAATTATTTCAGAGCTTTTAGGCTCCGATGGAGTTAGAGAGGGAGGTGTAGAGTCCAAGCAACCACAACCCAAAGACTCTGAACCTTGATTTTTTCGGATACGACGGCGTTTATTGCAATTCTTGCACACATGTATGCGGCTTCTTTTTAAATGGCGAGCCGACGACGACCCATCGGTATCCATGCCCGATTCATTTGAAATTATAGTTACAAAATTGCCTGCCGGGGGAACAAAGTCCCCCGGGTCAGGCGGGTCTTTCATTTTCCCGCTATGAAATATTAGTAAAAAAAACTTACCCTACTGAAGAAAATATACAGAACTATAATTAAAATAAATGTGAAAGAAGATAAAACACTAAACTACTACTACTGATCCTATAATACAAGTTAATTAATTATTTTCAATTTAAGTAAAAAAGGACACGTCCTCAAAGTTAGGTTTCCCGCTCTTTTTTTTTCTCGAAGTTAAGTTAGTTAGTTAGATAATTTAAAAAAAAAAAATAAGTATTCAACCTGAACATCAGAACAAAACAACTTCGACCGATGTTTTTTTAAGCTGTTTTATTTCTCGGAAACAGTCAAACATTAACGGCTGGGAATTATTACATTTGAAAATATCGTAATGAGCAATCCCTTAATTTTCAAGCGGTAGTGAGTGCAAAAAAAAAATTTTTTAGGCTTCTACGCTCAGACTAATAAAAAAGTATTGGTCTGAGCTTCTACGTTCGAAAAAAAAAAAAAAAAAAAAAAAAAAAATTGTCATATATAATATACGAACTATAATCTTTCGTAATACCGCAATTTGGTTCAGTAAAGTAGCTAAAAAAAACAATTTTCTTCCCTCCAAGCAATTTGGGGCTATAAGTTTAAATCTACGAAGGGTACTTTAGACAAATGTAATCCCAGGACCTTTAGTTTTCAGTTCCTTTTGCTATAAATACGTACCATTGCTTTTTAACTATTCTACGAGATTTCAAGAATGAGATTGATTCTCGGAAAAGACTAGATCTCGCGAGATCGAGATTGTATTCCCTAGATACAACTCATGGGCCATTGCCCATTTTAAGACAACTATTGTAATACTGTTGCATGGGTGCTCGAGTCGCCTTCACTTGTGGATTAACAACAACTTCACAGAAACAACAGCATAAGTTTTAATATTTTTTTTATTAGTCATAAAATTACAGAACGATGACTTGCTGCTTGGCGGCCTGCTTTGCCTTTAGGCGCACCTGAGCGGCGATTCTGTCAAGATCACGTCTACCCTGAACAGTGAGGATGCGACCGCCATCTTGAACCTTCTCAACCATTTTCAGGGCCTCGAGGGCTTGTAGGGATTTGCGGGCGATGCTGCCTGATGACCTGGAAGTAAGGAAAAAGAAAATTGAATAGGTTTATGCAATGGTAAGTAGCTATTTCCAGTGTTTTTAGGGTGCCATACCCAAAGGGTAAAACAGGACCCTATTACTTCTCCTCTGTCCGTCCGTCTGTCACCAAGCTGTATAGTACGCGTCAAACTATGGCGGCTCTGAAGTGCGTTACTCGCTGCGCAGTACCCCACCCCTCACCCCCGCAGACACGTGAATTCGTTACTGCGTAGCGACTCGCCTCATGTTCCGTGCCGCTATAAAGTTTGAATCGGGTTGTATCTCATGAACAGTTGAAATTTTCACAGATGATATATTTCTGATTTTTTTGCCATTTTCAGACTAGTTGGACAGTTTTCTTAATTATTATCGAATTTTCTTTACAAGTTGACATAGTAAATAGTCTATGGACATGGAGATCAATTCTGGTGGGCTATTAACTCCGTTCTTCTACTACATACAGTATTTTGTAATAAACTGCTGAAAGCAGCCTCTTTCTGATACACAATATTAGGGGTCTGTAATAAAGTTTGCCAACTGAATGGTATAGGTAGCTTCTAGAAGGAAATGTGCGAAATTACCAGTTGAAATGACAAATTGTTGATTGAACAGTACATAATGATTACAAATATTTAAATTAAAGGAAAATGGTTCCTTTAATTTAAATATTTGTAATCATTATGTACTGTTCAATCAATTTTTACCAAAAATAAATAAAAACAGAATCCATTTACAAAATACTTTAGACACTGCTCAAAGTATTTCTTAAATGGATTCTGTTTTCATGACAGACAGAATAATAGAGCTGAAGAATTTGTTTGTTTTTTGATTGAATGCACTAATTTCTGGAACTACCAGTCGTATTTGAAAAATTACTTTTGCATTTGATAGCCCAATTATTAAGGAAGGCTATTTAACATCACGCTAGGACCCTTAGGAGCCAAACAAAACGCCAAAAATAACGGAATGCTAAGTGACGATGTGATGTGATAGTGTGGACTGGGGAATTTCACACAGACAAATCCAGGGGCTAGTTCATTAATAAAGGTTTACCAATAGCTTCTGTATACCAAATATTATCATAAGTAAATCAAAATTTCAAGTAATAGCAAATCCATACATAAATAGAACTGAACCAAAGATTCTCCTTATTCTTCACCTTTTCCTGACCATATCATATTGAATGATTAGTAGTCATTGGATACATGAAGTGGGCTGCAGTTGTAAGACGATTAAAATGCTACGGTGTATGTATATCCCTCATACAATACATTATCTTTTCTTTATCCTCCGTCTCCCTGTCCATCTCAAGCGCTAACTGATCCAACAAAAATTGAAAAACAATAATTACCTGCAGAAATGTGAGGGTGTGACTCCATTACGTTTGCGACCACCGAAGATCTTGGTGACAGTCTTGACTCCAACAGGGGAACGGATGTAGATGTGACGAAGGATAGCGGCACACCTTACATAGAACCAGTCGGCGTCATAGGGAGCCAGTTCCTTGAAACGACCAGTCTTCACCAGGTCCATGTGTTCTGGCACCTTGACCTTGCCTGTCCTGGAAAATAGGCACAAATATCATGAATAAAGGAATGGCATTGGATATTACACCAATATGATTAGATTTTGTGAATTTATGGGTCATCCAAGTTTCATTGATTGCAGTATTGCATAGGCTCCATGTGTAAACCTAAATGTTTACAATGAGCATCCAAATTAAATATAGTTCCTAGTCAGTACTAGAAACTATTGAATAAATACCTAACACAATTTAAAAACTTTCTTGCATATGGTGTTCCCCACTGTTTCTGGTTTTCTGACGATACCTTGTACGTAGGAGCACATACTTACACTCACGCCATTGTAGGCAGAAAAACAGAATGCCACTGCTATGATCCTTACATACTCTCATTGCTTCTTAGGAGTACAACTCATCAAAATACTTCAATACATACATAACCTTTATAAACTGAATAACAAAAGACCAATAAGTCATTTGTCCTCATTACTGTTACATTACAATAGCCAATGTAGGAATCTGGAAAGAATAAAATTATCCTAGATAATGAGGTGCTATACTTACTTTTTCAGATGGGCAGCGACGGTCTTGACGACCTTGTCCTGTTCAACATCCTTTAATGTGACGGAACGCATCTGAAATAAAAATAAAAACTGGGATTAAATTCAACTGTTTCTATGTAAATAGCAAATGCATGTGCTTTAAAACATGGGACCATGTGTGGATATCATAAATCGAACCCGCATAAAGTACAGTATTCCAAAGAATCTGACTCAGATTCCCAAATAACTTTAGCAAAAGGTTGGTCTAAAACTGTAAAAAATACATCAAAATAGAGAGCAAACTAGTATTTAAGATTAATTCTAAGTGAAAACACACTCAGCAAAGCACTAATTTAATCTTTTGATGTTTACTACATAGCATTGAAAAGTAAGGTTAAGATCTAACGAGTAGACGTCAATGATGTGCGATTGCCATTCAAGTCCTTTAAATTAGCAATTACATGATTCCGTCTCGATCTACTATTTACAACCACTTCATCACATTAATGAAATCTTGGTTTTGTAAAATTTACGAATACAACATGATACTTCATGCGCGTTGGGTGCACTTTTGGTTCAATTATGGATAATCCGCACCCCAAGGACTAAGACTGGCATATAAATTATACGAATCTTACCTTGGGCTACAAACTTAAACAGTTTTATCACTTTATTATAAAAACATTCAATTATTTCACAAATAAACCATGTGCCTTTGCTTAAAAACTCACCTTGCCTTGTGTTGGCAACCGGAAGAAAGAAATTTAAAAATTAATACAGTGTTGACAACGTAAAATTACAAATTGCACCAACAATCTGAAAAATTATAGTCAAATTGGACTGTTATGAACATATGAGTAGATGTGATGGCTATAAAAAGAATTACAAAAAGATATAAGTAACAATATTAAATAGTGTTTTTGTTAGTTTCGCCTTATTTCGATTGTATAAAAAGTCAAGTCTAGTAGTAATTAGTAGACTTTTAAAAAACAGGCAACATTAGATACACAGAGTAAAAAAGAGGCTGTCACAAATAAAAACCTTTCACAAATCGTTTTTAAATAAAAACAAATTACTCTCAAATAATTTTTCTTATCTCTCAAACTCTATAGCGATTCTCAAACCATTAGCAGAAACGAAGATTCACAGTGGTGTAAATATCTATTCTATTCTATTTTTGTTGTATGGCAAGCAAAGCCGGTGTCGACTATTCTGCCAATGTCTAAAGTGAGTTGAGAAACCAAGTGTGCATGAAAATAAAAATAAAACAATTATATGAAGAAAATAAAATAAAAACTAATAAAACTCTTCGATTGATTGATACTGTTGAACACAATGTAGATCTTGTTGGATTAGTACGGGACTGAAACAAACAAAAAATAAATAAATAAATATTATAAATGTTAAAACATAAAATATACGCATACCACAACCACACAAACGTAATAGATCATAACTTTATGTTATTGTGACGGATGAAGGTCATCAGCGCCACAAGCAGATCTTGAGAGGAATATGTTAGTAAGGAAGAAACATTAGTCGGAAGAGGGATCTTAAATTTAGGGAGGCGACTATATAAATCTAAAGGTGGAATGTTGTTCGAGCACTCAAAGAAGATGTGGTCCAGGGTGCCCTCTTCCAACCCGCACTCGCAGAGAGAGGAGTCCCGAACACGGATTTTGCGCAAAAAAACGGGAGTACAACTAAAACCTAAACGAATTCGACAAAGAACGGATATAACGGTTTTGGAGACTTTTTTGTAACTGTGGAACCAAGGCTTTGTTTTTATGACTGGTTGTACTGCATAATAAAACTTCCCCTTTCTTCTTCCAGTGATATTCCATAGTTCCTGCCATGAAGATTGGAGCTTAACTTTTGGAAGGCTCAACAAGTCGTATCCCTGATGAGTATTGTGGGTGAGATCAGCTACTGCTGATGAGCAAGCATCTTTGGCCAAAGCATCAACGAACTCATTGCCCTTAATACCACAATGACTAGGTATCCAAACTAACTGAACCTCTCTTTGACTAATAAAACAGGATAATAAAGACTTTTTAATTTTTAAAACAAGGGAGCTGTGCAATTTACTTTTGAAAGGGTTTTGTATTAGGGCTTGCAAAGAGCTAAGAGAGTCTGTGAAAATTACGGCTTTGTCAATATTTTGGTGTGACTCTATGAAAAGACAAGCTTCCAATAAAGCCACACACTCGCCCGTGAACACAGAAGACTCCTTAGGGCATTTGTACTGTAGAATTATTCTGGAGCTTTGGTAATAAACCGCAGCGCCCGTGTAACTCGGATCATTAAATTTTGAAGCATCTGTAAAAAACCTCTGAAATCCAGTCCATCGTTCCCCCAACGCCGCATTGAAAGCCGAATCCGCCGAAGGGGACTTTTTGGAAATACCAATGTCAAAGAAAATTTTTGGAATGAAACATAAGACTTCATAGGGAAAGTTAAAAAGAGGTAATCTGGGATACTGTTCTATTGGACATTCTAAATTATTAATTTGACGAAATGCTTTTAGAATTAAGGGAATTTCTTTGTTTTTCCAGTAATTTGAGCTTCGACATATGGCATCTAACTCATTCAACCTTGCTAAAAGAGGATGGGAAGATCTAGATGATAACCTAGCCACAAAACGGGAGCAAAGATACTGCCGTCTCAGGGCCAGGGGAGGTTCAGCACACTCAACCTGCAACGCGTTAACGGGAGAAGACTTCATACAACCAGAGATGATCCGAAGGCATTTTGACTGAACCCTATCCAGTCCAGCCAAAGCACCCTTGTTGCAAGGAACTAAATGGAACGTACCATAGTCTAAAACACTCCTAATTAAGGCGTTATACACTAATTTCATAGTATAGGGGTGGGCACCCCACCAGACACCCGCGAGAGCTTTTAAAATAGAAACAACCCTTTCACATTTTTTAATTAATAAATTTATATGATGTTTACCATTTAATTTTGAATCTAAAAAGACGCCTAAAAACTTTACTTTATTAACTAATGGAATATTTTGACCTAAAATGTCGATTGAGATGTGCGGGATCAATCTTTTGCGAGAGAAAATTACTGCCGAACTTTTCGGTGCGGATAATGACAGACCATGGCTTAAAAGCCAATGGTTCAAAGAGTCCAAAGAGAGGCATAGAGATGACGCAGCGTCTACGATGGAGGAATCTGTAACATACAAGACTAAGTCGTCGGCGTATTGGAGGATGTGACAGTTATTATTTAGGCAGGAGCCAATGTCCACTGTATACAAATTATAAAGAAGGGGGCTCAGAACAAATCCTTGTGGTAGTCCCTTCCAAGTCTGCCTTTCATCGAAATCCTCGCCCTGGACTCTCAGAACCAAAGAACGAGACATAAGAAGTGCACAGATGCATTCGATCATCTTAACCGGGAGACTCAGCTGGTGCAGTTTCTGCCTGAGAACGGGAAGAAGAACGTTGTCGTATGCAGAGGAAATGTCTAGGAAGGCGGCAACGACGGATTCGTTTTTGGAAAACGCTAAGCGAATATCCGCAACTAAAACGCCAACACTATCCATTGTGCCGAGCCCTTTCCTGAAGCCAAATTGGTAGTTCGGCAGTAAATCCCTCGATTCGACTATCCATTCAAGTCGATTTTTAATCAGGTGTTCCAATAATTTGGCCAAGACTGAGGACAAAGCAATTGGTCTAAAGCCGTTCGGATCATCAACATGTTTGCCTGACTTCAATAGGGGAATAATGATCTGTAACTTCCACTGATCTGGAACCCAACCATTGCTATAACAAAAATTAATGATATTGAGGAAGTAGAGTTTAGCCTTGTCTCCAGAATGAATTATAAAAGAATATGGTACTCCGTCCATACCGGGGGCTGAGTCCCGGACATGCCTGAGCACCACATTCAGTTCCTCTAAAGTAAACGGCACGTCAAGAGGATCCTCTGAAATATTTTGCATGGACATATTGAAACATTCAGAAGATAAAGGAACATAGGGTGGAGCAATTTTGTCAAAAAAGAATTCTGCTGTTTCCCTAGAAATTGGTGAAGAGATTGATGGGGAGCATCCACGTCTAAACCTATTGATGTTCCTCCAGACTAACGAGATTGGAGTAGAGGGAAATAAGGAGGTACAGAACTTAACCCAACCCGAACGTTTCTTCTTGCGAAGGTGGCGTTTGGCTCTGGCATTAAACCGCAAATATGTCAATAGATTTTCGGTGCTCATATCCGCATTGTAGCATTCCTCTGCCTCAACCCTATCCCTGATTGCCGAAGTACATTCTGGGTCCCACCACGGGGGCGAAGGTATTTTGCCTCGGGCACTGTTTTTCAATGGAAAGCAGGAATCCGCACTAGAAGTGATGGCTGTAACAAACCCCTCATAACAGCTCTTGGCATGGCAGTGACCAGAAGGATCTAATAAGCTTGAATTTAAATTTGGAAGATTGTTAATTTTATCCTCCAATAATGATACAAATTTTGCCCAATCTGGTTTGGACAGGTTGTATTTCAAAAGTGGAGGAGAAGTTTTCTCTAAATAAGTCTTATTAACCAAAGATATGACAATAGGGTAATGGTCACTACCATGCGACAAGGTCGTACATTCCCAATGGGTCGAAGCTGCCAACTCAATTGAGCAGAAAGTTAGGTCAACACAGCTCTTTTGTTGACCGGGAAGAGATCTGCGTGTTGGGCAACCATCATTTAAGATGCAGAGATCCAGATCGTCCAAAATCTCAACCAAAGCTACACCAAAGGCATCACAACGTTCAGACCCCCACCTATAATGATGGCAGTTAAAGTCTCCCATGACCAGTATCGGTCCATGGACATTAGCAAAAATGTTTTTTAAAGCAATGAAAAAGTCATGGTGGGGATGAGCAATATAAATAGAAAACACTGTGATGCCCTCTACCCTTCCTGCGGCAATGCTCATATCACCCGTAAGTAGAGGTAAAGCAAAAGGCGAAAGTGAAACCCGATTGTTGACAAAGAGAGCCGACCCTCCATACCCATCAGGTCTGTCACATCTGAGGATGTTAAAGTGTGGTATACGGAAGCTAAGACTTGGAATGAGCCAAGTCTCAGCTATGGAACAAGCCAATGGCTTGTATTTATTCAAAAGAAATATGAGGTCGTGCTTTTTATGCCACACGCTCCTCACATTCCACTGAAGGAATACTTGGCGAGACGCCATTTCTGATATCTAAAAGTAGAGTAATAAGTTGGTTGGCAACGTTGGACGGTGATTGAGTATTAGAAGCAGAAGAAGAAATAAGAATAGGTAAGAGTTTAATCAGTAGGTCAATAATAGAAGAAGTACTATTATTGGAAGAGTCATTATTATAATTGAGAGCGCAGCCATTAGGCTGTGAAGATTGGGGAGAATTAGTTATTTGTTGATGTGCAGCTTTATCATATGATGGGGAAAGGGGGGCATGGGTCCTGGGCTTGAGAGTTACAGTTTTCCGATAGGACTGAGAAATTGGAGTCTTGGTGATATTTGCATAATTTCGGGAAGCTGTAGGAATAATTTTGCTAACCTCAGCGTATGGAATACATTTTTCAGCCATAGTAGTCTTAATAGCCTTCTGTCTACCATGCTCGGGGCATGACTTGCTATTAGCGAAGTGATTACCCGAACAAAGCACACAGAATGCCTCAGCCTCAGAAAGATTGCAACCGTCACCTGGGTGATCGTGGCCACACTTACTGCAGCGTGGTTTAGATCTGCAAATGGTTGATACATGTCCGAATCTGCAACAGTTGCGACATTGGATTGTAGGGTATATGTACTGTCCAACAGGAAGGGATGTATAGCAACAGTAAATCCTTTGGGGTAAGACTTGGCCATCAAAAGTGATGACACAAGTTTCAGTGGGTTTCCACTCATTAATATTGTCTTTCTGAATTTTACGGTTAATGCGGCGGACTTTGAGTATTTGCCCACATCCCGCGGGCACCGACAAATATGTTATAGCCTCTTCTTCAGAAATGTCAGAGGGAACCCCAGTAACAACACCCATTCTAGTTATATTATATGTTGGAATTGAAGCAGAGTATCTATATTTGGACAATAACGGGTTAACTAAGAAAGAGTTAGCATCCTGAGGGGAAGCAAACTCTACGGACACACGGTTTCTGCCAACTCGATTAACACCACCACGAACAATGTTCGCGATGTTGTAACTTAGAAGGAACTTGCCAAAATTAACGGGGTGAAGGGTGGTACCTGCATTTGGTTGGGTCTCTATGCGGGAGACGTGAACAACATATGGGGCCTTATCCATTACTGAATACTTGATACGACCAATTTGACTTTTTTGCTGCTTGCTTGGAGGACTGGGTGACAGAATTACCTCGTCACTGGGACGTTTGCGTGAAGTTTGGGGTGATTGAGAAACATCCATCTCTGTAATGCTACAGACAACATCCGCAAATTGGGATAGTGGATTCGGAGATAAAGGCGTTGAGGCACCTGGGATGTCCGGGGGGTCAGGATCGGGGGGTTTGTTTACATCCATATTGGATAAAACGAGAATAAAATAAGACAAACACAATACAAACCTGGTTACGAACACAAGGACCACACACTTAAAGAAAAACAAGTCACAAAAGTATCAACAAACACTCAAAAATAGCAAAAAATTCTAAACACACGTGCTAGCCAAGAACACCGTGGCGAGAATCCTGGTGTAAATATCGATAGTATTCTGGGGACTTGACGTGTGTCATAGGCCCACAGACTACTTAGTATAGACCTGCTACGTGGCTAATCCAGCTCTTTTCTTTCAACTTTATCCCTACAGCATAAGGTTCAACGTTGATTGGGCAAATTTGACAGTTTCGGTTAGCTTGACCTGCTGGCATCTGTACCTTTAGTGCTGTCTTCAACTCATATGATACAATCAGACTGTCGCGTCGGATCGTATGTGTACTGTGTATCTAACTATATTTTTGATCTCGAATTCGATTTCTGGGTTTAAGTGCTGTTTAGAACAATCGATAATGGCGTGACCGCGTGACTATCCTAGTGGCCCATTGGTAACGGCCCCGACTTAAAATTTACAGGTCGTAGGTTCCAACCCAGATAGGTGCTTTACTTTGTGTAAATAATTTCATTATCACTGCTCTCAAAATGGTGAAGGAAAACATCGTGAAGAAACCGGCATGTCCTAGAACCAAAAAATCGATGACGTGTGACATCTACCAATCCACACTGGGCCCGCGTTGTGTATTAAAGGCCTGTGTCCTAGCAGTGGGTACTAAGCTGATTACAAAGTATGCTAATGGTAGTAAAATTAGACTATCAATCGGATAAAATCTGATGTATGTACCGGACCTTACAGACTTTATTGTCTATAGTTCTACTTATGTTTTTGTTTTTGATAGCGTCTGTAGTCTATGAATTTGGAATTGTCAAAAATTGGAAAATGGCCGCGAAACAAAATATTATTGTTCAAGAAGGTAAATAGTTGATAAATTTAGCTTCATTCCTCTTTATGCAATGTATTTAAATGTGTAATGAACGCCGAATGATTAAATCTGAGTAATTAATTCATGCAGTGCCGCTACTTTACGGGTTTATGCTTCTAACGCGTCTCTTGTTTCAGAACCAACACCATCTGATGATATTCCATTGACGTCGTTAGAAGAAAGCTTGTTCAGCTCGGAGAAACTGGATCGTGCTTCTCCAGAATTGTGGCCTGAGCAAAGTATGATAGTTAATTTAATGTTAATCATTATGAAACGTAAGAAATAGGTTAATTAAATTAATAAGTTTTCAAAAATCGCGCGAAACTTATTTACGTTTCTAATGTTGTCATTCCGTTCTTCATGATTTTGATTTCATTTTGTTTTGGCATTTCGGTTATAAACGACCAGTTTTTAAACTTAATTTGCAATGAGCGACGATACTGTAAATGTAGTGAATTCTGACGAAGGATCCCAATGTTCTACCTCATCGTTTGCAGTTCCTGGAGTATCGGAATTCGCCCCCCTGCCGAGCAACAACCAGTCTCCTCCATCATGGAGTAGAGGGGCCACCAAGGAGGATTATAACTACATGCAGCGTAAGTCTTTCAGATTTGTGGTCTTAATAATCCAATTTAAATTGAACAGGACCTATCAATACAATGCCAATGTTGTGTTTATCATCGCATACCTAATGACTTGCCTTTTAGCTGGTCAGCATAGGCTATTTATTGACCTAAATTCAATCTCAGTGCCACATCCTGATCCTGATCTTAGGAAAGATTTTGAAAGTTATTATCAGTTATTTCAGAGCTACAGCTAAAATAATTAACATTTTACAGAATTGGGGTCACTGTCTACAAGTGGTCTGATCATGGAAGTTAAGAAGCTGCATGACCTTGCATACCAACTTGGGCTAGAAGAGGCTAAGGAGATGACAAGAGGAAAATATTTAAACATATTTTCATCAAGGCGGCAGCGGTAGTGTCATAATAAAATATAATGTAGGTAATATTAAGATTTATTTAAAGCTATATGAAAACAAAACCTTATGTGTACTATTATTGGAAATGATAACTTAATTAAACACTAGCTATTTTAAAACTTTTATTATTTAAAAACTTGTTCAATAACATAAATTAATGTAGCGGTAGTGTCATAATAATTATTGTAGGTAATATTAAGATTTATTTAAAGGTATATGAAAACACAAATGTTATCTATACATAATAATATAATAAAATTGTAGCCAAGTCAAAATTGTACATTGAATATTTTTGACAAAAGTAATTGCCAAGTAACTGCAACCAATTTGGAAGAAGAGGCCCTCACTCGGCTGGTCACAGTTCTAACCTAACCTAATCCATTTGGTCAGGGTGGCCTGGCTTAGTTACTGCAACCAATTCGGCTACCGCCAAAATACGAGGTCTGGGATTGATTGTAATGCCGAAAATGAAGATTTTTGAATTTTTATGTCTGTCTGAATGTATGTTCCAGCATCACGCAAATTATACTGGATAGATATTCCCAAGCAGGTCTGGCCAATTGGTAGGCTATATATTATCATGCTATTTGCTGTGGGGGATGAGCAATATTGCATTGTTTGTATTCCTCTATAGTTTACAGCATATTGTTAAAAGACGAGCCAAACAGTTAGAACATTGCAGATAGTTACAGATTTAATCATCACGCTATATCTATAAGGGGCTAAGCTGTCAATCATCATGACTTAGAAGTGCATTTTTGAGATGGGGGTGTAAACCCTAAGGCTACATCCGCATAGACAAGCAGCTTGCTTAGCGATTAGAGCCTAGTGGCTTGCGCTCTGGCTACTTGCTAGGATATACGGTAGTCGCACTGCTCGTGGTTAGCATGGTGGGTCACTAAGTGCCTTGCTCATTTGCTTGTCGGCACATTGATGAGATGTCACTTTCAAAAGTAGCTCTAAAACTGCTACTTACAGAAAATTCACATTTAAAATATACCATTTCATGGCCATTTTGATCTACTTCTCAGTAAAGTTAAAGAAAAATTAACTCATTTAGTTACTCCAGTTAGAAACAGTTATCTTTTAAAAACTGATGCAATTAATATTTCATCCATTTTTTTCTTCCATTCTTTTCGCTAAGCGACTAGCTAGGCGCCAAGAGCGCTGTACGGCTGGTCGCGAACATTCTAGAACGTCTCTTTTTACTAAGCTACTCGCTAGGCTCTAGGCGCTAAGCCGCCTGTCTGTGCGTACGTAGCCTAACTTAACCATTGTAGCTAAACAAAATTGGTTCGAAATGAAAAAAATGTACAGTTAGCAAGAAAATGGGAAATTTTAACACAACAATTTTTTGATGCCTATGGATCCAGTCTTATACTCAAACCTCAGTTGGTCTAATAGAGTTTGAGTACCTACTAGAAGAGTCTGAAATCGCAAAAAATCTATTTCCCATACATTTCCCAACTTACTCATAGAGGACCACTCCGTTGTCCGTTCGTCCGTCCATCCGTCAGTCTGTCCGTCCATCCGTCCGTCTGTCCGTCCGTCCATCCGTCCGTCTGTCTGTCAGTCAAGACCCTTTTTCTCAGGAACGCGTGGTGGTATCAAATCGAAATTTATACCAAATACGTACGTCTACGTCGCTTGGAGTTTTAAAAAACTCAAACTTCAAAGTCAACGCAATAAAAAATTACGGCCATCTAGGCGACATCTTGATACTCCCAAATAAATCAAAACCTTACTACTACTTCCTGTTGAGCTAGTAATATTCACGTTGTACTATATTATTTAATTATAATCATAAAATTTGGCAAGAAGCAGTCTCACAGAAAAAGTAAAAAAAAAAGTCACAAAATCGTTAGTTTGTAATTTTATCACAACAGCATCATTTCAGCCGAGGACATAAGCCTCCCCCAAGCACCGCGACTTGTGTGCTTCTCGAATCCAGCGGATTCCTTCGGCATTCACAAGGTCATCGGTCCACCTTGTGGGAGGGAGCCCTACCAACGCTACGTCTCTCGGTATGCGGTCCACAGAACCGCCATCTCCAGAACCTTTCGGCCCCATCGGCCATCTGTTCTGCATAATCTACTGTTATATTATTTTAGTGATAGCCTTTCGTCAGGAATAATCTGTAAGAATGCATCAGTCAGTGTATCAGTTTTGTGACATTTAGTGTATAGGAACGCAGGCGTTCAATAATTCACTAAAAAACGGAAAAATTCGCAAGCAATGGAAATATGCTACTGAAGACTGCGGATTCGACCGCAGGACTAACTGCTTCTCACACGGACGACTTTGCATCGCTTGCTCAACAAAAACAATTTTTTGATGCCAATAGATCCCGTTTCTTATGAGGATCAACAAACTCTATTAGACAACTGAAGTGTGAGTGCTAGAAGAGTCAGAAATCGCAAATAACATTTTCCCATACATTTCGTGGGAAATGAGACAACTTACTTTTTAGGGTTCCGTACCTCAAAAGAAAAAACGGAACCCGGGATCACTTCGTTGTCCGTCCGTGCGTCTGTCTGTCAGTCAACTAACAAAAGGTAACAGTAACAACAAGTTTTTTAACAAGGCTCCTATAGGAGGACAAATAGTGACCTAATTGGTGATGTTCTTCTGAAAGGTCAGGTCCGTAGTACTCGCAACCGGCGTGAGTGTGTGACATGTATGAAAATATGAATGATACAAATATACATATATCCGTAAACGACGTAAAAGGAGTAGGTATGTAAGGAACGTAGCAAGTGGCGTTCTATAGTTTCTGCCTACCCCCATGGGAAGAAGGCATGAGTTTATTACGTATGTTTCATAAAAATAACATAGCATCACGTCTGTATTCCCCGAAGGGATAGGCAGTTATAGCAAAGGTAGGAAATAGTAGATTAATGGTATTATTTTTTTATATATGTATGACAGACATTGGAGATTTGGTCCCTCCATTTTGACGCTCATGCAGAAGTGTACCTACTATAGTAGGTACAGCCACGTTAAATTTCGCCAGTTATGTTCCATGTGGGCGAGCCTATTGCCATTTTTTTTTTTTTTGCCGGGCCCAAATCCAGACTTCGGACTGTTACTGATAAATTCCAGATTGACCCGGGAGTCGAACCCAGGACCTCATGTCATGCTCAACAGTAGCGCTTGCGACCACTAGACCAACGAGGCAGTTTACGACTTCCACGCGAACGAAGTCGCGGGGCAGGAGCTAGTGTATAATATTATTGGAAATTAGTACTACATTAAACACTAGTTATTTTTAAACTTTTATTATTTAAAAACTTGTTAAAAAAAACACTTATAAGTAAATCAGTAGACGTTAATAAACTAAGTATTTTAACCAACCACTTTCAACTAGATATTATTGATGGAATTTGCCACAATGGAGACCAACAAAGTATATAATTTTCCGCAAACTGCAAATCTTACACTCTGTCTACAAACCTTACTTTCAGTGCCTTATTAGGTCTTGATATAAAAGTTCTTGTGGATACAATATCTCCATAATGATATTCAAGTTTATATTTCTGGATAATCTGGAAGTTAAAAAAAGTGAGGAAAAATTCTCAAAGGTACTCAAATTTTTAGGGTTCCGTACCCAAAGCGTAAAACGGGAACCCTATTACTAAGACTCCGCCGCCGCCGTCTGTCTGTCCGTCTGTCACCAGGCTGTATCTCATGAACCGTGATAGTTAGACAGTTGAAATTTTCACAGTTGATGTACTTCTGTTGCCGCTATAACAACCAATACTAAAAAAACAATAAAATAAAATACTAAAAAACAGAATAGATTAAATATTTAAGGGCACTCCCATACAACAAACGTGATTTTTTTGCTCGTTTTTGCTCGATATTGATAACGGCAACAGGTAGACGCTTGAAATATACACAGAATATTTAGTTAGGTATTCACTTTAAAAATAAATAATTAAATTAAAATGAATATTTAAGGGTTTGTATGGTATTGTTTTCATTTTTATAGATAATCGTACGGACCCTTCGTGCGCGAGTCCGGCTCGCACTTTGCCGGTTTTTTTTCTGGTTGCTATAGTCATTATCAGAAGTTAGAAAATCAGAAAACAACGGGGATTCTAGTATTGACTTTATAATCATTTTTAAAACTTATTCATTTGAAAGACAACTTGGTGTCTCAAATGATCCATATCACAATATGTGGACCACAGACATCATACATCTATGACGGATAGTAAACCTGTTACAACAGACAACACTTCTCTTAGTGCTATAGCTTTCACAAGCAAGATTTAAAAAACCGGCCAAGTGCGAGTCGGACTCGCGCACGAAGGGTTCCGTACCATTATCTATAAAAACGGCAATAAAATCACGTTTGTTGTATGGGAGCCCCCCTTAAATATTTGTTTTATTTGAATTATTTATTTTTGAAAGTGAATATATAACTAAATATTCTGTGAATATTTCAAGCGTCTACCCGTTGCCGTTATCAATATCGAGCAAAAAAATCACGTTTGTTGTATGGGAGTCCCCTTAAATATTTATTTTATTCTGTTTTTTAGTATTTGTTGTTATAGCGGCTACATAAATACATCATCTGTGAAAATTTCAACTGTCTAACTATCACGGTTCATGAGATACAGCCTGGTGACAGACGGACAGAGAGAGGGCGGAGCCTTAGTAATAGGGTTCCCGTTTTACCCTTTGGGTACGGAACCCTAAAAAGACTTCATCTCAACTTACCCTGATAGTTAGCAGGGAAAGCATAATTTCTGATATGTTTTGGCCCAAGCACTTCCGGGCACCAAAACCAAATGGTATGGAGGCAAATGCATGGTATTCCTGCGCATCTCCCTTCAACCATCTCTCTGGGTAGAATACTGCTGCATCGTCATAATTTCCTTCTTTGAGTGATGCGTCTTGAGTAGACATTATAATGAGAGTGCCACGAGGTATACTGTAAATAAAAATATCACACGTGTTCCAGGTTTTCTTATAATACCTATGTAACAAAAGGTATGCTAAACCAATAATGAAAAGCTTTGATGGCTCATCCCTTCAACAATAGGTAATATAATTTGAAATTGTACTCACTTATATCTGTCTATAGTTATATTTTTCGGCAGAATCCTTGTGAGCACTGGGATTGGCGGAGCTAATCTGTAATTCAGAAAACGAATGTTCAACTATTTTAGCTTTTTGTGTTGACTGTAGTTTAAGGTTAACATTTTCTTAAGTTATTGTGCTGCTTACCGTAGAGACTCCTTTATACAAGCTTGAAGATAAGGCGTTAGTTCGGCAATCTTCGTCATGTCGTTAATGTCGAATACAGCACCAACTTTGTCTATTTCTTTGAATAATATCTTTTGTGCTCTTTGATACTTGGCTAAGTAATACAAAAGGAAAGACATTGAAGAAGTAATCTGCAAATCACAATATTTTTATGATTATTCACTCAACAAAGTAGAATTTATTCACAGACTGATCAGTTTGGTAGCGAAGTCGTGAGATGGTAAGTCTCACGTAAAAAAAAAAAAATTGTCCCATGGCCGTGGCCATTGAGTTCAACAATTGAACTTCCTTAGCCTTGCATAAAGATATACCTATTATTATAACTAAGTCCCCCGCCGCGTCTGCAGTCTGTCTGAACGCGATAAACTAAAAAACTACAGAACGGATTTTCAATTGGTTTTCACCAATGGACGGAGTGATTCATGAGAAAGGTTTAGGTGTATAATTCATTACGGTTTTGTGTAAATTGGCTGAAATATGACGATTATTGTTGAAGATGTTGGAAAAAACCATGCCGATTGGGAGCTATAATAATGGCATGGTACGCGAAAACCGTAAGAGATACATAATATTCTATTCTACTGGATTGTACATCATAAAAAGCCCAACAAAAAAGTCCGTGACAGCATAAATGTATTTTATCTTCAAAGGATGACCACCCACAGTAGGTAACCAGTTTTACCTTTCAGAATTTAATAAAAATTTCACTGTTATTTTCGAAGCTATTTTGGCCGGTAAGTACCTACCTATATATTATTAATCCTTATCCAATAAAATATGTTATTTAATTTGGGCATTAATATCAATAAATATATATATAAAACAAAGTCGTGTTAGTTACACCATTTATAACTCAAGAACGGCTGGACCGATTTTTATGTTTTTGGGTTTGTCTTCGTCCGGAATAGGTTAAGAAGTATTAAAATATGATATTCATGAATAAAAAAAAATTACAGTCAAAACATCAGTCTAGCCGTTCATTTGTTAAAGCCAGGGCGCCCGGCGGACTCTCCGTCCGCTTACCGGCCCATCGTGCTGCTCGACAAGGTGGGCAAGCTCTTTGAAAGAGTAATTGCAGATCGCCTTGTCGGGCGGCTGGTGCGGGTGGGGCCGGATTTGGCGGAGAGCCAGTTTGGTTTCCGTAAGGGGCGCTCTACGGTGGATGCCATCATGCGCGTTCGAGCCCTCACGACGGGGGATGCTGTTGCCCGGGGTGGGGTCGTCTTGGCGGTGTCTCTTGACATCGCCAATGCCTTCAATACCTTGCCCTGGAGTTGCATTAGGGAAGCACTTCGGTATCACCGGATGCCGACCTACCTCTGTCGTGTGGTCGAGGCCTATTTGACGGACAGGGCCGTCATCTACCCCGGTCACCACGGAGAGTGGAAGATGTCGTGCGGTGTCCCACAGGGATCGGTCCTGGGGCCGCATCTGTGGGACATCGGGTACGACTGGGTGCTGCGTGCCCACCTCCCTAGCGGTGTCAGCGTAGTCTGCTACGCTGACGACACGCTGGTCCTGGCGCAGGGGAGGTCGCATCAGGCGGCGGCCGAACTGGCGGCACGCGGGGTTGCGACAATCGTCGATAGAATACGGCAATTGGGACTCGAGGTGGCTTTGCACAAGTCCGAGGCCATGTGTTTTTATGGTCCTCGGAACGCGCCACTGTCGGGTTCCCAGATAACGGTGGGAGGGGTTCACATCGGCGTCGAGTCGACCATGAAGTACCTGGGACTCGTCCTCGGCAGCCGGTGGAACTTCGTGGAGCATTTTCGACGTTTGGCTCCCAGACTGGAGCGGGCCGGGACTGCCTTGAAGCGGCTCCTGCCCAACCTAGGGGGTCCAAACGCCTCCTGCCGGAGGCTTTATGCGGGGATCGTGCGGTCCATGGCCCTTTACGGGGCACCGGTGTGGGCGCGTTCCTTAAGGCTGCGACCAGCCCAGCGGTTGAATGCGTCCCAAAGGGTCATGGCCATCAGGCTGGTACGGGGTTACTGCACGGACTCCCGTGAGGCGGCGAACCTCCTTGTCGGACTGCCGCCATGGGATCTGGAGTCAAAAGTCCTCGCGCACATCTGGGAGTGGCGCGAGGAGGCGAAACGCCGGGGTGAAACTCCGCTGCCGCGAGAAATTACGGCACAGCGGACAGAGCTCCGGCGGGATCTCATGGCGACATGGAGAGTGCGATTGTGGCAACCCAGCGCTGGGCACGCCACAATTGTGGCGATAAGTCCCCTCTTTGAGGAGTGGCTAGAGAGGCGCCACGGCGTCCTCACCTTCCGCCTGACGCAGGTCCTCACCGGACAAGGTTGTTTCGGGAGGTTCCTGTTCAGGATAAAGCGGGAGGAAACGCCTGGGTGTCACCACTGTGTGGATCGCCCGGAGGACACGGTGGAGCATACGGTGGAGGTCTGCACGGCTCGGGCGGAGCACCGCCGTGTCCTCACGGAGGCGATCTCTCGCGTCCGGCCCTGGTTCAGGCCATGGTTTGGAGCGAGAGTGCATGGGAGGCCGTCACCTCCTGCGAAGCAGTAATGCTAGCGAAGGAGGAGGCGGAACGCGTGAGGGTGAGACAAGGTTCGCGCCCTCGCGCCCTTAGTCGCCGCAGGAGACGCCCCGGGCGTCGGGAGTCGCAAGCCGATTTCCGGCCACCGTAGGCGCGGGCGTGCGGACGATAAGTAGCTCGCCGTCCGATAAGGACCAGGCCCGGGTCGACGGCGCGTTGTGTTCCACGCGCGCCTCAAAGAGATGGCAGCACAAACTGACGGGGTCCGTCAGGACCAATGCCTGCCAGGGTTGCGAGTTTGTCCGAAAGGGATATCGTGGCCCTGGCACATAGGCAACGGAAGGAACACGGGTGGGTTTTAGTCAGTAAAAGTCTGACACGCCCTCCCACTCCGCCTATAGCGGGAGAAGTTATTTGATAATTTCCCACCCAAAAAAAAAAAAGCCGTTCATTTGTAAGTAATGGTCATTTGAGTCACTACGAACTGTTAATGGTACAATATGCCCAACATATCGTAGGTAGGGTAGGTAGTCAGGGTACCTACCCTACCTAGGGTAAGTAGGTAGGAAGGGTAGGTAAGTAGGTAGGTAGGTAGGGTAAGTAGGTAGGGTAGGTAGGTAGGTAGATAGGGTAGGGTATAGATACTTAGCGCTACCCGTGCGAAGCCAAGCCGGGTAAAGCTAGTAATATATAAATATCATATCATTTAAATTAATACTTTCAAAGATATCACAGTAACGTTGACGGTGGCGAGCGGCTGGCGCAAGCCGATCGCTTAGTTCACTTAAAATTCCCGGTAGTAAGTTCCCGTGGGATATTTTCCGACGTCCACGCGGGCGAAACCGCGACCAAAAGCTAGTTAAGAATATAGTAGGTACTGAAATCTTACAGTGTTTACTCCAATTAGAAGCATGTCCATAATAACTGTGACAATGTCTTCAGCATTTAGTTTGTCTTCTCCCTTAAGCATGGCGTTGATCAAAGAGTGGTTGTTATCTGTAGGCAGTATAATGATAGCGATGTGAGGAGTTAATAATACACATAAACAAACATACATACACGCATAATATACATACATAAATAAACTGACGCTTTTGTCCCATGTCGGTAGGCTGAGGTACAGAGAACCACATTTCGCCAGTTATGTTTATGTTCCATGTACCTAATAAGGGGGCTAGCCAATTGCAATCAACATTAGGCAGCTATAAATATTAATAATTCATAATTATACCAAATCAAATAAGACTTACTAAATTCAGTTGGTAGATCATTGGATCCTGAAGAAATGGCTTGCTCTGCCTCTATAACATGTTTTCCGATCAAACTGTAAAACAAATAAGTATTGAAGGTAATGGAAAGGAGTTTTTGAAAAACAGTGGCCCTGTTCTGTCTACTGCATAATGAAAACTGCTAATGTCTATCTTTGGTCCATCACCAGCTGTTGACTGCTGATAGGTCAGTAACTACAGCAAATATTATGCGAAAGTTCAAAATTAAATGGTGATCTGCATGCATACGAGTCATCCAAAGTGCAAACTTTTTTCTGATGTGTACATTTGCAGTCTCAAGAATAGCTTTTAACAATCTTCGTAACTTTATGTGGGCGTCCAAGCACAAATGGTCCAGTTCTCGGCAGTCCAGTTTTCGAGATAAATGCAGTTTTGTAAAGATGGGTGACAAAATTGCATTTCGCAATTTTAATTGATTATTAATTCATTCTCAATTCTATACAAGTTCATATTGTTTTTCTCAAATCAAGCTTTTTCAGAGATTCAACTTCAAATGTCTGATAAATAAAAATGTGCCAGTTTTTGAATATTTTTTTTATTCTTATTATGAATTGACTATTCTAGATAAGTACCGAATCTAGTCTTAACTTAATACCCACTACTGGACCCTTTGTGCTTGGACGCCCACATAATTATGGTAGGTATACTTAGGTAGTTAAGTAAGCATTTGATTTGTACACACTTATCTAAGCTGTCGCAGTATTTGACCAGAGAATTCCAAGCTGGCGTCGAGAACAGTTTCCAGAAGTGGAGTCCGGATTCGCACTTGATAATAGCATCAGTGGCCTTTTCCAAGCTGTGGTATAACCAGGACATGTCGCATTGACTATAGACGAGCTCCGTGTGCAGCATGGTGAATCTTTTCGAGAATAGTACCAATCCTGCAATGTGTAAGTAGAACCTGACCATAACTGGGTTCTTTCGCCCAAAATAACAACGTAGTCAAAACCACTGCGGCTACCGAATATTAAAAAAAGGAACTGGTTTCAAATCGAGGACCACCTACCCATACAGTCAAAGGCCCATTTGTGAAGCTCCTTGTAGAGGTCCCTTGGTACCTCATCTTGATGGTTTCGCAAGTTATATATCTTCTGCGTAAAGTTCTCACAGATGTCGTTGATTCCAACCATTTGTTTTGTTACCGAGTGATTTAGTGGAGCTAATACGACTGATCGTTGACGGCTCCATTGTTCGCCATGACTGTAATTTTAAATGGTTTAGGCAAAAACTCGCAGCCGCGTAGGTATTTAAAATTGTAAAATATGAATTTATGAATTATAGCAAACAAACCGAGACAATAGAAATATTTTTACTGTAGTTCGTCTGTAACGTCCCCTAAGTACCTAATTTAAAAGTCAAATAAACTCACACTGAATACAATCCACCATAATTTATGTTTCTGTGTTGCGACCTATATTTCTCCAATGAGTCCAAGGTTGACCTCATGGGGTAATCACCCTCCATGGTGTAGACTTTTTGGATATGTTCCGGGTGGTTTATCAAGACTATGTCTCCACCCACAGGGCTAACAAATCGAACTACAGGCCCATACTCGTCAAAGAGGACTGAAAGATTCTTCAGTGGCTTTTTAGTGTTCAAATAAGTACCTGTAAGAACCTCGTATTTTTATTCTGATATGAAAAATAAGATATTTCTTTAAATTAAAGAAGAGCCAAAAAATATTAAATAGTCATTCAAAAGTACGTACCTACATTAAGCGCCAACGTAAGCATACCCACTGTAAGTTGAGTACCTATTTCTGAAATGTACTGACGAAAATTTGAAATATATTTGGAAGCTTTTGGTCCAGGTACGTCGTCGAATGACAACACGATGTTTTCTTTATTTTGCACAATTGGCATCACCCGCGTTGTTGGAAACATTTCAGTCATTACAGGATCTTTATCAGAAACACCAACAGAATCTAGGTTTGGCCTAGGGATGTTAATTTCTAGAGATACTTTCGGACGCTGCAATGCAGCTTTTTCGTAACATCTTCTCTGGATGTTACCCAATCCTACTCTCACGTATGGTTGAATATTTCGGAATTGATTAAGGTACATTTTTCGATATGCCTATTAATCTTTCTTGAAAATATTTACCTCTACGAGTGTTGGTTTTTTGACAAGTAAAAACAATGGAAAGTTGAATTTATTTGAATTTGGCGCCCGATGTATTGATTGTGTCTATGATTTGAAACTATGGGCCGAATACTGCCGAATTAAAAAACGGTTGGTCAAAGGAATTCAATCCGGATTATCCATAATCCGAATATCCACACATTTTTAATACACCTCCAAATCCGGATTCATAAAATCGAAAAGAGCGAGTTTACTCGCGCTAGTCAATAGATCACGCTGTCCGCACGTCGCGCGGCTGCCGAGTTTCTCGGCTCTGGGGGGAGTTGGGGCGGGCCCTTCCCTCATCCAACCTAGCATGCTACTTTGACAAGTGTCGATCCATCTGCTACGCTCCCATGGCCAGTTCTGGGTTTCCGCTCCAACATCCCATCTACCACCCAAGTGAAGCAACACAAGTGAAGAAATGAGCAAGCCCATTTCCACTCACGTTTGTCGAGTTTTCTGGCTGCTCGTAGCTTAAGATGCAGTGGGAATTAGCAATTGGTATTCTGATCTGCAGTCCAATCCGGGTAATGTGTAGGCATTTCAGATTGAGGATTGCCAGCGTGTTCTAGTTAGTATGTAGTCGACCTGGTTACGATACTGTCCTTGTTCATCAAGTGACGTCCAAGTATACTGCCTACGCCGGTGATGTTGAAATAAGCTGTTAGCAATAACCAGGTTGTTATCCGCTACAAACTGTCATTATACAGTCCCGGTATGTACATACGGCTACACATGAAGCTATACGTTTCCAGTATATGCTGATCTCGCATTGGATAGGATTTCCGTACAGTGCGAGATCAGCGTAAACTGGAAATGTATAGCTTGATGTGTAGCCGTGTGTACAAACGTACCAAAGCAGTGGGTTAGGTTAGGTGATGCACCCACGATCATAAGAATCACCCACGATCATAAGAATTTCCCTAGCGGGGATCATAGAGATAGTAATTTCAAGTTCATGGTAGAATCCTTCAATTGTGTCCTCACTAGCTGTACTTGTGGGGGCATAGATCTGTACGATGTTGGAATTTACTGGCGAAGCCTTCCATTTGATGCTCAGAAGTGGATCGTTAACAGGCTCATATCCCAGTAAGCAATACTTCAGGTGTTTTGGGGTGACAAAAGCAACTCCATTTTGGCTTGTGTTATCATGCCCGAAAAAAAGATGAGAGATGTCCATTGCCTTTCCAGTGGGTCTCGCTATTGCCGCAAATATTCAGTTTACATCTGGTTATTTCCTTCTCCAAGATATCCAGTTTTCCTGGTATAAGTAAACCACATATATTCCACGTTCCTATTCCTATTCCTATTCTACGTTCCACGGATTTGTCATAGTATAAGGGGAATTTCAGTAGCTGAGTTTCCATGCGATGCCTGGTCTCCTACAACTACACGGCCGGTAGCCCACTATTCCCACCGACTGCCCCGGACACATTACGTCGCCGGTCGCTACGCGGGTCGCATGGCAAACGTGACTCTTTAAATGTGCTTGCATGATGACTTTCTTAGGAAAATAGTGCAGTGATTTCCCTTTGCCTTCTGCACCAGGCCTTTTTGGAGTTATTAGACCCAAGGCTGCTGACGCCTCTGCTAACCGGTCGCCCGGCCAGGTGTATGGTTATACCGCCAACCGAGCCGTGCACGGTCACCAGAGCCTCGTCCGTTGGCTAGTAGGGACCACCGCGATGGCCGGGGACCGCCGCCACCGCGCCTTTAGCTATCTGTACGAACCACCGACGCGTGCAAGTGAGGGTTACAATTAGAGCCGCTCAAAATCTTAATGCCGTTCTCCCCCTTACTCACTGGCGGCATAAAGGCTCTTACAGACTCGCGCGAGATTGCGGGCGCGACAGGCACCGACAAAAAAAATATGCTACTAGTGTCGCGTCGCGCCCGCGATATCGCACTAGTCTGTACGAGCCTTAAAGCGGATGTAGTGTTACTGAAAAAACCTAATGAACGGTCATAAAGAGTACTTTCTGAAAATTGGTTATCTCTCATTATTTCACAAATAAACCCCAAATAAGAATAAAATAATTATTTTGTTCACTCAAGAAGTCAAGACTTTTTTCGATAACACCTAAAACACTTCTAAATTGTTATGTAGGCAGGTATTAAATATCTACTATAAATAGTACTATCTACCCTCAATGATCCCTTACCCCAAAATAATAAAAATAAAGTTTCTAGTCCGCGTGCCCACTAAGACAAAAACGATAAAATAGAGGAAAGTAATATATTGGGTAATACTTAGTCTGTGCATTTGTTAGAGGAAGCTTGCGTGGTGCTGTGGTCCCAATAAATATTTGCCTGAGGAGGTTTTTGAGTTAGTTTCAATTACTTTTCCCCTTAGAGCATTTAACCTGTTTAAATACTCAACGTTTTTCCCACTTGATGTATCTCTATAACCTGTTCTCTAAGTAGTCTGTGATCTCAATGTAACTTCCTGTCACTGATAATTCCATATCAGGGTAGTGCACTGACCTCCATCTAATCATACAATGGAGGTCAGTGGGTATTCAAATTTGTGTGGGGTAGGTTATGTTATCACAAAAAAAAAAGTGAAAAAAAAGCAACCTATTTCTAAAAAAAAACACTACAAAGTGAAAATTAACTTCGGAAGTCGAAAATTGAAAATTAACTTCGGAAGTTAAAATACAGGCACTGGATGGTTCCTGGACGAATAATGCAGTGTTGCCGTTTGTAAAAGGTATTTTTATTTTAGTAGATTCAATTTTTTTGTAAGCAATTATGCACTTTTTTAACTGACGACCTGACGTTCATTCATTAAAATAAATCCATACGATAGAAAATACTTATAATGAAAGTTCAGTCATTTTCTATTGGATCGTATTACTAAGATAGATCATGTTGTTGGATTATAGTTTTTCCACTTATGGTATATTTTTTTAAACCCTATGAATAAACTCTAATCTGTCAAAAACTCGATTTGTCGCTTGAGCGAAGGATAACGAAGTGAGCGAGTGAGCGAGCGACCTAAACTGGTAGATGGCGGGAGTGATCTCGTGTGATATAACTGTGTTAGATTAGTTTTTAAATTGTAGTGTTTAATTTTTAGAATAGTTATTAAAATGACTAGGTAAGCGAATTGTCGCCTATTTTAGTCTCCCTTGCGTTCCTAAAAATAACCTGTGTCGTGATTTATGGTACTAAAATGAAGCGCAATGTCCGTCCGTAATATCATGCGATTTTACCTATAAAGAAACCGTTTGCCTTTTCAGAGCTAAAATAGAACTCGGCGACGTGACCCCACATAATATAAAGCAACTGAAGAAGTTAAACACAGTTGTATTTCCAGTGTCTTACAACGATAAATTCTACAAAGATGTTTTAGAAGCAGGTGAACTGGCCAAGTTAGCATATTATAATGATATCGTGGTGGGAGCAGTGTGCTGTAGAATAGACACGTCGGAGAACTCGCGGAGACTTTATATTATGACCTTGGGTTGCTTGTACCCATACAGAAGACTGGGCATTGGTACTCTTATGGTGGAACATGTGCTCAAGTATGTTGAACAGGACGGCAATTTCGACAGCATTTTCTTGTAAGTATACCTTGTATGTACCTTTTGTGATACTGAAAGCTGTATTTTTCGTGCGTTTCATATGATTTTGTTAGGTATATAAATAGATTGAAGGTTAGGAATCTTTACAAGTAGGTACTGCTAACCAAGTCATTGTCACTTTTGTATTAAGTTTATCAGTTTAGAAACATAGCCAGTGTAGTAGGTTTATAGGATTTTACTTATCAGTAAATTGATTCTCATAGTACCTAACAATCTAACTTGAAAGTAATGGACCTATATTGTTTAACAATAAGCCATCCATCTAACCAAATTATGTCAAGGACATGCATGTACAGATTCAATAGATTAAAGAAAATAAACTCCATCAAAGCTTTCTATTTAAATTAAAATGTTTATATCTGATACAAACTGAAAATACTCATAGTCAATCTGCCTAGCCTTTTTCTAACTCTGTCGGGGTCGGCTTCCTGTCTAACCGGATGCAGCTGAATACCATTATTTTATATAGTGACCGCCTATCTGACCCCCACAACCCAGTTACTGGGTAACACAATACCCCTTGGTAAAACTGGTTGTCAGAGTTTCAGGCTGCTAACGACCCGTAACAACTGTCAAAGATCCACAAATGACAGCCGGGACCAAGGTCTTAATGTGCTTTACGAGACACGGAGGAGTCTCGGTATGTAAATATGGTTAACTCATGCATGGACCAACCCCAGCAAGAATAGCTTATATGATGGATCAACTCGTTATGACTTAGCCACAAGCTCAATACTCATAGTAATTTATTAAATTATAGGTTAAGCTTGATTAATTTAGTTAGCTGGATAATATGAAATAAAAGACAATTTTACCAAAGTGTTATATTATCATGGATCATTAGGGTGCTGGAGTTGTACAAAATAGACGCAACACTGCGCAACATTGATGTTGTGTATTGGGCAGTGGAGGACGGTCCTTCTCTATTCAGGATGTCGACAGATCCAGGGGATTGATGAACTGATTAGGATTTAGCGGGGAATATTTCAGGGCGAAAGTTGGATTCTGCTTTGGTTTTGCTCAGCCTTCAGGTCTAGGCTATGTTCTATGTTAGAGGGTTTGGTTTCCGTACTAAGTCCTTCATGTGGACCATTGTGCGTGGGCCATGGCGGCAGGTCTAGGCTATTGGTTGAGAAGACCTCTTCTCAACTAATAGCCTAGACTTGAGATATACCTATACATAAGTATGTTTATTTTAGTAGGATTTTTGGAAGTGTACTGGATAATGTACTGACGAAAGTGTTGTTTATTGGTAGTACTGATAAACTTTTTCTTATTCCATATCATCTGGTTGAATCCTGGGCTCCACTCCACTTTACTTTTATACCAGCGCGTGCGAAGCTTCATATTTTTTTGCGTTCATGTTTTTTTCTCTTCATGTAGAACGCTTTAAAAAAAAAACACTCCGTAAATGCCCAGTTTTCGAGAAAAAATATTTAACTTATAGGGAAGATCACGTGGCGGTAACCACGTGACCTTCCCCACCCTTAATTCTCCTACTAATTCCGAAAGAAACTGGCGATTTTTTTCTCGGCACCTGCGGTTATGCGTACTACGGGTTTTCAAAAGAAAAAAAAAATTGCTACTATAAAAAAGTGCAGGAGTTTTGAAAGTACAGTGGTTCCGAATATTGTTTGATAATAATTGATAAGAGAGAAAATAATGCATGCCAATGCCAAATAATAAATGATTGCGTTGAAAATATTACTTCTCTTTGAAAGTAATATTTTCAACACGATCATCCATTATTTGGCATTGGCATGCATCACAATATGCAGAGAAAGAGAATCCTATAAAAAGGGCTCTAGATTACAGTTAGAAGTCCTAACATAAATGCACTTCGTGGTCCTGACTAGATTCAATTGTTCTTTTTTCTTGTAAATTTTAACATTCAAAAGTGCCTCTTAATGGTCTAATTGAAATAAACTATTTGACTCTGGCTTAAGACTGATCATCATTCTCCTGCCCTTATCCCAATTTATTTGGGGTCAGCGGAACATGTCCCTTTCTTCCATACTTCTCTATTAGTCGACATCTCGGTAGTCACCCCTTTTCTAGCCATATCATATTTCACACAGTCCAGCCATCGTTTCTTTGGTCTTCCCCTACTTTTATCGCCATCGACATCCATATTCAAAACTACCTACTAATACCGCAGAACTTGTGTGTATATAAAATAATTAATATTCTTTTCGCTCAATGTTTATTTCATCCAAAAGTACTACAATGACACTGGTTTTTTTTTATTGACAAATGGAAAAGCAAATAACCAAATAATTAAAAAAAAATAATGGTTCTTGTTTTAAAATTATTCCAAAAAATGGTGATACTAAATATACGTCCGGTCAATCCAAGCCACACAACCAGCCAGACTTTCACCTTGCAGACTAATATGTTTACCACATCAAAAAAAAAATCTGCCTAGGCTTTTCCCAATCTGATTCCAGTCTAACCGGATGCAATTGAATACCAGTATTTTTACCTGACAACCGGAGCAACTGCCTATCTGACCTCCACAACCCATTCACTGGGAAACACAATATCCCTTGGTAAGACTGGTTGTCAGACTTTTGGGCTTTTGACTACTGACCCGTAGCAACTGTCAAAGATCTACGAATGACAGCCGAGACCAACGGCATATCGTGCTTTCCGAGGGACGGCGGGGTCTTGCTATGTAATGGATAGTCAACGAACCAGGAACCGACCACGACAAGCGTAGCTTAACCTTCGGTCGACCCGTGCGGCTGTTATTATTTTGCCACAAGCCCCCCTCTACCACAACATTTACTAAAATAGTGCCAATAAACTATTACGCATCTCTGGCAATGTTAAAGTCTACAGCTGGGCTAACACATTTAATATTTAAAATAAAATTGATAGATTTAATATTTATGTGGGGATTCTTATCTCTCTGTCTGGCTCTGTTGCAATCCTGTCCCTATAAACACACCATGCTAAATTGAGTACCAGTTTGCTTGTAATAACAACCGATGGATACGGTTGTTATCCAGCTCCAGTTGTCTCCTAAGACATTTGACTTAAATTGCTACGTAACCACCCGTAAATCAATTAATCAACTCAACCTATCACAGTTTAGCCTGTATGAAACACATACAATAGTGAGGTTACTCAGTCAATTTCTTAAGAATGATAAGTACGATTTAATCAGAATGTAAGGAGTTTGATGAGAGTTCTTAACATTGTGGACTTTGATATAACACTGCAAGGCCCTGATGGTTGGTAAGTAGCGGCCGTTACCCCAATTTATAAAAACGGCAACAAAAAAATCCAGAAAATTATACGCCTATTGCACTGCTTAACATCTTGTCCAAGGTACTGGAAAAAGTTGTTTTTACTAGTCTAGTTAACTTTATAGAAAAACATCGATTGGTCTCAGTCAGACAGTATGGGTTTTGCAGGGGTAAGTCCACCAAGGATGCCGAGCCACTTCTGGTTAATGGATACGGATAACAGAGATAAGTTCATCGCGGTATATCTTGTCCTGGAAAAGACGTTCAACACGGTCTCGTTGGACTTATAATACTTCTGAGAAAACTGGAAACCTAGTGTTTTCGGCGAATCCGAAGGAGTAACTCTCGACTGGTTAAAAAACTACCTCACAAGTCGCGCGAAATTTATGAAAATTTATAATCACTGTAGCCAACAGGTCCCTATAAACTATGGATTCTCTCAGGGCAGCATTCTAGACACATAAACGACATCTCGAACCTAGAATTAAATAATGCCGAAATGCCGGATGACACAGCGATCCTATTTCATGACAAGTGGGATCTTGTGTACAGTCGTGCAGAGGAGGGTATGACTTTCATTACAGAGGCACTCGATAATAACTTACTGTCACTTAACTCTGAAAAAACGAAATACATCGCCTTCTCGAAAACCTCAACCTCTAGTCCTCCAAACGACCTACAATTGACAATACACTCCTGCCCTCCTTTGTCAGGTCCACAACCTGCAAACTGTACATTAACTGCAGATATCTGGGCGTTACTATTGACTCGAAGCATTCCTTCTGGCCTCATATCGCCGCTTTAGCTGGCAGAACAAGGAAATTCATTTTCATAATGAAGAATCTTCGTGACTAAGAAAGGTCATTGCTATCTGTCACGCCATAATACAGTACTGCGTCTCTGTCTGGGGAAGCGTCGGAGAAAGCCACATGATTTACGTTGAGAGAGCTCTGAAGTCACGTTTAGGAAACTATTCCGATTCTCAACTGAGAAGTTCTATAGGGAAATCCAAGTCGTCCGTGTAAGGCAACTTTTCATTGTAACTGCAATCATCCGCACTCGCAAGACCCTCCCCAAAAGAACTGATTGTAGTGAACTTCTGTCAAAGCGTGTATTAAGAATTCCAACTCAGCCTGCGAAGTCCCTTTTGGCCAGACAAAGCCCAGCTTACTATCACCTACACACATTTAACAAGGTCTGCAAATCACTGGACATTAAAACTTGTTACCTATCGCCTAAAGTGTACTAAACAAATGGCTTCTGGGACTAACATACACCGAAACAGAAGCATTTCTCTAACCTTTCGACAAGCCTAAGTGTCAGCAAACAACATCCCTCTCTCACACTTTCACCCTCACAGACACTCACACAACATAATACACGCTTTACTAAACTATCTTTGCAAACTGACATAATATGTTTCTTTCTGATCAATCGCACTCCAACCCCCAAGATACCCTGCTTAGTTTGGGGGTGAATGGTCCAACCAAAACATTGTGATGTACAAACTTAATTGTGTTTATGTAAGATCATTGTCTGTCATCACCTTTTCCTTTTGCCAATAAAACTTTTTTTATATGTATTGTATAATAAAAATGAACTTTTCTCTTTTCAGGCATGTTCAAGTGAACAATGAGGGTGCAATAGATTTTTATAAGAAGTTCGGTTTTGAGATTGTGGAGACTAAAGAGCACTACTACAAGAGGATAGAACCAGCGGATGCACACGTGTTACAGAAAACGATCAGACAACCACAACCTTCCGTACCTTTACTCAATGGCACCGTACCACATGCAAAAACCAATGGACATGATTGAATACACAACCTTACCCAAAACTTGTACTTGTAAAAGCCTCAACTCGGTTGTTAATGTGAAACAAGTGATAACATAATGTGTAAGAATCATAATAAAAACATTGTGTGCATACAGGATTGATTTACATTAAGATATATTTGTAACGGATGGGTTAATCAATAAGTTGTGGTTGTGGACGCATGAGGCCATAAATATAGTACTAGAAATGACTGATATTCCACTCAGTATCATTATAATGTTGTACAGAATATGTTCATAATAACACATGCATATTTAATAAATGTATTGACTACATTACAATATTCATTACAGTCTAGTACTTTTTACAAGTGACTCTATGACTTATAAAATAGCATTCAACTTGTAAATTAACTCTTTTCATGATTTGTATAAGTATATGTAAATTAATGGATAATGCTTAGCTCTAGACATTCTTTTAACTATATCAACATAAAAATTTCTGTCAGTTTTTTACTATACTTGTATATTGTGGTATTTAATAATGTAGTCATGAAGTCCGTTTATGAAGGTTCTCGAATTCTGAACGGAAATGTTAATAATCACCTCGCAATTAATTGGTATTTCATATCAATGCATTTGTTTTTCAAGCAATGAGGAAAGTGAGGGTTTTGATAAACTACTATTGAACTTAACATTTTTTATCGACGCTTATTCTTTGCACGACGAAAATAAATTTTATTAATTTAATGTTGAGTTGTACTGAAATTTTTGTTTTTGTTAAGATTTTTACATGGTCTAATAATAGCTAAATAAAGTTTTTATTTCTAAACGGCATCTGTAAGTAGTCATTTTATCCTATTATTGTTACCAAAAAGTCAATTGTCGACCCATGTCAAGTCTTCTCTGTAAACAATAACGTTTGTTAAACATCATGTTCACTGCAACCTTAGCATTATTAGTATAATAAACATGATTAACATTTTATGATGTTTCATTTCAATAGAACTTGCTTTTGACTTTATAACCACTAAATTAAATGTTCAATCATAGGGAGCATACCACATCAAGCTCCTACATGCTAGCACCTACACTAGCTATGCGATTAACGCATGCCATTGTCAGGAAAGTGAAGGAAAAAGGTAAACAGGTCTCGTGAATTATTGAATATTTGAAAGCCATGTTTTAAGACCATTATGTTTGTCAGGGAACACACCAATGCCGGGTGAAGGATCACCGCTCTCACGTTATGCATTCACAAACCTTAGAAATAACTGGGCCGTCGAATGATAAGCAGTCATAAGATTTTACTAGTCTCAAGATAAAATAGAATTACAATAATTCTTTTGTTGCAGCGTGGCCTAAAAATGTTATACAGTCGGCTATTGACTAATAGTTGGCATTGTAAGTCGATTTATAAATTCAATGATAAACAGTGCATTGTAAGTCAAATCTAATCTTAGGGACTTATTTCTCCTTGCAAAATCATGCGTAATGATGGAATTTGGGATAGTTATTATTAATAACTAACTACATTGTTTGCATTCATTTATTGAAATAACAGACATTGTACAATATTGTCATTATTGACTAGTTGGTATATATTATTCACTATGGACAATAGACCATAACTATTTCGTTTGTGATTATAATTTAACATCTATATCCATTTCCATAAGGCCTAATTTCAAGTGTCCATCTATTAAAATCACCAATAAATTTATATAGAGATATTAGTAACAATAAAACGTTGCAAGTTTTTAATAAGTTATGTCTCTATGGATACTTTTATTTCTATAAAAAATATTGTTAAATACATTTATATATTACATTTTCATAAATACACAAACAGACAACATTATATTACATGATGTACTTATTATTCGTGTTTTAGAATACTGTTAGTTATGCTTTCGAAAAGCCTCAATTCGCTATCACAGACACAGTTTAACTTTGCATTATTATTGCATCTAACTTTGTAGCTCGGTTCTTGATACATTGACAACTAAGTCGAAGCCAAGGAGCGGATTTTGATTACGAACATCGATACGATAGAAGGCATTTTTGAAACGAAAGTTGTACCCAAGGGACAGATGCACGAATTGCAAAGAAAACAGACATAGACAATAATATGGATATTTTCTAACTTTAAAGTTTAACACGTGAACATTCAAAGCAACGAGTCGGTACACTTCCACTGATTAATTAAATTCCAAAAGATATTTAAAGAAAACATTTAGTATCTTATACCATAACAAAACATTAGGCATATTCTAAAGCTATGCGTTCTCTAAGACTACTTGCTATAGAAACTCGAGATTTAAGATAGTTGCAGTATCTACTATATACAAGAAAATTATATAATTGAACACAGCTGTGGAAAATAATGCTTTACAGTTCAATATTTAAAAGAGCTCACGGTGAATTCCATTTGCCGAATTCCTTGGCCTCATTTTGATACATTAAAAATACAGACCAAAACGAGGTTTTCACAGACCTAATGAATCTGATGGAGACTACTTGATGTCTGCAACCAAGTATATTCTCTTGAAATTTAAATATTACATATAAAATACGTATTCATTTCACAAAATAAATTTATCAAAAATATACAACGAAGAATTGAGCATTCAATGTTTCAACAATTTTTATATGGTGATAAGGTTTATGATATTCAAGTATGGTCCTTAATGTATATTACAAAGTAATAAGAACAAATAGCTTTTAGAAGAAGGAAAAATTGGTAAACAATCCATAAACGAAACTAAAATTAAGAAGCCTTGAAGATAAGGATATATTTTTCGAACGCAAAATAACTTTGGTGTCACTAGAACATATTATTATCTAAGGTGAATTCTGCAGGTAAATTATTTTTGACCTGGAATTAAACGCAGAATCAGAAAATCCCATTCGCAATTCAATAATAATATTGTTATTTAACTATTGTATTTATAGCATAATGCTGAGTGATAGCCGTTTTGCGTGGATGTGACGCATGTTTCCCCCAATCTTTTCTTATTTTTGTGTTTATGTTCTTTTTTGCGTCATGTTTACCGCAAATAAACGTATTTTCTTTCTTTCTATTGCATTTCCCGATGCATCATACTTTACAAAGCTAGAACGATTTTATCAAATTATCATTTACGCCATGCTAAGTATTAATACCATTTTAAGGTTTAACATTGACAAATAAAAAAAACCGGCCAAGTGCGAGTCGGACTCGCGCACGAAGGGTTCCGTACCATTATCTATAAAAACGGCAAAAAAAAATCACGTTTGTTGTATGGGAGCCCCCCTTAAATATTTGTTTTATTTTAATTTAATTATTGATTTTTAAAGTGATTATATAACTAAATATTCTGTGAATATTTCAAGTGTCTACTTGTTACCGTTATCAATATCGAGCAAAAACGAGCAAAAAAATCACGTTTGTTGTATGGGAGCCCCCTTAAATATTTATGTTATTCTGGTTTTTAGTATTTGTTGCTATAGCGGCAACAGAAATACATCATCTGTGAAAATTTCAACTGTCTAGCTATCAGGGATCATGAGATACAGCCTGGTGACAGACGGACAGACAGACAGACTGCGGAGCCTTAGTAATAGGGTTCCCGTTTTACCCTTTGGGTACGGAACCCTAAAAATGAGGTTGTTAATAAATAAAAAATCAACATCTTATCAGATAGTTGCGGATGATAATAACAGTGTTTATTATGCAACGCCAGTAAAAAGATGTGTGTATGACAGCCCGAAGGGGGGCTAAACGCAATGCATGTGAACTGCTGTCTGGCGTGCGACTTTCGCACACGAGTTGCTCTATATCGTCACTCGTAATAATCCGCAGTGAAACAATACAATTCTTAAATAAAAAGATTTTTACCTCAACAACAATTAAAGTGAAACACGTTATTAAAATATGAATAAAACACAATCACTGACACCCATATACAATAAATAGATAAAAGCTTTTTTACAACACAATGATTGACCAATTAAATAAAGTTCACAACACTAGCGAGGCAAAATGGGAAATGTAGAGATATAATATAAATGGTAAATTAATATTAGGTATATACATTAATTTTAACTAAATGCATTTCCCGTAATGTTTGGTGTTCTTAATCACATATGGCAACATTGTGACAGATAACGTCAACTACAACAATGTTGCCACAATATTAATACAGAATTGTGATGAAAATCAAATAAATTAAACAACCATAAATATAATACATACAATTCGCAATTCAGATTCCCTTTATAAGGTTACATAATCGTATTAAATTGTGGGTTAATATTTTTAGCCCAATCTAATTGTTATTTACGTAGTTAATAATAAGTATCTACAGTAGTTTGTTAACTAAAATACTGAACTATCGATTGCACATACAATACTGTACCGTTAGTACAAACATCAACACAGCTCGGTAAAATATTATTACAGTTAGCAGGACGAAGTGTTAGTTTTAACGCGTGTTTTAAACATTGTCATAATCTTACAACATTAATAATTTAATTTAAATTGACAGTGCCATTCTGGAATTTGGCATTGTTAATACATTAAGAATTAAAAATGTTATTACAGTAAATAAGACCGCGAATAAGCAGTCTTATTTCTTTACATTAAAATTTCAAATTGGTACGTTTTTTCTCACATTATATAGCGAATATTCGCTTACTAAAACGTCGATATCGGACAAATAGTTTATCTTCTATTCCCAAGTGCAAGTTTCTACTGCAAACTTCAACGAAATTAAGAAATTCGTTACAAATTGGTCAGTGCGAAACTTACGCGAATAGTAATATTTAAATCTGAAACGGAATAGTTCCACGATTTATGATAAGCATTTACAAATAGATCTACCATACGTGTGATAGGTAATCTCGATTTAATTTAAACGAGCTTATAATCGACCATCAGGTGACACTTTACGCCTATTTATTGAGCTTGACGAATAAATAGTTAAGTAGACGATTCCGCTTACAGAGCAAATTGCCAGTTAAATATTAATCGACTAAATATTTAGGCTTTTGACTTTTGGTATCGCAATTTTCACTTCACTTTGACTCGACTAGAGTTTAGTTAAGAATCGATATGATAATCGTTTGAGAGTCCGTTCTTGTCGCGTATAGTGGGCCTACTAACTTTTCTCGCTGTGCTTCCGTCTGTGAGCTCAGGCACGTACTAGGGCCTACTCTACGAACGACAGCAGAGGCCGCACATTCATAACTGCTCGTTCTCCCTCCCACCTCCACTATTCTCAAGGTCAAACAGCTGTTTGATGCGTTCGATGCACAGCTTCGAACCTTCGTTCGCTTCTTTAGCCATCTGGGGAAAAGGGATAAAAAAAATAAAGTAATTGCTACTTGCACTTTCGAGTTTTTAAGGCAAACGCACACGTTTCGGAAAGCCTGGTCAGAATAATTGTGTTCATAGCTAAATTTTCACGTTGTTTAATAGCTGATGAAATTCCATGTGCATTCAGAATTCGGGAGTGGGTAATAGTAAAAGACACTTACAAGTGAAAAGTTAAGGAATCCGTGCGGCAAACCCTCCAATACTTCAATGCCGACGACGTTGCCGAGTTTCTTCAACTTTTTAGCGAACATCACACAGTCATCCAAACACGGGTCCAAGTGCACGGTCTGTAATAATAAAAGCAGTTTTATTATAAGATAGAAAATATTTGGAAGAAAAAAGTAGACACAAAGAGACATCTACTAAATAAAAATCTTAAATTCATTCATTCATTCACTGACTGACTGACAACGCAAGGCCTAAAACTGTTGGGTTTAATTTTATTTTTGTGTTATTGTTTGATCGCTTATCATGTTGTTTTCGATTGTGTCTCGAGTCTGGACGTTAAAAGAGACTGTGTCCTCTGAGTTTGTTTCGGCCTTTCTTCTCAGAGTAGTCAGATAGGAAACACCGACCTCATCAGTTAAACCTGTCTACCACGTTTTACTTATAATATCATTGGGTATAGTCCTTACTGATCTTGCGAGGAGAAGTAGAATCACAAATGATCATTATGTACTTACCAGTATTCTGACAGGCGGGAACTTGGTGAGCAGGTCGTCACCTGCCCAGTACGGCGACAGCAGCGGGTCGCGCGGCACCGAGAAAATGAACTCGTCGGACGGACTGCGCGCTATCAACGCGTCCAGATTTGTTCGGGCTGCTAGGCTGTGGATTTATATTAAGGCGCTGACAAGAGGCAAATGATAAAAAGTAGGCTTGTCTTAAACACAAAAATTGCCAAATCTATATAGTTTGTGGTAGCGGAAAAATTATATGTTATTCTTGAACATATTTTTCAGAACTTGGTTGTTACCAAAAACACGTTTGGAAAAAAAAATCTCGATAAAAATGAATGGTAAACTAACCCTTTACTTTGAGTTTCAATCCAAAATATCTGTATTAAATATCAACGTACGGTTGGTATTTAATTAATAACAAGAACGTCTTATTTGTATAACGAACTTGATTGTTTTTTATTTTCGATTATTCAACTCATTTTTAAGGAAATAAATCATCATCATCATTTCAGCCGAAAGACGTCCACTGCTGGACATAGCCCTCCCCCAACATTGGGGGGTTTGTTTGCCATAATCGCCAAGCTTGGCAGGCGGGTTGGCGGTCGCAGTATGGTGTTAAAATGCATAGAGAACGCTGCTGCCCATTTAATATAGCCTTAACGTTTGAACAAGTATAAGTTCTATGTGCCTAGCCTTTTCCCAACTATGTTGGGGTCGGCTTCCAGTCTAACCGGATGCAGCTAGTATAAATGATAATTAAGTGATGATGTCGTTCTTGAATACCTAATACATAATTTAATAAGAGGTATTTTAATATGTCGATTATAGGGAACCAAGTTGAGTTTTGATAAAGTTACTTACTCGTCTGGCGTCGGCCTTGAGATCGCATTCGATCCTGTGATGTACGCTAGCCGAGACGACATTGCACCCATGAAGCCTGTGGCTGCTTCGCTAATCCTATGAAAAATATACCAAATATTCATAAACAATTTTAGTATTCAAGTAGTTTTTGACTTATGCGAGAGATATTTCATATTTCAATAGGGATTTGACAAACTAATCAAAACAAGTATTTGACAGCAATGTGCGATGCTGCCAACTTGTAGAATACACAGCCTTAAAATCTATAGCATACGGTAAAATCAGTATAAAACCAGCCAAGTGCATGTCGGACCACGCACAATGAAGGGTTCTCCCATATTTAACAAACATTAAGTAACTTTGTTGTTCAAAAAATGTTCTCCCATACATCGATATATGTCACGGTCAATTCTCCAACTGCAAATGTAAGTTTGTAATAGCAAAACAAAAAAAGATGTACGGAATCAAAAAAAATAAGTTACTTTGCTATAAGGTTTTAGACAATAGAAGAAATTAACACATTAGAACGCGAAAAAAACATCAGCTGTTCCCTACATTTATGTTTTCATATCTCGTCAAAATGTAGGGAACAGCTGATTTTTTTTCGCGATTTAAGGTTTGGTCCCATAGTAAAAGTTGTTCATAATGATGAGTACAATGACCCCTTAAGAGGTTGTGCGTTAATTCTGGGACATGTTGTATACAATACACCTCTGCCGAACCCTTATTTATTTATTGGATCTCCAACAGAGGCTACACAATTACATGCATGTTTACAAAAACCACGAGACCACATTATTCACTTATAAAAAAACACATAATACATACATAATTTAGGTAGATACAGACGTATTCAACAAATACCTCGTCTTTATCCTCTTTTTGTTCTCTTTACTGTCATTGTCGTCGACTAACGGCGGTTCCCCTACTAATGTACTAGAGTTTTCAGATTCGGGCTCCCTATAACAACACACAAGGGAGTTAGCACAACAACAATGTATGAAGGTTATAAGCATGGGTGCAGGAAAAAAGTTTTCAAAAAGGTTTACCTGTCAAAAACGCCATTGTTTGTATGAGAGTTAAATAGGACGATTAGTTATATTAATTTAGTGATAAATTTCACCTTTGTACATAATTTTCTGTTCTTTTCTTCTTGTCTGTTTATATATATGTGTGTGTACAGTCGCCAGCACATCAAATTATACCAAACTGTCAAATTACTCCAAATGATTTTAAACCTTAACATGTCGATGGTTAAGTTCAAAATGGAATGAGAAAATTTCACAGTTTGTAATAACTTGTTGGCGACTGTACCTATATAGTTAAATAAATAAAATGCACTTAGTTAAAAAAAAACGCTGAATGCCATATCAAATGCTACGGTTCAGGCAGAAAGTTTAAAAAAAAAACAGACTATGAAATATAAAGCCCACAAACTCTACAAACACAGGCCGTAAATATGACACATCGAGTATTGAGCGTTGTATCTGTTACCATCCGTCCGGAGTGGTCCGGATTTTTGGTCTCCCGACCGGACTCCAGACTTTTCGACTTAAAAGAATAAAAAAAAAAAGGAAAGTTAAATCACTCCTGAAAAAGAAAGATTAAAAAGTAAAAACTTCCGTTTTTTTTTTGTAAATGTCCGGTTTTTTTAAATTTCGGAATGGTAACCCTGTGTGAATGTCTCTTTCTCAAACCAGTGAATGAGTCATATTTACTACTACTTAACTACTTTTTTTACTAGTACTTTAGTTAGTAGTAACCTGTGAGATTCGTCGTTAGCCTTGGGCGTGGGTTTGATGATGGGTATCCGGCGACCTTCTGAATCCGTGTCGCTATCCAACACGTACCTCTCGAGGAAGTCTGACACGTACTTCTGTGATTTATCCTCCGGTGGCGTAGCACCTGCAGGTCAAATAAAACAGACGTCACGATTACAATTAAACCACCACTAGCGACTTGATGTGGCGACTTGTGAAAATATATATCTTTTTTCAAATAGGCCATAAGAGGCACTTATGAACGTCAAAATTTACAAAAAAATAGAATTGATTCTAGTTGCCCCTTCCAAAAGGTAGTTTCGTATGGAGAAGAATGGGCAAGAAACTCCACCGTTACTCTTTTACAAAATTTTATTTATTTATTTCTTTCACACCAATAAGTACAACATCTTACAGTATATCCAAGACGATGTTATACCAACCTATTACACTATTTATCCATAAAAAATGCATATACATAAACAAAAATCAACGATAAAAATAAAACTAAAATACTTAATAAAGCTTACATTCTATTATTCAAAATTGTATGCCTCCTTCAATGCACCTTTGCACTCCTGATAAAAATTTCGGCAGGCTATCGAACACATCGTTTTACAATATTTTGTTTGAGTACATTAATTATATGATTATATGTGAAGACGATGCACCTAGAATAAATTACTGTACCATAATAGGTAAAAAGAATTAAAAAATAAGAAATGAAAAATAACTTAATTATTAGATAGATACATGGTGCTCACATATTTACAAACATCGTAAAAGTATGTTTTTCTAAAAAAATAATAACAATAAGTCAGTGTGTGAGTATAGGTTTTTATGATATTGTAACATCATTATCATAAAAATAACAGATTTTACCATAAAAATAGCAACCAGTTTGATTTTGTCTAGACTCTAGATTGTCCTATGGAGCTGGACCAGCTTGTTTCCAAGCATTCCTGTCCTGGATATAATCCTCTAACTTGTAATATGCTTGTTTACAAAGTGTATTTTTAATATGTGTTTTAAATTTTCTCTCATTTAATTGAGATTTCTGTGCTATATTCCGGGTCTTTGGTAGAAGGATCGACACAATTTTCTTAGGCATAGGCGGAGAAGCCCGAAAGTCTGACAACCAGTCTGTCTTACCAAGAAGTATCGTGTTACCCAGTAAGTGGGTTGTGGAGGCCAGATTGGCAGTCACTCCCTGTAAAATACTGGTATTCAGCTGCATCCGGTTAGACTGGAAGCCGACCCCAACATAGTTGGGAAAAGGCTAGGCAGATGGAAATAAAGAATTTGTCCCATTTTTTATAGATGGGGTATTTTGCTGACAATACTTTTTCTTTTTTTTTTTAGGTTGGGTTTGCTCTTGACCTTAGTCTAGGTCAGAGATGACAGAGACAAGGTCGACGATGGAGTGAGCTTACCCAGAAGAAGCCTGTTCAATCTCACTTTGAAGAGATTAGGGTTGTATGCGTTCGGAAACACAGACGCAGGCTCGGGCTTGCTGCGACCAGCCCAGCGGTTGAACGCGTCCCAAAGGGTCATGGCCATCAGGCTGGTACGGGGTTACCGCACGGTCTCCCGTGACGCGGCGAGCCTCCTTGCCGGACTGCCGCCATGGGATCTGGAGGCAAAAGTCCTCGCGCACATCTGGGAGTGGCGAGGAGGCGAAACGCCGGGGTGAAACTCCGCTGCCGCGAGAAATCACGGCACAGCGGACAGAGCTCCGGCGGGATCTCATGGCGACATGGAGAGTGCGATTGTCGTAACCCAGCGCTGGGCACGCCACAATTGTGGCGATAAGTCCCCTCTTTGAGGAGTGGCTAGAGAGGCGCCACGGCGTCCTCACCTTCCGCCTGACGCAGGTCCTCACCGGACACGGTTGTTTCGGGAGGTTCCTGTTCAGGATAAAGCGGGAGGAAACGCCCGGGTGTCACCACTGTGTGGATCGCCCGGAGGGCACGGTGGAGCATACGGTGGAGGTCTGCATGGCTTGGGCGGAGCACCACCGTGTCCTCACGGAGGCGATCTCTCGCGTCCGGCCCCGGTTCAGGCCATGGTTTGGAGCGAGAGTGCATGGGAGGCCGTCACTTCCTTCTGCGAAGCAGTAATGCTAGCGAAGGAGGAGGCGGAACGCGTGAGGGTGAGACAAGGTTCGCGCCCTCGCGCCCTTAGTCGCCGCAGGAGACGCCCCGGGCGTCGGGAGTCGCAAGCCGATGTCCGGCCACCGTAGGCGCGGGCCTGCGGACGGTGAGCGATGGGTAGCTCGCCGTCCGATAAGGACCAGGCCCGGGTCGACGGCGCGTAGTGTTCCACGCGCGCCTCAAAGAGATGTCAGCACCAATTGACGGGGTCCGATAGGACCAATGCCTGCCGGGGTTGCGAGTTTGTCCGAAAGGGATATCGTGGCCCTGGCACACAGGCACCGGAAGGAACACGGGTGGGTTTTAGTCAGTAAAAGTCTGACACGCCCTCCCGCTCCGCCCAGAGAGTAACAACTTATGAACTTAATTGAAATTTTAATTTTGGCATTATAAACGCGAATTTTAAATAAAAAAACTTTTTTTAATTTAAATAATTATAAGATGTTTTATTATTTTTGGTAGTGTTAGTAGGGACAAGTTGCAGTACCTACCTATGTGCCCCTTTCGGGTCGGAAGTTCTTTTTTAACACATTGTATAAGTTAAATACGAGTATTAATGCCTTTCTACCCAAAACCTTCCGGAACAATTATCTAAATATGAGTTTGTTTGAGTATGTTAATTTGTATTAACTTGTTTTATATGTAACTACCTACACTTTTACTTTGTTTGCTGTTGATATCGTACGTTGTTGTTTTAGTTTGACTTATTCTACATCGACATGCTTCGTCATAAGACGAAGATCATTTATATTAAACCAAATCTCATAAAAGTGAACTGTATCATGTTCTTATAAGAAATAAAGATTCTTTAAACCTAAATTATGGCGAAAACTGCATCAAATCCAATGGGTAGTTTAGAAGACCTAAGAAGACGGACACTCAGAAAGAAGGTCACTCAGCGTGCTATGGAGCGGGCTATGCTCGGAGTTTCACTGAAGGATAAGATCAGGAATGAAGTTATCCTGAAGAGAACCGGAGTTACCGACATAGCCTGCAGAGTAAGCAAGCTGAAGAGGCAGTGGGCTGGCCATGTTTGTCGAAGGACCGATGGCCGGTGGAGCAGATGAGTCCTGGAGTGGAGACCGCGTATCGGCAAGCGTAGTATGGGGCGCCCCGAGCTAGATGGACCGACGACCTTAAAAAGGTGGCTGGGACAGACTAGATGCGGAAAGCGGAGGAAAGGGTGTTGTGGCGCAGCCTGGGAGAGGCCTATGTCCAGCAATGGACTGCTATAGGCTGAGTTGATTGAAGAAGACGGACACTAAAAGCGAGTAGCGCTGCTGGGTTCCGTTTTGAAGAATTTGGGTGCTCTATAATCCGCAGGCACGTGAGGTATTTGAGCTTTGTCTATGGAATGGCAGCGCATCTTTGTCTATGATATCTCTGGTATTGCAGATTTCCGCAGGTAGCAGTGAACATGTATTGTCGGAATTTGTACCATCCAATTACATAAGTAATTTACATATAATAAGGGGCCATCTATAAATTGCGTCACACGAATTTCATGACTCTTAAACCACATCCTTGTCACAGCCCATATTTGTACTACCCTTGGTGTGACATCTAATATGTGGCAATTTTAAATAAAATCTCATATTAATATTGATAGTAATATTTTAATGTTTTTCGTCAGAGTTGAAGTTTTGAGTTTTAATACTTTAGATTTAAACATGTGTCGTCACAAAGCTTACGACTCGTCCCCCCTTGTCACACTTTGTTGACACCCTCCCTCCCCCTTAACGTGTGAAGTTATTTAAGCATGGTCCCTCGTCTTGTCGAGATAGTTAATTTTCTTGGCTCAAAACTTCGCTTTTGGGATAATCCCTTATCATAGGCAATATAGTTGTCACTAACCTGTGGCGGTATGTTCGCTTTGCAGCGAGGCAGCACTAATGGTAGTGTCAGAAGACTTCCTACGTTCGCTACCGGACTTGTGAGCCTGAAGCTCTGCCAGGTCAGAAGGTGACACCTCCTCGAATGATGAGGGGCCTTCGCTGATACCTTCTGTGAATAAATAATAATAATTATTATAACACAACGATATCACGCCTGTAATCCCCGAAGGGTTAGGCAGAGGTGTACCTCTTAGTACACCCACATTTCGCCAGTTATGTTTAAGTCCCATGAAATAGGGGGCGAGCCTATTGCCATCAACCGGACAGAAATCCAGACTCCTGGCTGGAAATAATTATAATATTAAATAGAATAATTATTATTATTTGAAAAACCCTACGAACGCACGTTCTGGATCGTGTTAAAAAAAAATCACTGACAGTATTCATGTAAGTTCAGATGCGTAATAAAAAACGTCTATTTATGATTGTTTACTAATTATTTTTTGCGAAATTAAGCATACACATAAGTGGAGAAAGGTCGGTGACAACGTGATAAAATTAACCACTAATATTATTCAAAGGTCAGGTGCGTAGTACTCGCAACCAGAGTGCGTGTATTTTTTTTATATGTATGAACGTAAACGAAGCAAAAAGAGTATGTAAGGAGGTGGCGTTATATAGTTTCTGGCCATGGGAAGAAGGCGTGAGTTTATGTTTTTGTTTTTAATATTAATCAAAATTCTCGTTCTGCAATTATGCAAACTATTGATTACAACTTGTCCTGCTGAGTCTGGCATCATGAATCGTAGAAGAATCATATTTCTATACCTTAATTTCTCTGCTAGATTTTTTAAATTTAAAAATAAGTAATTTCTGTGCTAAAAATCTCATAACGCTCCAACAAATCTTTTATGTACTTAATATAATAAAAGATAACTTTTTTGTTTGAACGCGCTAATCTTTGGAACTCCCAGTCGGATATGAAAAATTATTTTTGTATTTGATAGCCCAATTCATGAGGTAGGTTTTAGGTTATTTAGCATCATGCTACGACCCTAAGGAGCCGACCGAGGAAAGTTTAACCGCGGGGCACAGCTAGTTCTTATTTATATGACTTACCTTGTGAAGGACTGACTCTAAGGAACCCATTGCTATCTAATGGCGTAGTGGCGCTCGATACAATCTGGTTGGTCCCTCCATTCTGTTTGTCATCTTTGCCTTTACCGCCATCTGATTTCGTGTTGGGACTTGCATAAGCTGAAAAACGTACAAGTATGGTAAATGATTATCTGATTTGATAATACCGTGGAAAGATTCAAACAAAACAAACCTATTTTGTTTGTAGGCGAGAATGAAAAGACACAGAAAAGTTACGTCAAACATATGTAAGAAATAAAAAAAATCACGGTGCATCCAAAAAGTTCCATCTTAATTCTTAAGATATTAATTAGAAATATTAAACCTCTTGGTGTTGCTAGGTCATTAAATATACCAATAGACACTTATTCGTAAAAGTTACACCTTTAAGGTGAATCCGCAGCTGTTGCCCGCGAATTCAAATTTTATTTCGTTTTTTTTCAATTTACAGGTCAGTGTCAGGTTGTATCTTGATCAAAATATAATTCGCGACCATAACTAATATTTATTTACAGAATTATAATCATTAGAATCATGAATCTTTTAGTGAGAGACTACTAACTTTTAATTTCGCAGGCTACCACTGCGGATCCAGCAGGCAGTCTAAATCAAATTTCGAACGCAAGCTCCGCCCCTCGCTCCCCGCCACTCTGTTATGTGCTAAACGCTAATACATCAGTAATAAAGTTGAATATCGCGTGCGTTCTTTGATCGTGTTCGAGCACAAAACTAAATAGCGTAAGTCTCAATTCTTATTTCGTTTATAACTAAAGTAATAATTGATCTAGAGAAAAAATATCTTGGGGATGGATAATAAACTATATTTTCTTGCTGTGAATATTTATTTAGACATAAAAGTCAAACAATCTTGTTTGTTTTTTTATAATTATCCTTAAAAAAGACAAATTTTCGAATAAAAAACGTATTAAGAGAAAATATTACAATTACGTAACTGTCTTCAACATGGAAAGAAAAAGATCCAATAAATCATATACTAAAGTTTCATTTTGCTTGTATTTGTGTCTGTTTCAGAATATTCATGCAAATTAACATAAACATAGGGAGCCTCCTCTTAAGAAACAATAGATGAATAGAACTAAGAATAAAAAACCTTTTACAAAAAAAAAAAACCACCGACTTCCAAAAAAAACACTACAAAGTGAAAAATAACTTTACTTTCGGAAGTCGGTGGCTTTTGATCTGTATTTTAGTTTTTTCCCACCGACTTCCGAAATTAAAGTTATTTTTCACTTTGTAGTGTTTTTTGGAAGTCGGTGGTTTTTTTTTTGTAAAAAGTTTTTTATTTTTCACTTTTTAGTGGGTCAGTTTGTAATTTAGCCAATTTACAATAGCCTAATGTCAAATGCTCATCACCTTTTACAAAATATTGCTATTCCCGATGCAGAGGCGTTAATTGTTGAGTTCTCCTGGTAAGAACCAGGAGAACTAATGGTGACTTCACCATATGCATTTTGACGAGCATAAATTGCTTAGCAACCATATTAAAGTGCCTAATCGAATCGCAATGGTGAAATACTTATTATTAAGTAGTTCCGGTGGCCATCTGTGGTCTTCATCATCAGTTTCACTTCACCGAATAGTGCTTTTCGAGTGCAAATGCACGAGCTACTATAAAAAATACTCAAATCGCTATAGGTATGCCTATAAAATTTGAGGATTTCCCTCGATTTCCATGGGATCCCCTCATCAGATTCTGATTTGGTGGCAATGGGACCACCTCGGGAGTATACTCTTCCAAACAAAAAAAAAAAAACTATAAATCCGTCCACAATTGACGGAGTAATCGGTGAACATAGGTACATAAAAAAAAAAAAAAAACCCGAACATATAACCTCCTCCTTTTTGGAAGTCGGTTAATTAAAAACCTATACTACATTTCAAATAAGATTAGACATTTAAATAAACGTTTTTTACATTTTACCGATTTTGACTTCTTCTGCGTTGGTGGCATGACAAATGGCAGCTGTAATAAACAGTTGGTATTGTAATCACGTTTTTGCTTTTAATGCCATCTTTATGCCTACGGAATAAAAGTCAAAATCGGATGAACGGACAGTAAAAAAGGTTATTCTTATTTCAAATGGAGTATAGTTAATAAAGTTTTTACTGCCTCGTTGGTCTAGCGTTCACAGGCTCTACTGTTGAGTATGGACCCAGGACGGTTCGATTCTCAGGTCGGGCCAGTGTTATTGGGTTATTCCATTACTAATTTCTCAGTAACGCTAATAAAGATTACGATATAGAGTAAGATTATGCTGAACGTACCTTTAAGACACCTCATCATAAAACCAAAAGGTAGTACGGGATCCATCAAACAAAGCAACCTGGCTGGACTGGGCACAAAGCTAATCATCAGCGGTGCGTATGCCAAGAACATGCCTTCTGGTCTTCGTAACCCTGATGTCAATATCTTGAGTGTGCAGGCGGCTACTAGGTTAGCGCCCGCCGAATCTCCCGCGAATACTATTCTTTTACCTGGAGAGAAAAAACATGAAGAAAGCATTATTTTTGGTAAACAATGGTACTTGTGTTGGTTTTTTTTATGAAAGTAAAGATTATAAAAAGAGTTTTAAATATTAACAAGTAATCGTGGGAACTGCGGGGTATAGTTGCGTGACAGACATGCAATGCCAATGCAATTAATTTTGACAATTCAACAATATTCATTGCGTTATTTACGTTGTCGAGCAGTCGGATTTTCAATCATATAAAGGAAATAAAAGATTAAGAATTTCCTTCAAAATCTTTCAGATTGTGATTGAAATGTGTTAAGTAAATGGGGTGCTATACAAAAAATATTTAAAGAGTAACTTCAACAAAAATATTTGAAAAGTAACTTAAAAAAAAAAAAAATTGAAGAGTAACTTAAAAAAAATATATTTGAAGATTAACTTTAAAAAAAAATATCACGATCTTATGTCTTCAATATTACTTCATAGCTATTTATTTTCAAGTGACCTCACTAAGAAGGTGTGCATGTGGTCAATTGTGTACAAATAACTATTGAAGTACTTAATAATTAAATCACAATTATATTGTAATTATAGTTAATCAATTATTGACATTGTTTATCTTTATTATGATGTACTTGCCATCTCTAGTGTATTTTTGTACTTTGGCCTGCCTTCTGGTTACATTTATGGCTGATGCTAGTTATATTTTTTATGTCACCGTGTTTTGTACCCATACTCGTATATGCATAATAAATATCTCCACAAAATTGGGATAAAAAAAAAATCAAAACCACTCACCAGTAGTACCAATCTCCTTAAAATGCGTCAGCATCCAACAATACGCGTAGTACACTTCTTCCAACGCCCTCGGGAAGGGAGCCTGTGGCGCTAAGCTGTAGTCTATGGATAGTATAGGCACGTTCAGCTTAGCGGCCCACTCTCGAAGGTACGTCTCATGAGATTTTGAGCTTTGAGCCACGAAACCTCCTCCGTGGCAGTGGAATAGAACGCCGTCGGCCGGTGGAAGGGATGAGGAACCTTCACCTGTCTGAATATGTGGAAATAGATGTAGGTTTTGAATGTTTAACAGGTATTTTATCTACCAGGTCAATTTGGTCCTATTTGGTACAAAAAGACCAAATGTGATTTCACTTTGAGTGATAGAAACTTTTCTTGAAAAATAATGGAGCTTTGCAATCACCCAAACTGAAGCACACTTAGACAATGGGGGAGTAGGATTTACCTACATAGTTAAAACTAAGGCTTACTGCTAAGTACGTCAAAACAGGCTATTATTTTAATAAAGTTGACACTCTCGTTCATCACGCTATGAAAACACTAATTTGAAATAATTTAGTTAATAAAATAATATCGTCTATTCAAACTTTTAATTCCTACAATGGAAACTACATGGAAAATGATAGTTCATCTAAATTCTAACTAAAACCTTATAGATACTTAGCAGTTTTTATTTACCTTCATCTCTGGGGGAAGCTGCAGTGGTTGTGAAAAACTTTTAGATTATAATTAAAGGCAGCCTAGAGATAAGTCGAGATGTGTTGTTATTCTCTTGATCATAACGTTAAACATTATTCTAAGTTTTAAAATAATTATCAAACAAAAAATTACCTAAGTTAGATTAAAATGACTTATTAGTCTTAGAGGCTAGATTGTAATTAATTATTAAGAACCTGGTTCTTTTTAATAATAGTTTTTTTTTTCAATAATTGCCTACGTTAAATTACTGGCAAGTACCTATTTCGTCTGATAATAAATAATTCTTCTGGTGACTTTAATCGTCAAAAATGATAATTTTCAGCCGAATTTGATCAAATTATTATCGATTTATTCACAGTTACCAGTACAGGCCGACTTTAGGAGGGCCGTGTACTGTTTACAAAATTTCATAATTGATCTACTTGTACAGTGACCATGATTAGAATTATAAAAAAAAGTAACTTACCATGCCAGTCCTTTTATTCGCACTTATGAGTCTAACGTTTAACCCTTGTAATCCGATATGTACAGTGGGGGGTAGTACTGTGATCTCCTTGCCCTCAGTTGTGGTCACAACGATTGGTTCCGGAGGGATCGTTATAAGCTTGTTCACAGCTACTGGTGACGACATAAGGCTAGGAACCCTCTTCATTATCTCTGAAAGGATAAATAAATTGTTTATTAAGCGATAAAGTTCGCAATATCCTATATATATCATACGCATACTCCTAGAAATGATGACCCTGTTCAGTATATGCCGCAACAAGTTTGATTGTTCTGATCTTGTGAGAAGTTTCTGCTACCTGGTCCCTCGTACAATACAGAGTAGAGAAGTACGTTCACGGTGTTTGTTTGCCACTAACTTCTGTCATACCAACTCAGGCGCACGCTCACCGCTGCACCGATTGATCGACACTTATAATAAAAAGTTTGGATCCATTGATATTATATTTCTGAACAAGACTAGGTTCAAAAAACCAGTTATTTCCACTTTAAAGGAACAGCCATAAGTTTCGATGTTACTTAATTTTGATTCCTATACCTCATGTATTTATGTAGCTTTAAGTTCGTTTTTTGCATACCGATTTTATCTGATTCCAAACCTTTACATTTGTCCCTAGTATTAAGACTTAGATATTATTAGTTTTTTTTTTCTCACTTTATTTTATGCTCTCAGAGATACATTTTAAAAAACATACCGAGTAATAATTTTAACCTTGTAATGAGTATCTTTATGTTTGCCCTTATTGTTATTATTAACAGTACCTATGCTAATTATTTTATATGGTAATCTGTGGATAACGTCGTGAGTAGTGTATTTGTTAATTCTATTAGTTTAGTACTCCTATCATGTGTAATATTTAATATACTGATGTTTGTTGTCCCTAATAAATAAAAAAAAATAAAAAAATATGTTCATTACAAATAGGTTTTGTGCAATGTTTGGAAGAATTAGTACACTGCCTCCTGAACGCTACATCTGAACTTTTGCAGTAATTTCTGTTTACATAACGGTCGAGTAAGTGTTTCTGTGAGGCCTACGTCCAGCAAACTGAGATAGGTTGAGTTGGTTAATAAATAAATAATAATAAATAATTTTACCGATCCAAAAATTATTAACATTACAACAACCATATTGCATAAAAATATTGTAGACGAATATGAAAATAATACAACATGGGAGCATCTGCAGCTGAACTAGGTGAAAAACCTGTATTTCCATACGGCTCCATTTACAATATTTATTAAATCTAAAGAATAAACAGCATTTTTTTTAAATTAAAATAGCGTAATTGATTACACATTAAATGAGTTGTTGAGTGTGACGGGAATGATAAAGTCGTGTGTGTGTGTGAGTGAGTCTGTATGCGAGTGAGTGTGTGTGTTTGTGAGTGAGTGTGTGTGTGAGTGAGTGAGTGTGTATTGACGGCACGGTTGGCGCAGTGTTTAAGCGATTGACTGCTGCGCTGCGTGTCGCGGGTTCGATTCCCGCACGGAACAAATATTTGTATGACCTACAAGTAGTTGTTCCGGGTCTGGCTGTTTGTGTATGTGAGTTTAAATGTTTGTAAACGCACCCACGATACAGGAGAAATTCCTAGTTTTTTAAAAGAAATTTAAAATAAATTGTGGGTGTGTGTGTGTACTCGTATGTGTCTATTTTGAGAATGTAGTAAAAATAATTTCTTTTACTAAAATCTAGTTACTCCGGTACGATTAAAAGTTTTTCTAACTAAGGCAGTGTCAAAATGTACTAGCACATAGAGTGAAAGAGTACTTTTTACCGACTTCAAAAAAAGGAGGTTATTTTTACATTGGATTTTGTTGAGAGAATAGATATAAACTGTTTCTGCGTTTACTTATTCTCTCTGAATGGAAATGATCATTTGAAATACTGCCTTCTAAACCGTCCCTTATTATTTTTTTTGCTGCAAGTGCTGATGAAGGTCCTATGTATTTACAGCAGTCTTATTAATTGCTTCTAGCGTAAAATTGGCAGTATTATCCAAGTCTTTAGAATAGTGCCTTAACAATTGCGATAGCTCATGTCTATTATGTTCGACTCTTCTAGATATTAAGCTGAGTATCCACTTTATTCCCGCACCATATATGCTCCGAATATCTCATCTGTGTTTGCATAAAAGCAGCCACGACAAAGGAAATGCACGAAGAACAATTGATGCTCAAACTGTGGCTACCCAGCTTTACGGGATCACTTTATACGGACACTTGAGCGTCCAAGCGTGATGTGAATTGATTAACTTTAATATTGTCACCTGTTGTGGGCACAAATATTATTTTGATGTGTCTGTGACCTACATGCAAAAAGTATTTATATTTATTTGAATGAATACGAGAAAGCTTAATGAAGCCATAAGGCGATTGCGATTCGAAAGTAATGATAATTTCTCTAATATCATTAATGATATTATTAGTATGAATTTTTTAGACGGGTCTTTCAGGCGATAACAGGAGCTATGACAGCGACAAATTGAATTTAGTTGTTAAAGGAACGATGAGCATGATTTTGTAGGTAACCAAAACAAGATTTTTAGTTTTTATACATAATTGCTAGTTTAGCCAGGAATGAAATGAGTTTAATTCCTGGCTAAACTAGTAATTATTCTAGCATCTTTGTTGCAAAAATATATAATATTGCCCTGTATTGCATTATCCATACAAATAGTCAGGGCCGTATTTAATCAATTGGAGCCCCTGGGCACTTAAGGATAATGGAGAATGCAGGATGCAAGAGCAACCTCGTAATTTATAGTACCCTGCCTCGGATAGGTTAGGATTTCTGTTGACCGTTCATACAGCAAAAGTAGTTAATTTGTCGACTTATGCAGAAAAGTTTGGGAACCAAGAAAACGTTGGATGTACCTATGAGCGAGCGGAGTTTCGAAAATTTTAGCACCCCTTCGAGATTTACTTAGCTTTTCTTTTGACAGCCTCTAGTTACGACGCTGGCAGGAACTAGGGGGGCCCATGGATCGCGGGCTCTGGGCACTTGCCCCGAGTGGCCAATGGCAAAGTCGGCCCTGCAAATAGTATCTAACTTATGGAATACTAGCTGCGTCTCGCGGTTTCACCCGCACAAGTCTCGATCCCGTGGGAATATTGGGATAAAAGTATCCTATATCATAAACCCAGGTCATGGTCTATGTGCCAAATTTCATCCAAATCCGTTCAGCCGTTTTAGCGTAAAAGCGTAGCAAACAAACTCACTTTCGCATTTAAAATATTATATATTTTATAGGTAATGTTGTTTTGAAACGCCTAGCCATGTATGTTTTCCCTATGCTGCATTGCGCAAGATTAAATTTCGAACACGTACGTAAAACCAAACCAAGGCGATTTTACGCGGAAAATCACGTTTGATACGCTTAATATGTATAAACACCAGTTAATATATTTTGATACGCGTGAAATGACACGGTCGGCATGAATACTTCATTCGTATGATTACCTACCATTTGACAGTATATTGAGACTATTAGTTACTGCTATTCTAGTACCAACCGGCACTGGGCCCGCGTGGTGGATTACGGCCCACTCCCTCTCACCGAGAGGAGGCCTGGGTCCCAGCAGTGGGATCATTATAGGCTGATTATGTATTATTGTAGCCCTACCCTGAAAATGGTTATGGCACTTATTTTTTGGGTGGGATTTTATCTAATAACTCCCGTGTGCCAGGGCCAGGGAATCTGGCAGGCATTGGCCCTAACGGACCCCGTCAGTTTGTGCTAACATCTCTTTGAGTCACGCGTGGACCACAACACGCCGTCGACCCAGGCCTGGTCCTTAACGGACGGCGAGCTACCCATCGCTCACCGTCCGCAAGCCCGCGTCTACGGTGGCCGGGAATCGGACTGCGATTTCCGATGCCCAGTGCGTCTCCTGCGGCGACTAACTTTGCCTCAACTTCACGCGTTCCGCCTGCTCCTTCGCGAGCATAACTGCTTCGCAGAAGGAGGTGACCGCCTCCCAAGCACTCTCGCTCCGTACCATGGCCTGGACCAGGGCCGGACGCGAGAGATCGCCGCCGCCGGTTGCGTCCGCGCGGACACGGCGGTGCCTCGCCCATGCCGGGCAAACCTCCACCGTGGGTCAGGGCGATCCACACAGTGGTAACACCCGGACGTTTCCTCCAGTCTTATCCGGAACAGGAACCTCCCGAAACAACCGTGTCCGGCGAGGACCAGAGCCGGGCGGATCATACGTGCCCTGCGGGGTAATTGCGTGCTATCAGTAGCAATGGGTTTAATTACCACAGTTCAACAACATTCATTGCGTTATTTACATAAATGAGCAACATTTTTCGAACATAGGAAGCCACATACTTCAAAATCATGCAGATTAGATTCAAACTGTGTTTCCCAATTACGGTGCTGGGTCTATCCCTCACCGAAAGCGTTTGTCATAAAAGGCTACAACAATATTAGGTGCCAATGTTCAAATATATTAAAATGCAATGACTGATTATGACTATATTATCTTAAGCTTGGCCAATTTGTTTTGGAGTATATCTACTTTATACAGACATCCGTGTCAGGTCGATATGATTATGTTGTACAAATGTGTCTAATTAGCAGATTTACTACTCAATTAGAGTTTTGTATCCAAGTATTTACATGTAGAAAAAGTGATACACTAGCACTTATAAACTAGCAATTTCAACCAATCAATCTTTAACTGAATATTTAACTACGTGCTTAACATAAATTAATGTCATATTGATAATAGCAATTAAAGAAGTAAGTTCACTGAATGTTACTCAGTAAGATATGATTTTTTATCAATACAGCCGTCTGTCCCACTAAACTTAATTAAACATTCAAACAGTTGCGATTCCTAAACACGTACTTAGATAAATGAATCACGCGATGACATAGAATCTTTGTTCTCAAGAATCATCATCTCATCTGCTTAGTCTTTTCCCAACTATGTTGGGGTCGGCTTCCAGTCTAACCGGATGCAGCTAAATACCAGTATTTTACATGGAGCGACTGCTTATCTGACCCTTTTTTCTCAAGAATAAAGGGTCAAGTTCATTTAGCTAGCGAAACTCCGCAGACGTGATGGGTATCGATATCTAAACATGATAAAAAACTTTTTACAAAAAAAATAACAACCAACTTCCAAAAACACTACATAGTGATACAAAGTTTTTTATTTTTCACTTATCAGTGGGTCAGTTTGTAATTTATCTAATTTACAATAGCCTAATGTCAAAAGCTCATCACCTTTTACAAAATATTGCTTTTCCTGATGCAGGGGCGTTAATTGTTGAGTTCTCCTGGTAAGAACCAAGAGAACTGATAGTGACTTCACCATATGCATTTTGACGAGAATAAATTGCTTAGCAACCATATTAAAGTGCCTAATCAAATCGCAACGGTGAAATACTTATTATTAAGTAGTTCCGGTGGCCATCTGTGGTCTTCATCATCAGTTCCACTTCACCAAATGGTGCTTTTCGAGTGCAAATGCACGAGTTACTATAAAAAATACTCAAATCGCTATATGTATGCCTATAAAATTTGAGGATTTCCCTCGATTTCCATGGGATCCCCTCATCAGATTCTGATTTGGTGGCAATGGGACCACCTCGGGAGCATACCCTTCCATACAAAAAAAGAATTTTCAAAATCCGTCCACAATTGACGGTGCAATCGGTGAACATACATTAAAAAAAAAACATACAGCCGAACATATAACCTCCTCCTTTTTGGAAGTCGGTTAATAAAAAGATTTGATGATTTTTTCAGGTCAATGACCGCTGGTAATATTGTTACTTGAAGTGTAAGTTGATAAACTCTGTTGTATCGTGTTGAGATGTCGATACCCGTCCCATCTACACAAAAAAAAAAAAATTAAACTGATATTTTAAGTGACTACACTACCGTCGGTTGATGACACAAAAAAAAAACATCGTCAAATTAATTTCTTTTTTGTTTTATCATGTTTAGATATTGATCCCCATCACGTCTGCGGAGTTTTGCTAGCTAATTTACTTTGACTTATTGTTGTGCAAAACATAACTCTCTTACAATGCCGAGGTCATAATTGATAAAACTCATATATAGACATACCAATAAGAATATAAATGACTATCAATTTGTCGCGGTACGGACGAGTCAACTATTTGCGAATGTCACTAAATCAATTGAGGAAAACGGTTTGTTAAGTGCGAGTAGGTGACACTCTCGTATTGTCACTGAAGTTCTAATGGTTTGTAATATTGCATATTTAAGTAAATTGCTTGAAGACATTTCTATTGGTTTGGAACAGCCAGTATAGTCTCGATCTAAAGAAGAGGCTTAAGCCTCGAAGATCGAGGTATATTATTCGCAAACACTTAATTTAAGAATTTTTAAGATTTAATTTATTCACCATAATAAGAACTCGTATTACAGAATTTAAGAATAACAATATACACTAAATAATGGTTTGAAATTTGTAATATACAAGGTTTGGGACTATCTGCATCCGACCTAGGTGGTAAAACTGTATCTCGGATTACATTTGATTCCCATAAATAAATTGTGAACAATTAGTAGCCATGTTTAAGTTTAATTTTGTATACATTAAGGCGGAGATTTCTTGAAAATGGACAAAATTGTGGTTTTTTAAAGCAGTGTATCTCTTAAACCGTAAATATTTTTTCCAAAACAAAAACAGTATGATATTTTCAAGTCTTTTGTGCATACGGTGATGGAACTCAAAATATAATTTAATTTAATACATCAAAAAAATCTTCAAAGACAAGTCGTAATTATTTTTAAAAGCAGTTTATCCCTTCGTTAACAGTTATAATTTTTAATAAAAAGTATACCATAAAATTGCAAATGCCAAACTGCATCCGGTGATGGATTCAGTTTTATTAATTAGTTAATATATAATTTTATACGATTTTATTTGCATTTTTACGTCATACGTTGTGTCATCTCTTTCTTTTGTATGCAATCTGACAGTGACAGCGGTTTACCTGTTGTCAGCATCTTCTTCTTTTATTGCCATGTAAGAATGTATGTGGAAAGTATGCATAATGTATGAGAAAAAATGTGTTGAGTGAGTGTGTGTATGAGTGTGATGAGAATGGGATGATTGTTCATTATTTTGTTAATTAATTAATTATGTGTCGGCGAATAATATAAATGTGAATCTTGCTTAGAGAAAATGTCAAGGCTGCAGCAACTATTTTATGCTTGGGCAGATGTTCATACTAACGAGTAAATGGTATACTCAAATTCTGGAAAGGTGATGGAAAACTGTTGGTGTAATCCACAAGCGAATGTATTCTGGGCCCTGCATTAGGTCGGTCCCCTTTCCTACAAACCATATACTTAGTCAGTGTAGCTAAAATCTTTTGCAGGTTCACTGCATACCGCCGTAACAAAATTGGTAATTATAATAATAAAATCTGTGTGGCAGGTAATTAACACAAACACTGGAAACAAAAAAGAGTGATCCGAATGAATTGTCTTTAAAAAATCATAATGAAACCATTTCAGATAAGTTAGAAGTTGCTGAGGCACTAGAAAATGTATTTACCAACATCACAATAGAGGTTACGAAATCTCTCCCCTAGTCATCTTTAGTAGCTGAATCTCTTCTCAAAGAAAACTTTAGAAAAGTCATTCCAAGTTTTGAATTCAAGCCTATTTCTATTGTTACAACTAAAAATTTAATTCAAAAGTTTTAACTCAAAAAACACTAAAGACTTATGGGGCATCTCTGTTAAGGTTATGGGAGATATCATTGAAACAATTGCCCCTGACCCTTTTTTTTTTTTGGGAAATTATCAAATAACTTCTCCCGCTCTAGGCGGAGCGGGAGGGCGTGTCCGACTTTTACTGACTAAAACCCACCCGTGTTCCTTCATTTGGCTGTGTGGCCACGATATCCCTTTCGGACAAACTGGCAACCCTGGCAGGCATTGGCCCTAATGGACCCCGTCAATTCGTGCTGACGTCTCTTTGAGGCGAGGCGCGCGTGGAACACAACGCGCCGTCGACCCGGGCCTGGTCCTTATCGGACGGCGAGCAACTATGGTGGCCGGAAATCGGCTCGCGACTCCCGACGCCCAGGGCGTCTCCTACGGCGACTAGGGGCGTGAGGGCGCGAACCTTGCCTCTCCCTCACGCGTTCCGCCTCCTCCTTCGCGAGCATTACTGCTTCGCAGAAGGAGGTGACGGCCTCCCATGCACTCTCGCTCCGAACCATGGCCTGAACCAGGGCCGGACGCGAGAGATCGCCGGCGCCGATTGCCTCCGTGAGGACACGGCGGTGCTCCGCCCAAGCCGGGCAGACCTCCACCGTGTCCTCCGGGCGATCCACACAGTGGGGACACCCGGGCGTTTCCTCCCGCTTTATCCTGAACAGAAACCTCCCGAAACATCCATGTCCGGTGAGGACCTGCGTCAGGCGGAAGGTGAAGACGCCGTGGCGCCTCTCTAGCCACTCCTCAAAGAGGGGACTTATCGCCGCGATTTCTCGCGGCAGCGGAGTTTTGCCCCGGCGTTTCGCCTCCTCGCGACACTCCCAGATGTGCGCAAGGACTTTTGCCTCCAGATCCCATGGCGGTAGTCCGGCAATGAGGCTCGCTGCCTCACGGGAGACCGTGCGGTAACCCCGTACCAGCCTGATGGCAGCCTTAAAGAACGCGCCCACACCGGTGCCCCGTAAAGGGCCATGGACCTCACGATCCCCGCGTAGAGCCTCCGGCAGGAGGCGTTTGAACCACCTAGATTGGGCAGGAGCCGCTTCAAAGCAGCCCCGGCCCGCTCCAGTCTGGGAGCCAAGCGTCAAAAATGCTCCAAGAAGTTCCACCGGCTGTCGAGGACGAGTCCCAGGTACTTCATCGTCGACTCAACGCCGATGTGAACCCCTCCCGCCGTTATCTGGGAACCCGACAGTGGCGCGTTCCGAGGACCATAAAAACACATGGCCTCGGACTTGTGCAAAGCCACCTCGAGTCCCAATTGCCGGATCCTATCGACGATTGTCGCAACCCCACGTGCCGCCAGTTCGGCCGCCGCCTGATGCGACCTCCCCTGCGCCAGGACCAGCGTGTCGTCAGCGTAGCAGACTACGCTGACGCCGCTAGGGAGGTCGGCACGCAGCACCCAGTCGTACCCGATGTCCCACAGATGCGGCCCCAGGACCGATCCCTGTGGAACACCGCACGACATCTCTCACCGTTTCCAATCTCCGTGGTGACCGGGGTAGATGACGGCCCTGTCCGTCAAATAGGCCTCGACCACGCGACAGAGGTAGGTCGGCATCCGGTGATACCGAAGTGCCTCCCTAATGCAACTCCAGGGCAGGGTATTGAAGGCATTGGCGATGTCAAGAGACACTGGCAAGACAACCCCACCCCGGGCAACAGCATCCCCCGTCGTGAGGGCTCGAACGCGCATGATGGCATCCACCGTAGAGCGCCACTTGCGGAAACCAATGCGGAAAAAAAAACAGGCATATTTAATCACTGTTTTGGCGTGTCCACAATCACTGTGGTACGTTTCCTGATTTACCGAAACATAATTAAGTTGTACCAATTTTCAAATCGGGTAGTAAAATCCTCCCTCTAATTATATTATAGACCTATCTGTGCTACCAGCATTGAGCAAAATCTAAGAAAAAATTGCTAGACCAGATGTTGTCACTTTTTATCTCAAATGGGATTTTACACGGGAGTAAAACTCATCAGTCACAATTTTGGAATCCTGGGAGTTCCCAGAATGTAATTGGCATTTTCTGTGTCCGTTTGACTGCGTTGACCGCAATACACTGATCTGTAAATTACACCACTACGGAATTAGTGGACAAGCTGCTGATCTTGTTCTTTCTTATCTATCAAACAAGCAGCAAAACATAAACGTTAACGGGGCGATCTACTCGGGGTCTCTAGTTGAAATGGGCGTGCCTCAAGATTCAATTCTCGACCCTTTCCTATTTCTAGTTTATATTAATGACCTTCCTTACATGATGCCTAACTTATAGGCTTTATTTCTATTCACTGACGCCACTTCGCAATTTTTTTTAATTGATAAAAAAGATACTAAGACATCCGTATCTTTTTTATCAATTAAAAAAAAATGCATGTAAACGATAGTCTGGCTGTTCTTTCGAAATGGTTCGCAGCTAATAATCTTTTACTTAATGCGAACAAAATTAAATATATATAGTTCTCATTACCAAATGTGCAATTTTTTCGAATAGATAGTAAAGATACGGATGTCTTACGTCTAAACGATACTCTGGCTGTTCTTTCGAAATGGTTCGCAGCTAATAATCTTTTACTTAATGCGAACAAAATTAAATGTATTATAGTTTTCATTATCAAATGTACTCCAAGTGGGTCTAAATCTAAAGCAAGAAACTAGATACAATTACAAAAACTATATTTTTAGGAATTACTTTACATTCAAAATTGCGATGGGGCGCCCCACATTAGAACTCTTTTAGGTAGATTAATGTCAGCTGCATATGCAGTAAGAAACATAAGACATGATATATCCATAGCTAGGTTAGTATACTTTGCTTATTTCTACTGTATTATGTCTTATGGCGTTTTGATATGGGGATCGGCAGCTGACGTAGATTCAATTTTCATTTTACAAAAGAGGGGAATCCGGGCAAACTATAAAATGGGTCCTCGCGAGTCCCTTATAAATAAATTCAAAATAAAAATATATCTAAGAAAGTATTTTGTCTGTTCGCAAAAACTTATGACTTTTCCAATAAAGAAGCATCCATTATGAAATTTCCATAATATAAATACACGTAGTAGACATGAAATTGTGATACCCAAAAGATTCACTAAAACAAGCAAGTCATTTCTTATAAACTGTATCCGCTTTTATAACAAGTTGCCAAAGTCTGTTGCAGAACTTAGCGATGGAAAGTTCAAACCCCACATCAAACGTGTCCTTATCAAAAAGCATATTATTATAAAATTAAAAATTACGTTGATGACAAGAAAGTTTGGCAATAATTCCTTCTGCACATGTGGCTTCCCTGGTGCTGGTACCTCATTAACGGCATTATTATGTAAGTGTCTATTAACTGCTCCCAAAATTACGATGTCTATTTTTTACATTTTCCTTGACATCATTATCTTATTATTTGACATTATATACCTACAATTTAGTTTCAACTCTTTATTAGTGGTTTTTGTGGAAATTATATTTACTTACATTTGTTACAGTTGTAATGGCAATCATGTTATTTGGTTTAAATAGGTTTTTTTTTTCTATTTTGTGTATGTGAGAACGTTGTAGGCCTAGTAGACTGTAGATTCGGAGACCATTTTCTATTTTGTTAAGTACCTGGTACTTATTGAATGGTGTACACTGTTCTTCCATACCTATTAACACTGTTATTTGAAAATATTGTAACCGCCAATTATTTTTAAAAGAGTAACCGTGGAGTTTCCTGTCGGCTCTTCTCCATAGGAAACGACCAATTGGAACCGTGCACCTAGCTTATGACGTTTCATAAATGCCCATGACGTATGTGAAATAAAATATTTCGATTTTTTGATTTTATCATGTTGAAATATCCAACATCGCGTTTTTATTTAGGTGTCGCTTAGTGTTAGTATAAAACGGGCATTAGTCCAACTAAAACTGTCAATTCTTATTATATTGTCCATTCCATAACTTAGACTATTTAACCCCATTAGCCTAAATTAAGTTTAAAATGTCTTAAACATAGTAATCTAAAATTATAAATAAACATACCACTTTCAGCTAAAAACCAGAACGCCTTGCAGAATTCAATGCTCGCAGACTGCGAGATGTTAACAATCCTCCTTGCCCTCATCTCAGGGTCGATGAGGTACTGTCCGCCGGTCCACACGGAGCTGATCAGGTTGCCATGACAATAGTAAGCCTCGGAGAAACCCGCCATACATATTGATATGCCTTTCAGTATGCCACGCATCGATGGTAAGAACTGGAATAGAATTTTAAGATTAGGGAAAAGTTTGGTTTGAAGGTAGTGTGGTTGGTTCTAGGGCAGGAGTCACCAAATAGCGGACCGCGGTCCGGATCTGGACCGCCAACTTATTTTGTGCGGAGCTTAAGTAAACAGTAAAATGTATACCTAACTAAAACTTAATCTATTTTTTTAATTTTTTACTCCAGACTTCAGACAGATAGTTCAAAGAAAAAATTACCATTTTTCACTTTCATATTTATTACTTAGTTATTTTTGTTAATTACTAAATATTTCTATATTAATTTATTTAAAAAAATATTCAGGTTTGTATCGGTACCAAAAATTTAAACCGGTACCAAAAAAGGTACCAGGCTACGACAGTCCTATTATTTTTTTAAACGGTCCCCCAATGAATCTATTTGGTGATCCCTGTTCTAGGGCTATAGGTCGGTAAATGCACTTAAAGGGCAACTACCTAATATATTTAAGTCACGTAATTAGAAGCTCTAGGTTGAAAAGTGACCGTGTATCTACTTGTCCTATTGATGTTTCTAAGTTGCAGGTTACAAAAACCACTTTAGGGCTCCCACACACGGGCCACCGGCCACAACCACAAATCGCCACTACCGCCACCGGCCGCCGCCGCCGTCGCTATTTCCTGTAGTTTTCATACATTTTATATGGACTCGCCGCACACGGTTGACGCCGGTGGCCGCCACACGCTACAATCGTCGCTGCTCGCTTCTTGTGGCCCGCACCGGCCACTAAACGCCGCCACACGCCACTCATGATACACCACCGCCACCCATGATACTGCATGCATTGGTTAAAAAAAGTAGCAGCCAACGACCGCAAGTGTCGACCACCGGCCACAAATGGCTGTCGCGCGCTTCAGCTACCTCTGTAGCCGCTTCTAGCTTCTCGTGGCGGCGTTTGTGGCTGTCGCGAGTGGCTCGTGTGTGGCGACACTTACTGTTTTGAAATGTATTAAACTCTTAGTGTCGCCGCACACGAGCAGGACGGGACTGAATCTCTGATATAAATAATTCTATATCCATATTTATTTAAATTAATAACAGACTACGTGCGTGCGTTGCCGTCGACTCTTAACAGGTTTCCTGAGGTAAGGGAAGAGGGGTGCGGAATCTCGCAAGTGGCGTGTGGCGGCGTTTTTTGTCGGCGTTTAGTGGCCAGTGTGACTAAAGCTGTCAAAATGTGATCGAACTAAGGGCTCCTCCTTAGTTCGATCACATTTTGACAGCTTTAGTTTCATATTCCAGTCTCAGGCGCTGTGTTTTGATTTGTATATGTAAGTACCTACTTACATACAATAAGTACAGTTATTATTTCATTACATAGACAATGCACACATTTAAATATGTCTCTATTCTAACTACATTGTGAAAGGTACCTAAGGTGATTACCCTGTCATATAGAATAAAGACCACCCGGACGACTGGCTTCAAACGAACCGTGAATATACTAAACCGGGAAGCAAAAAGGTCATTTGTAGATCTTTGACAGTTGTTACGGGTCGTCAGAAGCCCAAAAAGTCTGACAACCAGTCTTACCAAGGGATATCGTTTTACCCAGTAACTGGGTTGTGGAGGTCAGATAGGCAGTCGCTCCATGTAAAATACTGGTATTCAGCTGGATCCGGTTAGACTGGAAGCCGAGCCACAAATAATTGAGAAAAGGCTAGGCAGATGATGATGGGAAGCAAAAAGGTAGCAACAAAAAGTTATGACGTATTCAAGTAAACATTTTCAGAAGACGAGATCATTGCAAACTTTGCTTCTACTCAATTAAAATTTATATGCCAACTAGTTTGCAATTCATTGACTTACTAATTGGACTTCAGACTTTAGCTAATTCACGATTGGCACTCGACCAAAGTTACGGCAAAATAGGCAATCTTAGAATACTCTTTCCCTATACCTAGGTATAGCCAGCTAGGTATTGTCTTTTGTGTCAAGCATGATAGATATTAGGTAACATGCTTGACAAATTAATAACGATACTAACAATTAATATTATGACGAGTCGCAAAAGTGCCTACCTATACGGTTAGGGAAATGTATTGTTTAAACTATCTGTTTCCCTGGCCGTACATTTGCAAGTTTCAACTTACTTGAAATCCGAGACACCTTCCATAGAAACAATACTGATTGATGGTGTCTGCCTGAGCGAACAACTCCTCAGGAGTGTGTGGTTCCGTTGGGAACAGCTCGCCTGGCGGTGCCCATGATAGCAGTGTGTGTAGATGGTGGAGACATGTACCCAGTGACGCTAGCAGCTGCCCGCAGGATTCAATCTCCCTAGAAAATTAAAAGTTGGTTAAAATCGGACGGAATTAACCAGAATAAAGTAGTAGGAACGATGGTAATGCGTCTTAGGTACAATATAGTCCAAGGGTAATTTAGTGTGTAAATTATCAGCAGTTTCAGCGATATAAACAAGACTTCTGGAAACTACACGTGTTTGACTTCTGTTTCCCTACAACAGCTCACTTGTTGATTCTCTCTGCCACGAAAATACATGTGACGTAAGAGCGTTTGATGGATTACCCACACCAGAGAATCAAGTAGCAAAAGCATTTGAATTTAATAACACACCGCAAACACTAATCTACCTGTAGAGATAAACTACGATAACATGGCACGCCCCTCCAAATTACTGTTTCAATGTGTGTAGTCACATCCTTACGAAAGAGTTTGTAATGTAGTTGTAAGTACTTGCAATATCTCACTTATTACCAGATTTGTTGGTCAACTAATCATAACTAGCCGATCGCGCAAGACAACGCACGTGTCGTTTTCATAGAGCACGTCAGTGCAGCGCTATACTAATAATAATGAGCGATTAATGACGCCACTAGTCGAGCAACAAATCCGTGATTTGTTTTTCTTTTACGGCTGTCTCGTTACGCACACATGCGTACAATAATACTTTCACAAATACTTTCAAGCGTTTTGAATTTTGGAGAGGCTGGCCATATTATCGTAGTTAATCTCTAAATCGTTTCAACAGTTACGTCAATAATGTCTATCAAAATATGTATAAACATCAGAATAAGCTATCATTATGCACCTACGCACACAAATCATACAAACAAATAGAGACTTGGAATAACAATCTGTTGGCTATTACCAGCATGTATGTAATTCACATTCAGAATTCAGTAATATATTACTAATTCAGAAACATATTTTTGTATAAGGTATTGCAATATGTTATATTTAAATAAGGGAAAATACAAATCTGGAAGAACTTATTGAACTATTGGGCAGGAACTGCAGTGACCAAGAGGGAAAATATCCATTGCGGGTAGCGAGCAAAGGTTGGAAACCATTCCAAATACAGTGTGATTGTGGAACCTTGTGAAACCCTTCATGCACGACTATTTGCACACTGCAGGGTTTAAATTGTGGGAAACGACAGAGCTATCCCGTCTGTGTGGCGAAATTATTCATCGGAGGCGGAGCGCGTGAGGGAGAGGCAGGGTTTGCGCCCTCACGCCCCTAGTCGCCGCAGGAGACACCCTGGGCGTCGGGAGTCGCGAGCCGATTTCCGGCCACCGTAGGCGCGGGCTTGCGGACGGTGAGCGATGGGTAGCTCGCCGTCCGATAAGGACCAGGCCCGGGTCGACGGCGCGTCGTGTTCCACGCGCGCCTCAAAGAGACGTCAGCACGAATTGACGGGGTCCATTAGGGCCAATGCCTGCCAGGGTTGCGAGTTTGTCCGAAAGGGATATCGTGGCCCTGGCGCACAGGCAAATGAAGGAACACGGGTGGGTTTTAGTCAGTAAAAGTCTGTCACGCCCTCCCGCTCCGCCCCGAGCGGGAGTAGTTAAAAAAAGCACGATGCAACTGGTATCGTGTGATCGACATATTCCACATCCGCTTAAACGGGACCTGAGCAAATGGCACCTGAGGTATTCCACATACGGCACCTATCGATATTTTTCGCAGGTGTCATTACTGGAATAATTTGTTATTTAAAATTGTATTCCCCAAAGGGCACCCACGGATAAGTACGTACTAGTGTTGGGATGTTTTTCTTTTTAGGACCTCAAAATCAAAAATTCGATAAAATCAGTGGAAAAATAACATGATAAAAACATAATTTCTTTGTTTTTAGGCATTTTAATAGCCACATGTAAGTTATGCGCTGACCTTTAAAAATTCTACTTGTGACGCGTTTAAGTATTTTACCTTTTTTTTCGTGTTTAAGTATTTTATATTTTCAAATGTTTATAGTAAATGAAATAACTCAAGACTGATTTTACAATAGAAGTGCCAATTATTATTGTGTGTTATTACCATTTGTGGAATATTTTCTTAAATATTTAATTATTCCACTAATGGCACCTGCGATAAATATCGATAGGTGCCGTATGTGGAATACCTCAGGTGCCATTTAAGCAGGTGCCCAATGTGGAATACATATTCGTAGTTAGCCTAGGGCTGTCAGACGTCTAAATCAGGCACTGATCGGGTCTACATAGTAACCCACCTCTTCTGCATGTATAATCTGTTACTTTTCCACAAAAAACCTTCTACGATTCTATCACTTTATCTCCGGTCATAATACTCAACTTGGTGGCACACAATATCCAATCTTAATCATTATTTGCCCTAAATGCCTGATAATAATTAACGTTATAATCGAACTTATTTGCAATACACAATAACGTTAACTGAACATCATCTGCCTAGCCTTTTCCTAACTATGTTGGGGTCGGCTTCCAGTCTAACCGGATGCAGCTGAATACCAGTATTTTGCATGGAGCGACTGCCTATCTGACCTCCACAAGCCAGTTACTGGGTAACACGATATCCCTTGGTAAGACTGGTTGTCAGACTTTTGGGCTTCTGAAGACCCGTAACAACTGTCAAAGTTCTACAAATAACAGTCGGGACCAACGGCTTAACGTGCTTTCCGAGGCACGGAGGAATCTTGGTATGAAAAGATGGTCATCCATCCACCGACCAACCGCGGCAAGCGTAGCTTAACCAGAACGATCGACCCGTGCGGCAGTTATTATTTAGCCACAAGCTCCTCTACGTTAACTGAACACTGGAATGCAATATGCACAAAAGTTATAAATGACAATTTTTTCATGTTTTTGAATATTATTCAGAATACCTAATAGATAGTAATATTTATTTTCTACTCATGATAAAACAGATAAGTACTCTACATAATGGTTAAATAATAAACACACTATCACTACACATTTTTGTGACAGCGTGATAAGCTTTCAACTTTCTTTAAACTGCTCTCCTGAAAAATTATCTAAACTGCACTTATGACATCTGTTTTCTAGACCATCGATATCTCAATCAATCAACTCTGCCTATCGCAGTCCACTGCTGGACATAGGCCTGTCCCAGGCTGCGCCACAACAACAACACCTTATTCTCCGCCTTCCGCATCCAGTTTGTCCCAGCCAGCGTAATAGGCCAGCCACATACAGACCGAATATTCCGTTTCGAAATAGCGAAGGCAGCAATTCCATACAAAATCAAGGATCTATCACACACAGTTACTGTACGTGTGTGCGGAATTTAGAATAGCAGATTTTTTTTGTGTTGTTAATTGCCCACGAGCGATTTTCTCGGCGATTTTTGTGTGAATGTATTGTTTCTGCCAAAAATCGCCGAAAAAACCGCTCGTGGGCGGGCACCGTTAAGGTCGTCGGTCATCTAGCTGGGGGGCGTCCCACACTACGTCTAGATACCTAATAATGGTATTTTTTTTTAAACATTAGCTTCGCAAATAATCATGTACCTATCGCATTCTAGCTTAGGCGTAATATTCTACACCACATACAAATATTTTATTCCAAGTTACACTTTTGCTTAAACAATTGTCAAGTCGCTTTGTAACCGCTACCAATAATGATTAGTTATAAGGCATTAGTGTCCATAGGAGATAGCCTTGATCCCCTTGTTGAACAAGGGACAAAAAGTAAACAAGACAAAACTAGTTACATAAACTTGTTTGTGGTTACCTACTGTGTAGAATTGTACAGTCAACAACAAAAATAAACGATCGATGATTGGCGTTTCAAATGTGTTTTCATCAGTAAAACAGCCGGATATTACTAATTATAATTTTAGAACGGTGCGTAAATTCCTACAGTATTTGATTTTAATAAAAATACCCAAGAAGTTCTATGGCTTTTTCGATATTGTATAGAAAAACTTAGTACTTTTCGATTCCCTTTTCTACCGACTGGTATTCATGCCACTACTCGTTTACAAGTTTGAAGTTGCATTATAGACCAAAAGATAAATATTTGGATTTTTAGATAGTACAGAGCTCTCTAAGAGCGAAAGCACACTGTGAAATAATTGCTGTCGTGTTAACGCGGCATCTACATTCGACGAGCGCCACTATGTGAAGGGGAAGGGACCCAAAATGTACTTACTTAACGAAATGTCCTTTCCGAAACAGCAGCGCATCTCTACTAGTATTTACTTGTCTGCTGAGTTTCAAACCGTGTAGTACACAGGAATCGACGACTGAAACAAAACTGCGGTATCCATTCCCCGGGGACTTCGCATCGAAGTCGTATAGAGGAGCCACCTACAACAAACAAAAGTTACAATAAGTTATTTGGATACTGTATTTTTTTTTATGGTAGTCTAGTATACTAACTACCAAAAATTAATACTTCGAATGGAAGTTAACCACCCTTTCAGAACGCGTGATTAATCACAGCAATGGGACTGCGATGAGCAAAGCGCGTATTTTGCGTACAGGGCGTATCATAATACGCACTGTACGCAAAATAACCGCTTTGATGTGGAGTTGCGAATACCAGCCCGTACTAAGGCTTGTAAAGACTAGTGCGATATGGCGGGCCCGACGCGACACTAGTAGCACAATTTCTTTGTCGGTGCCTAACGCCCCCGCGATATCGCGCGAGTCTGTACCTATGATACGCCCTGTCCCAGTTTTGGTTTTTGTAATAAATATTTGTATTATAATATGTTTATTTTTCAGTATTTTCCTTCGCCGGTAGGCTGATGTATTAGTCATAAATGCAATAAATCTTGTTTAGATAACTATGTAGGTCTTTTAACAGAAAATTACATCATGGAATCATGGCAACCAATATTTTAGTTTGGTATTTTTTTTTTTTTTTTTGGGGGAAAGTATCAAATAACTTCTCTTGCTCTGGGTGGAGCGGGAGGGAGTGTCAGTCTTTTACTGACTAAACCCCACCCGTGTTCCTTCAGATACCTGTGTGCCAGGGCCACGATATCCCTTTCGGACAGGCTCTTAACCCTGGCATTGGCCCTTTCGGACCCACCTAAGGTAACTGATAATGGAAATTAAATAAAGTAGTGACTTTATCACATAGTTCCACCTATTTTGTGTTTACTTCATAGAAGTTCTACTAGTCTTACCTTGCCTTAAGACCAGGCAGTCTAAATCAAATTTCCACGCAAGCTCCGCCCCATGCTCCTCGCCACTGCGTTAAGTGATAAACGCTAACGCATCAGTAATAAAGTTGAATATCGCGAGCGCTCTTTGATCGTGTTCAAGCACGAAACTAAATAGCGTGTCTCAATTCTTATTTCGTTTATAACTAAAGTAATAATTGATCTAGAGAAAAAATATCTGGTTGCTAGATTTTAAACTATAATTTCTTGCTGTGAATATTTATTTTAGACATAAAAGCCGAACAATCTTGTTTGTTTTTAAAATTATCCTTAAAAAAGACATGATTTTTGAATAAAAAATATATCGAGTGAAAATATTACAATTACGGAACTGTCTTCAATATGGAAAGAAAAAGATCCAATAAATCATATAATAAAGTTTCATTAAAAATAGGGCCTCCTCTTAAGATTTTATGTGTTTAAAATAGTGTATTCTCAATAGGAAACATTATCCTTGAAACCTCAGATTATAGAAAGAAGTCTGAGCTTGAACCCTTTATAATAGTCAATCCTCAGTGGGAATAATAACACAATAGATACTGTTATTGCAAGAGCAAGTCTAGCTAGGTTGTAGAATAGACATATTTATGTGCAAAGAATGTAGATACAAAAATCAATTGTTACAGTTGTGAGGTAACCGGGTTGGGAGCATAATTCAAACAATGTCTAAGGGAGAAGTCAGTCACAGAAGTTTGTTATGTCTCACAGTTCAAATAAAGATAGCCCTCTATAAATTATGAACTGTGATACATAAAACTGCTGCAATTACATTGAATAAATATCACCTCTAATTCATCTTTTTCCTTGAGATTTTAGATCTAACATCTAAGATAGGCATTTTGTATTTTTTGTAAACACTTGGTAATAAAGATTTAAACGTAGCTTTCCGAAAACACTTAGATTCCACATACTTTAGATACATAGTTTAGCTCCCAGCTAAACCAAATAATGCAGTTAAAACAGTGTGCTGTTATCAAACAACATTGGCTTTTTTATAATTAGGTAGGTATATTAAGAGTTGCAGATAGAATTTGAAAGAGTTATGGCCATTTAAGAATCATAAATCTTATTCATGTATTTTAAAATAGCCTTATCAATGCTTTAGTTAGAGAGACACATGATGATGTTAATTAATCTCTCTAATGAGTAGATACATAGGTAGTTAAAACAATGTATGTGCACATGTTCAACAACACACATAAAATTGATAACAAATACAACATTATACAAAGCAGTAATTACATTTTAAGCGAATTGGTGTTTATATCAGCTGCAAATTGAATTGATTTGCATAATGTATAAGATGAGTAGTGCGTATTCCCAGTAAAGTCATGGATGAGTAAGATAAAGTACAAAGTTCAGTTACACGTTGTCTGGCCGAGTGTTTGTGATAAGTTTTTTTGTTAAGATACCCAAATAGGTATGACTATAAGTGAATTCTTAAATTTTCATTAGTAATATAATTTGAAGTAAAAAGTATTTTGTCAGTGTTTTTTCGACCTCAGTAAATAGTATTAATTCGTTTTTAAGCGCGTTCGCCTCTGATCCTGCGCGCCAACTGGATGTCCTTGGTGACGCGCTTCGCGTGAATCGCGCACAGGTTGGTGTCTTCGAAGAGACCGACGAGATAAGCTTCGCTAGCCTCCTGCAGCGCCATAAAGTCAGATAATTATAGTAATTTAAGTGCTTTTAGGGTTCCGTACCAAAGGGTAAAACGGGACCCTATTACTAAGACTCCGCTGTCCGTCCGTCGGTCACCAGGTTGTATCTCATGAACCGTGATAGTTAGTTGAAATTTTCACAGATGATGTATTTCTGTTGCCACTATAACAACAAATACTAAAAAACAGACTAAAATAAATATTTAAGGGGGCTCCCATACAGCAGACATGATTTTTTTGCCGTTTTTATAGATAACTAGCTGCGCCCCGCGGTTTCACCCGCGTAAGTATCGATTCCGTGGGAATATCGGGATAAAAAATAGCTTTGTCTTAATCCAGGATGTCAGCTACCTGCATACAAAATTTTATCAAAATTGGTCCAGCCGTTAGAGCGTGAAGAAGTAACAAACATACACACACACACACTCAAAAAACTTTCGCCTTTATAATATTAGTGTGATGGTACGGAACCCTTCGTGCACGAGTCGTCGGAAATTTATAAAAAGAAACCGGCAAAGTACGAGTCGTCGTACTTTGCCGGTTTCTTTTTATAAATTTATTTTAATAGAATAGAATAGAATGCATTTATTTGTCAGAATATTGTACAAAGTTGTTATGTTCATTATGTATTACGATCATAATATTCTGCCGTTTCCGGCGTACAAGTATGGTTTGTAAAAGTATGGGTCATTATTACATTAAAATTAAATTATGAATCATTAGAATTACACATACAAATAATTGAAATAAATTGAACACTAGTTGTAAAAGAGATTAATTATATAAATCAAAATGCAATAAGGTCAAGGTCAAAAATGATTTATAGGCAATCATGTCAAATATTTAGGTAAATTTTTCATTCATAAAATCTTCAGTCGAGTAATAACATTTGCTTAATAGAAAGTTAAATAATTTACATTTAAATGTTCTGAGGCTGAGAGTTTTTAAGCCATCAGGTAATTTGTTATAAATAGTAATGGTCATGCAGTATACATTCTTAGAAAACAATTTAATTCTACGCCTAGGTACATTAAGCATATGCACTTTGCGGCTGGGTCTGGATACAACATCATTAAACAAGTCAAATTTTTGAAATTTGTATCTTTGTACACCTTAACAGACATTAAGGTGTACAAAGATACAAATTTCAAAAATGTATAGTGCTGGAAGTGGCAGTATGTTAAGTTTTTAAATAGTGGAACACAGCTGTCCAGTGGGTGAGCTCCACAAATTGAGCGTACACATTTTTTCTAAGCTCGAAACACTCGTTTTAGTTCAACCGAATTACCCCATATTATAATGCCATAGCGCAAAATTGATGACACATAGCCATGGTATGCACATAGTGCAACATTAACACTAGCCACACGTGTTAATCTATACAAAACGAATACAAATCTATCTATCTTCTTACATAGATCATCAATATGAGATTTCCAGTTACAGTTTTTGTCAATTATTATCCCCAAGAATTTTGCGTAATCACCCTCTTCTATCGTCTCATTTCCATATTGTATTTTAAGCTGTGGACGCGTACTGTTATATGTCTGGAATTGTATCATTTTGTTTTTATAATATTAATATGAAGATTATTGTGTTCAAGCCATGTAATAATTTTATTTAATGTCATGTTTATTTCATTTTCACACACATTTTTGGACGGCACGGTTGGCGCAGTGGTTAAGCGATTGACTGCCGCGCTGCGTGTCGCGGGTTCGATTCCCGCACGGATCAAATATTTGTATGACCTACTAGTTGTTCCGGGTCTGGCTGTTTGTGTATGTGAGTTTAAATGTTTGTAAACGCACCCACGATACAGGAGAAATTCCTAGTGTGGGGCGTAGTACCAAATTTTTTTTTTTTTTTAAAGAACGTTCTTTAAAAAAAAAAAAAAATTTGGTACTCAACAATGTCGTCGCTTTCGTTTATAATACTGAGGGTCGTGTCGTCAGCGTATAATATGCAATTGTGGGAAGTTACAGTAGGCAAGTCATTAACATATAGCAAGAATAAAGGTGGCCCTAGTATGGACCTTTGGGGAACACCGCAGTTATTTTCACGATAGTGAGACCTATATACGAGCTTTTGATTTCGTAATAGTAAGTACTTAAGTATTTTTTGCATGCTGATATCTTATGTAAGCAAAATATATGGAACTATTTATATTTAAGGCCATTTAGGTACCATATCTTATTCAAAACAATAAAATAAATAAAAATAGTTTATTTGCTCCTTCAAATAAAAAATATGGTTTACAATAAAAATAGGACTTGCTACCCTACGACTTATACCTAAGCTAACTATGTCTTCTATAGGTATCAGCCCCTACACTCATTATGATTATAGCCCAAGTAATTATGCCTAGCTTGTAGAATAACTTAAAACGAACGAGAAATGCAGCACCAACACCCCCCCCCCCCACACACAAACACATCACATAAGTGAGTAGTAATGTATAAAAAATATGTATTTTAATAACAGGAATAATTTTGACATAACTAGATATAATAAAATTTGTTATAACTAGCTTTACCCGGCCTGGCGTCACACGGGTAGCGCTAAGTATCTACCCTACCCTACCTACCTACCTACAACCTACCTAACATTTTTTTTTCTCACCTTTTAAACCATCCCTGAACTTAACAAATATTTAAAAACCAAAATTAGCCAAATCGGTGTGAATATGTGGGTATGTTTGTGTGTATGTATGTGTGTATTTATCTATATGTATTTGTGTGTTTGTGGGTGTGTTTAGATGTATGGGTGTGTGTGTATGTGTGTCAAAGGGAAACTTAGGATAAAGAATGTAACAAGTACAATAACATACTATACTTACATGAACAAGAATATAAATCGCCCACTTATAGTTGCCATTTTAAACAAAAATAAATAAAGGATTTTAATATTATACAAAGAAATTATGCAAGTATGCTAAACAGCTTTAAAAATAAAGATATTCTCTAATTAAGAAATGAAAGTAACCACATGTTTCCTTATCACATCATGTGACCATAGTATGTTAAGAGCATCTCGTTAGAATAGAACACATGTTTTGTATGATGATAAACATTACAATGGAGCAGTAGGTTATCAATCTAAGTCTAACTTGTGTTATTCATATTATTTTTAGGCTTAAATCTTTATATTAGTAAAATATATTAATTTAAACATGCAATCTGCTTTCCCTAATTATAAAATAAGGCTAAAACTTTAATTGATAATGAAGGTAAACTCAGGGTTGAGATGATTCTGCCAGGGTTAGGAGTTTGTCCGAAAGGGATATCTGAATGAACACGGGTGGGTTTAAGTCAGTAAAAGACTGACACACCCTCCTGCTCCGCCTAGAGCGGGGGAGGGGGAAGATATTTGATAATTTACTTAATTTAATTTGAGATGATTAAAACTTTAATCACAATAAAAAAATCAAATAAATGCGAAGTTTTTGTTTTTTTTTAAGTCATCATATATCATTACCCCTGGGTAGAATACCAGAAATATTTATACCTAACATTATAATACCAGAAATATTTATACCTAACACTATAATACCAGGAATATTTATACCTAACTAGCTGATGCCACAGATATTGTCCTGTCCAAATTTCAATAATTCATACAAAATCCCCATAGAAAATGCACTTTCAGTTTTCTTGAATATTCCAATTTTCCTGGCAACTTTAAAAAAATTCTCTTCATAAGAACCTTCCTCGGACTTCAGCGAATATTAAAAAAAAATTGACGAATAGGTCCAGTCATTCTCAAGTTTTGTGCTTAGCAACAGATTTAGCCATTCATTTTTATTTATAGATTTACATTAATGATTTGTTACATGAATGTGTTAAAATTTATATGAATATTAATAAAAATAACTATACCATTATGTAATGACTGATTATTGATATTATACAAAATGATTATAAATTAAAATATTTAATTTATAATCATTTTTTTATTTTTTATTTATAATCATTTTTTGAGATAAAAACAAGGAGTTGTGTTAATTGATTGTTTCAGAATGAAATACTATCAAAGTCTGTAAAACAATTAATTCTGGATAAAGATAGATTTTTTATATTGGGACCTCGGAACCAAATAATACATTAGACATTCTGTAAGGATTGTTAAGTTACACAGATTGACTGACCTCATTTCCTTTATCTTTTGACTACCAATTTCTAATAACTTTTAAGAGCGCAGGTGGTTCTAGATTCACACAACAATTTCAGTTTCAAAGCAGTATAAACTGCATTTTCACTAGAGTATTATGAATTAAATATGTGCACATACCTTTCTCACATGATCTACCAAAGGCCATACAGTGTCTACATGGTCCATGAGAGTCATGAAACCCTGGTACAATCTCTGACCATTTTCAGTGTCATCCGGTTGAAAATAGGTCGCGTTGTTTTGGCATGAATCTTTCAATGTCTCGTACATTGCATACGTTGGGGGAGCACCATCCTGCGATCCTTCACAGCACAGCGCAGCCTTAGCTGGCGACTCCGCAAAGGCCATTTTAGAAAAATCCCCTTTCGCGAAACGCAAACCGCGTATAAAGAACTTAATCCTCATCTGCAACGATTTTATTATAAACATCTGATGCACTTAGTTGTTAGGTATAGAGAAAAATATCATACCAATCGAAAATATAATTACAAAATAGTTCGCGGGAAAATGTTGTTATCATAATTATTTTACTATTTCATTCAGCGGCCGAATATAACACAGAGCACTTAATTTTAATAATGTAAAATATCGCTCCGTTACGATCAAGCATTGAATACAGTTTGACATGCGACCGACAATGCGACTAAAAAGTTGTGTCAGTTGTGTTACTGCATGACAGATTGACAGCTGTTTAGTGTTTTGTTTTTGGTTTCCTTGCCTTTCTTCGAATTATTTATACTGGCAACAGTTTGAGACAGTTGGCTACTAGTCCACAGAGCACTATATATTATGTACAGACGCCAGCACATCAAGCTACTACAATCTGTCAAATTTCTTCAATAGATTTTCAACTTTATCCCTACAGCATAAGGTTTAAGGTTGATTGACAGTTTCGGGTAGCTTGATCTGCTGGCGTCTGTACTAGTCTCAGGTGTGGATCAAATAGTGGTCCAATGTTATGGAGTCAAAATACCGTATATTCTGATAACACATAGCACAATTTGAATTTAGACCATTTAACCTAAGAACTTGTTACGCGCTGAATTCTACGAGCAAAAAGTTTGTCCCTTTGGCGGGGAACGAGGTAGATAATGCTCACAGAACAATATACCCGAGATCTAGCCTGACGGAGAAAGCTGCTGCCAGCCAACCGCACTGCCAAGGCCAATATATAGTGCTGCCAACTTACTTAAACCTCTCAGGCCCCGGCCTATCATACCGGTTCACTGACCTTATTTCACACTGGACTGGCTGTTGTCATAATATTTTTGTGCCTATTTGAGTATCGATTCGATTTTAGATTCGATTGTCCATGGAACTAAAATTAGTGATGTTCCTAAGTCGACTGTACTATGAATAAGTACGTTTTCATAACAAGAAGTATCGTTAGAGTGCGTTTCATCAAATAGTTCCTATGCCGTAATGTTGCTTCCGCTGTTGTAGGACAAAGTGACGAACACGAATACGCTACTTATTAGGTCCGTTGTTCAACTTTAACAGTATAGCCAACATTACGGCATAGGAATTATTCAATGAAACGCACTCTAATTTAAATTCCTTGTTGTATCGATAGATTCATTAAGTCAATGAAATGAATGATGAGTCAAATTATTTATTTCAACTGCAACCGTATTGCGGCTAATTCCTAGCATTAACATAGGTACGCTAAAAGTTTTCATAACCGAACCTATTTCCTTGTTTTTTCTAAAAAAATCAATGGGATTTACAATTATTTATGGTCAATGTGATAGGGCTCAGAACACTGTTTCATTGTTCTGAGGTCATAGGGTCATGTCGTCATTTCGTGGTAATTCTCTGACTAGTATATAGTTATCTGTGGTGGTCATGTCTGGGCAATGACTTGTAAACCTATGGACTTGCCATACTTACAAAATTAGCGGGCCGCTTTTCGTAGGGTTGTAACCTTGTTGTAACTGCGAGTGCAAGAGAGAGAGCAAGCAACCCTTTGACAGCACATTGCCAAGTTTTGTACCCCAAAAGTTGACACTAAACATGGCGACCGATCACGCTAGTGGTCTCGAACCTACCGATTTTTCGGTATTTCTACCGAAATGGGCTCTCTGCCCTACAGAAATACCGAAATGCAACGATTTTTCCACGATTTTAGAGAATACATGGAAATTCTTCAGATTTATACCGATTTTACACTTTTATGTTGGCAAACCTTTTCATTTATGTTTAACGTTACGGGGAATCCCTCAACAGCAAGTATGGATGAGTAGTTAGTTATTGCGGAATGTTTCATATATTTTGGGGAGTACCCTTGAATACTAAAACTCGATGTTTTAAGGGGTTTTCCGCTCGGAAATTCACTTGTCTATAAAATCAGGAATTCGGGTTTTATTTTTTCATAAATTTTCTTATCTTCGAAGAGTATCCTCAAGTTTAAAGTTGAGAAGTGCTATTATTACGTTTAAATGTCGTCTGACGAGAAACTGAGTAAAAGCGCGAGTACAAATAAAAAAAATATCTACAATATTATCGAAAAGAATGGGAAGAAGAATTCTCAGGCTGACTGCAAGGTAGTCGTAAAAGCGTAAGCTATGCCTATTGTAAGAGTTGTTTAAAAGAGATATTAGCATTACACCAGGAAAAGACACTTTAGAGAATCATAGTTCTTCACAAGCACACAAAATTTTTGTAAAAAAGAATTATATCTAAGTATTAGATGTATCTAAATTATTTTTTGATAAATAAACGAATTTGATTGAATATTGTTTTTTTTTTTTACCGATTTTGGGTACAAATATACCGATTTTAGTGGGCAGCACTACCGATTTTGCACAATGACGTTCGAAACCACTCTCACGCCTCTAATAAATACACATGATTTTGACGTTACACAAAACTGTTGCGTTTAGTCCTTGACAAATATTTAGATGTCTCTCTTATCGTAAGCATTCCTTGATTAGTTAGAAATAAATAATTAATGCTTCATGACTGTGTCGTTATGTTGCGTAGACAGAGTATCTGTCTACGTTATGTTGTATTCTTCAGTAGATTATGCCACTCATAATAATTAAACCAATAAGCCATCTCCGTATTAATTTTTCCTACCTCTAAGGCTACGTCCGCACAGACAGGGGGCTTGCTTAGCGCCTAGAGCCTAGCGAGTAGCTTAGTAAAACAAACGGTCTAGAATGTTCGCGACCGGCCGCACTGCGCGCTTGGTGCCTAGCTAGTCGCTTAGCGTGTATCGAAGTAAACAAACGTGTTGGTTTGTCACGAGGTGCGAAGCATTTTAGAAAAAAAAATGGATGAAATATTAATTGCATCAGTTTTTAAAATATTACTCTTGTCATACTAATATTCGTAAAATTTGTCGTCAAAATTACGCAATTGTATAAACAGAACATTATATGTGAATTTTCTGTAAGTAGCAGTTTTAGTTTTAGAGCTATTTTTGGAAGTGACATCTCGTCAACTGGTGCCGACAAACTAATGAGCAAGGCACTTAGCGACCCCCCTGCAGTGCGGCCACCATGTATCCTAGCAAGTAGCCAGAGCGCAAGCTACTAGGCTCTAGTCGCTAAGGAAGCCGCTGGTCTGTGCGGACGTAGCCTAAGTGTCTGGTCAAGTCAGTGACAGTGAGAAGGGACGTGGCACTGGTCAAGTACGTGGCTCGCGTACTGCTAGGGTTGCTGCACCACCCGGAGGTGCTGGCAGCGCTGCGGCTGCGCGCGCCGCACGGGTGCGTAGGTGCGCGCCGCCGCCCCGCTCTGTTAGACGTGCCAGCGGCTAGGACTAACCTACTCAAGTTTGCCCCTATGTCACGAGCTGCACGTATTATTAACAGTATTACAGTTTCAGAGGATATATTTGGGCAAAACCTGCCGAGATTCATTGAAATGGCACAAATAATTATTGAAAGAGGTATATTATAAACGTTGTCATGTTTATAATAAAATATAATTTAATTATGTGTAATTTTCCTTACCAATTATTTATTTTGTATAAATCTGTGTAAGTAGACATTGTGACTTATAACATCGCCTTGGATAAGTCTGTAAAGGTGTTATAATTGTGATTTAAATAAATAAATAAATAAAATAAATAAATAAATAAAGTCAATCTATCTGAATGTTGCCAACTTTATTTTTTAGAAAGATCGTATTTTGCCAAGAATTCAATAAAAAAAATAGTAGTCAATGTTTCAATAAAACTACAGTACTTAAATGATTTCAAAACGTAATGTAATTATAAGTTTCAATCAATATTTAAGGGTATCAAATTATTGATTGTTGTAGAGATAAAATGAAAACAACAAACTTGAAATTAACTCTTTTTTTATTTACACCTGATGTTTTTAACTTATAATTATATTCATATTAATTTATTACTATTTATTTTAAAAAAAAATTGACACACAATACTAATAACAGCCTTTTTGAAAGATTTTTGTTCTTATGACTACTTCTGGTCTAAATGTTTCAAATATACGATTATCGTATGTTGACAGGTTAAAAAATACTATACAGTGTGAGTCTTTATAATCTGCACATACTGAATCGAGGGAATCTTTGCTTAATTATGTCGACGGAAAAAATGATAAAAAAAATCTAAATATTTTATTGAAATTTTTAATGGATTTTTTATTTATTTTTTCGCTTCTGTGACTCCAGTGTATACAAAACGGTGTAACTTTTTAACTCGATGTTTTATCACGATGAAACAAACTCCATAATGATTGGAAGTAATTAGGTGTCCGCATTAAATGAAAATTGTGTAAAAAACTGCCACCAATTAAAAATTAACACGTTTTTTCCGCAAAAATCTGATTTTTTTTCATCAATTTTTGCAATAATCGTAAAATTTCTCAATAAGATGCCCCGATTACCTTCATTTTTTATTACTTTAAATTATTCTTCATCGTATTAGCTATCCAATAGTAAAAATTGCAAGGGTTTAACTCAATCCCATCATTTCTTATCAACAGCCAAAGAAAGGCCTAGAGCACGGCTACGCACTAATTGTTTAGCAGGTAGACGTCCTTTTTTGTTGAGAATGTGCGCGGGTCGGGGTGCGGGGAGGTAGGGCCAGCTGAAGGGACCAGAAGGGATGACAGACAGGCAGTCGCTCCGAATTATTCGCCGCTGCTACATGTGTTTCGTTACTTTCATTCACTGCTACCTGAGTTTCGTGACTTTCGTTCGCTGCTACGTGATGCCGCGCTTAAGTGAATTCTCCCCGGCACACATTGCCGACATTCATTTTTACTATGGGATGGGACGAGGAAGTGCCAGAGCTGCGCGCGCAGCTTACATAGCTGCGTTTCCTAACAGGCAACCAGTGCCATCTGCCCGCAACTTCCAGGAAGTTCACAGAAGATTGTCGATCACTGGACTTGAATCAAGTAGAGATCGTCGCGAGCCGCCTCAAATAATTATTGATGTGGTTCTGGAACAAGCAGTACTGAGCGATTTGTTTGCTGATCCATCCATAAGTACTAGACGACTGGCTCTTCGTCACGGAATATCACAAAAATCAGCGTGGCGTATTTTAAAGAAAGAAGGATTGCACCCTTACCACTACCAAAGAGTGCAACATCTACATGAAGACGTAGATTGGCGTCCAAGGTGTGTGATGTCCACCTGGATTCAAAGAAATACCAGAGCAAACCCAAACTTTCCGAAAACCATACTATGGATGGACGAATCAACATTTACCAGAGATGGTATTACTAACTGTAGAAATTTACACAGATGGTGCCCTGGAGGTCAAAACCCGAAATTGAAACGTTCATCGACTTTTCAAGTAAGATTTTCAATAAATGTTTGGGCTGGTCTTATCGATAACATGTTGATTGGACCAGTCATACTGCCGAGAACTTTGAACAGTGAAAGATTTTTAAGTTTGTTGACTGACGATCTACCTGAGTTATTGGAAGATGTACCACTGTCTTTGCGTCGAAGGATGTTTCTGCAGATGGACGGATGCCCTGCCCATTATGCCACAAATGTGAGATCATTTTTAAACGAAAATTATCGTGATAAATGGATTGGACGACTAGGACCTGTAGGGTGGCCTGCGCGTTCACCCGATTTAACGCCCCTTGATTACTTCCTGTGGGGGACCATGAAGCAACGCGTCTACAGTAATCCCATCAACAGTGAGGTCGATTTGCGTGATCGCATAATTAACTGTGCAAATGATATTCGCAATGATCCCGAAATGATAAGGAGAGCGACACAACAAATTTTAGTTCGCGCGGCTTTGTGCCTACAACAACGAGGTGGACATTTTGAGAACCTAATGCATTAAATTTTCTTTAAAATAATAAATGTTTTAATTGAACTCTTTTTCATTCATTGAACCCAAATAAATCATCCTTAAGAGAACAAAAATAGCGCGTTCGAAGTGCCATCTTTAACACTTGATAGAAAGTGTTTTGTCTGAGCTAAAAGCATACAATTTTTATTATTAGGTAGCTAATACGATGAGGAATAATTTAAAGTAATAAAAAATGAAGGTAATCGGGGCATCTTATTGAGAAATTTTACGATTATTGCAAAAATTGATGAAAAAAAATCAGATTTTTGCGGAAAAAACGTGTTAATTTTTAATTGGTGGCAGTTTTTTACACAATTTTCATTTAATGCGGACACCTAATTACTTCCAATCATTATGGAGTTTGTTTCATCGTGATAAAACATCGAGTTAAAAAGTTACACCGTTTTGTATACACTGGAGTCACAGAAGCGAAAAAATAAATAAAAAATCCATTAAAAATTTCAATAAAATATTTAGATTTTTTTTATCATTTTTTCCGTCGATATAATTAAGCAAAGATTCCCTCGATTCAGTATGTGCAGATTATAAAGACTCACACTGTATAATATATACTTTTGTGCTGTTTCATAGGTTGCTACATCCCGGAATTTACTTCAAGTGCGAGTGAGATAGAGAAATTACAAATGTATGGATGCGTTTATAAAAATACAAAAAAGAAGTTTAGACTCTATCAAGTCTGTTTGTTTTTTTTTTTTATAGCCACGAAATGACTTTAATTTTATATTATTTTTCTCAATTTTGTTGTGACAGTTTGAGTTTGAAAAGATCGTATATTTTGCGTACGATTTCGAGTACTCGATCGTATGTACATCGTGCAACAGTCAAAAAGATCGTATAAATACGATTTAAATCTCGATTTGTTTGCTGATCCATCCATAAGTACTAGACGACTGGCTCTTCGTCACGGAATATCACAAAAATCAGCGTGGCGTATTTTAAAGAAAGAAGGATTGCACCCTTACCACTACCAAAGAGTGCAACATCTACATGAAGACGTAGATTGGCGTCCAAGGTGTGTGATGTCCACCTGGATTCAAAGAAATACCAGAGCAAACCCAAACTTTCCGAAAACCATACTATGGATGGACGAATCAACATTTACCAGAGATGGTATTACTAACTGTAGAAATTTACACAGATGGTGCCCTGGAGGTCAAAACCCGAAATTGAAACGTTCATCGACTTTTCAAGTAAGATTTTCAATAAATGTTTGGGCTGGTCTTATCGATAACATGTTGATTGGACCAGTCATACTGCCGAGAACTTTGAACAGTGAAAGATTTTTAAGTTTGTTGACTGACGATCTACCTGAGTTATTGGAAGATGTACCACTGTCTTTGCGTCGAAGGATGTTTCTGCAGATGGACGGATGCCCTGCCCATTATGCCACAAATGTGAGATCATTTTTAAACGAAAATTATCGTGATAAATGGATTGGACGACTAGGACCTGTAGGGTGGCCTGCGCGTTCACCCGATTTAACGCCCCTTGATTACTTCCTGTGGGGGACCATGAAGCAACGCGTCTACAGTAATCCCATCAACAGTGAGGTCGATTTGCGTGATCGCATAATTAACTGTGCAAATGATATTCGCAATGATCCCGAAATGATAAGGAGAGCGACACAACAAATTTTAGTTCGCGCGGCTTTGTGCCTACAACAACGAGGTGGACATTTTGAGAACCTAATGCATTAAATTTTCTTTAAAATAATAAATGTTTTAATTGAACTCTTTTTCATTCATTGAACCCAAATAAATCATCCTTAAGAGAACAAAAATAGCGCGTTCGAAGTGCCATCTTTAACACTTGATAGAAAGTGTTTTGTCTGAGCTAAAAGCATACAATTTTTATTATTAGGTAGCTAATACGATGAGGAATAATTTAAAGTAATAAAAAATGAAGGTAATCGGGGCATCTTATTGAGAAATTTTACGATTATTGCAAAAATTGATGAAAAAAAATCAGATTTTTGCGGAAAAAACGTGTTAATTTTTAATTGGTGGCAGTTTTTTACACAATTTTCATTTAATGCGGACACCTAATTACTTCCAATCATTATGGAGTTTGTTTCATCGTGATAAAACATCGAGTTAAAAAGTTACACCGTTTTGTATACACTGGAGTCACAGAAGCGAAAAAATAAATAAAAAATCCATTAAAAATTTCAATAAAATATTTAGATTTTTTTTATCATTTTTTCCGTCGATATAATTAAGCAAAGATTCCCTCGATTCAGTATGTGCAGATTATAAAGACTCACACTGTATAATATATACTTTTGTGCTGTTTCATAGGTTGCTACATCCCGGAATTTACTTCAAGTGCGAGTGAGATAGAGAAATTACAAATGTATGGATGCGTTTATAAAAATACAAAAAAGAAGTTTAGACTCTATCAAGTCTGTTTGTTTTTTTTTTTTATAGCCACGAAATGACTTTAATTTTATATTATTTTTCTCAATTTTGTTGTGACAGTTTGAGTTTGAAAAGATCGTATATTTTGCGTACGATTTCGAGTACTCGATCGTATGTACATCGTGCAACAGTCAAAAAGATCGTATAAATACGATTTAAATCTCGATTTGTTTGCTGATCCATCCATAAGTACTAGACGACTGGCTCTTCGTCACGGAATATCACAAAAATCAGCGTGGCGTATTTTAAAGAAAGAAGGATTGCACCCTTACCACTACCAAAGAGTGCAACATCTACATGAAGACGTAGATTGGCGTCCAAGGTGTGTGATGTCCACCTGGATTCAAAGAAATACCAGAGCAAACCCAAACTTTCCGAAAACCATACTATGGATGGACGAATCAACATTTACCAGAGATGGTATTACTAACTGTAGAAATTTACACAGATGGTGCCCTGGAGGTCAAAACCCGAAATTGAAACGTTCATCGACTTTTCAAGTAAGATTTTCAATAAATGTTTGGGCTGGTCTTATCGATAACATGTTGATTGGACCAGTCATACTGCCGAGAACTTTGAACAGTGAAAGATTTTTAAGTTTGTTGACTGACGATCTACCTGAGTTATTGGAAGATGTACCACTGTCTTTGCGTCGAAGGATGTTTCTGCAGATGGACGGATGCCCTGCCCATTATGCCACAAATGTGAGATCATTTTTAAACGAAAATTATCGTGATAAATGGATTGGACGACTAGGACCTGTAGGGTGGCCTGCGCGTTCACCCGATTTAACGCCCCTTGATTACTTCCTGTGGGGGACCATGAAGCAACGCGTCTACAGTAATCCCATCAACAGTGAGGTCGATTTGCGTGATCGCATAATTAACTGTGCAAATGATATTCGCAATGATCCCGAAATGATAAGGAGAGCGACACAACAAATTTTAGTTCGCGCGGCTTTGTGCCTACAACAACGAGGTGGACATTTTGAGAACCTAATGCATTAAATTTTCTTTAAAATAATAAATGTTTTAATTGAACTCTTTTTCATTCATTGAACCCAAATAAATCATCCTTAAGAGAACAAAAATAGCGCGTTCGAAGTGCCATCTTTAACACTTGATAGAAAGTGTTTTGTCTGAGCTAAAAGCATACAATTTTTATTATTAGGTAGCTAATACGATGAGGAATAATTTAAAGTAATAAAAAATGAAGGTAATCGGGGCATCTTATTGAGAAATTTTACGATTATTGCAAAAATTGATGAAAAAAAATCAGATTTTTGCGGAAAAAACGTGTTAATTTTTAATTGGTGGCAGTTTTTTACACAATTTTCATTTAATGCGGACACCTAATTACTTCCAATCATTATGGAGTTTGTTTCATCGTGATAAAACATCGAGTTAAAAAGTTACACCGTTTTGTATACACTGGAGTCACAGAAGCGAAAAAATAAATAAAAAATCCATTAAAAATTTCAATAAAATATTTAGATTTTTTTTATCATTTTTTCCGTCGATATAATTAAGCAAAGATTCCCTCGATTCAGTATGTGCAGATTATAAAGACTCACACTGTATAATATATACTTTTGTGCTGTTTCATAGGTTGCTACATCCCGGAATTTACTTCAAGTGCGAGTGAGATAGAGAAATTACAAATGTATGGATGCGTTTATAAAAATACAAAAAAGAAGTTTAGACTCTATCAAGTCTGTTTGTTTTTTTTTTTTATAGCCACGAAATGACTTTAATTTTATATTATTTTTCTCAATTTTGTTGTGACAGTTTGAGTTTGAAAAGATCGTATATTTTGCGTACGATTTCGAGTACTCGATCGTATGTACATCGTGCAACAGTCAAAAAGATCGTATAAATACGATTTAAATCGTATGGTTGGCAACACTGTACTGTCTTCCATCACTGTCACAGCACACTCAGGCTGCATTCCGTATAAGGGCCGTAAGATCAAGAGTAGTAAGAGAGTTTAATCTCTGGGCATCGATTATTTAATAAGATCAATGGTAGTTGATCGATTATTGGCTGTTTAAACCATTGATTAGTTTAAACTAGCCCAAAGGGACAGTTAAACTCCTTTGTAAGGATTAAACTGAGCGTGAACTGACCAGATGGCATAATTTGACGAGACTGTCTTTCAACATAGCTACAAAAAATTCTACCTGCCCGCTCCAAACATTTCTACGTAGCTTTTTTTTATTCACGTTCATTGAAGCTTTGTTTTGTGATTTATGAATGGTAAATTATAACAGTGATTCTGATTAAGATAGGTATCGCAATTATACACGAGTTGAAAATAATAGTTATTATAGTAGGCCGTATGTCGTTAGATCAAGATACATTGGAATCAGGAGCTATTTCAAGCGAAATATGTGATCATATCGCAAGGTGAATTTTATATAAATTATCAATACAAATGACAGTAAATAATATAAACCTTTAAGAGTTTTTTTCTAGAGATACGTCCTATTTTTAATTTCTTTGAAACTTAATAATAATATTATAATGAATAATAGCTGATACATATTATTATATAAACAATAATTTTCAAGACATGAATAATAAGAAAATGTCGGAGACTCCCAGACGTCATCATATGTCAGTGTCAATGTCCAATGGATCTATTTTTTGTCAATATTTGAATGAACGGATGAACGAACTTCAAATAAAATAGAGAATGTTGCCATGTGTAAAGACTAATCGAAGTTTAGCTAATCTGTTCATATTTTCCATTCGATCTTAAGACAGTAGATTAAACCATCGATTATATTTGATCGTAGATTTGGAAATCCATAGTTTAAACTGCATTTGATCTTACGGCCCTTAGACTTTAATCGCTGACAGCGCTCACATCAATAATTTGCGGACCGAATTAGATATTACGATTATGACAGCCGACAACTGTCAACAATTCGGAACGCTTGTGACCGCGCTCACGGTTGGATTACAGTATTTCTTTGTTTATACACCACACACACACACATTTGTACACTTCTTCTTCTTTGGTTAGATGGCGACTGTAGCCAGAAGCACAATTTCGAAAATGCCACGCTAATATATATAAGACTCAAAACAAAACAACGCAACTGTCATTTTTGACAGCGCTCACGGTGATATTAATTTAGGGCATGGTCGGCGTTATCGCAAGATGGCGCATGTCATGACGTCATCTATGACGTTTCACGCGACAACGTTTTCGCGCTCACGCTAGGAACGCGTTTAAGCGCGCTATGGTCTTAATTCGGAATGCACCCTCAGTCAACCACAGTGTCATTTATTGATATGTCAAACTGTTCGTATTATTACGGGGAAATAAAACGCACTGATATCATCGTGTAACAGAAAAAATATGAAATACACTGTTATCTATTAAAATGGGGGAAATATCGATGGAAATTGATACAGTAGATGCCGACGAGCATGTTAACCAAACCGAAATTACTATCAACGGCGCAGAAAATGAAGAAAATTCAGTGGTTCAAGAAGAGATTGTGTACCAGTATCCAAGTTTATTTACGAGTAAAACTCTGATAGAACTCTCAAATTCTTCTTGGTCGCGTCATAAAAGGGCTAATCAATGTGTGCAGCCTTACTTGCGTGGTTGTAAATGGTCACCTGACGGTACATGTTGCCTCAGTGTAGTAAATAATGATGGGGTACATGTGACCGAATTATCAAGGGACCTCTATACGGGTAATGTAGCTGCGGACCGGATTATAGATGTTATGGACTCCGTAATCCATGTCAAAGAAGCTGGGTTGATTTATGACTTCTGTTGGTTCCCTCTTATGAACAGTGCAGTACCTGAAAGTTGTTGGTTAGTGTAACTATAATATTTATACCAGGAATAAGCACAATCTTGCTGTACATCGCACTCGCCTCCACAGAGTAGGCAACTCGCTCATGGGTCAATGTATACGCTTTCACAACAAACTTCCTACTGACATTCGAAACTTACCCATTAAACGATTTAAAAGCTGTATTAAAACCAAACTTTGTAAAAAAGGGTACTATAAAATTTCTGATTATTTAGAAGACAAAAAAGCTTGGGATTGAGCTGCTCGCTCTGCAAGCCTTGTGATCAAACTGGAAAACTTGACATTTAATGTTATTATGCATGATTTTATATAAATATTGACATTGCAGAATATTATATACAATATTACATTAATGTTTACTTTGAAAAGTATTATATACTGCTTTAATTTATTGTGAATGTGAGCACTATGTGGGTCATTTTTTTTTTCTCTTTAAATATTTTCCTATTATTTTATGCTTTTTCTCAGTTTTAATGGTGGTCTGGCATTTTGAGCACTTTATGAGGCCTACCCAAATGTACTTTCTTTGGTATTGTTCGTCGAGTCGTTGAGCTCCTTAAGTCTTGAGTCGAGCTGCACGATTACGACAAATGCTTGCACTGATTGGACAGGTCCACTCAAAATTGTGTGGTTCTTTCCTCAAAAGACCATTTCAGACACAGATCTACATGGTCCTCACATGATCTGACCAAGATTATGTCTGGACTTTAAAAGAGACTTTGACCCCTGAGTTTGTTTCGCCATTTCTTCTCACGGGTAGTCAGATAGGAAATGTCGACTACATCTAGCTTATTTTTTACTTTTTAATATGACGTGTAAAAGTGATTCCGATATCCTATTTACAGAATAAACGATTTCATTTCATTTCATTTATATTACTACTTTATTAAAACTCCTTTAACATACAGGCAAAGGAACTTCTCTTGCTGCCTTGGTCCACTTTTCATACATTACTGTCACATTCTCCATAAAAATAAAATATCCATACAAAGTACTTACTTTTTTTATTTAATATTTTAATAATTTCAGCTGGCTGACAACCAGACAGAACGCACCAGTGCAGATGTGGGATGCTTTTGATGGTTCACTGCGGTGCTCATACCGAGGATTTGATGCTGTTGATCAGATGGAACCAGCCATCTCTGTGGCCTTCACAAAAGATGGCCACAAAATTATAGCTGGATACAAAAAGTTCATTAGAACTTTTGATGTAGAAAGGTGATTATAGAATTATTATTGTTTAGTCTCTGTATATTTTCTGTGTAATCACAAATTCAATATTGATTTATTCTAGTTAGGTTACAAATCAGCATTGCTATATATCAAAAGTTACCAAAGATTGCCCACAAAATGCTTCATCGTCAACATCATTAAAAAGAATATGTAAATTATTTATATAGATATAATTCTTGCTATAAAAAACTTGAAACAGTACTTATACATATTTATTCTTCTGATAAATGTTATCTGACGATTGAAAAATGAGACCTTAGTCTAGTATATTTTTAATTTTGTTAATAAGTTTAAAGTCAACAAAGTTATGACTTAACCGGTTTACTTGTAGCCACTGAAGAGTTCCACTATACAAGTCCTGGCTCCATTATCAGACCCTCAACACCAAGTGCAATATATTGGACTGATTAGAATGAAGCATATGATCCCAAACTTGAGGGGTTTACTAGTAGCCACTAAAGACTTCCACTATCCAACTCCTGGCTCCATCATCAGACTCTCGTTACCAAGCCCAATCTGTTGGAATTCGTCTAAGCGAATCATATGACCACAAACTCGAGGGGTTTACTAGTAGCCATTGAAGAATTCCACGATCCATCTCCTGGCTCCATCATCAGACCCACGACACTAAGTGCAATATATTGGATTGATTAGAATGAAGCATATGATCCCAAACTTGAGGGGTTTACTAGTAGCCACTGAAGACTTCCACTATCCAACTCCTGGCTCCATCATCAGACTCTCGTTACCAAGCCCAATCTGTTGGAATTCGTCTAAACGAATCATATGACCACAAACTCGAGGGGTTTACTAGTAGCCATTGAAGAATTCCACGATCCACCTTCTGCCTCCATCATCAGATCAGCTCCAAGATATGAAATTATAGTATTGTCATAAGTCCTTGATACGTGTGCAAATTATCAAGTTAATCGGCAGTCTTGAAGATGGTGAAAATTACGTTGAAAGATTCCGTCTTCTTCTTTTTGTTTCGAAGGTACATCTATACTGTTTGGGTCCAGTAGGTGGCCACATTTATTGCGGCATCAGAGGCGTTGTTCAGATCGTCAGGGGTGCACGTGAACGGCCAATTGGGACACTAGTCTGTTCAGGAGCACCTGCATACTCACATTGATTGTTGGGTGAATCGATTATGCTCCACTTCGCCAGATTATGTTTGCAGTGGCCTACTTGTACGAAAACGTAAAGATACTCCGTGTACGCAATCGATTCAGAGGTTTCCAAATAGGCCACTGCAGTTCGCGACCGGGAGGCAGGTGTTCTTTGGGCTTTACGAAATCTTGAGGTGGTGAATACCTCTTTACCCACAATTTACTTCGCTCTTTGAGTGGCCTGTCTTTGATCGCTTGAAGGATTCCGTTACATAGATACAGGTCCAGCTAATAAAAGCGTGTTAAAAAAGTGACTTTTTCGTTTTTGGTACCATTTTAGATTTTCTTATTAAACTTTTTATTTTTTCACTAACAACCCATTTATACATAACCACGATTCACTCCAGGGAACATCGATTAGCCCTGGCCAACCTCCATAAGGCTAAATTCTTACAAAGTAGGCTACCAGATAACCCAAATAGACATAATCGAGTAAAAGAATGTCGAGTAACACTTCAAAAGGTTAAATATCAAGAATTCAAGAGGAACAAAAAGCATGCAGGGCCTTCTTTAATGGACTGGGGAAGAGACACCATTCAAAACGCATGACGGTGCTTTACCTATTTTACAGGAGTAACAAACTACAATCAAAACGCCGGAAATGAAACGCTTATATATACCGATGTCCAAATGGGAACAAATCCTTAAAAACTCCGAGGACCTACCCATACCAGCGGTTAATATAAAAAAACCGATAACCGACGCACAAAATATAGAACCCACTACGATTGACGTAATGGAAATAATTAATAAGATGCGAAACAGGACTGCTCCAGGAACAGATCAAGTGGTAATCGAGCTTTTCAAAGCAATGCCCCAAATATTACAGAAAGCGGTTACCTAACATATGAACAAAGCTTGGACGCAGAACGAAGCACCTGACATGTAGTTAGAGACAGTGCAGGTACCAATTCCGAAAAAACGAACCCTAAAGATACGAACGATTATCGCCGTATATCGATATGCAATACGGGTTACAGAATTTATGCATGCGTAGGGACAGACGCCAGCACATCAAGCTACTACAATCTGTCAAATTTCTATAATAGATTTTCACCTTTTTCCCTACAGTATAAGGTTTTAGGTTGATTGGGAAAATTTGACAGTTTCGGGTAGCTTGACCTGCTGGCGTCTGTACTAAAAAAAAATGACGAAATATAAGAATTAGGCAACTACCAAGCTGCCTTTTTAATCAAAAGGTCAACAGATGATCACATCTTTACGCTTAAAAGGGTCTTGGACGAAGAATGGCGTGCAGAATAAAGAATTATGTACTTGCCCTCGACATAGAAAAAGCTTTTGACAATGTCGACCTTAACGCACTGCGAGATATTTAATACAAAGAACTAACAACTTTTGACAATGTCGACCTTAACGCACTGCGAGATATTTAATACAAAGAACTAACAAATCATTAACCAACGGGATAATCAAAGTTTGCATGAATGAACGAACATACATTAAATGGTGTGGCCAACAAAGCAGCTGGATTATCAAAGGAAAGGGACTCAAACAGGGTTGCCCTTTGTCCCCACGCCTGTTTACTCTAGTCATGGATGAGGTCCTTAGAACCCTGGAAAAGGAAACTCAGTTAATCAAACTGGACCAAGATCGCGAGATCTCACTCGCCCTGGTACTATCATTTGCAGATAACCTTATCTTCATTACAGACGACCTATAACGTCTAGAAGAAATCGTATCCCATATCAAACCCCTACTAGCTAGTGTCGGCCTCCAAATAAATGAAACAAAAACAAAAATACTAAAGGGACCCCATAGCTACACAGAAAACGACCTACGTGACCATGAATGGAATAAATCTACCTACAGTCGATGAAATTAAATACCTAGGCACACACATAACATCTGCATTACGCAGGACAAGCACAATTAAAAAACGCTGTGAACAGGCCACTAGAAACGCTAAATCACTATTACCATTCATAACAAACTCAAAGATGGACTAGGAGAGATGGGTCGTCGACGTATTTATCGTCGACGAATAGTTTCAACTAACTAGTTGACGTGTGTAACTGTGGACGTTGTGTAACTTTTTAAACTGACGGTTTCGTCGCGACTAGAGAGATAAGCGTTGATTGAACTGACTAGTCGAATCAAGCATTGACGGTACGATTTGCTTTAAATTTCGCGAATTGTTAAGCTTGGTGCCATCGTAATTTTTTTTTACGTATTTGTAGGCTATATTATAATATTCCCTTCATACTTTTCCATCCAGGCTTAAGACTGGCTGACAGTGGCTGAATAGAGATAATTATAGATTTGTACTGTGATACACAAACATCATCAGATAAACAAACATGACCTTGTGCACAATTACATTACTGTGGAAACTAGCCAGACTCATGTATCGAATGATGATCGTACCTTGCATGTTACACGGTTTTAAAGTATCGGCACTCACTGAAGCTAACAGGTCAAGACTGAGAACATATGAAAGAGTTATCATGAGGGACTTGATTAATCATGCTAAGAATAAACCCAGTCAAGAGAAAATACATGAAATTTTGGACGGAAAAACCGTAATCAAACGCATCAAGGACCACAGGATGTGCTATCTTGCACACGTTCACAGTCGCCACGAACTACACCTGTTACATGCAGCAATGCAGTACAAGGCCAAATCCAAGAAAGTGACGCCCTATTTATACATGGAATGACAACTTATAACAGGACATGGCATACTTCAACAAGGACATACGTTTTTGGATGGACACGGCTGAAGACCGAAATAAGATAAAGAAAGCTGCTAGCGAGATTTACAAGAACTCTGAAACGGATAGTGAGACCTCAGACGAAGACTCTGGAATCAGCAACATGTAATACAGCATAGCAGTGACACAGTCAAGAAAAGAGAGTACCTGAGCCAACCTGGTGGCGAAGCTAGTAAAAGAAGATTCCCATAGATAAATATCACCTGTCTGTCCACTATTTCTAATAATACTCATGGATGCATATCCGGTAGGCGCTAATAATCCTTCCATATCCCAAGGGCACGTCTTCCCTACCATTATCGCGCCCCCGGGCTACTCTTTGATACACAATCGTCTCTGTAGTCCCATGAAACATGAGGCTTCAGGGACTAGGGTGAATCTTTGGGTTCATTCAAGCAATCGAGTCTGGTTCAACCATGCTGGGGTCGGTGCATTTCATTCATTCATCAACCCATTTATACATAACCAAACAATTATAATTACGCTCTCATTGATATAAACAATGTTACATAAAAATTGTAAAATATAAAATACACTACATATTATAAATAAAGTCCCCCCCCCCCGCCGCCGCCGCGACCAAAGGCCCCATACTTTTCCATTCGACTTTACTGCTACATTTCCCAGCCAATCAGCAAAGCAAGAACGAGTTTAGGTTATTATGAAATTGAAATTTTTGATACTACAATTAATAAAAATAAAAAAATAAGTACGTAGTTTTTAGTGTTCACTCCTGTCGGCAGTCCCCATGCCTGTGTTTTTTGTTAATTAATCTTTACGATCCCATTGCTGGTCATGGGTTACACTCTTAATCTTCCACATAAATAATAAATAAATCATTATATATTGTACACTTAAAAATGTTGAATTTCTTGAATCCACAGGCCAGGCAGAGATTTTGCAGAACATAAAATTCAAAGCCCTGCTTCATGTTTCGATACTAGTCACAATCTACTGGCAGTTGGCTCCTGGAACACAAGTATTAGTTTATACAATGTCAATGAAATGGGCGCTTACAAGAGTATTGGGAAAATGCATGGCCATGGAGGTAAACATTATTTATGTGTATTTTTATATCTAATAATTAATTCGGTAGTTCAACCACAACAATAAAGACTATTATTTTAGAATAGGGTGAAAAAGCATGCAAGGTGGTATCCATGGAAGGCATTGTCCAGTATAGTTTGCAGCAGCTTTTGAAGCTATATCTATTATGATAAACAAATCAAAATTCCATTCCAACCCCTGCAAGGTAATTGTGTAACACACTATCAGTAGCAAATTAGCAATGGGTTTCATTTTGACAGTTCAACAACATTCATTGCGTTTTTTAGGTTGATGAGCAGACAATGTTTTCGAACATATGAAGCAATGTATTCGCAATATACTTCAAAGTCATCCAGATTGTGACTGATACTATGTAACGCAGTTAGGGTACTGGGGGCCGATCGCGCTATTTCTCAACGTAATTACCGTTCGAACGGAACGTTTTTGGTTTTAGTTTAGTTTTGGTTTAGCTGATGTAAGAAACGGTATCGCGCTTTTTTTTGTGAGAATATTGTTCGATCGATCGTTCCTCCAACGTAACTTCCAAAGTAAAGCTAAATCGTTTCCGTTGAAATGATTAGCGCGATACGAAATGTGTCTAACGTAACGTTTTGGTTGTGGTTTAGTTTTGGTATTAACGTTCAAAATTAGCGCGATCGGCCCCCTGGTCTCTTGATAACATTCTTATATTGTGACGTAATTGTTTAAACGTTTTCTTCTATCTCATTTTCAGGTGGAGTAACACAAGTAAAATTCGCGCCAGACGGTCTACGTATCGTATCAGGCGCACGTAAGGACCACAGACTACTAGTATGGGACATCAGATACTACCGTAGACCACTCAACATACTATCTCGCGTAGTGGATACCAACCAAAGAGTTTACTTCGATATCTCGCCGTGTGGCAGGCACTTGGTGACTGGTGGTACAGACGGAGTGCTAAGAGTATGGGATGAAAATGAAGTGCATTGGAAATCCAGTTTGGATACTACTGTGGATCAAGGCGATAATGTTACATATAAGGTTTGTATTTTGTTTATTTCTTTATTTCAACTTTTATTTTATTTATCTTATTTACTGTACACCACCATGCAGACCAATAATTGTGCTTTTTAAAATAGGTCATTTTTGCGATAATGTTCAGGGCTTAGCATTTAAATCATTTACAGAAACAACATAATTTAATAGTTGCTTGCAAAAGTTGCTCGACTTTCGAAAGTGAAATTAAAAGTATTTCTATTAAACCAACAAAAAGATTTTTAGAATGTTCGTGCCGACATATATACATATCTGCATTATAAAAACAATCATTTTTATAAATTTTACAAATTTTTGCAATTTTATCATTTTTTATTATTATTGTCTTGTACTTTAAATGGTAATGAAAACCGCATCATAAATCCGTTTCGTAGTTTAGAAGAACAACGCAGTCACACGATTTTGCACTGAAGGTACTTTTAATTTATATTTTTTTAATGTACGTAATACACAAATATTGGGTATTTATTTTAGTTTTCGATTATTTACAACACAACACACATATACATGTATGTCACAACATTTTATTTTGTATGAGATTTTTTATATTACCTTTAATTTATTCTCTTAATTAATTAATAATGGACACACTTTTTGATGTGTTTATTATTCTACCTAGCGTATGGCACTCGTGGGTTGGAGCTGAAAATAGGCGTTAGGTGGTACACCTTGTGTTGTTATCTGACATTATGTGGAGCTGAGGCTTTTTGGCATTATAATAATTGTTTTCTGTTTTTATAGTTATAAGGTGTATTTTTTGCTATAATGCCAATAAACACATATTTCTTCCTTTCTTTCAATTTACACCAGTGTTTTAATAATGACTTTAACTTTTTTTTTTACAGTTCCCCCTCCACAGAGATTGCTGCAACAGCATCTCAATACATCCACTACGTCCTATCGTAGCGACGGGTTCAGGACAATTCCATTTACCAGACCCACTGCTCTCACCACATAAAAAATCTAACAGTGGTAATAAGAATGTTAGTGATGGAGTAATGACCACAGGAGAAGTGGATTCTGAAATAATCAACGATAATACGACTATTGTTAAAGAAGAAGAGGAATCAGATGAATCTGGTAACGACAACGAACAATCAGCAATTGACATAGACGTGAAATATTCGAACCAAAGTGAAAATAGTTTAGTGTTCTGGTGGCTTGGTGATATATCTGAATAGACCTTAATTTTATAATTTCCATTGTATTTTTATTTTCCGTGTGGTTTATCATGTCGATGTTATCTAGTCTTTAATTAATTGTAAGTTTCTTATCTTCTGATATAAAACCATGCATTTGATATTTTGTTTTTTATAAAATCATTTTGTGTTACCCCATAAAATAAAAGTATAATTTTGGTGGCGTTATCTGACTCATTGAAAGTATGATGGAAAAGACGGACACAGCATACACGGTCACCAATTTAAAACGTATAATAAACTATGTTTGCCAGCGGCTTCGCCTGCGTGGAGATCGGAAATTATCCCACGGGAAAGTACTACCGGAGCGCGTGTCAGACTTTTTTTGACTAAAACCCACCCGTGTTCCTTCATTTGCCTGTGTGCCAGGGCCACGATATCCCTTTCGGACAAATTCGCAACCCTGGCAGGCATTGGCACTGATGGACCCCGTCAATTCGTGCTGACGTCTCTTTGAGACGCGCGTGGAACACAACGCGCCGTCGACCCGGGCCTGGTCCTTATCGGACGGCGAGCTACCCATCGCTCACCGTCCGCAGGCCCGCGCCTACGGTAGCCGGAAATCGGCTTGCGACTCCCGACGCCCAGGGCGGCCGCAGGACTCCTGCGGCGACTAGGGGCGTGAGGGCGCGAACCCTGCCTCTCCCTCACGCGTTCCGCCTCCTGCTTCGCGAGCATTACTGCTTCGCAGGAGGAGGTGACGGCCTCCCATGCACTCTCGCTCCGAACCATGGCCTGAACCAGGGCCGGACGCGAGAGATCGCCGCCGCCGATGGCCTCCGTGAGGACACGGCAGTGCTCCGCCCAAGCAGGGCACAGTGGTGACACCCGGGCGTTTCCTCTCGCTTTATCCTGAACAGGAACCTCCCGAAACATCCGTGTCCGGTGAGGACCTGTGTCAGGCGGAAGGTGAAGATGCCGTGGCGCCTTTCTAGCCACTCCTCAAAGAGGGGACTTATCGCCGCAATAGTGGCGTGCCCAGCGCACAGACGGGTATTTGACCCTAAAACGCGGCCAAAATTCCATTTCAAAAAGGTCCCGTTTCCTAGAAATTAGCCTTACCTGCCTATACCCAAGGGATTAAGGAACAATGGGCGGCCATCTTTTTTACCTGATTCTTGTCAGAACACACCTAGTCAGACGAGTTTCGACTGCGCTGTTGGTTGCACGCTTATTTTTGTAGTGAGTGTTTGAAAAGTTTCTAGTTTTCATTAATTGATAAAATTGATAAATTCTGTTCCCACCGAAGATTTTCAACATGGATATTGCAGAACCAGGTATGTATTATTCAAAAATATTGTTATTTCTAAAATAATTTGTTTTTATATAGAGTTATAGTGTTTTTGGATAACTGCATTATTTTTCACTAATCATCCTCGCAGTCAAATTTAGAAAAGGCTAAAAGTAAGATAATCGGGCATTATTGGATTATATCTAGTATAAGGTTTGGTAGGACATATATTTGTGATATATTATATAGAAAGAAAAATTGCCACTTTTTGCCTCTTATATGGATTTCCTTTATTTTTATGTTTTAGGATCTCCATAAAACAAACTTTGTTTTGCGGTTGTGATTATATTTTTGGATTTTAATTGTTCTAGGAACGTCAGGAGCTCGAGTGTAGACGCGAATGGATATTTACAACATGATCCATAACCATTCTGATGGATTTACGATTAAAAAACTTGATAACTTGATTGTTATTAATGACTCTTCTTTTGATGACGAAAAAAAAGAAGTTTTTCGTCGTAAATTTGCGACATTCAAGCATGATTTTAAGTCAAGATGGCAAGCAGCAAACAGGACTAAACATAATTTTTTAAATAACAAACAATGGCTTCAAGGCACTCTTGAAATACCTCGGAAAAGACTTTCTAGCGGTAATGCAGGGCGCCCAGAAAAAAACTTTGACGATTTGCCTGAATGAAGCAAACGCAGAAAAGCTGAGAATCTTCGTGAAAGCCACGAAGCTCGAGAGCTATTATATGCCGGTCAAATGGCACTTCGAGAGCGTGGAGATACTGATGGAGCAAATGTTGTGAAGGAAATTACAGAATCACCGACTCGTGGCCGTGGACATGAGTACCGCATCGCCTTGCGCAAAAGTGACACGTCATCATTACCAGCAACACAAATAACACCAACTGCAGCGTTATCCATGTTTGTCGAAGCTAATTTAACAAGGAGACAGTACGATATAGTGCGTGAGACAAATAAAAGTTCTATCCTTGCTACACCATCCTCCAAAAAGAAAAACAGCAATGCTATCCAGATCCTGAAAACATTACCATATCTGAGACCTGTGCTGAAATAAAACTGCTTGGCGCAACAACTCTCCATCTTCACCCAGATTTTGCAGGCCTATGAGGATACGATTTATCAAAGAAACTTCCGAGACAACGAAAGAAGAAATTAACATTTTGAAGACCAAATTAAAGATTTGAATACTACCAAATTAACAAGGGCTGCACTCGAAGTTTCTGTCAAACACACCTTATTACGAGTATTCACAATTATTGATGGTAAGGTATGTAATGCTGCCACAGATAGGTACTAAATCTACAATGGGTGTTATCTCTGCAAATTAACTTCAACAGATTTTAACAATCTCGATAAAGTGAGGAGCTCAGAGGTAATCAAGGAAAACTTTAAATTTGGGCTTTCAATTCTTCATGCTAGAATCAGATTCTTCGAAAGCCTTCTTCATGTCGCATATAAGATTCCTGTAGGGAAGTGGCAAATTAGGTCGCAAGCAGAAAAAGACATCGTAAAAACTAAAAAGCAAGAAATCCAAGAAAGGTTTCGAGAAGAACTTGGTCTTTTGGTTGATATTCCAAAAGCTGGTTTTGGCAATACCAATGACGGAAATACGAGTAGGAGATTTTTTGAATGTTCTGTGGAGGCTTCCGCTATAACTGGTATCAATGAGGAATTAATAAAAAGGTTCGCAACAATTTTGGAAGTTATTTCGAGTGGATATGACATAAATATTGAAAAGTTTTCTTCATATTGTGACAGTACAGCAGAACTTTATGTTAGCTTATACAGCTGGCATCCGATGACACCCATTGTACACAAAGTGCTGATGCACGGGCCACTCATTGTGAAAAACGCTCTGATCCCAATCGGAACTTTGTCTGAAGAAGCAGCAGAAGCTAGGAACAAGCATTTTCGATATTATAGGGAAAATTATCCGCGAAAGTTTTCCCGTGAAGATTGCAATAGGGATATTCTGTATAGGCTGCTGCTCACATCAGACCCGTATCTTAGCTCAATTAGGCCTAGACCTAAGAAAAGTTCTAAACCTTTTACCTCTTCCGCAAAAGAAATGTTACTGCCATTTCACGACAGTGGTGACTCGGACAAGGAAAATTAAGATTAGGAGTACTTACCATACCGTTTTATAGTTGGTTTTTAATGTCTAATAAAATAAAAATGTAAGAATGTGCTTTTTTTTTTCTTACCTTTTCTCCATCACCTAGATTCCTTTCCAATTGATATTTTGCCATCAACTAGGTTTTGAATCATGATTTTTCAATAAATTAGGCTATATAAGCACCGAAATATTCAAAAAATATTGTTAAATAGTTTTGGCCACGTTTTAGGGTCAAGTACCCGTCTGAGCGCTGGGTTGCGATGAAAGCGTAACAAGCGGAACAAACTCACTTTCACATTTATAACATTAGTTAGGATGTGTGTGTTTTATCATTTCTAACGTGACGGTATAATCGTGGAAATTTTACATACATATTTCCTGTAAGTCTATCTGCTGGAGGGGGATGAGCAATATTGCATTATGTCTATATTCCTCTATGAATGCATGTTCCAGCATCACGCAAATTCTACCGGATAGATTCTGTTCAAATGCATAGATATTTCCTATACGTCAGGTTAGTCGGTAGGCTAAAATTATATTATCATGATATTAGTTATGAGAGATGAGCAATATTGCATTATGTTTGTTTTCCTCTATAGTTTACAGCAAATTGTAAAAAGACGAGCCAAACGGTTAGACCGTTTGGCTCGTCTTTTTACACTTCAGATAGTTACAGACTTAACCTTTTAAATGATTACCATCACGTTTTATCTTTATGGGGCTAAGCAGTCAATCATTATGACATCATAAACAGCGTAGCCTTTGTCGCCAATTTCGTGTGAAATTGGTCTTAGGAGACTGTTCTTATCTTTTTGAGACATTTTGGGGGTTTATTTATAAACGATAATTAAAATTAAGAGACGTTTTAACGTCAAAATGTATGGTTAAATAGTCGTAGTAATCATTACTTAACTTTAAGCAGTATTATTAATAACGGGGTTGATCTGCATACACAGATTTTGAAAAAAGTTACAGTCAGCATGAAAATGGGCAATTTTCACTAACAAAAATTTGGTTCCATTAGATCCTGTTTCTTATATGGATCAAAAAACTTAATTACACCAACTGAAAGAGACAGAAATCGCTAAAAGCTTTTCTCATACATTTCGCGGGCAATGCGACTCCAACTTACTTTTTAAACACTGTACCTACCTGAAAAAAAAAATCGGAACCCCTATAGGTTTACGTTGCGTTTTCGTTGTCCGTACATCCGTCCGCCCGTGTGTCTATTTAAGTTTAAGTTAAGTTTATTTATTTTATTTGTCACGTCCCTATTTCTCAGGAATGCGTGGAGGTCCATCATCTGCCTAGCCTTTTCCCAACTATGTTGGGGTCGGCCTCCAGTCTAACCAGATGCAGCTGAATACCAGGACCGCGTGGAGGTATCAAGTTGAAATTAATATCATAAACACAGGTCTACGGTCCCTTGGATCTCTAAAAATCAAGCTTCTAGGTCAACGCAATAAAAAAATATGGCCGTTAATGCGACATATTTTGATACCTACTCTCAAATAAATCAAATCCCGTTTTTACTTAGAATCATGAAATTTGGCAAGAAGCAAGGTAAAGATAAGGAAATAGTCCAAAATCGTTAATTTGCTAAGGTGATTCCGCAGCTGTAGCCTGCAAAATTCAAATTTTCATAGGTTTTTTGCAATTTGCAGGTCAGTGTCAAGTTGTATCTTGAACGAAATATGATTCGTAACTATAAAGTCTATAACAGATATGTATTTACAGAATTATAATCATTTGAATCATTCATACATGTCTCTAAGTTAGATTTGTTCCCCAATGTCACGATTGCATGAAAAAGCCATTCAATGGATCAAATCTAACTTAGAGAGATGTATGAATGATTCTAATAATTATAATTCTGTAAATAAATATCTATCTGTTAAATACAACGAAAATAATTTGTCAAATCATTTTTTGATCAAGATACAACCAGACATTGACCTGCAAATAGCTAAAAACATAACAAAACTTCGCTACAGGCTAGGCTACAGCTGCGGGCCGAGCACGGGCGTGCTAAGACGTTTGTGACAAGACATGATAAATTATGTCATGTCAATTTGTACTAGTATTTTATGACAAAACAGTTTTATCGCTCAAACTGTGATAAACCGTGTGACTCAAGTCATGTGACAGTAGGCCGTGCTCGCCCCGCTGGGGATCGACCTTAATTTTAAAGCCTACCTTAGTCAAACGTGCCCAAATAGTAAAACATATTCGTTTTATTGCCAAGCGCGGGCGGAACAATCGGAAATATTTAACAACTCTTTTCAAAAAGATATTATCATTTGATTTAGGGCTACGTTATAAATTCATTTAAGAGTTATTTGGTCGTTTCGGTAAATTCACATTGTTGGGCTTATTGGTTTAGTTCTGCCTAGGGAATGGAAGTTTCTAGGGATTTTTAATGACTTTCGAAGCGGCTATGTTTGATATTTATCAAATATTTTGTTTATAATTAAACGCTGGCTAACAATAAATCCTGCCCTACTTTTGCTCTGATTTATTTTTATCCACAGGTGTAGCTGATTTCTAAGCGCGAACAATTTCTCTCTGATTTTGCTTACCTTCAACCATTCTTCCATGTAGACGGCTGTTCTTTCTGTGCTGGATTGCATTTACAATTTCCAGAAAATATGGGTACCAAAACTTACAGTCAATTTAGTTTTTTCGCTTATTTAGTACAGAGAAGAGATCATTATAATAATGATGGAGTGGAGCTCTTATCAAGCATTGGCCTTGTTCAAGTAACATTATATATACTTAACAAAACAACCTAAACGTAAATAACAACCAACCTATTGAAGAAACAAACACCGCAAAATTTCTTGGCTTGCATAATAAAATCACTTGGAAACCACATATTGAACAATTGTGCTTTCTCTTCTTTCTCTATTTCGGCTCACTGTGAGATTTTTAAAGAATACCGCTGTCAGTCGGTCTGCTAATACCGACCTACTGAACTCCAATCACACACTGGCTTATAATTTTTCACTGACAATGCCAAATCCAATGTCCACTATTATAATGAACGATCATAAATAAGACGATATTGCCATTAATATCACATTAATCTTTTATATTGTGATTGTTATTAGCAGACAGATGGATGCTGTTGTCCATCTTCTCTGGCTCGAGATAGACAATACGATTAAGAATATTAATCCAAATCCAGACAAAAGTCCCTGTTCAACAATTATAATTTACGATGGGTAAAGAAAGAATGAAAGAAAATACGTTTTTTTACGGGAAAATTAGATCCTAGGTATGTCAGTTAATAATTTTACCACTGCTGCAGGGCTAACATGACACCCGCGACAATTACTCACTCTCGCGCGAGTAATTCTTGTTTATTTCTGTAACTATCTCGTTTTCTGACAGCGCTCCCATACAAAATACTCGACTCGTTCTGTCAAACTTGATGTTTTCTCGACAAACCCTAACATGGCACGTATTTCATCTCGACTTCTGACATTTCAAAACGAGATATCTCTGATTTTTCTGTCATTTACTCGTCCTCGATTTTGACGATGAGAAGAGTAGACAAAATTATGATACAAAAAAAAGGCATTCACTGGCGACAGACGTGAAAAATTAAAACTTTGGAATAACATAATAAATACGTATACATATACACAGGCCGCTGTGGGACGCCAGTCTGCTGCAACACGTCACATTAGCATTTCGGTAACGTGGCTAACATGTTGACGAATCGGTAAGCATGTAGGTGACACAAGTAGCATGTCGGGGACGCTGTTAGCATCTGGGTGACTAGGTTAGCGAGTTGGTGACGCAGTTAGTATGTCGGGACGCGGTTCGAATTGCTGTGACTCAGTTAGTATGTCGGTGACACAGGTACTATGACGGGGACGCTGATAGCATGTCGGGACTCAGTGAGCACGTTGGTGACGCAGTTCGCATGTCGGCATGTTTTTAACATATCGGGATTCTTTTAGCATGTCGGTGACGCAGGTGGTATGACGGGGACGCTGATAGCATGTCGGGACTCTGTGAGCAAGAAGGTGATGTAGTTAGCATGTCGATGACGCAGTTGGCAAGTCGTGAATTGGTTTACATGTTGGACACACACTGACGGCATGTCGGTGACGCTATTGACATGTCAGTGACGCGTTTAGCATGTTGATGACTCGGTTAGCACGTCGGTGACACGAACCCACAAATATTGCCCCTACCAAAAATGTCTCACTCATTTTCATTTGCGTGATTTTGTTTTGTATTTTAATTTCAGCATGCCAAAGAAAAACATTTATTTTTAATCAAAAAAGTCTGTTACACAAAAAAAGTAAACATAAATTAAAAGAGGAGAATGAAAATCAATATAGTACAAACTAATTCCATGCGTAAAATCGAATGAATGAGCCGATGTTACTATCATAAAATTGTTTTTTTTTAATAATTTGCTACATCGGTCCCTCGTCACGAGATAAAGAACTGTCAAAGTGCCTTTCTCGAGTTTAGTCGAGCATAACGGTCATGTTAGTGTTTAGAATGACGTCATAATCGTCGACAAATTTCGACAAATCGAGAACGAGAGCATTCTCGCGCATGTCATGTTAGCCCTGCTGGGCCCTTTTTATCTTTGTAACTTAGGATTCCGGGCGTCGGGAGTCGCGGGTCGATTCCCGGCCACCGTAGACGGGCTTGCGGACGGTGAGCGATGGATACCTCGCTGTCCGATAAGGATCAGGCCCGGGTCGTCGGCTCGTTGTGTTCCACGCTTGCCTCAACGAGAGGTCAGCACCAACTGACGGGGTCCGGTAAGGCCAATGCCTGCCAGGGTTGCGATTTTGCCCTAAAGGGATATCGTGGCCCTGGCACACTGGCATCTGCAGGAACACGGCTGAGTTTTAGTCCGTAAAAGTCTGACACGCCCTCCGCCCAGAGCGGGAGAAGTTATTTGATAATATCAAAAAAAAAAAGGTAGGTACCTAAATTCCTCAATTGCTGCCGAGTCCAAATTATTTTGTCGCGAGCCTCGTGTCGTGCCATTGGTTCGCCATCTCTGCACTAGATGGTAGGTTGAGTTGACACTATAAGTTTTCACAGTGAGATTTTTACAGATTTTGATCACCATGTCATCCAGGCAGTTCTCTCAGTGAGAGAGAGAGTAGCCACCACGCGGGCTCAGTGCAAGTTGGAGGATATTACATATCTTCGTATTTCGTTCTAGGTCGTGTAAGCTAGCTCACTATGTTGTTCTTCAACGTTTTTAGAACAGACAACAACAACAAAATTTAAGCGACAATAATTTAAGCTGTTACTCAAAATTGTAGGAAGGGAAATGTTTCTATCCCCTAAACGCAATTTCGGTAGACAGCGTCCGCTGAGTTATTTTAATAACGAGTTTGAGCAAGGTCTCGACAAATACGAAGGGTGTCTAAATGTCATCGTAGACAGCCCTAAGATAAGACGTTATTTTAAGGTAACCTCGCCCATATCATTAGGCTTTTAAACCGAGACGTGCCCCGTACTATGAACTTACCTTAGTAAGATACATGTCCTAAGAATCACGTACCGTACCTAATTAGTAATAATAGGTATATAAGGTAAGAACACCCAGTGTGCATAATCAGCCTATAATGTTCCCACTGCTGGGACACAGGCCTCCTCTCTGTGAGAGGGAGTGGGCCGTAATCCACCACGCGGGCCCAGTGCGGGTTGGTAGATATCACCAAGTACGTATGAATTCTCTTCAAAGCCGAAAACGACCTCTCCGCGGATGCCACTGTAACGGGAAGTGTCAAAAATATACTACATAGTTTTGTAATTTGTGGAAAAGTGTCACACAATAATGAATTTTGAAAATTGAGATAAAGTTCGTTAAAATCTAGTTTGTTCAAAGACGGAGTTGTGTATAAGACTTTCAACTCGTTCTTTAAAGCAGTGAACTCAAATATTTGCGGAAATTTTAATAGCAAAGAAGATATTATTTCATCAGGAAATGATCTACTATAAAAACTATACTTAGATTTATTAAGTAAATTAAGAAAACTCATTTGAGAAAGTGATTGGTACCTGTGTTGTATTAGCGTCTTAACATTGTCTATTATTTCAATGAAAAGACGCCGATACATAGTTCTAGTGTCTACTTCTGTATTTAGTCGTCTACGCTGTCGCGGCGGCTCATGGAGTTCCTGGACACTGTCATAAATAAAATCAAAATTATTTATAAAATCATTCGCAAGCCAACTATTGAATGAATCTATTTCGCGGTTTGCCACTTCGATATCAATCTGTTTTGACTGCAATAAATTAAAAAGTACGTCGGTTTTTTGAAAAATGTCAGATACGACATGCAAAAAAAAAAACTGCATGTTTTCTAACTTACTGAGGAAACATTCTGCCAAGGAAAGAGATTCACTATCCCAAGACTGCGGGTTATCTAACATCGAATTAAAAGTATTAATCATGTCTAATCTACAGTTACAAATTACATTAATAATGTTTGAGTGATAGTGCCAACGGGTTTCTGATACTCCAGGCATACGGCGGTCAGCTATTTTCTTCAAAAGGGTTTACCGTTTAGTTGATTTGTTGAAAAACCGAACAATACTATTTACGTGTCCAAAAAAAGTTTTCAGTTCCTGAATATTTTCAAGGGAACGGCTAAGTACTAAATTTAATATATGAGCGTAACATGGGACAAACATTGCCATAGGTGCCACCGTGCTCGCCAGACATTACTGCCGCGCCGTCGTAAGACTGACTAACTAACTTATTTCTACACCGATACTGGTCAAGTATTTCTAACAACTGTTTGGATAAAACTTCAGCAGTTCGACTTCCGCTAACATCGTAAAAACCTAGGAATCGTTCTTCGATTCCAGTTTCAGATAAATATCGAAAAATTACAGTCAATTGCTCCCTATGACTGACATCGGGAGTTTCGGCAATCATTACAGACAGAAATTGAGCTTTATCTATCTCGATTCTAATGTGGTCTCGTAAAACGGATGCAATACCTACTATGTATTAAATCATTTTGAATATCACTTGAGAGACCAGAAAACGCGGGGTTCTGAACTGAAGAACATAGTTCCAAATGAGAGTCCACTACGGTGATATACTTGCTCAGATATAACAAGGTTAACAAGGTTTCAATATAGTTACCGCGGTTATCAGAATTCGGACGTTCATCGTGGCCGCGAAAAGCTACTTCTTGTTTACCTAACAAAATAACGGTGTCAATAAACCGTTTCATTAAATTCCTATTTCGAGCTACTTTCCTATTATGAGGTTCATGCGAATTACTGAAAAATGGTTCTATCCTACTATTCCCGAAGTCATGTAAATCTAAACAGCTACGAATATGCTTTTCAGTCTGCACATGTTTTTTTGATGAATTCGTCAGATTATTAATATCTGTAAAACCCCTACATTCCATAAACTACTAGAATCTAAGAAAAGTAAACATGGAAAACAAAACATCATATTTAATTTACAACTACCAGTCAGCCATTGATATTTATCGTAAAGGGAACCATTAAAATTTTTGAAAAACCCATCGCGTCGTTTGCAGTTTATAGTCGTATCTGGTCGAGCACGACCTAGCCTAATTATGTGTTTCTTATTTTCAAAACTTAACCTTGAAAAGCATGTTTCCTCACGAAGCAAATGATCTGTCACACAACAATCTAAAACTATTAATGCCATCCTACTAATAACTTTTCAAATCTACTCTAAAAAACTAATTTCAACTTGCTAATCTATCGACTTACCACAAATTCCTAATTACATCGACGGCGAACGCACAATTTCTCAACAAACTCACGATTATCAAATTCAAATTGTTACACTAATTCTACACTAATAACTTATATGAATACAACGAAAAAATGCTAATTAACTACAAGTATCAACAAAATAAAAGGTTATAATTCTATTAACTATTTACGTCAACGGGCAACAATAACAAACATTTTTAAAATGACAAAATTATTGTCCGAGAGCGTCGAGACTCGAGTGAGGTTCGGCCCCCCGAAGACACCCGAGCGCTTACGAAATTCAACGAATGGACCGATATTCAGAATGTACCTATCATAACTCGACTTTTTCCGGCTTACAACTGCCTCAAAAAACAGCATGTCACGTGACCTGAAGTGACGTCATGATGAGATTATTTTGTATAGAAATGTATGTGTTCATAACCCGGGCGGACAACGAGTTATACGTTATAAAAACCACAGTTTCGTGGTCCTCGGTGGATACCTTACGGTGCCAACGAAGCCGAGTGGGGTGCTGACCCAAACGCACCCGCCGAACCCCCTCAGGGAGAGGCAATAATTTGGACGGGTCCCAGAGTTAACCGGCCTTGGGGGATCTCCTAGTCGGCTCTGGTGACAGTTTTCCTCCCACAGCGACTCACCTAGTGTCTTTAGGGTGTGTCTACACCCTTCGCGCTAGACCAAATAGGGCCCCCTTGCACAATAAGATTGGCAACGGGATCACAAGCTCAGGGCTCACCATAGGTACTCATCCTCCCAGTCTACACCCGACAGGGAGCGAAACTCATCCCCGGGCCAATCCACCCGGGGAGTTAGGCGTAGGGCCACGATAGGCTTCATTTTCTAGTAGTGGAGTCCGGCTCCAAAATTCCTCCGATAGGATCCCCCCTCTCGGTAGTATGGAGGACGACCTCTTACTGACGTTCGTCAGAGAGGTCCTCCTCAAGGACCAGGACTTCCTCAGGAAGTACGCTTCCCAAATTAGTGGGTTGAGGGCTACGCCATCAGCGAGCCTCTCACAGTTCAGCGATGCGCTCGCTTCTAACTCAGACGACTCTGACTCACAGAGTCGGTCAGATAGTCCGATAGTGTCGATGGACACCACCGCCCCCGCGGACAATAACGCGGCGGCGGCGAACTTAAACTCAGACTCCTCGGATGCGGAGTCAGGTTCTTGTTCTTCCTCCTCTGGACCAGAGGAAGGGGGCATCACCTCAGGCCCTGGCAAGAGGAAGAAGAACAAGAGCAGGTCTTCGCAACCTAGTAAAATGGTTGCGATCGAGGCTCCCTCGACCTCCGCTCCCTCTACCCCCGCGGTAGTCGCCACTAGGGCCCCTACCCCGGCTCCGTCCGCGCCGTCGCAAGCTACCACTTCCAGTACTGCGACCGCGTCCGCCAAGACTCCTTCTGCCTCCAAGAAGGCATCCCGTCCCCCACCCATTATCATTCAAGATAAGGGCAGGTGGACGGAAGTTTCACAAAGGTGCAGTGATCTTAGGATCAATTTCACCAGTGCCATCAGCACACAGCCAGGCATCAAAGTTTCCGTTCCTACGTCGAACGACTACAGGGAACTTACAAAACTTCTTCGGGCGAGAGGAATCTCATTCCACTCGTACACCCTCCCCGAGGATCGTCAGATACGCGTGGTGATCCGTAGGATCCCCAATGAGATCGCCACGGACGACATAAAGGCAGACCTAGAGAGACAGGGGATCCCTGTCCTCGAAGTGCACAGGATGCACCGATCCAGAGGTGGATCCGCATACGACATGGTTCTTGTCGTGTGCCCACAAACTGAAGGGCATCACCCAATCTTCAAGGTCAGCTCTATATGCTACCTTAAGGGCTTCGACGTCCAGAAGCCCCACAAATCAAGCATCATAGGCCAATGCCACAGATGCCAATTATACGGTCACGCGCAAAAGAACTGCTTTGCGAAACCCAGGTGCGTCAAGTGCCTGGGCGAGCACGGCACTTCTGAGTGCACCCGTCCAAAGGACCGTGCCCTCTGCACCGAGCCTCCCAGCTGCGTCCTATGCGGCCAACAGGGTCACCCAGCCAATTACCGTGGCTGTCCTAAAGCCCCGAAGTCATCTTCCTCGAAGCTGACCAAGCGTTTCGACGCGAGGCAGCAACGAGAGCACCCCGGGTACCCCGCTACCCTGTCTCAACCTCCGCAGCGTCTGAGCCCTCAAAGGTCCAGTCCGTGGAATTATTTCAACCACCAGCAGGCCTTCCCTGCCTTCGGCCAATATATGGCCCCTCCTCTCCATCCTCAACCTCTGATGATGGACCCCAATATTCGCGCTCAACGCGCTCAACTGGCACCCGCCGCTAATACCGCGCTTCCCGCGGCTCGCGCGCCTCTCGCACCCCGCGCGGCTCCCGCGCCCGCCGCGCCTCTCGCGCCCCGTGTACCTGAGCCAGCTCCTAAAGCCGCTCCCGTCGCCACCACTCGCGCGCCCCCTAAACCCGCGACTTCTTCAGTTGGCGCCGTCGCTAACGCTCTAGACGCGTTTAATGTGATCACTAGCACATTTAACGTTTTTATGACGCCTCGCGCCATTCAAATGGCCGGGGAAATTGTCAAGGCTACATCTTCCTGCGATCTTTCCCAGATCCAGAGAATTTTCAATGCGTACCCAGAGATTACGCAAGTCCTCAACACCTTCGCGAAACGGCCCTAATATGTATAATACGGCCCCCGCAAGAACTAAACTCAGATCCCTCAAGTTAGGCTTTTTCAATGCCAACGGCATTAGGGGACAACGCGACGAAGTCGCCGAGTTCCTCCGCGTCCACAAGTTAGATATTCTCCTAGTACAGGAAACCTTCCTCAAGCCGAGTCATCGAAACCCGTCAATTGCGAACTATCGCATAGTTCGCAACGACAGGTCTCGATGCCACAAGGGCGGCACCTTGATCTATTATAGAACCCCTCTATACTGTATTCCTCTCGATCCTCCAACTCTCTCGTGTCTTGAAGTGTCTGCATGTAGACTAGGCATGTCAGGTCATAGACCGATTACGATAGTTTCGGCTTACATGCCGCCCACCGCGACCTCGTCAGCAGACGGTCTCAAACTGCCCTCTGACGATCTTTCAATTCTTTTTGGCCTGAGCGAATCCGTTATCATAGCGGGTGACCTCAACGCCAAACACCCGGCCTGGAATAGTACCAGTACCACGTTCCGAGGCAGACACTTGTTTGACCTCTGCCCCGTCCTAAACTTTGACGTCATCGCCCCGATGACGCCCACCCACTACCCTCACGACCCCAACCATACCCCTGACGTATTGGACATAGCGCTCCTAAAGAATATCAACCTCCGGTTGGATTCGATAGAGGCGATGGACGAACTGACTTCCGACCACCGGCCAGTCGTCATGAGACTGGTCCCTCGCGACGGACTCCCTGACCCGGACGTACCCTCTCGTAACAAAGTAGTCACGGACTGGAGGAAAGTAAGCGATCGCTTGAAATCCACCACTTCGCCTCTACTAGACTCTATACCAGATCAGTTTACCTCAATCGCTGACACGACGGCCGCGATCGGCTCACTCACGGAACACGTACAATCGATCCTGAACGATTGTTCAAGGCAAGCTCCGGCGATGGACGAACATCGCTTGAGGCTGCCGGACGATGTGCGTGAACTGCTGACTGAGAAGAACGCGGCTACTCGTGCCTACGACGTCTTTCCCTGTGACGCCAACAAAGCTCACATGCGCTATTTGCAGAGATCTGTAAAGACACGCATGGCCGAGCTGCGTGACGGTAACTGGGACAAGATGTTGAGCGAGCTAGAGCCCACTCATCTGGCATTCTGGGAACTTCAGAGGAAACTCAAGTCCCAGCAAGTAGTCTCTATGCCTCCCCTGACACGACCCGACAGGACGATAGCATTCGACGACATCGACAGGGCTGAATGCCTAGCTGACAGCCTCGAGACCCAGTGCTCGCCCAGCTCTCAACCAGTAGACCAGGCTCACCTCGCCGAGGTGGATGCCGAAGTCGAACGTAGAGCCTCTCTTCCTCCGGTCGAAGACCCTGATTGTCCCCTAGACCCCGTCTCCCCGGACGAGGTTCACGATATAATCAAGGGTCTGAAACCCCGTAAAGCCCCTGGATCAGACGGTATCACCAATAGGGTGGTCCAGTTGTTCCCGGCTCACCTGATCATGCTAATGACCGCCATCTTCAATGGTGCTCTTAGTAATAACATTTTTCCACAATCGTGGAAAAATGCCACCGTCATCGGTATCCCGAAGCCCGGCAAGCCTAAGACCGAGCCTTCCAGTTACCGTCCCATCAGTTTGCTCGACGTTTTCGGCAAGGTCTATGAGAGGCTTATTTATAAGCGTCTCAGAGACTACGCCGAGACGAAGGGGCTCATCCCCAACGAACAGTTCGGTTTTAGAACCCAACATTCTTGCGTACAACAGGTCCACCGTATCATAGAACACATAAGCGCCGGTTTCCAGCGCGGGTTCATGACGGGTGCTGTGTTCTTCGATATCGCGAAAGCGTTCGACAAAGTCTGGCACAACGGCTTATTGTATAAGCTATACAAATTCGGTGTGCCAGATCGTCTCGTGCTCATCTTACGGGACTATTTGTTGAACCGCACCTTCCGCTATCGCATCGAGGGTGCGCTCTCTTCCCCTCATCCGATCCGCGCAGGCGTCCCTCAGGGGTCTGTGCTGGCTCCGCTCATTTTTACGCTGTTCTCCAGTGACATCCCGAAAAGTAGAAAGGCGCAGTTAGCTCTGTTCGCAGACGACACGGCCATCTACTACACCGGCCGCAGTCAAGACCAGATCTCCCGCATCCTACAGACCGAAGTCAACAGACTCGGTGACTGGTTCAGGAAGTGGAGGATCGAGGTCAATCCTGATAAGAGCCAAGCGGTCCTCTTTTCTAGGCCCCGGCGTAGACCGGACCTACCACGACAGATCAAGATGTTCGGCAAGCCTATCCCTTGGGAGAAGCGAGCCAAATATCTCGGTGTGATCTTAGATCACCACATTTCGTTCGCTGAGCACATAAAGCAAGTGCGTTCGCGCGCTGCTTTCGCTCTCGGTAGGCTTCATTGCGTCCTGAACTCACGCAGCAAGTTGTCCCTTAAGGGCAAATTGCGTATTTACACAGCGTGCATCCGGCCGATTATGACGTACGCGTGTGCCGCTTTCGCACACGCCCGTCCCCATCTCATTCACAGAATGCAGGCACTTCAAAACCGATTTCTCCGTAAAATTACGGACGCTCCATGGTTCGTTCAGAACGAAACCCTACACGTAGATCTTAGAATCCCCACCATTAAGCAGTTTTTGAAACGCGCGACAAAGCGGTTCTTCGAGTCCGCAGATAGACATCGCAACCCCTTGGTTGTGCAGGCAGCTAGCTATAGGCCATCTCAAATTAGTAAGACTCGCCGACCTAGGCATACTCTTTTAGACCCGGATGACCCCATTACTCTCCTTCAGGAAAGCAATAGGGCCACAAGTACAGTGCACAAACACAAACCGTCATTCCGTCCTCGCCGCCGAGGTACCACGCGAAGATCAAGAATAAATTGTTCCCCCCGTCCCTTGCACGTCGAACCGCCAGCCCCGAGGATGAGTGAGCCGTAGCATTTAATAGTAATCCCCGTTAATAATCATGAATTTAAACTTTTGATCCAGCCCGTCCCCAATTTGCTTTGTTTTTCCCCAACGACGCCCTAAGCCGAGGTTCGTACCCCACAGGGGGTGCCCTTAGAGCGCTGTCGTTTAGTTTTTAATACTTTTATTTACGCTCCTGGCTGGAGGCTTTAAGCTAATACCTTAGGGCAGCCACAGGAAAGACCGGTTAAGCAGTCACGGCCTCTCAAGGTCAACTGCGAGATGCCATATACAAAAAAAAAAAAAGAGTTATACGTTATACTGGAGCAAAATGTTTGCGCGGCAAGTGGCGCGGGAGTTTTGCGCGCAATTTAAATGTTTTGTTTTCGTTGGAATATGAAGACAATTCTTTTAATGTAGTTTGGGGTTTTGTAATACTTTAATTTTATGGTGTACCTATTACCTAAGTATTAAATACATTCAGTGTGATTATTAAATACTGCTGATAACTACTGACTGTCATAATTTCCTAAGGGAAGCCGACAGGAATCGGGTTATTAGTTAGCTGCGCCCCTGCTACGAGTACTAATTACAGAATTAGTAATAGTTACAAAGAGTCAATAAAATTAATCATTGGTCGTGATGGCCCAGTGGTTAAAAGACCTCACCTCTCATGCACGAGGTTTTGAGTTCAAATCCTAGCAAGTACCAATGCGACTTTATCAATTTATATGCACTTTCTGAGTTTATCTTGGAAATTACTAACATCGGTGAAGGAAAACGTTAGGAAACAAGAAGTTATAGTTAATATAAGTTTGAAATTACCAACCCGTCTTGAGCAAGCGTGGTGATCAATGCTCGTGCGTTCTGTGTATGAGTAGAGGCCGTTGCCCAGCAGTGGGACAATAATAGGCTAATATTATATATATATATATATATAACGGCGCAGGATAGCCTTTACCAGAAGTGATCCTCGTATTAGTGGTCCAGCAGCTTCAATATCATCAGGATTGTGCCGGAATATAGCAGTTCGTCGTGGACGTGGTAAGACAGCAGCTCCACTCACATCTTTTTCTGTCATCAGAAGACAGCCGCCACGTAACCATCGATGCGACGCTCTGCTAGAGTCTTTGAGGCTAGAGTGATCTTTTCGGTGATTCCAGTTACTTCATAACAAAAATAGTGGCGCTGTCAGTGGCTGTAGCAAGCTGCCGTCCTATTTTTTTTAAAATTAATAATAATATAATAAATCTTAATATTTCTTACAAATATTAATTCAGAATAATTAGAAAATTTTCCTGGATTTGCGTACTTAGTGTTCATTTATTTACTTTATCATTCCCTATAGTGAAGCACCCTTACTCTGCACGGTAGTTACTCTAATATTAAGTAAAGGTTCTCAAAAAAATATTACATTTTAGAAAAGAAAAGAAAATATTCCTAGTGATAACTTTTATAATAATTGCCAATTTCTTTCAGTCAATTTCCTGGTAACGATAATATCGATTAGCTAATGGAATAAAATTGACCCATTTTTCGCAGATGCTTAACCGTAACGTATTAGGCAAAATTCCGAAAATTTCTGAAAAAAAGTTGTAGGTAATCTGTACTCTCTGTGGTGTAATGTATTATTATTTTAATAATATGTTATATCGTATTTTTTAAATATTTTGTGAATGTTAGAACGTTGTAAGGCTTATTAGACTGTAGATTCGTAGACCGTTTTCTATTTTGTTAAGTACCTGCAGGGCTAACATGACATGCGCGAGAACGCTCTCGTTCTCGATTTATCGAAATTTATCGACGATTATGACGTCATTCTAAACACTAACATGACCGATAGGCTCGAGTAAACTCGAGAAAGGCACTTTGACAGTTCTTTATCTCGCGACGAGAGACCGATGTAGCAAATTATTAAAAATAAATCATTTTTATGATAGCAACATCGGCTCATTCATTCGATCTTACGCATGGAATTAGTTTGTACTATATTGATTTTCATCCACCTCTTTTAATTTATGTTTAGTTTTTTTGTGTAACAGGCTTTTTTGTTTAAAAATAAATGTTTTTCTTTGGCATGCTGAAATTAAAATACAAAACAAAATCACGCAAATGAAAATGAGTGAGACATTTTTGGTAGGGGCAAAATCTGTGGTGTCGTGTCACCAACGTGCTAACCGAGTCATCAACATGCTAAACGCGTCACTGAGTTGTCAACAGCGTCACCGACATGCTGTCAGTGTCCCCGACATGTAAACCAATTCACGACTTGCCAACCGCGTCTTCGACATGCTAAAAGCGTCCCGACATGCTAACTGCATCACCTTCTTGCTCACAGAATTCCGACATGCCATTAGCGACCCCGTCATACCACCTGCATCAACGACATGCTAAAAGCATTCCGACATGTTTAAAACATGCCGACATGCTAACTGCGTCACCTTCTTGCTCACAGAATCCCGACATGCTATTAGCGACCCCATTATACCAGCTGCGTCACCGACATGCTAACTGCGTCACCAACGTGCTCACTGGGTCCCGACATGCTATCAGAATCCCCGTCATAGTACCTGTGTCACCGACATGCTAACTGAGTCACAGCAATTCGAACCGCGTCCCGACACACTAACTGCGTCCCGACATACTAACTGCGTCACCAACTCGCTAACCTAGTCACCCAGATGCTAATAGCGTCCCCGACACGCTACTTGCGTCACCTACATGCTTACTGATTCGTCAACATGTTAGCCACGTTACCGAAATGCTAATGAAACGTGTTGCAGCAGACTGGCGCATGGCGTCCCACTGCGGCCTGTGTACATGTATACGTATTTATTATGTTATTCCAAAGTTTTAATTTTTCACATCATCATAATTTTGTCTACTCTTCTCGTCGTCAAAATCGAGGACGAGTAAATGACAGAAAAATCAGAGATATCTCATGTTGAAATGTCAAAATTCGAGATAAAATACGTGAAAACATCAAGTTTGACAGAACGAGTCGAGTATTTTAGCTAAATATGAAAACATGGTAAAAGCAAATTATTTTTTAAAAGAGTAACCGTGGAGTTTCTTGCCGACTCTTCTCCATAGGAAATGACAAATTGGAACCGTGCACCTAGCTTCTGACGTTTCATAAGTGCACTTGTAGGTTTATGTGAGATAAAATATTTTCATTTTGTAATGTAATAAGTATCACATGGTCTTAGAGTTTGCAAATCGTGTTAACACGAAAAGCTTAGATAGCATTGTAATTAGTTTTCGTTAAGTAGCTGAATATTGATTAAATGCCTATTATTAATAGTAACTACTATAAAGTTTTTATTTTATGTAAAATATCCTACATTTGACTAGAAGATAGATGCTAGAAAATCTAGAAACTCAAACACAGCCTTATCTTACAAAACAAAATTACAAACAAGCATTGCGTTTTACGAGTGGTTTCGTAGCTCGGTGTGGGCGATATGTATCTCGTAGCCATAGCGTGCAGCATATAAGTCGGCGTCGTAGACAGCTACAGCGCTACGGCGTAGACTTCGTAGCAAAAATATTGCTTAGGCTTACTTGATAAGGAACTGAGAAATGGATATGTTTCTACGTAACTGCAATTTACGTAACTAAGAAAAGCCTTGAACTACTGCACTGCGTTTAAGCGATAAATATTTTTATCCACTTGATTCTAAGGGCAGTTTTCTTTTGCATTCTTGGACCTTTTGGGGCATTTCGATTTTGTGTCACTGTTGTGTTGCCACAAGGAAGCTACGTAAATAAATATGTCTCAAGTTTACTGCCCTGGAGTGATGTTTTGTTTGCTCAGCCATACCGGTTATTTATTACTCTTTATATGGTAGATACACGGTCCAACTATCTATTGTCAGTCAGCTTTGAAATACTACTTTCTGCCCTGACTCTTGTTTATTTTATTTACTTTCTTAAACATAAGTGATTTTATACATATGGTACCTTTGTGACAGTAAATACTAATGTGATTAATCAGGAAAAGTGCGTCGAGCTTAAACGATTAATTTGATGGCTATGTATGTAACCAGAGAAGAGAGAGAGTCTGGATTTGTGCCCGGTTGGTGGCAATAGGCTCGCACCCTATTAAATGGGACTTAAACATAACTGGCGAAATGTAGGTGTACTATAGGTACACCTCTGCCTAACCCTTCGGGGATTACAGGCGTGATGTTATGTGTTATGTGTGTGTATGTAACCAGTTGATGCAAAGTTAGAATAGTTTGCAAGTGCATTTGAGCGCTTACAATTATTTAGAAATATATTAAAAAGTAATGATTTATCTATAAGGTGTTTAAAATTAACCCAACAAAGTTTAAGGAGTGAATTAGACCATCGAACTGAATAACTTTTACTTTGGGACCAAGCTTCAAATCGCGAAAAAAACAGTTGTCCCACAGTTTAGAACAGTAGGTAACTTTAGTATGGTTTACTTTTGTTTTTCTAACTTTAGTCCCTTTAAAAACTTACAACTCGAAAACTATCAAGAATCGCAGAACATAATTGTATGGGTATTTTCAGATACCCCTGGGCATGAGGAATATTTTTTTTTATAACGTTGCTATTTGGACCAGCCTGTATATGAACGCGACAGCTCCAAGATTTACGAGTTATAAGCAAACGAACATCCGCTTCAATTCCCGCGTCGCAGTCGTATCGCATTTCCTTATAATATACTAGCTTAGCCCCCGTGACTTCGTCCGCGTGAAATATCTTGTTTTAACATAAAACCTATGAACCTATGACAATCGGCAAAACTGTAGCTTCCCATTAGTGAATATTTTTCTCGAAATCCGATCATCAGTCCCTACATACAAACTCACAAATTTTACCTCTTTATAATATTACTAGCTTTGGCCCGCGGCTTCGCCCTTGTCATCATCATGTCAGCCGAAAGACGTCCAATATTGGACATTGGCGTCCCCGAAAGGGGGGGGGGGGGAGTGTTGCCATAATCGCCACGCTTGGCAGGCGGGTTGGCGAGGTAACAGATAGTTGCTGTGCGAGGCTACCTGTTGCTGGTTAGGTTAGGATATGCGATCCGGAATTTTAATTTATTTCAATACTAGCTGCGCCCCGCTGTTTCACCCGTATAAGTCTCAATGCCGTGGAAATGTCGGGATAAAAAGTATCCTATGTCCTAATCCAGGTCATGATTTACCCGCCGATTCCCGGCCACCGTAGGCGTGGGCTTGCGGACGGTGAGCAATGGGTAGCTCGCCGTCCAATAAAGACCAGGCCTGGGTCGACGGCGCGTTGTGTTCCACGCGCCTCAAAAACATGTCAGCACAAACTGACGGGGTCCGTTAGGGCCAATGCCCGTCAGGGTTGCGGGTTTGTCCGAAAGGGATACCGCGGCCCTGCACACAGGCAACTGAAGGAACACGGGTGGGTTTTAGTCAGTAAAAGTCTGACACGCCCTCCCGCTCAGCCCAGAGCGGGAGAAGTTATTTGATAATTTCCCACCAAAACAAAAGGTCATGATTTACCCGCGTGACTAATTTCATCGAAATCTGTTCAGACATTAAGGCGTGACAAAGAAAGACAGAGTTACCTTTGCATTTACGATATTAGTATGGATAAGTCTATACTTATCCATAGAACCTAATATTGTCGGATATCTAAGTATAGAGATATAATATATATATTCATATTCATGCAGTGTTCACGAGTTTTATAGTACTTAGGTTATTACTCGTGTTTGTGTTGTGGTTTATCGTATCTTCGTGTACGCGGTAAAAAATCAAATCAAAAATATTTATTTGCTAAAATATGGTACATAGGGTGTTACGTAAATTTGTTTCAGCATATCCTGCCATAACATGGCGTGCTCACAATCAGCGATGTCAAGATAGTGTCATAAGTTCAATAATCTTGCACCAGAGCACAGGGATATTTCGTAAACATCGTTTGTTTAGGACTTTAGGTCGACGCGCCACGTTTCTATTTGCTTATGCTTTCTACTGGCGTGGATTTTGATAGCGGCCTTCTGTATTTTCTACTCATCCCAAATAATTTGTACTTCAAATTCCGACACACATTTGTAAGCCTTCAGATTTTAGAAGAAACAATACACCGTTCTACACCAACAAACCCGCTTCAAAAACAGAGCATCTGTTACCAAAATCTGGAATGTTGGCCATCATAATTTATATCGGATGATACTTCCCCAAGGATCATTCTCAATTTATCGTGCTCATTAATTGTTGATTGTTCCCTTGATATATCATCTGAATCTGTGCGATATAATTATAATAGGCTTCAAAAGATCATTAGCCGGTCTCAACATCATCATCAATCTCCTGCCGTTATTAATTTAAAAGAGTGTCCGTGAAGTTTCTTGCCCGTTCTTCTACATAGGTACCTAATAAGCTTTGGAATGGGCAACTAGCTTCATCTTTATGACTGACCGACCCCTTGACAATTCAAAAGTGCCTGTAATTGGTTTATTTTAAATAAATGCTTTGAGTTTTCCTAATTTATTTGGTGTCGGCGCAACATGTCTTTTTCTTCATCATTCTCTATTAGTCGTCATCTCTGTAGTCACCCCCTTTCTAGCCATATCATCTTTCACACAGATTAGCCAGTCTATTCAGTAAAATTTTCACCGTGAACCGTGTTCTCTCCAGTGGAATGACAGCTCACTGAGCTGTCATTCCTGTGTGGTGGAGGTGTTTATACAGGGTGGAATTTTGTAATGCCACCTGGAGGGAAAGTACTCTTAATACTGCAGATAGAAAGTTTTACTCAAAGGAAACATTCCTTTATTTTTTAATAGAAAGCAAACTGCATTCAACGATTTTCGAAAATTCTCTTCTCCCACACCCGGGAATCGAACCGGCTAAAATCTGAAAAAATTATAGCCTGTACTTTTATTGCATCGATCGTTAGGGTCAATTATAAGGATGAAATCTCTCTAACAAACATGATAAATTAAATGAAAGGAAAACCACACCACATTTTTAAAAATACTTTCTAGATTGTTTGGTTAAGCTTTTGTGTTTAACAATTCTAGCTATTAATTTGTGAGTCAATAATACTTGTTAGGTTTTTGACGTCATTGCTCATGGTGTAATTATTCCATATTTACCTGATAACAAACATTAAGTAATTAATGTGTTGAATGTATTTCCGTGTATTTCTTCTAGACTAGGTACAGTCGTCAGCACATCAAGTTACCACAAACTGTCAAATTTTCTCACTCGATTTTGAACTTAACCATCAACATTTTAAGGTTTAAAATCATTTGGAGAAATTTGACAGTTTGGTATATGTGTATAAACTGATGTCCTGACACCTGTCAATTGGACAATGTCTAGTTGTAATAAGGATCAATTTCGCAAAACACATTCGTTAGTATGAAACTGACAGATGTCAAGAACGCATTCTCTCGACGGCCGGACTGTAGCGTAGAATCCACATAGAGGGAGATCCACATATAGTAAGAGGGAAAATACGTATTATTGAAGCTAACTCAAAAACTTCCCAAGCTAAGTTAATACAATTTATATGAGACCACCACGCAAGAGTCCACTACCAAACTAAAATATAAATTTAAAAAATACATACAGACCAAGGTGGCCTGAAATACAGGCTTCGGCTTAGCTTAGGCACCAGTCTGCCACAATATTTTTTTTAAGCCTGTCACTGGATAATATTGTTTTTTGTTATTATTATAAAAGGATATTGTGGTGATAACATAAATAAAATATATTATTTCAGCAATTTAGATGCTGTCTGGTTTTCTAATGCAAATCGACCCTTCAGGGACAGGTGACGGATAAGTACAAACAGTTTCAACATACATAGTACATAATTTTAAACTTCTCCCTAATTAGCGTTTAGTAAAAGTGGCAATATCAATGTAAAGTTAAAAAATAATAATATTAAAGAGTAACACCAAACTTTTTGAAGTAGTTAAAAACTCTCTGAAACTCTCTCGGTACCGTGTACCGTAAGTCCGTATGTTAAATGGCTATTAACTTGTTTTCCTTCTCGTTTCGTCGAAGTTCGCCAGCTTTGCCGAAACTTACTTCACAACAGGCGTAGCCTTAGGGCAAGATTCACAGATCGCACTGTGACTTCACTTTACTAAGTAAAGTAGGCGTTACTTATGAATATTAACCTTAGGGTCAGCTCACACCGAGACGCGACGCTGCGCGCACACTTTAAAAGAGCGACTCAAAATATAACTTTATTTTCTACACGAAAAGATACACCTTTCATTGTGAGAATTTAGAATACGTTACACCACGAGCACTACGCCTCGTGATGCCTCGCGACGCATCGCGACGCAGCGGTGAATCGCCCAACGATTTTACTATGCGCCTCGCGACGTTGCGATGCGTCTCGCGGCGGCACGCGGCGCAGCGCGAAATCACTGGCCTCTTCCAGTATCATCACGTCGCGTCACGTCTCGGTGTGAGCTGACCCTTATTCTCATGCGTATATAATGTGACTGTGCTCTTGTCTCGTAGTCGCAAGCACGACTGCTGAGCGTGGGGTCCTGGGTTCGATTCTCAGGTCGTATAAAGTGTTATTGGGGGTTTCCATTAGGACTTCCTCAATACCAGCCCGGAAGTTTCGAAGTCGGCGGCGGTGTGACACCCCGTGCCTCGGAAAGGATGTTAAGCCGTTGGCCCTGCGTCTGATCTGTCTCCGGTCGTGTCGGGTTGTTGTCGGACTATGAGAGTGAGGGAAGAGAGAGTGCACCTGTCTGCGCACTCATTTGTCCACTATAATATCTACTGCATCGATGGCTAGTCTCCGCTGAGATTGGCCGCCATGGCCGAAATACGATCTAGACTTCTAGAGGACTATTTTAATGTTCATGTGAGCAAGCGTTTCATTTGAATGTGAATAAATAAATACATACATAACATCACGCCTGTAATCCCCGTAGGGTTAGGCAGAGGTGTACCTATAGTACAAACACATTTCGCTAGTTATGTTTAAGTCCCATGTAATAGGGGCGAGCGTATTTAATAAAGAAATAATCTTCCAAAATACAAATAATGTTCCAATTTGTATTCGACGCTAACTAAACTTAGCAAAGTAAAGTAAAGTCAAAGTGCGGTTTGTGAATCCTGCCCTGAGTTTCGCATTGACGAGTTCCTGAGTTTCAGAGTTTCCTTACTCAATAATATTTATATACCTATCTTCGGTGTACGAAACTGAATTATAACAATATTCTGACTTGTTTAGCCTAAGTTTGGCTTCTAGCTAATAAGGTCTACAATTGTAATCTACCTAGAATGTTTGTCTGTAGTTTGAAACTACCCATGTTGAGTAAATTATGAGGAAACAATTAAGTTTTAGACAGTTTAGCATTTGAAGTTTCGAAAGAAAAGAGAACAAAAATACGTATATTAACGGTAAACATGACGCACAGAAATAACACAACCACAAAAAGTACAAGTTGGGGGGAATAAAAATACTAATTTATTTTACTTTTAGGCTAATTACAAGTTTCCACATGTAGTATATAAATCATATGAACAAACAAAACAGAAAATTGATAATAGACTATATAAATAACACAAAACAGAAAAAGGACTATTTACGGTCGAAGAAGCCATTAGATAAAATCTAGTGAGTATTGAGAATGTCGATATCAGCTTCCCGGCAGGTTGCGTTGTACATACGACAATGATAAGCGTCACATCCACGCAATAAACGGCCATCGCTCAGCATAATGCTGCGGCTCTATGCGAAACAGAGCCACAGCGCTGGTTTTCAGCGACAGCCGGCACCGGCGTTGACGTGATGACGTCAAGCGTTTCAGCATACAATGAGAATGATATACAAAAAAAAAAAAGAGAAATAAAATAAATATACACAATACAAGTTTTCGTAGTAGTAGTGAGTAATATTCGGCTTTAATCTGACGAATTTGACTGGTCTTAGAAAAAATACTGATCTGATAGCTTTTATTTGTAAAAAGCTTTCGTTATGTTGTTGTTTGAAAACATGGAGTACCTATAATAAATTGCCTTCTCGTCTAGGTATTTATTACTTGTCTTTATTTTTCTTATTGTCGCTTTTATTCGTATGTTCAAGTTCAAGAGTGTAACACAGTCCGCTCTGGCGTCTAGCTCTTGAGTTGACAAGACAAAGAGTTGATTAACTGTCTCATATCTTTAGACCAGCTTGTAAGTGTTATTTATCTCTAGTAGATATTTATCATTCTGTCAAATAACTTTTGTTCACAAACTCCCCAAGAAAAGCGGGAAATTTCTTCATTTATTCTCAAAACAAAGTCCCTAAAGCCAAAAATATACGGAATAATTTATATGTCTTAAAAGATTGCCGACGGTTAAAAAGCTCGCATGTTAATATTTATGTTAGCTAAGTAATCCGTTCAGACTTATTGGAAGTACTTAACGGGGGTTTATAGGAATTTACCTGTTTTAGCATCAATTTTAAATAGTCAAATTAGTGTAGGTATTTTGGTCGTGAAATAAATATATGTCATTCTTATTTTAGTTAAATTAACGGTTCAAAATACGAACAGCGATCACATTCGCAGCTTTCTTATACTTTTGTGACTCTGGAGCGTTATGTCACGTCGTCATTTAACGCGGGCAGAGATGCTTAGGACTGTGGGAATGCTGAAAGCAGGGCGCAATCAACATGAAGCTTCCGACGCTGTCATCATGCAGCCAAACGTAATTTGACAATTCTGGGAGCGTAACAGGGTTACAGCAGATGTTGCTGAACGTCACCGAGAAAGACAAACGGTCACTACTCAGAGACAATACCGCTTTCTGCAAAATGCTGCGAGAAGACAGCCTCAAATTACGGCCCGCCAGCTGGTAGGAAGACTCCAGTCTCAGCACCAAATGGTCATCAGTAACCAAACCGCCTGGAGAAAATTGCATAAGTTAATTTTCACGGAGACTGATTAGAGTTCCAGCTCTTCGACGCGGAAATCGATGGGGTCAATTATTGTGGGCTAACGCACAATTTCACTGGACCAACACTCTGTGAACTCTGTCAACACTCAGTGAGCTCGTGTTCTTTTTTCCGATGAGTAGCGCTTTAGATTTCATCCCGATTCAAGAAGGGTGCGTGTTTGGTGTGTTCCTCGTCCCCAGAGTCGACGCCAGAATACTCAGGAAGTTAATCCGTAACAGGACGGAACGATTATAGTGTGGGCTGGATGACACCTGGGTGGAAGAACGCGATTTGATAAAAGGCATTTTATATACACATGTTTTTTTTTTTACTAGCAACCTTATTTAACCAAACAATTAAAATCTGTATAAATAACGGTTCTATTGATATAAAATATGTTACATAAAAAGCGTTAATAACTAAAATAATTACTGTGAATACTTGTTCCCTAGACTTTGTTAAGCAGTGTTATTGTGTATCATCAATAAAAACTTTTTGTAAGACAGGCTGTTATGGGTAAAAAATAACACATAGCCCTTCCCTTATATTTTAAAAACAAATAACGACATAAAAAGAAAACTATAATTGCATTATTTTTTTTTGACATCAAGTGGCCAGACGTAGCTAATATTTTTTTTCATATTATACATATTTGATTTTTTTATTTATTATTTAATATTAAATTATTATTAGTTAAATATTTTATTCAACCTCTTTGGTTGGATAAAATATTTACATATTTTTCGTGTTATCAACAGCTGAATATTTATTTACGATTTGGAAAAATGTTCAGTCGATCGATTCATTGTACCTTCATAAAATATTGCTACCTACGTGAAAATTTTTAGTCAAAAGTGCGAAGCAGGGGCGGGTATGGTGGCCCTGGCTGGTATTGTGGCCCTGGCAGATATCGTGGCCCTGGCATACTGGCAAATGAAGAAACACGGGTGGGTTTTAGTCAGTAAAAGTCTGACACGCCCGCGCCCTCCCGCTCCGCTCAGAGCGGGAGAAGTTATTTGATAATTTCCCAACAAAAAAAAAAGTGCGGGTCCCTAGTTACATAAAAAACAAAGATAATTCAAATTCATTTCTTCATTTAGGTACCTTCAAGGACCTTCCTACAACGTTTCAGTCAGAGTACAATTTCCTTTTAAAGTTCATTATTACCTATTGTGTCTGACTTTGACATGACACGGACGAAAATAATAATTGTTAAGGAGATTGGATTGTGATCGACGGATCAAAACGTCGCTTTATGTGTTATGGCTTATGGCTTTATGTTTTTGTGAACCATTTATTTTGATGGGCTAATTTGATATTTGTCATTTCGTCGAGATTCACTTTTGTTTTTGTTAAGTTGGTGAGTAACCTGCAAACGAGTTGTCTTCGTATGTTACGTTACGAATGATAGTCAGTCGCCATTTTTAAAATGATTTTTTTTCAAATTAAAAAAACAAATCTATAAGATCACTCGTGTGTTTGTCTATCCGTCTGTCACAGCCAAATTTGCTCCGAATCTACTGGATATATTAAGTTCATAATTACACATTATGAACTTCAGTGACCCAAACACGTAACATAAATGAATTTTGAAATGGGGTCGCTTTCTGGGGACAAATTAGAAAAAATAAGGGTCAGCTCACACCGAGACGCGACGCGACGCGACGTGACGATACTGGAAGAGGCCAGTGATTTCGCGCTGCGTCGCACGCCGCCGCGACGAGACGCATCGCAACGTCGCGAGGCGCATAGTAAAATCGTTGGCAACACGACGTCTCGCTGCGCAGCGAGACGCCGCGCGGCGCAGCAGAACGTGTCTACATTCGCCACGTGCTCCCGCCCCGCCCCGCGTCCACCCGCAGTCTACCATTTGCAAGCGCATGAGAACGACGTATATTTGGCGGGTGCATTATGGAGATCGAGGAAAAGTTAATTTATTATAGGAAATAGTAGAGACATGTCGCCACGGCAGCCTCGGCTGCGACTCGGGGCGTCGCGCGGCTTCGTGAGGCGCAGCGCCGCTCTTGCACGCCGCGCGTACCGGCGATTCACCGCTGCGTCGCGATGCGTCGCTCTACGCCGCGAGGCATCACGAGGCGTAGTGCTGCGTGGTGTAACGTATTCGAAATTCTCACAATGAAATGTGTATCTTTTCGTGTAGAAAATAAAGTTATATTTTGAGTCGCTCTGTTAAAGTGTGCGCGCAGCGTCGCGTCTCGGTGTGAGCTGACCCTAAATTGTTGACTGTACCGTGTGACATATCAAATGAAAGGGCTGGGCTTGTTATGACGAACTTTTTTTTTATAATTTTAAAATAAACATTTTAAAAGTTATTCAAGAAAATAAATAGATGAAAATTAACCATTCCCTTATCTCCGAAACGGATGAGCCAACAATTAAAAAAAAAAAATGAGAAAATAATCCTTTACATTTTCATTACAGATACTAATTATAGCTAGAAGAAATCTATGGGCGTAAAATAACATGATAAATCTCTTTATATTGTGCGTATAAACTAATAAACATTTGCAGTTGAAATGTTTGGGAACATGAACATGTTTTTCAACTGCAAAGTTAAGTTTGTCGTTTAATCCGGAAAATCGGGCAGGAAATTCGGGCAGCCGCGAGCCGAGCACGGCTTTGAGACGGAACCCTCAGGGCGCGAGTCCTACTCGTACTTGTTCGGTTTTTTCAAGCTTTATTTACTTAATAGGTAATTCATCATTGATGATTTCACAATTCTTATGGAAAATACTATCAGACATCAGACACAGCAACAAATAACAATTTATATAATCTTCCTATAGGTATAGAACAACATAAATATTCTTAGATAAATAACTTGGAACATTTATCTTGTTTCTATAAATATTATTATGTGTAAGTATAACGAATCCTGTCTGTTGTATTTCTTCTTCAAATAATATAAAAGCGATATTATTTTCAATACAAGTCATAACAATATACGAATACAAGTGTAAAAACATTTTAAATTATTTGAGGTCCTAATATTCTTCTCAGAATGTCAGAAAGCCAGAAACCACAAGCAACATACTATCTAAATTCTGTTATCAAAGCAAATAAAATAATATGGTGTATTTATTATAGGTAACTGTTATTTTAGTGATAGCCGTTCTTCAGGAAAAATCTGTAAGAATGCATCAGTGTGCAGCGTTGTGACATTAGGTAGTATAAGCAGGAACGCAGGCGTTCATTTATTCGCTAAAAACGAAAAACTTCGCAAGCAATGGAAAATTGCTACTGAAGGCTGCGGAGTAGACCTCAGGACTAACTGCTTCTCACACCGGCAACTGCGTCACCAGTCCTGAGTCTGTATATTTTGGCCGCTAAGATCAAAACTACAAACGTAGTATACAGATTTTTTAAATAAAAGTAACATAACATCACCCCTGTATTCCCCGAAAGGTTAGGCAGAGGTGTACCTATAGTACATCCACATTTCGCCAGTTATGTTTAGGTCCCATGTAATAGGGGGCGAGCCTAGTGCCACTAACCGGGCACAAACCCAGACTTCGGACTGTTACTGAGAAATTTCAGATGGAAAACCCAATAACACTTTGGCTGACCCGAACCCAGGACCTCACGCTCAACAGTAACTCTTGCGACCACTAGAGGCAGTTTTTTTTAAATGTGGTGTCTTACGACTTCCACGTGAACGAAGTCGCGGGCAGAAGCTTGTTTGCAATACAAATCAAGTCAAGGCTGTGAACTCGTCGAAAAAAATTGCGTCCAACTGTCAGTTGGCCGTACAATGAACGCACACTAGAATAACACAATGACAGCACAATGACGTGGTGCGAGTGTAAGACGTAGCTGTCACTCACACCAGCATAAAAAAGTTGGCATGTTTATTTTAGGTCTTTTGTAGCGCGACACTTCATCTTGACATATAAATAATTGAAAATAATAGCTTATTTGTGTCGGTTTCTAGACGCACGTTCACAGAATAGTGTCGAAGATACTAAGTGTACCGTAAAATTCTCGGAAGAGAAAATAATATAGATACCTAGAGATATAGAGATATTACCTATTAAATGTCAAGTTATTTATTTAGGGCAGACGTTCTAGGTTTTTTAGAGAACAAGCAACAAAACACATGTTCTATTTGTTTTAAATACCTATAAAGTATCTTTATTAAACTTGCGCGCTAAATATGAATAATTAAATGGCGTTGACATAATGAGCTATTTATCCAAGTCTTTGAATACACACATATCTATAAGATTTGATGCGTAGCATAATAAATATTTGCATAATCAAATTAGGGTGGTTAAGTCGTCCAATGGGACCCACTACCGAGCCGGTGGAAGTTCGGGTCCAATCGGGGGGCTTCCGAAAATTTTCCTCTTTTCATCAGTACTTAATTTCCCTATATGTGACAGCGATGGCACGCCCTATAGGTCTAAAGCCCCATTTCCAAAATGCAACTTTCTTGCCTGTGGCATACAATAAAACGTAAACAACGACTGACAGACGTGTTGACGAACGTAAAGATTCGACGGTACGTGTCTGTGACAAATAAAATTATTTTTCTTTCTTTCTTTCTTTTCTTCACCATCCTATTTCTTCCCGTAGCCGTCGTAAAAGGCGACTAAGGGACTTTCCAGAGAATGGGCAGCAGCGTTTTCTATGCATTTTAACACCATACTGCGATTGCCAAGCCGCCTGCCAAGCGAGGCGATTATGGAAACCCTGTTTTTGGGGTAGGCCTATGTCCAGCAGTGGACGTATTTCGGCTGAAATTATGATGTTGATGAACGACTGACTAGCATCATCTTTAGGAACTTTTATTGTTAATTCAACTTATTGCTAGCCACTGGCAAATTGCATCGTGTAAATCAGGCTTAAATAAAAATAAAAATCATAATATTTTATTTCACATAAACCTACATGACCATTTATGAAACGTCAGAAGCTAGGTGCACGGTTCTAATTGGTCGTTTGCTATGGAGAGAGCCGGCATGAAACCCCACGGTTACTCTTTAAAAAAATAATTGGCTTTTACAGTGTTTTCAAATTACAGTGTTAATAGGTATGGGAGGACAGTGCATAATACCACTGATTGATGTTTGAAAGGCTCTTAGGGTAGGCTTACTAGTAGGCAGGCGATAAAGAGCAACAACAGTGGGCTGTAACAACCGTGCCATTCTAATCTTAAAATCCTCCGTGTCACAGTCACTCAACGGATCTACCCTTTTAAACACGACACATCTTAAAGGTTGCATCCACTGTACGTAAAATACGCGCTTTGGACGTGGAGTTGCGGAAACCAGCTCGATAATGTATATGTTACGGCTAATACCCGAAGTGCGGCTACACCTAGTTTTAGCCGGTTAGAATTATAGGTCCAGACAATCCCTGTTGGATAAAACCAATTTACCAACAATAGAGGTGATCTTTGACGTATTTTAAGTAACAAATATTTTTTCAAAGACTTACCGCGGCTGTTACTCGTACTGTTAATTCATTATAACATTCCTCCCACGGCTGCTATTTACATACACACTCACACAAACGAAGGAAAATAGCAAGGTTATCAATTTGTCTCTTTTTCTCATTAACCCTCTCAAAAACCCTTGCTGAAAAAGAAACACCTATTATTTAATTTACTTCAAAATATGTTTACTTCTCACTCTCACTAAAGCGGTTAGTTAAACTACGCTAAAAAGAGAAGCACTATTTGTATTTATTATCCCTAAATGGTGTTGATGGGTGGTCTTACAAGCACAAACATTTTAGAAAAAGTGATTCCTCAATTATGTCATGTTACCTGTTACTTGTGACCAGTGAAAATTATAAAAACAACTTAATAAGTACGTATTTATCGTCCGTACAAAAATAACAGGCTGTTATGTAATAAAAGATATTTGGATCTGTTATTTTTGTGTAACAATAACAATCATAACAGATATCGTGTTAACCTGGTGTGTGAGAAAAAAAAAACACACCCACACACACACGTGTGCACCTCATACACCGAGAGCTGCTAAATTAATGTTTTATTTTATTTTTATTTTTTCTATATACCAACTCTCTATTTACTTATTAGCCTCATCATTTTAAAACAACCACTAAAGGGAAGTGTGACACAGGTCCGACACAAGCTGCTTCAATTTATGTTTATGTTGTAATAAATATTTTTTTATTTTTATTGAGCCCCGCAATCGCAGAGCCCGTTCACAATGGGCTCGTGAACACAAAAATTGGTACGAAGAAGAGTGGCGTTTTGTATGTTTTTCTGAGGAATCTCGCTTTGGTGTGAGGCCATTTATAGACGTACACGGTATTAGAGGACTTTTTGATGACAAAAACGATTAAAATCATGCCAGAAAGTCCATGCATACAGTGGTTGAGCAATCATGATATGGGCGGGTATTTGTATCGGCGGAAGAACCGAACTGATTTGGATCCGAGGCAATCTCAATGCACATATTTACACTGAAACGATTGTATCAGATGTTGTCATTCCTTTTCGGACCCAATTTGGAGCTTCATTTCTGCTTATGCAAGATAATGCACGTCCACACAATGCCAGAGTCGTTGCAAACACTCTTGCCGCAGCTAATATCAACGTCCTACCATGGCCTGCTCAATCGCCAGACTTAAATCCCATTGAGCACGCATGGGATATGCTTTAAAGAAGAGCTCTGGATCTTCAAAGGAGAGCAAATATGGATGCCGTACGAAAAATAGTTTCTGATGTAGCCAGAAAATCTTTTTCGCCTGTTACAACGGACGTGGGCGGCCATTCCGCAACGTGATTTGGATAGACTCATGAGTGTTCCGAATCACTCCGATTGTGTTATACGCGTTAACGGTGGAAATCTATCTGCCTAGCCTTTTCCCAACTATGTTGGGGTCGGCTTCCAGTCTAACCGGATGCAGCTGAATACCAGTATTTTACATGGAGCGACTGCTTATCTGACCTCCACAACCCAGTAACTGGGTAATACGATACCCATTGGAAAGACTGGTTGTCAGACTTTCAGGCTTCTGACGACCCGTACCGACTGTCAAAGATCCACGAATGACAGCCGGGACCAACGGCTTAACGTGCTTTCCGAGGCACGGAGGAGTCTCAGTATGAAAAGATGGTCACCCATCCACGGACCAACCCCGGCAAGCGTAGCTTAACCTGATGGATCGACCCGTGCGGCTGTTATTACATAGCCACGATCTCGGTAGAAATACAGACTGCTAATTATTTATTTTACGCAATTACAACCTTTTAAATCTTTTATTTTTATTTTTTTATCACATTTTAATGTCAGGATTAACTAAGGTGAAAAATCCAGCATAAGCAAAAATCGCGAATACTGCGTCTATCTACACATACGATATTCTATGTAATCAATCTAAATAGATTTTTTTATTTAATTTCATTAAGGCAATAAAATATATTTCAAAAATACCTTGATCCCTAGACACTTTTGATGTGTGTATTTAACAATGTTTTAATTTAATTGACTACCTTTACCATTTTAATGATAAGTAAACCGCTTAACATTTTCTTCTAGCAAAATTTTAAGAGGAAAAATAAATCATTCACATTTAAAGTGAATAGTGTACATTATCACTGTATTTCCTCCAGCTCTTCCTTCCTGTACCAACATTCATACAATAATTATACTGCAGCTAACCCACGTCAACCTTTCATAGCCTGGTACTTACTTGTACGTCCTGTATCACACTCGCGCATTTACATATATCATATATAAGTGACTTAAGCGGGGTTTACATTATGAACCTAGTGTCGTGAAACAGTAGCTTGACTGTTCTGTTTCGGACTATAGCTAATAAACACCTGGTTTTTGAAAAGCTGATAAATTCAACTATAGTATTTTCCCCTGACAAAGCGAGGCGCGCTTTACTTGTGGTAACCAAGTGTAGTTACAAACACGCTGTGAATGTATGCGTGAAGACGAGTAGCGTCAGCACATAAACACACACGTACACATACACACACTTCCGACTTCGCCCGTGTCTCGGACGGTACCGAGAGCTCACTCATTCACAGCGTGTTTGTACACTTGGTAACCACAAGTAAAGCGCGCGACGCTTCGTGAGATAAAAATACAGTAACACATTGTCATATAGATAAATAATAACAATTAAACAGCCAACTAATCTGAGCAGTTAACATGAGATATGACAGCATGTTAGTTGAATTCATCAGCTTTTCGAAAACCGAGTGATGGTTAGCTATAGCCCAAAACAAAACTATTTCACGACACTAATTTCACATTGTAAGCCCAGCCCCGCTTAACGCCCACATACAAAGATCCTACAGTACGCGACACAACATAGAAGCCTTTTAAGCTGAATCCGCAGCTGTAGCCCGCGAAATTCAAATGATCTTACGTTTTTAGGGTTCCGTACCCAAAGGGCAAAACGGGAACCCTATTACTGAGACTCCGCCGTCTGTCTGTCTGTCCGTCTGTCACCAGGCTGTATCTCATGAACCGTGATAGTTAGACAGTTGAAATTTTCACAGATGATGTATTTCTGTTGCCGCTATAACAACAAATACTAAAAAACAGAATAAAATCAATATTTAAGCGGGCTCCCCGCTCGCCGGTGATTTTTTTGCTAGTTTTTGCTCGATATTGATCACGGCAGCAGGTAGACGCTTGAAATATTCATAGAATATTTAGTTATATATTAACTTTAAAAATAAATAACTAAATTAAAATAACACTAATATTTAAATCCCATACTACAAATGTGATTTTTTTGCTGTTTTTATAGATAATGGTACGGAACCCTTCATGCGCGAGTGCGACTCGCACTTGGCCGGTTTTTTTTGCAATATGCAAGTCAGTGTCAGGTTGTATCTTGATAAAAATATGATTGGCGATCATGAGAATCATTAATACATATCTCTAAGTTAGATTTGTTCCCCATTGTCATGATTTCATGAAAAACTCATTCAATGGAACAAATCTAACTTAGCGAAATGTATTAAAGAATTCTAATGATAATAATTCTGTAAATACATGTCTGTTATAGTCGCGAATCATACTTTGATTAAGATAAACCTGACACTGACCTGCAAATTGCAGAAAAACGTAAGAAAATTTGAAATTCACTGCAGCTTCACCTTAAGCAAAATTCATGAAATACAATCATTTTGCAATGAACTCAGGCAGAAATTCGCGTGTCGCGGCTTCGATTCCCGCACAGAACAAATATTTGTATGACCTACGAGTAGTTGTTCCGGGTCTGGCTGTTTGTGTATGTGAATTTAAATGTTGGAAACGCACCCACGATACAGGAGAAATTCATAGTGTGGGGCAAAGTTTAAAAAAAAAAAATCGACAGTGTCAGGAACGTATACCCCTAGGCAAACCGAGTCCCGTACGGTATATCGAATTACCCTTGAACGATATAACTGTCTACAGAAAGCATGGTTCACCGACGAACGGTAATACGAGAAAACTATTAGTCGATACCATTATTTAGCGACAGCACGTTTCGCCGAATAACGCTACATAGAATGAATGGTTGGCCGATACCAAGATTTGCCGATGTCATGGTTCGCCGGAACACGCTTGAACTAAATAATCCTTTATCGATAGCAGTTTGCTTTATCGATTGCAGCAAAAAAAATATGACACATAATGAGATCAGCAAAAAAAAATATAAAATTAGATACAAAATTGTAATTTATTGAAGGGTAGTATTTAAACGTATAGTAATTTAGTTAAATTGGATATTGATGAAGAGTTTTTGTTTTGGTAACTGAATTTACCAACAATAGAGGGGACCTGGCGCTCGGCGGCCGCTGCCGCGACGCCAGCAGGTAAAGCTACCCGAAACTGTCAAATTTTCCCAATCAACCTTGAACTTTATGCTTTAACGATAAAGTTGAAAATCTTTTAAAGAAATTTGACAGATCGTAATAGCTCGGTGTGCTGGCGTCTGTACATTGATGCAACCTAGTATACAATATTAGTTTTAGTATATGCGAAACCCGAAACACGTGCATAGTATTTTTATGTAAAGAATCTATGTACAAAATTTCAAAACTGTATCATGAAAAATCACAAAGTTATAAGGTTGTTATGTTACCGGGTTGTCCGTACAAAAACATGCTAACGGCGGCGGCGCCCCCGCGCCTCCAGAGTCGTCTTGTGCTCATTGATAATAATTTGGCAGTAGGTACCTAACCGTACGGCGATTGTATTGCACTCGCGTAATTAAATGGTGATAACATTTTCCATCACACTTATGGGACAAAATATAACATGGTGTAAAAATTATTGAAATCGATTCAGTTTCTTATTCTGAACAAACTATATTCAGGTTTCGCATATACTAAAAATAATGTTGTATATATAGCGAGCGAGCGCCAGATCCCCTCTATTGTTGGTAAATTGGTTTTATCCAACAGGGATTGTCTGGACCTATAATTCTAACCGGCTAAAACTAGGTGTAGCCGCACTTCGGATATTAGCCGGAACATATACAATATGTAACATAAATTACGCACAAACTCTTAAGGGGTCATTGTACTCATCATTATGAATAACTTTTAGTATGGGACTAGTTTTTCTTAGCATTTTCATTATGATGAGTACAATGACCCCTTAAGAGGTTGTACGTTATTTATGTTACATCTTGTATATATCTCATATCTCTGTGCACAACAATATAACTGGTGTGAAAATACTCTACGAAGCGAACGAAGCCTGTCTTGTTCTTCCCGTTATTATGTTTTTTTTTAATATTAACACTTAATTTTAATACTCCTGCAATCCATGTACCGTTGCATGGACCCTTAAGTACAATGTTAGGCGTGCGTTTATATTAGATAAATGTCTATTGGAGAAATGTCTGTATTCGATAGACGATGACATAACCACGTTTTAAATTTTTTATATAAGTTGATGTGAGACTGGGTAGCTTGTAATGTTAATTTAATTTTTAATTGTATTGAATGTTTAATTTTCTATAATTTATTGTATTATGAATGTGTTAGTTTTATAATTTTAATGAACGTGATTTTATTTATTTATGATTTCAAACATTATGTGAATTGTTCTTGAATACAATTTAATTGAATTCAATTGAATTGTTTGCGCACTACCGTAAACAACAAAAAGTCTTTTGTCAGCAATTACTTTTGCATAAAGTTACTTAGTTTGATGTACAGAATGCGTAGATGACGGCTTCGTGAAGGTACTTTTTACACCCTGTATATTCACCTGGTTTTAGGTATCTCTCGGGATGTCTTGTACTGAACAGATAGTTGCTGTGCGAGGTTGCCTATGCGATCCGGATTTTTTTTTTCAATACTAGCTGCGTCCAGCGGTTTCACCCGCATAAGTCTCGATCCCATGAGAATATCGCGATAAAAAGTATCCTATGTATTAACCCAGGTCATGGTCTACCCATGTGTCAAATTTCATCCAAATCTGTCCAGCCGTTTTAGCATTAAAGCGTAACAAACAAACACACTTTCGCATTTATAATATTAGTTAGGATTATCGTATTTTGCAGTACTTACTGCACATTTAGATGGTCATCATTCACCATTTCAGCCGAAAGACGTCCACTGCTGGACAAAGACCTCCCCCAAAGGAAGGGGGGTTGCCATCATTGCCACGCTTGGCAGCTGGGTCATTCTCTAGTAAGTCCCTTGGTCGCCTTTTACGACACCCACCGGAATAAATAGGATGGTACTATTCTTTACGTCCGGCACCACTCGGAACCATTTTCATCCAGATTTTCTTTTTTGAAGTAAGTAGTGAGTAACAGCGCAGTATCAATTCGTAAGAACGTGTTTTGAATCCCAAGTGGGGTGAAATATGCCATTGTTTCAAAGCTTGAAAGATGAGAATCTTTATTTTATTTGCCTGTATCAAAAGTTGTTTATTATGTTTATACGCGGCTTTTCTTTTATTTGAGGTCTTGTGAATGTCTTGTGATTGGTGTTAAGATTACAAATGTTGGGATTAGTCTACAACTTGCAATTAATGCCAATTTATGCCCTTGCACTATACATACAAAATACCTATCTACCAGTATCTATGTTTAATTAAAAACCGCCTTTTTAGGGTTCCGTAGCTCAAAAGGAAAAAACGGAATCTATATAGGATCATTCGCGTATCTGTCTGTCCGTCTGTCACAGCCAATTTGCTCTGAATCTAATGGACCGATTAGGTTCAAATTTGGTACACATATGAATTTATGTGACCCAAATATGGGTCACTTTTAGGAAGCAAACTAGAAAATTAAAAAAAAAGTTTAGTAAACTGTACCGTGTGTGTGATATATCAAATGAAAAGGCTTGTTGTTGTAAGGATTTCAGATATATTTTTATAATTTTAAAATAACTAATTTAAAAGTTATTTAAGATAATTGACCCTTATCTCCGAAACAACTGAGGCAAAATTTTTGTTTTAAATTACAGGAAAACCTATAAGATGTCTATGGTCTTAAAATACCATGGTAAATCTCTCTTTATTGTGCATACAAACTTACATTTGCTGTTGGAATGTTTGGGGAACATGTTTTTCAGCTACAATGTTAAGTTTGTTCTTGGGATAAATTCATCCCAACTACGAAAAAAAACCGGCCAAGTGCGTGTCGGACTTCGCACATAGGCTCGTACACACTAGTGCGATATCGCGGGTGCAACTCGACACTAGTAGCACAATTTCTTTGTCGGTTCCTGTCGCGGCCGCGATATCGCGCGAGTCTGTAGAAGCCTCAAGGAGTGCGTGGTCCGACACTTACTTGGCCGGTTTTTTTTTATCGATAACCTTTTCTACGCCATTCATAATTTTAAGAAATCTACATGACGATATGACGACAGTCAATAGTGCCTGTCAATAGGCTAGTTGAGAGTTTTTGAGAAACCAGTGAGTAGATAATGTTCCTAGTGGTTTCTTTACCTCAAAATATGAATATTTCAGCGCAAGAGTTGACGTGTCGCTCTCTAATTCGCGTTCAATTTCACGTGACCATTTATTTAGCTTTATTTTCACGCAATTACTTCTCAAAAATATTAATTAATCTAAAATTATTTACAAAATTTTGTTGATATTTGAAGTAAATCTTCTTTACGCACGCTTGACTTGGGCTGGTGAATGCATAACGAGAGTGTTACGAAAAGTGTGATCGGGCGAGGCGAACGGAAATTGAGAGCAGTGGTGGCCCAGTGGTAATGTCCCCGACTTACGGTCGTGGGTTCAAACCCAGGCAGGCGTTTTACTTTGTGTAAATAATTTCATCATCACTACTCTCAAAACGGTGAAGGAAAACATCGTGAGCAAACCAGCATATCCTAGAACCAAAGCTCAAAGACATCTACCAACCCGCACTGGGCCCGCGTGGTAGATTTACAGCCCACTCCCTCACGAAGAGAGGAGGCCTGTGTCCCAGCAGTGGGAACATTATAGGCTGATTATGTGAATGGAAATTGAGAGGGAGATTTGAAGTAAAACTTCGTTTGCTAGCGTTACGCGAACGGTGATTTCTGGTTTACTTCAGTCGTGTGGTCTAAAGCACACTCGTTTTTTTTTTAGTTTATGACCATCCTACAATACAAAATTCATAAAGTAGTTTTCTTACTTTCAACTAGCCTATTGAAGGTACAAACTAGTAGGTAGGTATGTCCTAAAAATATGAAGGATAGCGAATGATATAAATATGTCTAGATAGACAGTCTGACAGCTGTGAATTCGTCGAAAAAAGTTGCGTATACCTGTTGGCCGCAAAATGCCACGCATACTAGAATAACACAATGACAGCACAATGACGTGGCGCGAGTGTAAGACGTAGCTGTCACTCACACCAGCCTATCAATGTTGGCCTGTAGTGCTATTCTGTAAATATCTCACCGTGAAATCTTGCGTGGAGTGAACTGTCAGTGTCATTTCACTAATGCTAGGGATTGACCAAGTTACATTTACAATCATAATCGAGATTTGAATCATATTTTTTTATGCTAATTCTGCTGATGATTTTATATTATTTCAAAGCTAGTATTTAAGTGTCTAAACATTACTAATTACGAAGTTTTTAAATAAAATAGCAGAACAGAAATTCAATCAGAAACTCAATTTTGTTTTTTATCTAGTATTTTCCTAAACTAGTCCTTAAACATTACTATGTTTAGACACTTAAATACCAGCTTTGAATTAATATAAAATGATTAACAGAATTAGCATAAACAATATTATTAAAATCTCGATTATGATTGTAAATGTAATACTTGGTCCATCTCTAGCATCAGGTGGGATGACACTGGCAGTTCACTCCACGCTCACTTCACTTTTGTTTTCACGGTGAGATGGTTACAGAATCGACATGCTGTTTGTTTTAGTTCTTTTGCAGCGTGACACTCGATCGAGACATAAATAATCAAAGAGGATAGCCTTTATATTTTTATTCAGAATCTCAGAGCTTCGATGAATTGTCTGGCAAAGGGTTTGCTATAAATTGCTCAAAAACTTGCAAATGGGTCCATCAGCGTTGTGTGCCCAAGTAGGCACATACCAACAGATTTGTTTATCCGGATTTCGAGAACTTTACGAAAAGACGTAATCAAAATACCAATTCCAACCAAATACTATAAGCAATAACACAGCAATAACAGTAAGGAAACGCGACTGAAAGTAAAATAGAACAAGTAAATAGAACATCTCTTTGAAAAGTGTTCGTCAAAGTTACGTGACAGCGAATGAGGGAAATATTGATAAAGTGACATGAAAGTAAAGGTATATCTTATTTTCATGTTACTTTATCAACATAGTAGAAAGTAAATAGAATATGGAAAGGTTTATTACAGTCTGTCGCGTTTTTAGAGTACCGTACCTAAAAAGGAAAAAAAAAACGGAACCTTTAAGGGATCACTTCGTTGTCCGTCCGTCTGTCTGTCTGACTGTCAAGACCCTTTTTCTCAGGAACGCGTGGAGATGTCAAGTTGAATTTTTATACCAAATACGTAAGTCTACGGTCGCTTGGAGCTCGAAATCAAGCTTCTAAGTCAAAACAGTAAAAAAAAGGCGATTTATGCGACATATTTAGATACTCGCAAATTAATCAAAACCTGTAGGGTACTTCCCGTTCACCTAGAATCATGAAATTTGGCAAGAAGCAAGGTTTTGACAGCACAAGTAAAGAAAAGGAAAATCGTTAATTTGTGGTTCTATCAGGCACCTGAGAATAATATTTTGATTGGCCAAAAAACTAACATGTCCGGTAAAAAAAAACAATAACAATAATATGTTTATAAAAGTAGAACACTGCAGGGGTAATTGCACAAATGGCAATTTGATCGAAATGGGTTTCATTTTGACAGTTCACTCATGTTACAACAATACAAAAAAATTACAATGTCAAAATTTAAATAAAATACGATACGATTAATCGATCGATTCGATTACAATTTTGATTTCATACGATTTATGGAATCATACAACAGGACTCATCTGCGTTGGTCGTAATTTCTGGCTATTTAGTACATATTTTTAGGACCCCAAAATAGGTATTACTTGAGGTTAACAAAAAGAGCATTCATTGTGTTAGTGTTCAATAATATTTTTAGGAAAGCAAAATGGGAATTATTTGCGGTTCGATTAAACACGTCAGTCAACAACTCAAGCGATCTAGATTTCTAAACATTTGCGATCTTCAATGTCTGGAAGTTATAGTTTACCTCACGTCACTCCTAGGGCTGTTTGATTTTTTCATATTTGAAAATAAAGTTTAATAATTTTCCATTCATATTTAAGAAACTACCAACACTTTCATAAAATAATAAAAATGGCTCCAACACGTATACTTCCAATCCCAGTTTCAATATCTGCTGCATTTTATTACCAGACTGAAAAAAGAGAACTGACACCGACACTTTAACTATCTCAGGTCGTATACCTGTGCTCTCTAGATAAAAACGGCTATAAACATAAAACATATCACGTTATGTCTGTTGCACATAGAGGGCGATGGTGGACCATTCCGCCGCCCATTTGACATCTATGACAGATAAACGGCCGCCATTTTATTATCCCTAGAGAGCCATTCTACGGATTTTATTTCTGTAACACGCCAAAATGGCTAAATTATTCTACTTAACACCAACTAAAATGGCTAATGACAAAAGTGCCTGTATGATCTACGGGGTTTGTCGATATCAGAGATAATAGATGAAGGAATGATTAAAAAAAAGAAGGCATGAATGTTTAAAAACATCTACTTCATAGGCTCTAATGTAAAATGTATGTCCGTAAAAGGTTTATAACAATGTGCTTAATAACAACATAACATATTTTTATTCATAGCACAATAACATAATTATTTCCTACGCACGTCCTTCCGATGCGCCTTGCAGGGCGCGTCGTAGAAATTTCCTTAAATCCCCTCCCTATTCTACCGACTTTGGCCGTGTGGTGGCGGACGTAAAGAATAGCACCACCCTACTTCTTCCCGTGGGTGTCGTAAACGCGACTAAGGTACTTACTAGAGAATGAGTAATTTGATAAAGTTTAAATACAAAAACGAAAACAGTAAACAAAAATTACAAATCTTGTTCAAATTGCCTGCCATTGTTGCGTATGCAAGCACGCAGCCTACGACGTACTTCACTCACTGTCACTCGCGTTGAAAGTGAGGTTTTATGTGTTCGGCAGCTGCCAAAATCCTCTCCATCAACTCTTCAATGGATGTCCCTGGTGTAGGGTATACTAAGTCCTTCATATGACCCCAAAGATAAAAGTCGCATGGCGTTAAATCTAGACTTCTCGCCGGCCATGGGCGTTGGGCTACCTCGACCGATCCATCTCAGCTTTCAGAAAAGTATCAATTAAATGTTTAGGGTGGAGTACTAGTTGTTTCATAATTAATTGTTTTTGGTAACAAGTCAGGAAATTTAAAAAAAAATCGAAGAACCGTCACAGCTGGTGTCCATACAGTTTTGACCCCTAGTTATTTGGACTTAATTTGTTCCTCTTTTTTTTTTTTTTTTTTTCTTTTTTTTCTTTTTGGCTTCGCACGGTTTGTGCATTTAGCCAGTGTCATGTAAAATTAGGTAACTAGTACAAAGCTGTAACTAATATTAATAATGTATAATTATGAAATGAACTCCATTCAATGATGCATGATAAAGATGATAGATGATATCCCGCCCCGCTCCCCTTGAGTTTCAGTAAAGACGGGGCACTTTACTGAAACCTCGCGCGGACTTCTTGAGAGAACTTAAAGTGATGTTGCACTGTTTTGTTTCATTTGTCTACACTAGTGCAGGTTCACGAACACTTAATGGTTAATAATCCACCACTATTACACATTAATATTCGGCTAAACACAAATTTTAGAAAATAAAACAAAACTGCTAACATGACGCTTCACTTTCCCGCCAAGAAGTCCTTGTTCCTCTTGTATAACCCCTTTCAAGGAATAGGTCGAATTTCCCCATCATTCTGTATATACAGGGTGGAATTTTGTAATGCCACCTGGAGGGAAAGTACTCTTAATACTGCAGATAGAAAATACTCAAAGGAAACATTCCTTTATTTTTTAATAGAAAGCAAACTGCATTTAAAGATTTTCGAAAATTCTCTTCTCCCACACCCGGGAATCGAACCGGCTAAAATCTGAAAAAATTATACCCTGTACTTTTATTGCATCGATCGTTAGGGTCAATTATAAGGATGAAATCTCTCTAATAAACATGATAATTTAAATGAAAGAAAAACCAGGAAATCTGAAGTTACAAATTCAATGAGTCAAGTTAAAGCTCTTTAACTAACATCCATCTTTTGTAATGCAGACTCCTTTGCGACATACTCGTAGCTGCGTGTATGAGGTAATTTAAATATGGAATGTTAGATTAAAATTTGAAAATTAGATTGTCATAGTTGTTATTCACATTTGATTGTTTTTACAACTCATTTCACATTTTGTCTCACGGTGAAAATGGCTTATCAAGAACAGTTTGATTTAATGGAAGCTTATTTTTTAAATAACAAAAACGTGAATCTAGCTCTGCGGTGGTATGGAGAGAGATATCAAGACCGACAGGCACCAACTCGGTTCGTATTGAAAAGAATGGTAGAAAATTTAAAGAATACGGGTGGTTTCAAGAAGAGACGGCAAACTATTCAGCAAAACTATTTCGATTTTGAACTAGATGTTTTAACATACTTTGAATCATTTCCAAAGGCTTCAAGTAGAAATGCTGCCGATGAATTAAGAACAACCCACACTCGCGTACTTAAAGTGCTGAAAAAGTATAAGTATAAATGCTATCGTGAAGGTCGGTTGGTGCAAAAATTGCATATTGGGGATCGTGACAGACGATTACAATTTTGTGAAAACATGCTTGGAGAAATTGACCGAAACCCTAATTTTTTGAGTAACATTGTATGGTCTGACGAAACCAACTTCAGCAATAATGGCATGTACAATCGCCGCAATAACCATTATTGGTCTCGAGTGAATCCTGTTCGTGTTCATGAAACTAACAATCAAGTAAGATTTTCTTTCAAAGTTTGGTGCGGAATTATGAGAAATAATGTAGTGTTAGTCCACGTGTACGAAGGTCATTTAAACACTGTCAAGTATATTGAAATACTGGATCTCTTAAGAAACGAGTTAAATGGTTTCCCCGAGAAAGAGCGAAACCAAATAATTCTACAGCAAGATGGTGCTCCAGCACATAACAGCAGAATCACTACTGCCTACATTAATAACCATTTTAATACCTGGATTGGTACAAACGGCACAATCAGATCGCCTGCGAGATCGCCAGATCTCACCCCATTAGATTTTTTTTTGTGGGGATATGTAAAAAATCAAATTTACATGAAATCTTATGCGAATGACAACGAGTTGAGAGTTGAAGTTCAGAATACGATTTATAATATTCACCACAACACTTTATTAAAGGTTACTAGAAATGAATTCGTTAAAAGAATAAATTTGTGTATCCAAGAGAATGGAGCCCATTTCGAGCTCGAACTAATTAGTTAGTTTTCCATTTTTTGTAAATAATTAAATTAATTTAAGATTTCCAGGTTTTCCTTTCATTTAATTTATCATGTTTGTTACAGAGATTTCATCCTTATAATTGACCCTAACGATCGATGCAATAAAAGTACAGGGTATGATTTTTCAGATTTTAACCGGTTCGATTCCCGGGTGTGGGAGAAGAGAATTTTCGAAAATCTTTCAATGCAGTTTGCTTTCTATTCAAAAATAAAGGAATGTTTCCTTTGAGTAAAACTTTCTATCTGCAGTATTAAGAGTACTTTCCCTCCAGGTGGCATTACAAAATTCCACCCTGTATATAAAAAGGCAATTGAAACACTAACGCTAAGTCCTACGTAGGCGGTTCAAAGCGAACGCGATCATGAAACGATTCTATGCGGTGACACGCGAATTCAATGCGATGCGGAGCAACTGATCGCGTTCGCTTCATTTCGCGCCGCACCGCACCGCACCCCACTTGCGTATGGTCACGTAGGCCCAGGCCACTTCAATAGGTTTCGACAGTTTGTTCTTTTCGCGCCGCACCGCGCCGCTTCGCGCTCGCGTCTAGATCGCTCACGCAGGACGTCGCGTGAGACGTGGATGACTTAAATTCTATGAAAAAGAAAAAAGGAACCGTTTGGAATAATGAAATTCATAAAATAAGCGATCCTGAACTGAAAGGTGTATTGTTAAACACACAAACAGATTCACAATAGCGGTAAACATGACGAAAAATGTAGGTTCAACTAAGTGGGTCTTGTGGTGAGAATTAATGTGCCTCCTTAGATATATATATTCGCGCGTAAAATATAATAATACAATTCTTTCTGTATACGAAGTTCTCACAAAGGTTTCGCGAATTCACGCTCCATTTACATTATGTAAAGAAAAAATCGGCCAAGTCTGTGTCGAACCACGCACAATGAAGGGTTCCGTAGTTGGAATGAATTTATCCCATAAACAAACCTAACATTTTCAACTCCACCCACTTTTCGTAGAGCTCTTACGCCATGCCACCATACATTTCCCAAGTGGACCCTCCGGCATTACGTTTGCGCTAAGTTCCCGAGACACGGGTGTCCAAGCCTTTGTGAAATTTTCATGCAAAGTATTAATTCAAAAGTTTTAGTTAAATGATTTTTGCAGACTTTAAAAAACAACTGTGCTAAGTAGTTACAAGCATAGTAATATTTTTGGATTTCTTTCACGTGTTATAAAGGGCAGCGTCTCATATCATATAAAGTTATTCGATATATTTTCATTTCGATAACGTTCACAAGATGTAATAAACGTGAGATCAACTGTTGATATACATACTATAACATTTGTATATTATAAAACGTTATTGGATATAACGTTTATTTAATCGAAAATTATTAGGTCTATCGTTTAAATATATATTGAAACCATCATTCGGACAGGTTATGTTAGAAGGCTAAGGCGGGAGCGGAGCGGAGCCTTAGAACCTTAGCTATGCTGCGTGGGGGTTCACAAATCTTAGTTATCATATCTTAGAGAATAGTTCAAACAGCACTCGATTATTAAGTCGCTTTAAATCATTCAATTTGTTAAATGTGTTTACAGAACCAACTCGCATAACTACAAGTTCTGCTACATTTTTTTTTTTTTTTTTTTTTGGGTGGGAAATTATCAAATAACTTCTCCCGGGAGGGCGTGTCAGACTTTTACTGACTAAAACCCACCCGTGTTCCTTCCGTTGCCTGTGTGCCAGGGCCACGATATCCCTTTCGGACAAACTCGCAACCCCGGCAGGCATTGGTCCTAACGGACCCCGTCAGTTTGTGCTGACATCTCTTTGAGGCGCGCGTGGAACACAACGCGCCGTCGACCCGGGCCTGGTCCTTATCGGACGGCGAGCTACCCATCGCTCACCGTCCGCAGGCCCGCGCCTACGGTGGCCGGAAATCGGCTTGCGACTCCCGACGCCCGGGGCGTCTCCTGCGGCGACTAAGGGCGCGAGGGCGCGAACCTTGTCTCACCCTCACGCGTTCCGCCTCCCATGCACTCTCGCTCCGAACCATGGCCTGAACCAGGCCCGGACGCGAGAGATCGCCGCCGCCGATCGCCTCCGTGAGGACACGGCGGTGCTCCGCCCAAGCTAGGCAGACCTCCACCGTATGCTCACCGTGTCCTCCGGGCGATCCACACAGTGGTGACACCCGGGCGTTTCCTCCCGCTTTATCCTGAACAGGAACCTCCCGAAACAACCGTGTCCGGTGAGGACCTGCGTCAGGCGGAAGGTGAGGACGCCGTGGCGCCTCTCTAGCCACTCCTCAAAGAGGGGACTTATCGCCACAATTGTGGCGTGCCCAGCGCTGGGTTGCGACAATCGCACTCTCCATGTCGCCATGAGATCCCGCCGGAGCTCTGTCCGCCGTGCCGTGATTTCTCGCGGCAGCGGAGTTTCACCCCGGCGTTTCGCCTCCTCGCGCCACTCCCAGATGTGCGCGAGGACTTTTGCCTCCAGATCCCATGGCGGCAGTCCGGCAAGGAGGCTCGCCGCCTCACGGGAGACCGTGCGGTAACCCCGTACCAGCCTGTTGGCCATGACCCTTTGGGACGCGTTCAACCGCTGGGCTGGTCGCAGCCTTAAAGAACGCGCCCACACCGGTGCCCCGTAAAGGGCCATGGACCGCACGATCCCCGCGTAGAGCCTCCGGCAGGAGGCGTTTGGACCCCCTAGATTGGGCAGGAGCCGCTTCAAAGCAGCCCCAGCCCGCTCCAGTCTGGGAGCCAAACGTCTAAAATGCTCAACGAAGTTCCACCGGCTGTTGAGGACGAGTTCCAGGTACTTCATCGTTGACTCGACGCCGATGTGAACCCCTCCCGCCGTTATCTGGGAAGCCGACAGTGGCGCGTTCCGAGGACCATAAAAACACATGGCCTCGGACTTGTGCAAAGCCACCTCGAGTCCCAATTGTCGGATCCTATCGACGATTGTCGCAACCCCACGTGCCGCCAGTTCGGCCGCCGCCTGATGCGACCTCCCCTGCGCTAGGACCAGCGTGTCGTCAGCGTAGCAGACTACGCTGACGCCACTAGGGAGGTCAGCACGCAGCACCCAGTCGTACCCGATGTCCCACAGATGCGGCCCCAGGACCGATCCCTGTGGGACACCGCACGACATCTCTCGCCGGTTCCAATCTCCGTGGTGACCGGGGTAGATGACGGCCCTATCCGTCAAATAGGCCTCGACCACGCGACAGAGGTAGGTCGGCATCCGATGATACCGAAGGGCCTCCCTAATGCAACTCCAGGGCAGGGTATTGAAGGCATTGGCGATGTCAAGAGACACCGCCAAGACAACCCCACCCCGGGCAACAGCATCCCCCGTCGTGAGGGCTCGAACGCGCATGATGGCATCTGTCAAGTTCTGCTACATGTATTGATGTTTTTTTGTTGCTGCGAATACTTAGATAAAGCCATTGTAAATTATCTCCCTGATCACAGCGGTCAAATCGTTGCTTTCAAGTACAAAACACCATTACAAAAAATTCAAATACAATCTAGACAAATAACACCGGCCTGGATATACGTGAATTGGGCTTTATTTAGGATACGTTAGAACCTTTTTTTTCCGTAACCCTTACAAGATTTTTTTTCAAAATAATATATATTAATCTACACAATATAAAGCATGTCCTCTTGGCTTCAAAAAAAATAAAAATATATTTAAAATATCATAAATAAATACGCAAAGTGGCCTCTATTTTTGTAACTTACTAACATTTTTCTCCTGAACTATCAATCACAGGATCTTTTAATTGCCACCAATATATTATATTAAGTAATGCAGAGGGGACCTTTGGCTTATTTTTGCCAAATAACTTTCTTAATTATTTATATGGATTTTTTTACGTAATCGCTACTCGCAAATCGCGTAGCCACCCCTCCGGCGCCCAATAAATCAGTGCGGGACGAGACGCTGTGCTGAACGGACCTATGACACTTTTCTCCGCAAACAAAATTATTGTCGGTGGCCCAACCAATTTGAAATTTTTTGGTTTTATATAATTATAGTGTGTGTAAAGACTTCAAAGTATTTTGCTCCGTCTACGCTTGACGCGATTCTGCTCCTTATTTATATTTGGTTACGGATCAAAGTTCTATGCAAGTATTTTTACTTTAAAGGTTTGGAAGTATTTTTTTTGAAAAATACTTTCATAGAACATTGATCCGTAACTTTATAGAAATAAAGATCACAATCGCGTTTACAAAAAATACTTCCAAAATTTTAAAACTACTTTCATAGGACATTGTTCCGTGCTATCTTACCAATAAGGATCATGATCGCATTTGCGAAAGAGTTACGCGAGTTCGTAGACGGAAGGACGACTTTGTAGAAGCCGCTAGCCACCGCCAATCCGCCATTGTCACACAAACATGTTTTGAAGGGCACTATTAATTTATAAATCATTTATGGTTGATATTTCGGTATTATGAACGTAAAACTATGTCAACAAAAAGTATGAAAGTAACGAACATGGATATTAAACATTTTGTCAATTTTATTTTTATAAAATTTGTGTAGATATCTACAAAATTATTTTTAGTATATGCGAAACCTGAATATAGTTTGTTCAGAATCAGTAACTATGTGTGTAACTATGTTTACACCATGTTATATTTTGATCCAAAAATATTAAGTTTTGTCATCAGTTAATTACAATACAATCACTGTACGGTTAGGTACCTATTGACACAGGAGGCGCGGGTTGCGCGGGGGTACCGCGAACCGCCGCGAAATGAGTATGTTTTTGAACAGACGCCCAGGGGCCCAAGTCTGCTATTCACGATCCCTTTGTCATGCCATTGTCATTTTGCTAAAAGTTCGTAATCTGGTAAATTCATAATGGTCGATAATTTTTTTTGCAATTTCTTTCAATGTAGTGTCAGTGGCCGACCATTGGAAAGTCATAATGACGCCATTATAATAGTAAATTACCAAACTAGTCAAAATCAACAATTATGAAATCAATGATCGACCATTCTGACACAGGTAACATAACAAGCTTAAAACTTCGGTATTCTTCGGTAACTTCTGGTATAATTTTGTTGTCATGGTAACACAATAGCAACATCATATATACATTCTGTTAGTATACTCGTAATAGAACCCTTCAAAATCACGCAAATTGGCGATGTTATAGGTAATCCGGTCTCGATGGAGTCAGATTGACAGTTTTGGTAAATCTGACCGGTCCTTCCAAGTTCATAATGTCCCTGATTTTTTTAAAGTAAGTAGTAAATTTTATTGAGTAAATCAAGATATAAAAAACCGGCCAAGTGCGTGTCAGACCACGCACAATATAGTAGTAGTTGGGATAAATTTATCCCAAGAACAAACTTAACATTGTAGTTGAAAAACATGTACTCCCATACGGAATGTATGAGAGAACATGTTTCTGCAACTGCAAATTTAAGTTGGTTGATTAGTACTCGCTAACTTGTAAAGCTTACTTAGCTGTGATAGTTTTCCTTTTAATTTCGTTATATATACATGCTATATATATGTGCTATTCAGATTATACTTTTTCAGATTTCCAAAACCAACCATTTAGCTGGCAGGGGGGGGGGGCACTTGACTCTAACAAAAAAAATCAGTTAAAAGCTTAATAATTTGCAATAGGATACCTGAATCCAAAAATGGTTTTCACAAACTCACAATATTTTTGAACGACCTTTCTAACGATACCCAACAACATGGGGTAGGAAAAAAAAACATTCCCACTTTACGTGTAGGGGAGGTACACTAAAAAAAAATATTTTACTTTTATTTTACCACTTTGTCGGCATGATTAATATGTATACCCATGCCAAATTACAGCTTTCTAGTACAAACCGTCTCTGAGCTAAGCCTCGGACAGACAGACGGACATGGCGAAACTATAAGGGTTCCTCGTTTACTACGGAACCCTAAAAAGGTAACATGTAAAAGTCTCATCATCATAGTTAAACCTAAAACGCGTAATATGTTCATAGATATTTATCATACAATATACGAATAGAGAAACTAAAATATATAATACTAAAGCTCATTCATTTACAGACAAACTAAGATTAATGTTAATAAAAAAAAACTATAAATTATACAATATACATAATTATATTTTTCTCTTTTGGTCTTGGACATTCAAAAGGTTTTAAACCTCTGCATAAGATACAGCTACTGGAAGCGATAAGTAGATAGCATGCGGCGGGTGGCGGGGGCCGGGCGCCGGGCGCGGCGATGCAATATTATAGCACAAAACTATAGTTCGCGTTGCACGAAATTATTGTTAGGGGTGGGAGGCGCACGCGGGGAGCTTTGACTTAGTAACGCCCACGCGACCAAGGTCAATGGCATATATCTAGCTCTTAATAATAACTTAATTAGTAAGTTATGTATACCGGGCCATATTAAAAACAATGTAAATGAATTTTATGAGGAATTCTTTTCGGTAGTGCGCACAGAGTTCAATGATACTTTAAAAAAGAAAACAAAAACTATATGCCCAAATTTTTTGTTCAGTGTCTGGGCAACTAAGGGTATTAGGAAAAGTAGGGAAAAATTGTTTGAGCTGTATGGCCTTAAGCCTTATATTAACACTGAAACTTTTAATAAATACGTTGCTACTTATTCTATTTTTTTTTTAATCAAGGTAGCTAAAGCCATTAGCAACAAGATTAAATGAGCCGATAATAAAATAAAGACGGTTTGGAGAATTATCAATGACGAAACTAACAGGAATAAAAAACATTTAAATAATGATTTCACTCTAGAAACTTCACATGGTCTCATAAGCATAAACAAAGAAGTTGCGCAAGAATTGTAAATTTCTTTACCAATATCCCACTTGAAACGACTGAAAACCTAAATTCCTCGCCCTCGCGTTCTATTGATTTATTAAAAGCAAACGTCTCATCCTGCCCGATTGAATTTAAATTCAAGCATATAAACCCCGTAACAGTAATAAAAGCTTTCAAGCTAATCAAGATCAAATTAACAGAAGATCTATGGGAAATGTCTATCAAATTTTGTACCTCCGTTATTGAGACTACAGCGCCGTACTTGGTCTTAATATTTAATTTGTGTGCTGATCAAGGAGTCTTCCCGGATCTAATGAAATATAGTAAGGTAATTCCATTTTTCAAATCCGGGGATAATAAAGACACCAATAATTATATATCCGTATCCGTGTTGCCGGTTTTCAGCGTGTTTGAAAAGGTAATGCTTAATCAAATGCTCAATCGTTTTAACACCAATAAAATCTTACACCATCAACAGTATGGTTTCACCAAGAGACGTTGTACGACTGACTACCTTATTAAAACACATATTTGCGGCGTGGGAAGAGGCCCAAGACGCCATAGGAATATTTTGTGACCTCTCCAAGTTTCAAGAGTAATGTTTCGCGGTCGAGGCAATCAAATTTTCGTCGACCGCGAAACATTACTCTTGAAACTTGAGCATTACGGCCTTGGAAAACTTGCGCTCAGTTTAGTAAAATCTTATTCAAATGATAGACAGCAGCAAGTTCAAATAAATGGAGTCAATTCACTAGGCTTAAAAGTAAAAATGAGGGACCACAAGGCTCGATATTGGGTCCTTTCCTCTTTTTAGTTTATATTAATGATCTACTGATAGACTGATAAGCTATTTTTAAAGAATATTAATGAGACTAATAAATGGATGTTGATTTTTTCATTATCTTGTTTTTCTATGGTTTATTCAAGATTTTCTTTAAGGGGCCCGCATTGCCCCGGTTTCCCCTAGATATACCTAGTAACTGATTAGGTACCACCTGCCAATAAGGCGTATGTATGTTATACTTATAAAAAATGTTTATTTTAAAATTATATCAACCTTTTATTATATTAACTGATCATTATATCAAATAAAATTATAGATTCAGTATTTATTTACATTTTATGGTTACTGTAAATATAATAACAATTTTTTATTTATTTATAGCATTTGGTCCTTAATTAAAATATACAAGCTAACTCTAAAATATGTATAATATGTACAAGTAGGTATATAATAAAATAATTAAAAAGTGGAAGTGCTCATTGGGCATCAAAAAATTCGTCCGCATCGCTGTCAATGGGAAAAGTGCCCAAAAGGCTGGCAGCATTGCCACGTTGGATGGAAAAACTGATTCTTTGGGCTAAAAATAGGCCAGCCCTCTGGTCCAGTGAAGAGTCGACCAACCGCTTGGCGATGTCCCGAAATACTTGATGAGCACTCGGACCCCAAGGGCCTAGTGTTTCAACCCCAAACGGCTCAAACATATAGCTCCCAATAAGGTTGTTATATTTGCGCCGTTTGAGGTTTTCTGCTCCTGCAGCTGCCGCCCCAGCACAACTCGCCGTGCCAGGAAGATGGAATGGCGCTAGGGTGTCGACACAGGTTGCATCCTACACCAAAGGCTTACCCAACTTCCATGGCATTATGGTCATTCCGTCTGGCCTCTTCCCATCGTCGCGCGCCAAGCCATTGGGTTCTAAAACAGCTGGCACTCCGGCGGTGACAAGAGCCCGACGGATGATGTCATTAATACTGGCGTACCGTGCCATCCGACCAGCGCTCTTGCTGCAGGATAGGCCATGGTGTCCGAGGCAGTCGACTCCTTCACCGCACTGACAGCGATGTGGAGCCCCGCAAGGGGCGCCCAGACGCAAACATGTAGCGAGCCGGAATGTGGTGTCACCCAGCATGGTGCCTATGTTGGGTGACGGTAGCGCCTGAAGCCAGAGGCCCGACTCCCATTCACCCACAGCCAGCAGGCGGGCACGCTCAGCAGTATTGGTGGACGTATTAATGAGTTTATTCCGTACCAACCTGCAGAGCGGCTCATCCCACTGTCTCTGGGAAGACGGGTTCTCGGGCTAAACCGTATACGGGCAAGCCACTTTCCAGGCGTTCACCGCATCGGACAAACACGGCACTTCAGAGTCAACCTGAGAAGGGGCTAAGATTCTTGTGGTTAACTTTTCGGTGCTGTGGACCGAGGACAGGAACGCCGGTAGGCTTACACTAGAAATTTTGCGGACGCCGAGCCCACCAAAACGAATGGGTAGTGTGGCTTGCAGCCACGCGCGGTCGTCCAATGCCACATTTAAAATTGATGTTAGACTTGTTCGAATAATATGATCGATTTTGTCTAAAAGTTGTGACTGCTTCCATAAAGAGGAAGAGCGGAGAAAATACATAAAATTTGGACCGAAACAGCAATATCTGATAAGGGTGAATGCACAGTGTAAATTAATTTTAGAAAGTCTATCCGAAATGTCATTAAAATGTTTAATTTTTTCCTCGATGAATGATGAAAAACTGTCTTCTAAAATTGGGGACCCTAGGAGGTGCAGTGAACTTTTTTCCAAAACTTTGATATCGGGGGCTATTGAATTGAATTTTTGTATAGTCAATTGTCTGTCAGTATTGTCACAAAGGTAAATTTCGCATTTGGAGTTGTTGAGGTCAAGGCCTATGGATTCAGTGGTAAATATTAGAGATTTTGTAATTATATCATATTACTTAACCGTTATAAAGACGGACAAACGTTATTTATATTTACCCAAAATGTCAAGTCTATAGCATTAGTACCTGTTCTTGCACAGATACGACGCACGGTTATTGTAATTGTTCATATTATAGTTTGTTTGTTATAAAAGTAGTTATTTTTCCACTCGGCAATCGGCATTTTGTTTTTGTTTTGATTCATGTTTGGTAGTTGAATGTTGACTTTGTTTGTTCTCATCACTGGTTGTCATTTGCCAGGTTTGCCAATAGAACAACAGATTAAATACATAGACGATACTCTAGGTAAACACAATATAAATTGTCTTTGCTAATGGTCCCTGGCCCTGATATCAACCAATCGCAACCAATGGATAAGATTGTCAAAATGTTTAGTGCATTGGATACGAGGTTTTTGGCTACTTTGTATGTGTTTTTTAAAATTAAGTTTATTTGTTGAAATGTGCGTTTTGCTTGTGCAGAATAAACAATTTTTCTTTCTAAAAAAGCAACTGCGACAGACAGACAGACGGACAGACCGACAAGTCGTGCCATAAATATTATTTTTACCATTTTAGTACGAAACACGGCAAAACCTCGATGTTTAAACTCATCCTCTTGTTTTATAAACTTATTTTTTTTTTGTGAATCGTTGAAATTGTAAAATGGTTTACCACCCCTGAAATACGGGCAACCTAAAACCCAATACTTTTTTTGAAAATAAAAATGCTTTTATTTGAAAACCAACGAGTATACTATTAAATCTTGCTAAAATATACAACAGATTTAATTTTCACAGTTTATAATGCTGTATTCGCTAAGCGCTAAACGCTAAACGTATATTTAAAATGAGCTCTTCGTGAGGGCTCCCAGCATCCCATATGCGACTTCAGTGAACCCGCAAGGACCACCGGCACTAAAAGTGTTAACATTGTAGTTGAAATATGTTCTCCCTTAAACGTCACGGTCAATTCTCCAACTGCAAATGTAAGTTGGTCGACTATTACTCGAAGTCTACTTAGCTGTGATAGTTTTCCTTTTAGTTTCGATGTATTACTGGCATGAAAAATGGTCTTCACAAACCCTGAGTATTTTTGAACGGCCTGTCCAACGATACCCGATCATGGGATAGACGAGAAAAAAAATATCATCCCCACTTTACGTGCAAGGGAGGTACAGTAAAAATTTGCTCATGCCAAATTACAGCTTTCGAGCATTTGTTACCCGTGGTCCCCTCCCGTAGTCCCTGTTGGGGGGGCATGGGTATTTTTTTTACCCGTGGTCCCTTCGAGAAATACAATGCTGCCAAATTAAAATGATAGACTGTTACTTTTAGCTCTTAGTTACTTGAAGTTGACACGGAGAGACGGACATGGCGAAACGATAAGGGTTCCTTGTTGACTACGGAACCCTCAAAAGGGCGGAACGTTATAGATAATTTATTGTAAGGGATCACAGCACAGATTTTCCATTAAATTGTTTACGCTTCTAAGCTTGGAATTTCCGATTTTTTTATCGTCCAGCCATTTCTTGGGTTTTCTCCGAGATCCTTTGATAAGAGGAAGGCGGAAGGCTACCCATTACTCAGTTCATGACCTTTGTGCATGGTACCCACTACTGGCTTATTGCCGTATAGTAAATCAGCTTAATCTTTTTATGAATAAACTGAGAGGGTCTTATGTCATGTACCGAAGCGGGTATCTATCATGTCGTGATTTAATTTAAAACAATGTATTAATTTAATACCGAATTATAATATTCACTGTGCAAAGTACAAATTATTAACGTTGCAAGAAACTTTTAAATGTATTTTCATTATGGCAACTGAATGTATTATTTTACTTTGGCAACACAGAAATAACGGTTATGATGTTATCGTTATTTCTGGGTGGGGGAAAAGTCATTTTAAAATGGTAAAATGCAGTGCAGGACCAGTCGTCGTTTATTTGTGAAATAGGGCAGTTGTGCGGAATAAAGTGTTAGCAAGAAAATAGTGTTTTTCACGCGGTATACGTTTACAATTATTATTACCTACAATAATTTTATTATGTTAATTCACTAATATATTTTTATTTTTATTTATTTTCGTGTCTGGTCTATCCGTGACATCACAGCGGGCCCTATCAGAATACCAGCGCTGCCACACTTATTTTTTTTTTTTTTTTTAAGTGCCGCAGCATCATGCTGAGATAGGGGCCTTTTGGCCTCGTACAGGACTTTCTGTTTTTATTTTCATTTTTACTTTATTTTTGTTTTTGATCTTTATGTTTCTATGAGTGTGTTTTTGTATAGTTTAATTTGTGATCTGTGCGAGTCCCAATAAATGCTTTTTCTTTCTTTCTTTCTTTCTTTATCAAAATAACTTGAAAATTCCTGAAAAACTTCACATACCTTACCTTATTGAAGCCGGCTTCATAAAGTCGCGACCAGTTTATTTATTTTGTAAAGTGATAAACGATAACGTTGTGTGATTATTTTTTCACAAAACTGGTTATTACACGAGGTTTTAAAAAGTGGCCAAGTTCGAGTCGGACTAACACACGAAGGGTTCCGTACCACCGTACAATATTTAACACTACATAATATTACTTTAACACGTTTCTTTTATATATATCCCCTTTCATTTTTATTTTAGTATTTGTTGTTATAGCGGCAATAATAGTACACACTCTGTGAAAATTTAAGTCTATTACGGTTCTGATACAGGCCTGTGACAGACACCGGGATGGACAGCAGAGCCGTAGTAATAGGGTCCTGTTGACACCCTTTGGGTACGGTACCTTAAAAATGATCAAGCCACTTTCCGATCACTCGTGGTTAACGTAACATTACACTGTAAGTCAAAAGGATCGTGTTTTATCAAACTAAAGCCATTCCTACCGCGAACCTTGTAACACAACACTTGTTACAAAGTTGGCGTCTTGTTGAACACAAAGTTAGGTTCTGTCTTCGGTTGAATCTCGGCGGTAATGACTACGTGTGAGCCGGACAAATGTGGAACTGCGGTGATCCTTCACTGTAAGTGGTAAGTGGATACATTACTTTTTTTGTAGAACTTTTGGTGTAAGAGAATTATTTCTTTGGAGTTTTGCTGCTACTTGGGATATTTCATACCATGTCATTTCATGGTATGAAATATCATGTTATGCGAAATTTGCTATTAGTGAGATGGCAGTTTAACTCCTTAAACCGTGTACGCACGAGCGAACAAAACATGGTGAACACGAACATCGAACACCGAAAATTTCTCAACTTTATTTTGCCCACCACCACAAAAAAAACTATTCTTATAGTGGGTATAAGAATAGTTTTTTTTGTACGTGTAATATTTAATAGTCGTAAGATAGAATATGACCCCTATCCTATTTTTGAGTTTAAAGAATAATGTTGCAATGAGAACAATTAAAACGCATACTTACTTAATTATTTTTATTAACATTCAAAAGACATTGAATGTACTCGTATAACTTATCTAATGAGAAGGAAACTCTTGATGCATTTTAGGGAGGTTGTTATTATCAGGCTTGATTTTACTTAAAAACAGTTGTAAGTCTCCGTGTTCAGTAATATGGAGCCGATTTCTCTATAATCCTGGGTACAGTTGCGAAATCTGCTTCTGCGGCCAAAATTCTTGGTATTCATAAATTTCAATTCCTCATTTGTCGTCAGTTCTTCATATAACTGATGATCTTGTGTTTAAATTTGAAAAAAAACACCAGCCAAGTGCATGTCGCACCAAGCACAATGAAGGATTCCGTAGTTGGGATAAATTTATCCCGAGAACAAACTTAACGTTGTAATTGAAAAACATGTTCCTCGATACATTCCAACTGCAAATGTATTTTTTTAGGCACAATATTGAGCAATTTAAGATGTTCTTTTAAGAAAAAAATACGTTTTTATAGGTTTTCCTGTTATCATAAGTAGTATAGGACTATTCTTTCTTTTTTTTTTCAAGATTTAAGGCTCAGCAGTTTCAGAGATAATAATGGATCAATCAATTTCAGAGATAGGAATGGTCAATTTTCATCTATTTTTTTTAATAACTTAAAAAACAAATATACTGATTAAAAATTATTAAATATTATATTTGAAATCCTCATAACAATTCCTTTTATTTGATGTGTGTACGGTCACACGGTACAATTTGCAAAACATTTTTTAAAATTTTATCATTTTCCCCCCAAAAATGAACCAAATTTAATTTTAATTTACGTTACACCTACACGTTAGTGTTTGAGTCACAGCAATCCATATGTGTACCAAACAACTTAATCGGTCCAGTAGATTCGGAGCAAATCGGCTGTGACAGACGGATAGACAGACAAACAGACAGACACATAATTAAAGCATCACTCATGTTTCTGTCGTCTGTCTGCCTGTTTATAAGGGTCCCGTTTTTTTTCTTTTACAAGTACGGAACCCTAAAGCCGAAGTCACTATGGGAAGTGGTGCATTTGGTTTTATACCGCGGCCTTCGTTGAAACCTTAGCCGGTATTGGAAACCCCTATCATAAAAATGAATTGATAAACGATTTTTCTACAAATGCAGTCCGAGATGACATATTTGAACTTGAATTTTTATGTAAAAATAAGCTCTAAGGCCTAGAATTATGTACAAAATAAAATCAAATTCAAATTCTTTATTGCGAACTAAGTGTAAAAAAGGCTATATGTATAACTCGTTTCAAACTGATGTTAGGTTATTTTACCGCATAATAAGTTTTATTCGTCGTATTATTCTGCATCTAATTAATAACGTTTGATTGATGGCCGCGAAAAAAAATGGAATTGAACCATTTTGGTCATTGGCTTTAGGTAAGTTATTGAATGCCTCTGCCGATATTTCTTTTGTCTAATAAAGCAATTTGGATACAAAAGCAGCACTGCTATTTTTTGTCTTAATCAAGTCGTCGCCTGGAAGTTGAAGATTGACTCCATTAAACAATTTAAACAGGTCTGTCAAGTACGCAATATCGTTCCTTGATGAGATGAGGTTGTCGCGCAATTCTGTCTTTGTTTTCTAGGAACTCTATCACACACCTAAACAGATTGTAAAATCAAGTCAAACAAGAACCTTTTGACAGCCAGCTCTGTGTGAAGCAGCAATCGTTTAAAATCTTCATAATTGGTAATGCAAAGCTGATTAAATAATCTGTCATTCTACTTCTGATTTTATTACACAATCAGCCTGTAATTTTTCCACCGCTGGGACACAAACCTCCTCTCTTCAAGATGGAGTGGGCTGTAATCTACCACACGGGCCCAGTGCGGGTTGATAAATGTCACATGTCTTCGAATTTTTGGTTCTAGGACATTTTATTAACTGCTCTGATAACATATTGCTTGATATGAAGGCGTTCACTCAGATTTTTCGCAATCAATGTTGGCGATGAATTACGCAATGCTCAGCAAGCACGTCAGGAACTTTATTTATTAAACGTCTATGAAGCCTTTGTGATGCCCTGTCAGAGCCGGTGCGCCATCCGTAGCAACTGACAAAATATTATTCAAACGAAATTCCTTTTCGTCACAAAACTTTTCCAGTGTATTAAATATGATTTCTCCTTTTGTATCTGTTTCCAAACTTGTAGCGTTTCTTGACATATTCTCTCATCTTTGATGAACCTCACGTAGTACAATAACCTTTATTGGTGGGTAAGAAAATTAACAAGTCTGCAGAAGATTGCACAATGATTCTTCAATGTTTTCAGCCATCTCATCAATTCGTCTTTGCACAGAACTATTGCTCAAAGGAATGAAGAAATGAAGAAGGAAGGATTTTCCGGATAATATCTGCAGCTGGGGGCCAAGTCTGCTATTTCCAATGATTGGTCATTATGACGACCATACCAAGGCAACGCCATGACCATTGTGCCAATAATTTGTAACCTCCTAAATTCATAATGGCGTGACAGTGGTCCATAGGGAAGGCAAAATAATAGGAGCTTGTCAGTACGAGATTACCAAATACAGATAATTTTTCCAATGGAGTATCAGTGGCACGTCGTTGGAAAATCATAAAGACGCCTTTCAATTAGGAGATTAGCAAAACTGTCAAACTCTACAATTATTATGGTGCCAATGATCGGCCATTCTGTCACAACTGTGTTAGCAGACTTGGCCCCTAGTTTTATGCAGCACAGTGGTTATTACTTATTTTACTGTATGTGGTTTGCCTGTTTTAGCAATAAACAATGAGATATTGTACCAAGCTCGGAGTCCGTCATCGTCTTGCTTAAAAAAAGCCGATGAAAAAAGTTTTGATATAGTTGGCTGAATTTCGTACTTCTTTTTCATATCTTGAAAATAGGTCACATCTTTGACTTTCTTATGCGGGTCTATTTTATTAAAATGGTATTACGCGTAGAAGGCTAGCTTTATCGTTTAATTTGAAAATGTTTTTTGACAATGGCATTCTGACATGTTTTTTACTTTAAAGATACCGTAAGTAAAAAATCAACTTTTAAAACCTTGTTACCAATTGCGCGCGGTACTGCTAATGAAAACAAGAAAAATAACAATCACTGCCTTTATAAAGTTGGAGATATATAAGTATAACATGCATCGACAGGACTAAGATAAACATGAAATTGACTCGTTTAATGACACCCGGTACACAAGTAAAGCGCGGGCGCCGCTCGGGGGCAATGGCGACGGTGACGTGGGAGGCAGAGTGCGGATCGGGGGCTGCGGAGCTCAGTCCTGTCGACGCATGTATACTCACTCGCTGACTCCCGAATGCCCCGGAGCAAGTTAGAACAACTTATTCTGAACAAGCACACAACACAATACTGTCAATTCTTGTAGGATTGCAAAAATCGCGTTATTTAACAAAAACTTGTTATATCTTAATTGTTACAACCATCATTTTTTTGTATTTTTTATTAACAGGCTTTTATTAACTTCATCTGTTATGTACTCGTAAGCATACGAGACATTTCACATAAATGACATCGGAAGTTTTGATTTTTTATAAATCAAATCGAAAAAATCATATTATCCAATTTAATGTAGATCTGAACGTAATGGAATCTTTCAGTTCAATTTTTATCCACTTCCCGAACTACCGAAATATGTGAATTTTCGCACACGTGATGATTGTCTACAAAACATACAGTAACAAAAAAAACCGGCCAAGTGCGAGTCGGACTTGCGCACGAAGGGTTCCGTACCATTATCTATAAAAATGGCAAAAAAATCACGCTTGTTGTATGGGAGAAATATTTATTTTATTTTAATTTAATTATTTATTTTTAAAGTGAATATATAACTAAATATTCTGTGAATATTTCAAGCGTCTACCTGTTGCCGTTATCAATATCGAGCAAAAACGAGCAAAAAAAATACGTTTGTTGTATGGGAGCCCCCTAAAATATTTATTTTATTCTGTTAGTTAGTGTTTAGTAGTGTAGTTTAGCTAGTAAATAGCGGCAACAATACATCATCTGTGAAAATTTCAACTGTCTAACTATCACGGTTCATGAGATACAGCCTGGTGACAGACGGACAGACAGACAGACGGCGGAGCCTTAGTAATAGGGTTCCCGTTTTACCCTTTGGGTACGGAACCCTAATGAACCAATATTAAAGTTTACTTTACTTTAATACATGATTAGCGTATTTTTTTAAATTTTCTCTGGATCTTCTAGTGCCCCCCTGAAAGTCTCTAACATCCGCGAGGGGGCGTAATCACCCATGTTGAGAACCTACGCCCTAGAGGTCTGATAAATAAAAAGGAAAGCATAATCCATCCAGCCATTTTAAATACCATCCCCACTAAAAGTTATTTAACCCGGTATAGAATTAATAAAACGATATTTACAAAATACTTATTTGGAGTACAATGTTCTTTTGATGTCGTCATCAAAGGCCATTGTTGGAATTATGTTGACAGGTTAACTTACAATAAAGGAAAAGTCACTGCTTGATATAATTTCACGTTCACTCAAGCAGGATACGAGGGCAGTTTGATAAGTCCGTGACTATTTGAAAAAAAAAAGTTTTTTTGGAGTAATAACGTTTTATTTCTCAACATAGTCTCCTTTTAAGTCAACACATTGACTTAAAAGGAGGGGAGGACCGTTTTTCCAATTTTTTTTATTCCTTCCAAATAATAGGTTTTGTCTAGGCCCTGAAAATAGGCGTTTGTTTCAGTCATGACCTCTTCATTAGACCCAAATCTACTTCCACCCAGCCATTTCTTCAGAAGTGGAGAATATGGTGGATGAGGTAGCAGTTCGTAGCCCAATTTATGAATTTTTGCCATAGCGACTACACACGTGTGCACTCGTGCGTTGTCTTGATGGAACAACACTTTTTTCTTCGCCAAATGTGGTCGTTTTTCCTTCAAATCAACATCGAATCTATCCAAAAGCTCTGAATGATATTCGCCGGTGATTGTTTTACCTTTTTCAAGGTAGTCGATATGAATCACACCGCGTACATCCAGAAAACTGTGGCCATGACCTTGTTGGCTAACAGACCCACTTTTACCTTCTTTGTCGCACTTTCACCCGTAGAAACCCACTGTCTTAATTGTTCCTTGGTCTCTAGTGTGTTGTGAAGGATCCATGTTTCATCCACGGCTACGAAACGGCGCCAAAACTCATTCGGATTGCGGGTAAACATCCCCAAACACTCCTTCGAAGTTGTCACACGGTTGCGCTTATGGTCGAGTGTGAGCAATCGCGGCACCCATCGCGCTGATAGCTTTTTCATGTCCAAATATTCATGTCAAATGTGATGTATCCGCTCAGTTGAAATGCCTACAGCCTCAGCTACCTCACGCACTTTCATTCTTCTATCGTCCAATATCAATCCATGGATTTTATCGATGGATTCTGGCGTGACGACCTCTTTTGGGCGACCTGAACGTTCGGCGTCATTTGTGCTGGTACGACCACAACGGAACTCAGTAAACCAAGTAACTAGTAATTGAAAATGATGGCGCAGAATCCCCATAATGCTTATCAAGGCTTGCCTTGGTTTGCGTGATGGTTTTTTTTTCACAAAAAATAATGTTTAATCAGCACACGGAATTCACTTTTTTCCATTTTCTTGAAAATTAGCGCGGTTTTCTGCTTTCAATGAATGTCAAACACAAACCCAATGTCGCAGCTTGCTCAAATTTTGACAGTAGTCTATTAAAAGATGACAGTTTAAGGGAGCAGTGTTGCCATCAAAGTAACTGCGCGAGAAATTCAAAAAGTCACTGACTTATCAAACGGCCCAGGTATATAGGGTCCAATTAAATTAGCTAGCGAAACTCCACAGACGTGCTCATGATACAACAAAGAAATCAATTAAATTATTATGATGATTTTTTTCGCGGTTATCGACCTCTGGTTGTTAGTTATCTTAATAATAATATACTGTGCTCGTCCTACAACTACTGATATATTATATGTTCAAATTATAGGCGAGGACGCTGGCACCCTAAACACAAGTTAAATCTTACTCTGGGTGCCAGAGTTAATCGAAAACACTAGTTGTTACGCTGCGTAGTTTTTAGTTAAGTGTTTTTGTACAATTGAAGATAGTTAAGAACTTTATACACTTATCTATATAAATATAATATGATTTCGTCATACTTGATGGTAAAACGCCACAGGCATGGGACAGAGGTGTGGTGGAACTTTTCTTTAAAAAGGGCGACAATGCCCTGCTTAAGAATTAGAGGCTTATCTCACTTCTGAACTATGCCTAGAAGCTGTTTTCAAGAGACATCACGAACTCGCGCCAGAGCGCAGGTTTGACAACTCCCAGCCTCCCGAACAAGCCGGATTCCGTAAAGACTTTAGCATTGTAGACCACATAAATACGCTGCGGCTGGTTATACAGAAGACCGAAGAGTATAACCTGCCTCTCTGCTTAGCGTTTATGGACTACGAGAAAGCCTTTGATTCGATCGAGACTTGGGCTGTACTGCAGTCTCTCCAACGGTGCCAAATTGACTATCGGTAACATCGAGGTGCTGACGTATCTGTACGAAAACGCTGCTATGTCAGTCTGAGTCCAGGACCAGACATCGAAACATAACCTTCTGCAGCGAGGTGTGAGACAGGGGGACGTTTTCTCCGATACTGTTCACCGCTGGACTGGAGGATGTCTTCAAGGTTCTGGACTGGAAAAGAGTTGGCATTAACATCAATGGCGAACACATTCTCACCTTCGGTTTGCCGACGATATATTGATCATGGCTGAGACTTTGGAGGACCTAATTACAATGCTCGATGACCTCAGTAGAGCTTCCGAAAGAATGGGTATTAAAATGAACATGGAAGAAACAAAGGTCATATCAAATGCCCATGTAACACCCACTCTCATGAAGATCGGAGACTCTACACTCGAAGTTGTGGAGTATTATGTTTCCCTAGGACAAACTGTCCAGTTAGGTAGGTCCAACGTCGAGAAAGAGATCAATCGTCGAATCCAACTCGGCAGGGCTGCGTTCGGGAAGCTGCGTAATATCTTTTCGCCTCACATGTGTATCATTCGCCGTTTCAAGATTCTTTAACCATTGCGTGTTGTCAGTGATGACCTATGGCACTGAAACGTGGCCGCTCACAAGTGGCCTTATTAGAAGACTGAAAGTCATCCAAAAGGCAATGGAGAGGGCTTTGCTTGAAGTTTCCTTCACCCAGCACACGCCATCTTTTTCTGGGCCTGCCTTTGAATTTTGTGATCCTTCCTTGATGCAACATATATTTATAGTAGTCTTTACCAAGAATCAGAAACGAAGAGATCCGCAGGAGAACAAAGGTAACCGACGTAGCCCGAAGAATGGCCACACTAAAGTGGCAGTGGGCAGGACACATTGCTCGCAAAATAGATGGCCGATGGGGCCGAAAGGTTCTGGAGTGGCGACCACGTACCGGAATACGTAGCGTTGGTAGGCCTCCCACAAGGTGGACTGATGACCTTGTGAAGGCCGCAGGAATCCGCTGGATGCGGGAAGCACATAACCGGTCGAATTGGTGGTGATTGAGGGAGGCCTATGTCCAGCAGTGGATGAATGATTATAATTATTATTCTGTAAATACATATTTGTTATGATCGCGAATCATATTTTGATCAAGATAAAACCTGACACTGACCTGCAAATTGCAAAAAACTTAAGATTTGAATTTTGCAGGCTACCACTGCGGATCCACATTGATTTGGATTAAGCACTGTTCCCATGCTTGAGAACAAATATCTTTAAATTAAAAAATAAATAAAATTAAATTATAAAAAAAAATTGAGGTTACGTATTGCTTATAGTGGAATACATTAAAAACGAAAAATCGCATAATTTTATTTCGCAACGAATAATCCTTGTTTATACGTTCCTATGGTTTGAGACCCGCGATATGTTTAGCCTAGTTCTCAGTTTTGTTTAACAGCAATATGTAGTCGCAAGCATGCATCTTGTCTCATCGTTATACTGGCAAATGCAGTTCCCATTCTATTCTAATAACCTCATTGAGATAAACTAGGACACAGACAATATTATGATGGGTATTTATATCAACTGTCTAGCACCCTAATTGCGTAACACAGTTTGTCTGAATAATTTTGAAGTATATTGCTAATCCATTGCATGTAGAACCTAATTTGCAGATGGAAGAGAAGAAAAATAAATAATTTTCAATCTGTTGCGGTCAAGGTCACAAAGCATTTATATAAATACTTACGAAAAGTTTATGAAGGACAGAAAAACGAGTGGATTCGCTTGCGGAAGGAGTTTTTCTTAATTATTTTGATGAACTTTCCAAAAAATATTAAAGTTCAAACCTTATAGAATAAACTAGATATTTAATATTGTATTGGATTATTTTATTTTCTCGCAATCGTAGTGAAAAAAAACCCATAATAACTCGGTTTCTATTTACTCGCTCGCTAAAAACGCTCGGGAGTAAAACTACCTCGTATAATAATAATGGGTCATTTTAGCCCCTTGTATAATAACTTACTAATAGACAGTGCAACTTTTATTGTTACTTAAACTTTTGGTATACTACTGGTTTTATTTCCCTCGACATTTTGAGTTATCTGAAACAAGTTTATGTAGTACCTAGTTGAGCGCTTATCTCTTATTTATAGAAGCTACTTTTAAAACCTAATCCGTATTTACGACCCGTAGGTCTAAATCGACCCGTCCAGTACCTATACAAACATGTAAGTGAAGGCAGTATCTAACATTTGTCCAGTCATAAATCTGAAACGGACCGCTTTACTTCGTAATTGTTCTTGTTATTCGTTCCATTTACGTCGTTAGTGCTTTATTGACTTTGTTTTTCTTAGTACTTAAGTGCTACTTGTAATAGGAGAACAGTGTTTTGGAGTTACATTCTGTGTATCAAAATTTGATCGTTGATGGTTCACGGATGTCTAGACGCACTGTCTCTTTTCTTAGTTTTTAGAGTATTGGAATATAGTGAAGTGGACCTGACCACGATTGGTCGCTTGGCATTTTATTGAAGAGGCACAGACTTGTGCGGCGATGCAAATTCACGCATTGTGACTTGAACACTTTTAGGTTAGCATTCCACAAGCTTTAGAGCTTAAGTTCTACGAAAGTTAATAAAGTTGTATAAAGGTCTTTAAGTCGTTGGTTTTGTCCTAATATTTTATTAAGTCAAACTCAGTATTAGAGCTCAAAAAAAGTGTCGCAGAAATCCGAAGCAGTCTCGTACATAATGCATATCAAACGTTGTCTAGTGAAGTCTGAATAATGTTCGGATTTTATACGATCCGTCCCTCGAGAGGTTCGTTTCTGACGCCAATATTGAAATTATCATAACGTCATATTATTTTGTACCGGTAATGTATGTGAAGTGAGATATAAACGAGCATCTCGTGTTGTAGATTTTGCAAATCGACCTGTTTCTGGCGGGCCCTTTTTTCTATTCAGTGGAGATTTCGTGAATCAGCTTTTTGTTTAGAGACTTGTACCCTATTAGTCTTTGTTTGGTTTGAATTTGGATGAACGTCAATAAAAAGCTCATACTTTTTTGGAGTGATGTGCAAATACCACTCCGTGATTATCTATACCGTCTGCTCCAAGATAAATCAATATCAAGGGTAGGTAATATATCTTTATACTAAAAGGCAACGCAGAATTTGGGTTGATATCAATAATGTGCCGTAACCAATCCCTTGCCTGTGATAAATCTATCAACTTCTCGCGGCTGTACCGACGATTCCTCACAGTGTTCTCTTAAATGCTTTTCCAATTTCATATATTCATATTCAGGGCGTTGTTTGAACTCAAAAACCTCGATTGAGGTCATTGATGGCTAAAAATGAAATATTATTTTAACTAAGATTCTTTTAAATCTTGACTGTCATATTCATATAATAATAATAATAACAATCTCGTTAGGTGGTTGGATCAAGGGCCTGATTCAGAAGGCAGTACTCCTCGATACGGCTCGCATCGTGAGGAGGTTCCTATCTCTGGAGCCCTAACCACCGGTAGCTTGGACCCTGCTCCCGATACCGGCGAAGCACTATTTTTTATATTTTTAAATGTTTTTATATATTTTGTTATATTCTAATATTTCAAAATGTATTTTATATGTATGTAATGAAATAAAGGATAATAATAATAATATAAGGGTTATTTCAGAATGATGCTCCATATCTAAGGTATGTTAGTAACAGTGTAAACTTATAAAACTAGTGTTAGTACAATCATTCTAAGCTGCGTGAGGCACGCCGATCCTGGGGACTGCCTACTCGACTGTCAGTTTTCGGTAATTAAGGTTTTAATGTTTCTTATCGATATTGCGTATGTACGATACGACACATTGGTCGTAGTGTAATAGTTAGTAGATAAAGCTACATTATTGACCCGCACTGGGCCCTCGTGGCGGTCTAAGGAAGGTCCACTCCCTCTCACAGAGACAGGCCTGTTTCCCAGCAGTGGGAACCTTATGTATCGCCGATAATTTTGCGTGTGTGCTCTTTATTAAAAAAATCGGCCAAGTGCGTGTCGGACCACGCACATAGCCATTTTTAATTACCATAATTGTAGTCAGTTCCATTTATTTATTTGTTTATTTTATTATTTATGTACACACAGTAAAATACAGAGAGATACGACATAATTATAATATTAGTACAAAGGTACTGCTTATTTCTTAAGAAATTTCTTCCAGCAGACCTGCGAAAGGAGAAATGAAAAAGAAATGTAGACATTAGTGTGTGAGAACAAGAAGAGAAAAATATGAATATGCGAAGTCTTAAACTAAAATGTTAAATATACCTATACTATACCATATCTATATATATATACATATAAAAACACACGTACACACGTGCAAAAAACTTACATATACATAAACAAATACATAAAGCATATATATATTATATATATAAATATTGACAGTTGAGAGGAAAGGTAGGGCAAAGGTTCTATTAGTTCTTCTTCTGGGATGATCTTGCTGTCTTGAGATTTGGACAAAAACCGGCTAAGTGCGTGTTGGTCCACGCATAATGAAGGGTTCCGTAGTGGGATTAAGGTATCCTAAGAACAAACTTAACAATGAAAAACATGTTCCCTCATTCATTCCAACTGCAAATGTAAATTTGTACGCACAATATTGAGAGATTGACCAAGTTATTTTAAAATCATAGCCTTCTTATAGATTTTCCTGTAATCTATAATTAAAGAAAACTATTACCTTTTTTTTTAATTTTAGGTTCAGTAGTTTCGGAGATAAGGGGCCCGAATGGTCAATTTACACCAATTTTCTTAAATAATTTTAAAAGTAGTTATTTTAGTATTAAAATTATAAAAAATATATATCTGAAATCCATACATCAAGTCCTTTCATTTGATATGTCACACGGTAAAGATTAAAAACTTTTTTTTTTAAATATTCTAGTTTACCCACAAAAAAAAAATCCCATATTTAAAATTTATTTATTTACGTTACACGTCCGTGTTTGGGTTACAGAAGTTTATATGTGTACCAAATATCAACTTAATCGGTCCAGTAGATTCGGAGCAAATCGGCTGTGACATGTGTCAAACGGACAGACAGACAGACATACGAGTGATCCTATAAGAGTTCCGCTTTTTTCCTTATGAGGTACGGAACCCTAAAAATGTCGAACAATGAACTTTTTATTTCTGTGAGCATATTTTCGGTCCCTATCGATTGTCGCCATTCAATTTTTAGGGTTCCGTAGTATACAAGGAACCCTTATAGTTTCGCCATGTCCGTCTGTCTGTCTGTCTGTCCGTCCGTCTCTTAGCTCGGAGACACTTAGTCCTAGAAAGCTGAAATTTGGCAAGGGTATACATATTCATCACGCCGAAAAAGTCGTAAAATAAAACCATGAAAAACACTTTTTTTTGGGTACCTCCCTTGCACGTAAAACGGGGATGATATTTTTTTTTCTCATCTAATACATGATGTGGGGTATCGTTGGATAGGCCGTTTAAAAATATTGTGGGTCTGTGAAAGCAATTTTTCAATTCTGAGATCCGTTTGCGTAATATTAAGCTTTAAAGTGCTTATTTTAGTTAGAGTCAAGTGCCCACGCCAGCTAAATGGTTGGTTTTGGATATGTGAAAAAAGTCATGGCAGTAGTATATAAAAAAAAAAAACTTTATTTCAGACATGAACAGTCCATAGGTGGTTTAGTGATGGGTTAGTAACAGAAAGTACTTAAATAGTCTATATTAGTGTTGTTAGTAAGGACACAAACACAGCTAAATTACCTAAGCACACCCTCGAGGCTCAGTGTGCACCATAGATAACTCATCTACGTGTACCTATTTCTATTTCCACCCTGTGCCGTTGTATAGGTCAGTCAGGCCTCTTAACAATCATTTTCAGGATGCCGTTCCGTGTGTTACGCAAGCGCTGTAGCAAGGAAGCGGCTTTTTTACGCATGATGGCGTGAAATCCATATTTCGTTATATGGATTTAATTATAATAAAATATAATATTATATAACGAAATTAAAAGGAAAACTATCACTGCTAAGTTGGGTTTACTAGTTAACGAGTAATAGTCCACCAACTTAAACTTGCAGTTGAAGATTTGACCGTAACGTATATCGATGTATGGGAGAGCATGTTTTTCAACTACAATGTTAAGTTTGTTTTTGGGATAAATTCATCCTAACTACGGAACCCTTCATTGTACGTGGTCCGACCCGCACTTGGCCGGTTTTTTGTGTAGCACAGACCTACATACGAATGAACAATAATTGAGGACCCAATACATTGCCGAATGCGTTTTCAATTCCTATTGTACTGCTCTTTCGGAGATCAAAGAAAGGCGACGTTGTTCACGACGGTAAGTGGCGAATTGGCTATTTGTTGGCCTTTAAACGTCTATATTAGTAGGGGTGAAAATAAAACTTTCTTCACGTCACTATTATGGTAAAGGTTTTAGGGGTTTTTTTAATTTTTTGGGTGGGTAATTATTAAATAACTTCTCCTACTCTGAGCGGAGCTGGGCGTGTCAGACTTTTACTGACTAAAACCCACCCGTGTTCCTTCAGTTGCCTGTGTGCCAGGGTCACGGTAACCCTTTCGGACAAACCCGCAACCCTGGCAGGAGAGTGGTAGTACCTAGGTGGGCATTTATACTAGTATCCTCTTAAAGCTTTAGGCACAGCATTAGGTCCAGAGTTGACTGAAATGTGTATTGTTCAGCACAAGTAGCTAATTTATTTTCATCTGTATTGAAATACTAGCTTTTGCCCGCGGCTTCGCCCGCAAACAAAAAAACTCACTTTCGTATCTATAATCAATGTTTTTGCTCTACATAAATGATTTCCCAGAAGTTATAAATCATAAATGTGTACTGTTTGCCGACGATACTACAATTATAGTTAAAGGACAAGATAAAAGTTCGTGCGAACAAGAAATAAACATTGCTCTTCAAAGAACTAAAGAGTGGCTAGAGGCTAATAATTTAAAAGTTAATATTAATAAAACAAAATTTATGCAATTCCATACCTATCGATCAAAACCGCTTGCCCTAAATATATCTTCTAAATGGGTCACCCTGGCGAAAACTGACTCTGTTAAGTTCCTTGGTATACATTTGGATAAATTTTGCTCATGGAAAAATCATTTAGCTGACATTTGTGTTAAAATAAATAATTTTATATACCCTTTGAGGCGTATTAGCTGCGAGGTATCTAGAAATGCCGCAATGACGGCTTTCCATGGCTATGTAACCTCCACTCTAAGGTATGGTATTATCCTGGGGGTCGTTGTGTGGAGATTGAGCAAGCATTCATAATGCAAAAAAAGTGTATAAGATCTATATTTGGGTTGAAGCAAATAGAGTCATGTCGTCCATTCTTTAGGAAATAGAAAATACTAACTCTACCATGTATTTATATATTAGAATCCTGTATATTTGTTTTCAAACATGAGATACTCTTTCAGCAAGCGACAAGCTACTACTATGCCCCACGTTCAATGTATACTAATAAGTTATTTCAACCGAGGACGAATCTCACTTTTACAGGTAACAACAGCTATATTATTATATGTGCATAAAATTGTATAACAAAATACCAAACTCCATAAAACGCTACCATTTTCTAGATTTAAAAATAATTTGACGAGGTTTTTAATTGAAAAATGCTTTTATAGTGTACAGACGCCAGCAGGTCAAGCTACCAGAAACTGATTTTTTTTCCCAATCAACCTTAAACCTTAAGCTGTAGGGATAAAGTTGGAAATCTATTAAAGAAATTTGACAGATTGTAGTAGCTTGATGTGCTGGCGTCTGTACATGAGTTTTTAGATTATAAATTGTAGGTTTTGTGAATTGCACGGTCATTTTAAATAATACAATTTTAAGGGGATTATCTGTTTAATGACTGCATGATTATGATCAATTAATTTAATAAAATAATAATTTAAATAAAATATGTACTTAGCTTTCTTTGTATTTGCACGCCGAAATTAAAGGCAGAATAAGAGAACATTTTTGTACGTTTTACCAACCTTCTGTGCCTAATTTAGCCAAATAAATGATTTGATTTTTTTATATTTTTGAATATTAGTTAGGATATCTATTGAATATAATTGAAGATTATAATATTTAGATTCCATGAAGGTTTTCACGGAGAATACGTATAAGATTACATATTCTCTTAGTCTTTTTTATCTGATATGTTTCCTCAAAATGCCTTTCTGAGAGGAAAGAGAATATGAAATACTGCTTTATATTTCTTTGTTGATATCATGAAAATGTTTCTCGACAAGGAAATATCCTACTAGAATATTTTTTTCGGAAAGTGATAAGTAGCTGGTGTTTACATTACTGTTGCTTCTGAATTTGTCGAAGAAAAATAATTTTCGCGTTGGTGTTTTTTATGATTCCGTACCTCTAAAGGAAAAAACGGAACCCTTAAGACTCCCGTGTACGAAAAAACCCTTTTTCGTCAATTTCTTATCTAATTGTAAAAAAGCTTGAAATAATTGAAACATTAAGTCTGTATAGGAGTACAGTTTTCGTGGTGCTAAACCATTCGTGTCAGTCACAGCACCTGGTAATAGTTTCATCACTTTTGTGCTCTCGAAAATATAGTATATTGCGCCTTAATGAAGATATTGTATAATCATAAAATATATTTTTTTTTTAATCTCAAAGATAGGTTCAAAGGGTCTCAAAGGGAGGTTTGATAAATAATAGGAAAAAATACATAAACGACTGGGTTTAAAAAAAATATAGGTTTTTATGTATTTTTTCCTATTATTTATCAAACCTCCCTTAGGTTTGATAAATAATAGGAAAAAATACATAAACGACTGGGTTTAAAAAAAAAAATAGGTTTTTTCAACATTATTTTTCTGCTATATTTTGTATCAAAGTTGAAAAAAAGTGCTTCCCCCACAGACCATATAATAATGTTGATTATATTTTTTAATTTTCAAAATCATAAGAATTGTCTTGTAAAATGATGATCAAACGTCAGTCTCGCGTTATTTATTGGAAAACTTGTTGCGAATATTAGTGATTTTCCATGAATACATAATCTATTTGAAAAATTCATTTCCGCTACATGCAAAACAAAGAACTCGACATTTCAAATCACAAATAATTTTGTTTAAATTCTTTTTCCCTTTGTCACAACCAATGAACAAAATTGATCAAAATCAACCGATTTCGTGCACGGCCCCTTATAGGATCACTTTGCTCTCCGTCTGTCAGTCTGTCAATACCCTTTTTCTCAGGAACGCGGGGAGGGATCAAGTTGAAATTAATAAATCAAATACCTACGTAGGTATATGGTCCCTTGGAGAGCTTTAGAAAAGTAAAGCTCAACGGAAGTTAACACAATAAAAAAATACGGCAATTTATGCGACATATTTGATACTCGCAAATAAATCAAAACCTATGTATTTCCCTGTCTTTTTCTGATCTTCCCGTTGACCTAGAATTATGAAATTTGGCAAGAAGCAAGGTCACAGCACAAGTAAAGGAAAAACTCCGAAAAACGTTAATTTGTAGTTTTATTACACAAAAATGTTTTTTTTTTGCGTATATGAACTTACATTTTGCAGTTGGAAAATTGATCTTGCGTTTGGGAGAACATGTTGTTCAACTACAATGTTAAGTTTGTTTTTCGGATATCTTATTAGTTAAGCTCCATAAATGTTATTTTTCTTTGAAACAATCAATATGCCTAGCCTTTTCCCAACTATGTTGGGGTCGGCTTCCAGTTTAACCGGATGCAGCTGAATACCAGTATTTTACACGGAGCGACTGCCTATCTGACCTGGGCAATACGATACCCCTTGGTAAGACTGGTTGTCAGACTTTTGGGCTTTTAACCTAACTTAACGACTGTCAAAGATCTACGAAAAAGAACCGGGACCAACGGATTAACGTGCTTTCCGAGGTACGGAGGAGTCTCACTCATCCAAGGACCAACCCCGGCAAGCGTAGCTTAACTTGATGGATCGACCCGTGCGGCTGTTTACTTAGCCACTAGCTTATTTTTCTTCGAACCAACAATCCAATTTGGTCGACATTCCGCAGGCGTAAATAGATCAATATTGATAAGCCTTACTACGCATCGTACTTTACTTCAATTTGTTGTTATAAAAGATACGATGAAAAGCACCCCTCAAAAGATAAGATGGAGGCTTTTACTATCGCTCAGGCTGAATAGTTTTGTATTGGCCACCGTGTAAACGGATTCGAAAGCGAATGTACTGCTTACCTTGGAAGTGCAAATATTTTATAGAACAAGCTATTGCTTAAGTGAGGTATGTATTGGTTGTATTTACTGCCACATGTGTTGTTTGTGCCGTTTGAAGGGTTTACTCCTACTTTTGTACTATGTGCGGGTTTTGTGGTCGAAGAGATGTTCATATTTTTTACACTGTACACCGTATGTAAGGTCATGGGAATGTAGCGATAAATTACGATAACATGGCTCGCCCCTCCAAATTACTGTTTCAATGTGTAGTCACATCCTTACAAAACAGTTTGTATGTAGTTCTAAGTACTCGTAATATCTCACTTATTACCAGATTTGTTGGTCAAGTAATCTTATCTAGCCGATCGCGCCAGACAACGCACGTGTCGTTTTCATACAGACGCCACCAGTCCAGCAACAGATCCGTGATTTGTTTTTATTTGACGGCCGTCTCATTATGCACACATGCGTACAAATACTTTCAAACGTTTTGAATTTAGGAGGGGCGGGCCATATTATCGTAGTAAATCTCTAATGCCTTATGTGTTGTGTCCTTAGTTTTGCAAGATGACCGATTAAAAAAAAAACATAAAACAAAATCAAATTACAGAGACCAGCAGGGTAATTGGGTATCACACTATCATCAGTAGGAATCGGTTTCAGTTTGACAGTTCAACAAGATTCATTGCGTTATTTACGGTGTTGCGCAGACAAATTTTTCGAACATATGAAGCAATGGATTAGTAATATACTTCAAAATCGTTCAGATTGTGATACAAACTGTGATACACAATCAGGATATGGGATCGGTTTGCAAACCTTTTTAACAAGAGGTTGATGAAAACAGAGAAGTAATAAGTGAAATAAAATCGATTTCAACAATAGTACATTTTGATACAAGTGGAGAATGTTTGTTATTGCATTCGAGGTGGAATTAACACCCGAGCCGTAGGCGACGTTGTTTTTGAGCCGAGAACTGCAATAAAAAATGTCCACGTGTATCTAAAGACTTTTTTCAATACACTTTTGAAGAAAAAAAATAAAATAACGAAAAATATTTATGTCATGAATTATTAGGAAACTATGATTTAATTTTCATTTTTTTCCGCGCTTTGCTTTCGCCAGGTTGAAGGAGAGGCAAACGTATAAAGGCGATAAACAATTAAACAGCCTAATATGAAAAATAGAAAATTCAAATATTTTTGAGTTTAGAACACAAATAAATGTTAATTAGTTCATAAACATTTTTTTATTGTAATAATCATGGTATTCTATTTATAAACATTATTTAAATATTCCAAAAATATTAACGCCGCAAAGACGCATCTTTGCCGAGATTAAAAAAAAAAATCACCTCCGAATAGTGACCGTCTCTGGCGCGAGACGGTGTGAATAGAGGCTTTGAACCAATTTGGACTAAGTATAGGTATAAGTTATCTATGGCAATTTTTATTCCCGCACACGTGTTGGAAAATAAAACATCGCACGCGTGTGAAATACTTACATTGCATTGTGAACCTAATCGTAGTGCGATATGAACCAGTTTTCGAGGAAGTGTATTGAAAAAACTTTTTTATTTGAGGTGGGTAAAATTTTCACTGACTTCGTTTTCACAGCAACTATATTTTACTTATAAACCACAAAGTAGGCTATTTGCGTTATAAATGATCTCTATTCTTCACGTTAGCAGTCGGCCCTCTTAGATATATCAAATTTAATGTCATAAACTGGAGACTCAGGTTTATCATGTGAATAGAGATATTGTCGGGGAATTTATGTCTTTAAATTCTTTGTTTACATTCCTAATGTTATAAATAAAGTCCTTAATAGAAGCTTTTTTATTTTCATCTAATTGCTATTCATTTCTACGAGTTACCAAGAAGCTAGAATAGAACTCCTCTATAATATTATATTTTAATCCTCCCTGTAATATCTCGAAAAAAAAACTGGCCAGGTGCGTGTCGCACCACGCACAGTGAAGGGTTCCGTAGTGAGGATTAATTTCACCTAAGAACAAACTTCAAATTGTAGTTGAAAAGCATGTTCCCTCATACATTCCAATTGTACAGTCATGCAAGTTTGTACGCATAATTTTGAGAGATTTACCATGTTATTTTAAGATCATAGACTTCTTATAAGTAAGCACGTTGAGCCGTTGGTCCCGGCTGTCATTTGTAGATCTTTGACAGTTGTTACGGGTCGTCAGAAGCCCAAAAGTCTGACAACCAGTCTAACAAGGGATAACGTGTTACCCAGTAACTGGGTTGTGGAGGTCAGATAGGCAGTCGCTCCATGTATAATACTGGTATTCAGTTGCATGCGGTTAGACTGGAAGCCAACCCCAACATAGCTGGGAAAAGGCTAGACAGATGATGATGATGAGACTTCTTATAAGTTTTCCTATAATCTAAAATTAACAAACTATTTTCTGTATTAACAGTTCAATCTCAGCTGTAAATTTTTTTGATGTTTCTGAAGTTTTTTTTGAAGAGAACATAAATACGAAGTACGTTGAGCAATTGATCGAGAAAAGTGATCCGGCAGAGAACCAAAGTTGTCGACATAGTCCACAGAATAAGCAAGCTGAAGTGGCAATGGGCCGGCCATGTTGGAGTAGACGTGTTCTTGAGTGGAGACCGCGAATCGGCAAACGTAAGGTAGTAGGACGCCCTCAGGCTAGGTGGAGCGACGATCTTCGCAGGGTGGCTGGTGGCAGCTGGATGAGAGTTGCCGAGAATCGAGCTGAATGGCGTGCAATTGGAGAGGCCTATGTCCAGCAGTGGACTGCTATAGGCTGATGATGATAATGACATTGAGCAAATATTTTTACGATACAGTTAATATCATGCAACATTAAAATTATTTAGAACAACACTAAATATTCCACGTGTGCGCGATAAAGCTGAATAAAAAATAAAAAGCCTTCTCGTTACGTATTGCTATCACAAATTTCCAATACATTGGCTGTCTGTGTTTATTTTCTCACATATTTCTTTCGCCCCTATTATTCGTAGACACTGTCTTATTATATTTATGGAAAAATTGAACAATATTTATGTTTGAAGCTAACATTATCTTTACATAATGTTACCTATAAAACAAAATACCCCGCCGCGTCTGTCAGTCTGAACGCGATAAACTCAAAAACTACTGAATGGATCAAATGATTTTACCAATGGAGGGAGTGATTCATGAGGAAGGTTTAGGTGTGTAATTCATTATGTTTTTGTGTAAATTAGCTGAAATATGACGATTATTGTTGAACATGTCGGAAAAAATAATGCCGACTGGGAGCTTTACTGGCGTGCGCCGCGTAAACCGTACGAGGTACATAAAATGTATGTTCTACAGGATTTCACATCTTAAATAGTTCAACAAAAAAGTCCGCGATAGCATACGAGGTGCATTCAATAAGTACCTAGCCTCATCGCCAGAGGGCGCTGTAGTTTCAAAAGAGTTTTACCACAGTGTAGCACATTCTTTTTTAATTCTTTTTTCAAATTTTCATTCCAATCCCTTAATTTGTTTTAATTTGACAACTTATGGAAGCGAACGTGTCGATCGGTTTTACAAAAATGAAAAAAGAGCAATATCGTTCGGTGATTCGATTCCTATTTTTGGAAGGGAAAACGCGCATCGAAATCAAAGAGCGCTTGGATGCTGTGTACGGTGACTCTTCTCCATCGATGGCCACCGTCAAGAATTGGTTCAACGAGTTTGCACGTGGCCGTACGTCGGTTTTTGATGAACCACGTCCAGGTGCACCGAAAACAGCTGCTACGGAGGAAAACATTAAAAAAATCCATGATCTGGTATTGGCAGATCGCCGATTGAAGGTTCGGGAGATAGCTGAGACTGTAGGCATTTCAGAAGGAACAGTGCATCATATTCTTCACGAGGAACTCGGCATGAGAAAGCTGTCGGCGCGATGGGTGCCGCGTTTACTCACACCAGAAAACAAGCGCAACCGTGAGACCACATCGGAGACGTGTTTGGCGCTGTTTAAGCGGAATCCAGCGGAGTTTTTGCGTCGTTTTGTGACCGTCGATGAAACCTGGATCCACTGGTACACACCAGAGACCAAGGAGCAATCAAAACAATGGATCCAGACCGGGGAACGTGCTCCAAAGAAGGCGAAAACTGTAAAATCGGCCGGAAAAGTTATGGCCACCGTTTTCTGGGATTCACAAGGTGTGATCTACATCGATTACCTCGAGAAGGGTAAAGCAATTACAGGGATTTACTATGCCGATTTATTGGGCCGATTCGACGCCGAATTAAAGAAAAAACGACCCCATCTGGCGAAGAAAAAAGTGCTGTTTCACCATGACAACGCACCGGTTCACACGTCTGCCGTTGCCATGGCCAAATTGGTCGAATTACGCTACGAATTGCTGCCCCATCCACCGTATTCTCCAGATTTGGCCCCTTGTGACTTCTTTCTGTTTCCTAATCTGAAAAAATCAGTCGCCGGGAATAGATATGGATCGAATGAGGAGGTCATCGCCGCCACGGAGGCCTATTTTGCAGAGTTTGACAAAAACTATTTTTCGGACGGATTAAAAAAGTTGGAGCATCGCTGGGCTAAGTGTATCGAACTAAAAGGAGACTATGTTGAAAAATAAATTCCCACTTTTCCAAAATTTTCGTTTACTTTTTGTAGGCTAAGTATTTATTGAATGACCCTCGTATATCTGTCTTCTAAGAAAAATCCACAGTAACCGAATTACCTTTAAGAATTTAATAAAAATTTAATTGTTATTTCCGAAGCAATTTTAACCGGTATTATATTAAGAAATATGTTATTTAAATTGGGCATTTAATTTTGATTGAAATATGCCTTACATCATATCATTTAAATGAATACTTTACAAGATAACACAGATTCAAAGTTACGCGTAACTAAATAATTATGGTTGACGGTGACGGGCGCAATGCGATCGCTTCGTTTTCTTTTAATCCTAGTAGTACGTTCCCGTGGTATATTTTCCGACAATTATGCGGGCGAAGCTACGGGCCCTAGCAAGTGGCGAAATAATTCAGGTAGAAATACGTTCAACCCAGTAAAAAGTTCGTTCTAAAACCCTATTTTACTCGATATGGTCGATTTAAATAGAATATGCAAACATTCTTAGCTCCGTGTGGTGCCGCCGCACGGTGGATCGAAAATCGGCTGTAGAAGACATAGGATCTCGATTTTTAAATGTTATTTTTTTTGCTGGAAATGACTTCTGCTGATCATTACTGTTCTATAAATGTCATATGAAGTAATTGTGTGCACAAATGGAAGAGTTATAATTTTTATAAGAAAAAAATGTATGGAGCTGACATGAAAAATGAGGATATCTCTGGAATCGCTAGGATGGCCGTTATATCCTTGTACACTGTTATAGTACTATTTATTTGTGAATTTTTGACATACTTAATATTGCGGCATCACTTGCGATTTTTTTAAAAATAATCTTCAAAATTAAAAAAAAAAAAAAGTATATGATACATTTTAATGCTTAAATATGGCTATACCAAGTGTAATTTACAATATTTTTTATGCTTAGACCAAAACATTCTAAGAAATCACAAAGTCGTATTACCTACTTTGTGATTTTCATTTGAAATGACATGGTAATTATGAATTACGTAATACGTAATCTTGTCTAATGCCTCAAGTCCACATTAGCTAATGATTAATAAAACTTAATACCTATATACCTAGTTAAAAGGATACGTACCAAAATAATTTGGGGTACTCGCTAATTTAGCAACTAGTGCAGGATTAACTTAATGAAAGTAATTAGATAAATGTGATACCATCATTAGTCAATAACAATAAATAGTCAAACATTGGATTCACAACTTCAGTTCATTTAGAGCATTTCTAATACTAACATCTATCCTACTCTGTCTTTTTACTCAGTGATCGTGAATAATGGAAAGCATTATTACAAATTTGGATTTATTTGTTATTCTGAGCAATCAGGATGCTTCGTCTTTCGATCATGAAATATTGTTCAACACACTTGTTATTCGACTGGGCTCTAGCCTTTCAGATGAAGACAGTGTTACCGTGAAAGAATTTTGTCGAAGATTTACACGGGCAGTTCAAAAGAGATGGTTACGATTCCACAGGAAAATTGAAGTTTTTAGACGTGATTACAGTAATTGGCTTGAGGAAAATATTGACTAGCCAAACTGCGTGCAAACCAATTTGCTCATTCAAGAATCAACAAGTGAAAATATTTCTACTGAACCTGTACCTGAACCTGTACCATCAACTTCAACAATGAAATCAACTTCAACGATGACAAAAAGATCTCGAAAGCCGTTTGAAGATCTAAGTAACAAGCAGAAGAAGAGACGATCTGATGAACATATAGGCGATGACCCTAATGAAGTAGCTTATTCAGCTGCAGCACTTTTGAAAGGAGATGGTCGTGAGGATATTGCATCTGTTATTGAACATATGCTCCAAAATCCAGAAGCAGCAGCAAAAATCAAGGAAATGTTGAACAACGCTCCTTCAACAATATTTTCACCAGGAAAAGCACTGGGTTTGCTACTTTCATTAAAACTATCGAAATGGCAATATATCACATTAAGGGAAACGACTATTTGAGAAGGTTCAAAGGAGATATATCCGTCTTACTGTAAAGTGCAAAAAGCTAAGCTACAGTGCTACCCTCCGAAGACATTTGTGACTGTAACGGATTCATCTGCTAAGATTGCACTACAAGCGTTACTAGATTTAAAAGTGAACAGAATTATTGAAACTATTCGTAGTCCTGGTGCGATACAAGATAAACAATTGATATTAATATCAAAGTGGGGATTTGACGGTGCGTCTAACCAAAGTAGATATAAGCAAAACATAGAGAGTGGTCAAGATGATTCCAGCATATTTATGACCTCTTTGGTTCCATTAAAGTTGACAGCTGACGGTGATACCGTATGGGTGAATCCAAAACCCTGCTCACCTAGGTATTGCCGTCCAGTCCAGTTTAGTTTTGTGAAAGAAACCAAAGACGTTGTCATAAATGAAAAAACTGCAATGGATAACGAAATTGAAGCTCTCGTTCCCTCAAAATGACAAGGACATGAAATTAGTCACAAATTAATGATGACGATGATTGACGGCAAAATTTGTACATATCTGTCTGAAGCTAAGTCAAATGCGGCCTGCTGCCTGTGTTTGGCTAAGCCTACAGAAATGAATAAGTTAGATGTCATTGCGTCAAAAACCATTTCTTCTGGTGTGTATGAGTTCGGATTATCATCACTTCACGCCCGCATTAATGTGATGGAATGTCTTCTACACATAGCGTATCGTCTCGACTTCAAAAAGTGGTCTGCAAGAGGAGAAGGTCATCAAGAGTTATTGCATTCACGAAAAAAACTCATTCAAGATCGATTCAAAGATGATCTCAACCTTTTGATTGGAATCGTTAAGCAAGGATCAGGCACAACTAACGACGGGAACACAGCAAGGTGGTTTTTTGAATTTCCTGATAAAACTGCAGCGATCACTGGATTAGATGAACACCTAATACGCAGATTTGCTGTGATTCTGCAAGCTATCACATCTGGAGAGATTGTAGACGTGCCGAAATTTAAAGAATACGCTAGAACAACCGCTGAAAAATACTTGGAACTGTACGATTGGTACTACATGTCATCAACCGTCCACAAATTGTTGATTCACGGAGGGGACATAATTGCAGAAAATGCTATTGTACCAATTGGAAGTCTTTCGGAAGAAGCTTCAGAGGCCCAACACAAAGACTTTAGGAGGTTCAGAGAACACCATTCGAGAAAAAAGAGTAGACAAGCATCAAACGAGGATATCCTCAATATGCTTATCGTCTCTTCTGATCCTCTAATTTCTTCCACAAGACCAAAATTAAATGCCCACAAGAGGCAGACATACTTTAAGGAAACAGTAGAACTACTGAAACTTCAGGATCAGGAAGCTCCGACAGAGTTCTTAGAAGTTATATCTATTGTAGAGCCTGATGCTGAAGTGGATTCTGATGGTGACGAAGTATAAAATAAGTTAACTTTTATTGTTTATGTTAGGTTAGGTTAAGTTAATATTTTTTTTTAATAATTTGCTTTTATTTTTAATCATACAATAGTTTACCATTTATTGTTATTGACTAATGATCACGTTTATCTAATTACCCTCATTATGGTACGTATGCTTTTAACAGGTATATAGATATTAAGTTTTATTAATCATTAGCTAATGTGGACTTGAGGCATTAGACAAGATTACATATTATGTAATTCATAATTACCATGTCATTTCAAATAAGTAGGTAATACGACTTTGTGATTTCTTAGAATGTTTTGGTCTAAGCATAAAAAATATTGTAAGTTACACTTGGTATAGCCATATTTAAGCATTAAAATGTATCATATACTTTTTTTTTTTTTAAATTTTGAAGATTATTTTTAAAAAAATCGCATGTGATGCCGCAATATTAAGTATGTCAAAATTCACAAATAAATAGTACTATAACAGTGTGCAAGGATATAACGGCCATCCTAGCGATTCCAGAGATATCCTCATTTTTCATGTCAGCTCCATACATTTTTTTCTTATAAAAATTTTAACTCTTCCATTTGTGCACACAATTACTTCATATGACATTTTATAGAACAGTAATGATCGGCAGAAGTCATTTCCAGCAAAAAAAATAACATTTAAGACATCGAGATCCTATGTCTTCTACAGCCGATTTTCAGACCACTGTGCGCCGCCGCGCCGGACGTAAAGAATTTCATTTCTTCTTCCCTATTTCTTCCCGTGGGTGTCGTGAAAGGCGACTAAGAGACTTACTAGAGAATGCGCAGCATTTTAACACCATACTGCGATCGCTAACCCGCCTGCCAAGCGTGGTGATTATGGCAAACACCCCACACTTAGGGGGAGGCCTATGTCCAGCAGTGGACGTCTTTTGGCTGAAATGATGATGATGCAAACATTTGCTTTCGGTTCTGAAATTCACAAGACGACCTAAGTACAGTCGGCGATCAGCTTTTTTTTTTTGGGTGGGAAATTATCAAGTAACTTCTCCCGCTCGGGCGGAGCGGGAGGGCGTGTCAGACTTTTACTGACTAAAACCCACCCGTGTTCCTTCAGATGCCTGTGTGCCAGGGCCACGATATCCCTTTCCGACAGGCTCGCAACCCTACAAAGAAGAATAATGGAAGAGGGGTCAGGTTATGTTGGTCACCGACTGTACTTGTGTTGCGGTTGAGACTCCTTCGAATGACAAATGTTAAATGAGCATTCGATTGAATAATCAAGAAGGAAGTACAATCGGTGGCGATAATTTTGTTGATCGATGTTGATTGTATCTGTCTACAGCAATTGATTAAATTGATACGAGGATTTCATTCTCGGTTTAAGGCGCAGATATATAATTTTAGAGACTTATAAATCTATTACGCTTATTATATTATATAGCTTATTTTATTCTATTACGCCTTCTTATAATGCAAGTAAGTTATGCAAAAAATGTATGTTAAACTAGAACGCATACACATCAATTCTATATGTGAATATTTAATAATTATAGTAAAATACTTTATGAAATAAATTGAGGATGTAATGCCTGCCCAAAGCATAAAAAACGATATTACTTTCAAACTACGTAAGATATTTCCATGTTTTTTTCAGACGTTGCGGGGGGGTGTCAGACCGCCCCGCAACGTCTGAAAGGGGCGCGCGTGGAACACTACGCGCCGCCACCTTGGGTCCAGTGTGATAGGGGAGTCCGCCGTCCCTGGACCCATTTAGGGGGGCCGGAAGAGGGCATTATCTGCCCTCTGCCGACGCCCGGTGCGCCTGCTGCGGGCCGGGTGAGCGGACGAGATCTCCCGCTCCCTTTCCGCAGCCTCCTTCTGTGACACGACTGTTTCGCAGAAGGATACCACTGCGTCCCAGGACTCCTCGCTGCCGGCCATCGACTCGACCACGGCCGGCAGCGACAGGTCACTGCCTACTCCTGAGATGAGGGCACGGCGCGGCTCCTCCCAAGCGGCACACTCTGCCAACGTATGCCGCGCCGTGTCCTCCCGGCAGTCGACGCAGTGGTGACACCGGGCGTCCGGCTCCCTGTTTATGCGACACAGGTACTTCCCGAAGTAACCATGCCCCGAGAGCACCTGCGTCACCCGAAACGACAGGGAGCCGTGCCTCCTCCCGAGCCAGGGCTCGAGTACCGGCCGGACCGCCTCGATGGTGGCGAGGTAGGGCGTGAAAGCCTGTCTCGCCATTCCGCCACCAGGACCGTAACTACCCAATCCAACATTTTTACTGACCATGAATTTATTACACTACTTGAGTATTTTTTGCACTAGCATTGTAGGATAAAATAACCGACCAATTTTCTTTTTATTACTGTTCATGTTTTATTGTCACAATAATTTACTAACCGCCGAAAAATAAAATTACTGCACCGCCTCAGGTGGTAGAAAATAGAATAGAATAGAAACAAAAACAAAAGAAAAAAAAAAAAAACTAGAACATAAAACTAGAAAAAAAACACCGCACCCCACCGCACTGGAAAATAGAACTAGTTGTATCAATTTGCCTAGGCATTATGTATACGGCGATCGAATCATCAATTGGGTTTCAAGCGTTATACATTTTGCCTTAGGCATTATACATAGTGCATGGGGGCCGTTACCTCCTTCTGCGAAGCAGTAATGCGTGAACGCATGAGGGTGAGGCAAGGTTCGTGCCCCCTCGCGCCCTTAGTCGCCGCAGGAGACACCCCGGGCGTCGGGAGTCGCAAGCCGAGTTCCGGCCACCGTAGGCGTGGGCCTGCTGACGGTAAGCGATGGGCAGCTCGCCGTCCGATAAGGACCAGGACCGGGTCGACGGCGCGTTTTGTTCCACGCGCGCCTCAAAGAGATGTCAGCACCAACTGACGGGGTCCGTTAGGACCAATGCCTGCCAGGGTTGCGAGTTCGTCCGAAAGGGATATCGTAGCCCTGGTACACAGGCAACGGAAGGAACACGGGTGGGTTTTAGTCAGTAAAAGTCTGACACGACCTCCCGCTCCGACCAGAGCGGGCGAAGTTATTTGATAATTTCCCACCCAAAAAAAAAAGCATTATACATAACGGCAACAGTAAGCAAACGGACGGCGCCGTATGTATAATGACGTATAAGAATGTATATTGTAGAATTTACCTTCGACATAATGTATGGAGATGAAATTATTCATTGCCAAGTTATATAGGTATCTAATGTTATAGGTACTTACTGTGCGAACTAGTTAATCTAATTATGTTAACAATTTTAAATAATTATTAATTAAGTTCATTGTTTTATAACAATCATATCTTACCTTACTCCCCCCACCTTTTACTATTTTATCGTATTTATCGTATTGGGAAATTAATGAGTAAATTGTACGTACAAATTAAAAAACCGATATTGATGACAAACACCTATAATAATATGTGTTCAATCAATTACTCGTAATACACAATAATAATGGACCTTTTAATTAGATAATTGCGGTTCCCTCTGGCCTTTTATGCTACACTCGTTAATTTGATCAATTTGGGGTAATTTATATATCGGACCCTTTTCAAATGGTCCTGGCAACCGATATCGTTTTGGTTGAAAGCTCGTTTGCTCGTTAGCTCGTTTTGTCGTCTACAATATAACCGGTTTTTCGGTGAACTAATTTTTACGTGCCAATGAGTAGGTAGATTGAGCAGAGACTTATAGCTTTATACAAACACTATTTGGGTTAAATACGGGATGAAAGTTTGTATGGAAGATCCTTAGGGGATGAGTCTCCAAACAATAGTCGCTGTTTGGAGACTCATCCCCTAAGGATGCAAACTTAGGGGATACAGACATACAAACTTTCATCCCCATTTACCTTTTGCAGTAAATATTTTTTATATCCTTCCTTAGTGCTCACTTTCGCTAGATACGAAACCAGCGGTTTAGGTTGTGCATTGTCTTGTAGGAAAACGCGCGTTGCGAGCGTTGTCTTGAAAAATTTTAGGTATAAGATTCTCATTAAGACGAGACTACCCTATTTTTATGTTAATTTGCATGAATATTTCGAAACAGTCACACATCAAGCAAAATGAAACTTTAGTATATGATTTATTGGATCTTTTTCTTTTCATATTGAAGACAGTTACGAATTTGTAATATTTTCTCTCAATAAATTTTTTATTCGAAAATCATGTCTTTTTTAAGGATAATTCTAAAAAACAAACAAGATGGTTTACCTTTTATGTCTAAAATAAATCTTCACAGCAAGAAAATATAGTGTAGAAGATAGGAAGACAAGGAGGGGGAAGACCTATATAAGGCGGTGCAACGCCGGCACCGCTCTCTTTTCACTTCGAGACATCGCAAGCGTAAGACTGTTAGGACGTCACTCTGTCGGTTATATTTTTTTATTATTATTTCATTGCTTGTGTTGTCATTATCGTTATTTTACGTGTTCGCTATTTTTTTTTTGTATTAGGATCTAATAAAGGTTTTGTTATTTGGTTAAATTGTTGTCAGATTGATTCGTTATAAGTTTATTTTTTGTAGGTATTTGCATAAATCTTTTTTAAAAAAACACTTCTGGTTTTAATTTCCAAAATCAGAAGTGGGATAGTTCCTATTTCTATCTGCCCACTTTTCTATTTGTTATTTTTTTTTCTTTCTTTTTTTTACTCTTGGCACGATTCTTTTTTCTGTTGTACTTTTAGTAGGCAGTTGATTTATTTTTCTTTTTGCGTTAAGCGTTATTATTAGTGATAGATTTGACTGTTCATTGTTTGATTAGTTTGGTTTAGTTGTTGATTTATCTATTTGTGTTGTTTTTATTTGGTGGCGGTACGTAGGATCGTTCTTTAGTCGATTGGTTTATTGTTTTCAGTTGTCTTGTGTTTGGGACGTTAGTATGGCAGACTGCAATCAAGATCATAGTCACATGCGATGCGACAACCGCGATAATAGCCCGCGTCGCGACCAGAGTTCTAATCGCGATCGTCGCAATAGTCAGGGGCGCCAAAATAGTCGGTACCGCGATCGATCTTCTAATGAAAACGACATGTTAAGGCACGAGATACAAGCAATGATGTCTCGCCTTAAGACACTAGAAGATAAAACGAGGGCTTCACCCTTGCCAGTACGTTCGTGTGATCGTGATAAAACTTTAGTGAATGATAGTGTATGTGATCGAAGACCATTGCGGCGTACGCGAACACCGTCGCTTGAACGAAATACGTCACGATCCCTAGGCTGTATAGAATCGCGTAGCGTGCGTCGTTCGTCACTGCCGGAGCGTCGCCGCCGTTTGGTTTCACCTTTGCCTAGAGAAGTTATGTCTCAACGTATGTCACCGACTCGCGAATATAACCGCCATCGTGAATCGCGTTCTCGCTCTAGAACACCCCTACGTGCGTCGAACCGTTTGACTAGGGATGTGAATGAGCCTTCGAATTCAGCACAAGCTACGATAACTGATCGTATTGTGGATGCTATTCGGTCAATTAATACTGCTAGTAGATCTCAACATTTTTATATTTCAAACTTCGATCCTACCCTACATACTCGTAATATTGACGATTGGTATTCGGAGGTTGATCGCGCCAAAGTACTAAACAATTGGAGTGATTTCGAATCCTTGTCGCGTATCGGTAATTGCCTAAAAGGTGATGCTCAGTCGTGGCTTAACGAATGGGTAACTAATGACCGTTCGTGGAGCAACTTTAAAAAAGAATTTAAGCCTTTGTGTCCTAGGGTACCAGACGTCGCGAATATTTTATATGACGTAATGAACAAAAATTCCGATAACTATTCTACTTATGCGGATTACGTACGTCGTTCATTACTTCGTCTACGAATAGTGCGAGGACTTAGTGACGAGCTGATTTCGGCGATAATAGTCCGCGGTATCACTGATCCTAACATAAGAGCGTCGGCGACTAACGCTAAGTTATTGCCTAATGATCTAGTTCAATACTTTTCAATTTATGTTAAACCGAGTAGTAGTAATACATCAAAAAGTGCCCCGTTTCGTTCTGTGAGAGATAAACAAACTGCAGATTTTTCTCGTAAACGTAATTTCAACGATATTAAATGTTTTTGTTGCGGTGAATTAGGACATATACAGGCTTCATGTAATAAGAAACCAAGGATAGATCAACCGCCAAATGGTTCGTCAAATGATTCTATGCCAAATTCTACGTCTGTGTTAGTACCGACTAGGTCCGAACCTTGTACTTTTTGTAAGAAACAGGGTCACAAAGCTGAGTATTGTTTTGCTAAGCAAAGGTCGGAAGCTGCAAACAAAAAGTAGTGTTAATTTCTATAACGAGTTTGTAAATACCAAAAATAGAGACGTTATTGTAGCAGTTATACAGGACATAGCGGTCGATGTTTTGATTGATAGTGGGTCCACTATATCCTTAATTTCGTCTTCGTTGCTTAAGCATTTTAATTATTCACATAAGCCAGCGTTTCGTATTTTGAAGGGATTAGGCACACCGGAAGTAGAGAGTACAAGTAATGTGACGTTACCTATTGAATTTAATGGCTTAACCCTAGAAGTAGATTTGTTTGTAGTGTCGGCCGAATATATGAACACGCAGGTCATAGTGGGAACAGATGTTCTTAATAGGGACGGTGTTAGGTATGTTCGCACCAAACATTTTCAGTCACTTGCAAGAAGCGTAAATAACTCGCATAAGGTAATGAACATACAGTTTGAGACTTCAATTCCAATCAATACGCCTCTAATTGGCGGTCACTTGGATAAGTTGTTAGAAATAATTAATAATTTTTCTCACTATTTTATTTCTGGTACTGCAACATCAGGTGTAAATACAGGGTCTATGTCCATTCGACTAAACACTAACACTCCTGTTTACTATCGACCGTACCAACTTTCTCACACCGAGATCTAATACTTGGGTAGAACAATTTGTGAAGGTCAGGTCAGGCCGAGTCACGAGAAAGTGGAGGCTTTGATAGACTCAGCCGAACCGCAAAATGTAAAGCAGGTTCGCCAATTCATAGACTTAGCCTTTTACGAATTTTTCATGATGAACATGATCATCCTGGGATCGATAAGACCGTTGATCTCATCACGAAACACTTCTGGTTTCCAAGAATAAAGGCATTTGTGCAAAAGTATGTGACGCACTGTTTAGTGTGTCTTTCCCATAAAAAAGTTCCCCGAGCTCCTTTACAGCCCATTCACTCCTGGGAAAAACCAGATTCACCTTTCGAAACCATTCATTTAGATTCCTTAGGTCCACTTCCTGAAACCAATGGCTGTCGCCATCCTCTTATAATTGTAGACGCCTTTTCTAAATTCTGTTTGTTATACCCTATGTACCGACAAGACGCTAACGAACTAAAGCGCCATTTCACTAATATGATTTCCCTCTTTGGAACTCCTAAACTAATAGTAGCCGACAGAGGTCGCATGATTCAGCGTACTGTTTTCCTAAATTAGGTCAAAGACATGGGTTGTGACACTCACCTTATAACTCCTGAAATGCACCAGTCCATCGGGCAGGTGGAACAATATTGTCGCACTGTGCTCAACATGGTGCGTATTGAGTGCAACCATCGACAGCAAAACTGGCCCAGTGTAATGTGGAAACTGCAGTTGATTCTTAACATCATAAAACACAGAACAACTCAGTATTCAGCTTTGAACCTATTGATAGGTATCGATGCTGCAACGCCACTCATTCGCAGCTTGCTTCGCGATGTGGCCTTTGAAGGTTTGAGCCCTAATCGTGAAGCTCTTCACGCAATGAGTCGTCAAAGAGCACTCGAACGTCTCCGTTCAAATCAAGGACAACAGGACGCCTATGTCAATCAGAGGCGAAAGCCACCTCGTGTCTTTGAACTGAATTCTTTTGTGTTTGTGAGAAAACAGGCACAATCAACTGGAAAGCTGGATTCATGTATGCGAGGGCCGTATCGTGTGATGAAGGTACTGTCACACGGACGTTACGAGTTGCAGCTCTTGTCTGGCTCGTACGGAAAATCAACACAAGCAGCTGCGGAATACATGATCCCGTGGCAAGGGGAATGGACTCCCGACGTATGTTCTGCTTTCTTTGATGGTGAGTGATTTGTTTGTGCAAAAGTATAATGAGCTTTGCTATGTGTTGTAAGCTATATACTTTACTGAAGCTGATTTCATATCTGTATCTGAATCCAATTTGATAATCATTGCTTGTATAGTATTAGAAGATCTCTATTAACCTAATGAGTGTTTTCTTGTCGCTATTGATATTCTGAACGATGTTGAAGGGAAGTCGAGTCTTGCAATTTGAGATGGGCCTCTGTCTTGGAGCGCATCGGACATGCTATCTCAAGTTGACGGATACACTTCAAGTGAGGTACGGTTTCATGTTATTGGATGGGCCTGTCTTGGAGCGCATCGGACACGCTATCCTAGTACATGAAACATACCTCGGGCAGAGCTCGTGAAGGGAAACTGTCTTGGAGTAGCCTGATCGGACGTGTGGTCTTGGAGTGGTGTTCTCAGACATGTTATCCTAGAGCTGTGGTACACGTAGGCATAGGTTGGCCTCTGACGTATCGTGTTCAGTGGGAAGTTATGCTTGTTGATAAGCATCATATGTACCTACTATGATATATATCTAGGATTGGTTTGAAACATGCTTTTATGTGAACTGATACACACACGCAAAGTTATGCCTCACGTAGGTCTCTAACGAGTCGTGAGGAGGCGGTCTTCCGACAAGTTCTGCCCCGGGTGGTTGGTTTGGATATTTGTATGTTTCACACCTATTGTTCGTAAGTTATGCTAGATTAGCCTAACTCAGAGTTGTAATTATGTAGTTGAAATGAGTTTTACGCCAACAACCACTGTTTTGTTGTTTTTACAAAACTAGTATTGTCTGAGATATTTGTTTCCTTTGCAGAGTCAGACAACGGAAACGAGGAGTCTGCCCCTTGTGTTGACCGACCAGTGCAACTCGAGCAAGCTACTGACGAAGTTGAGACGCCACTTGATGAAGCCGAACCGCAACCCTGCACCTCTGGCACGCAGACGCAGAGAAAGATGCCCATCAGCACTTTATCTGCATACAGTGGAGACTCGGGGTCTTCCATGCCAATACTAGAGACATACCTTCAAAGCTAGAAGGCAAAGGAGTCCGAGGACGGCCTCCTGTCAGGAAAGGCCGTGTAGAAGATAGGAAGACAAGGAGGGGGAAGACCTATATAAGGGGGTGCAACGCCGGCACCGCTCTCTTTTCACTTCGAGACATCGCAAGCGTAAGACTGTTAGGACGTCACTCTGTCGGTTATATTTTTTTATTATTATTTCATTGCTTGTGTTGTCATTATCGTTATTTTACGTGTTCGCTATTTTTTTTTTGTATTAGGATCTAATAAAGGTTTTGTTATTTGGTTAAATTGTTGTCAGATTGATTCGTTATAAGTTTATTTTTTGTAGGTATTTGCATAAATCTTTTTTAAAAAAACACTTCTGGTTTTAATTTCCAAAAATAGTTTATTTTCCCGGCACATGATATTTTTTCTCTAGACCAATTATTACTTCAGTTATATACGAAATAAGAATTGAGACTTACGCTATTTAGTTTCGTGCTCGAACACGATCAAAGAGCGCACGTGATATTCAACTTTATTACTAATGTATTAGCGTTTAGCACATAACGGAGTGGCGGGGAGCGAGGGGCGGAGCATGCGTTCGAAATTTAATTTAGACTGCCTGCTCTTAAGCAGAAGGTATCTTTCATAATTCCGAGTTCCTGTTTTGCTCATGGGCCTCGGAACAAGCCACCTCAGGCATCCTATAATAATATTAGTAGAGATCGAGACGACATCGATGCAGAAGTCGGTGTAGTTTCAACCACAAGCAGTAATGCGTATGGCGTAGATATAAGTATGTTCTTTAGAGCGTAGCTACTCTAGTAAAAACTCGTCAACGTCACGCAAACAAAGCCACAGCGTGAACAAGTGAACCAATTACTCACACAGCGCGATGTTATGAAGCTTTAAAACTCGTTCTCTATTTTCTATTTACTCCTTGTCCCTGCGTTGAAAGTAAATGCTCCTTTTCAGTGCTTGGGAACCTGTGCGGCGGCGGCGTTAGGTAATAAATTGGTATGAACGGGCTCACATGTAGAATTACGTGTGCTGGATTGGATCGCGGATAAAACCAAATTCGCGAATGTAATTGCGTAGATTAGTCGTAATAGATGGCTTTTTGTCACGAAACTTATTGAACTGTCATTGAAAAAGAATATTAGGAAAAAAATACAAGTTATTTAAGAGTAGTTAAGGGACATTCGTTTTTGTTGCGTGTCCTTAAGTATAATCATGATCAGATCAGACAGCTGTCGTTTGATCATGGTCATCATCTGCCTAGCCTTTTCCCAACTATGTTGGGGTCGGCTTCCAGTCTTACCGGATGTAGCTGAATATCAGAATAGAATAGAATACTCTTTATTATGTACTCCATAAAAGTTACACATATAAATGTTTAAATTTTACATAGGGTGACACAAAGGGCGGTCTTATCGCTAAAAGTGATCTTTTACAGACAATCTTTGGATGGATTAAAGGGAATTTGAATCTTGAATCAAAATTTTACATGGAGCGACTGCCAATCTGACCTAATCAACTGAATCAATCTTGAGAACATTATTATTGTACTTATTATTTAACATTAATAAATAAAACAAATTATAAAAAAAAAAAAACAAAAAACTCGACTGCAAAACATGAACTGAAAGGATGGAAACAAGATGAACAGTAAACCAGTATCCTATAAGTACCAAAAATAAATAAATGCAGTCGGAGGCAAATTTTAAGGCGTTCGTAACATCCTAGTTGCCTCCGACTGCATTTATTTATTTTTGGTACTTATAGGATACTGGTTTACTGTTCATCTTGTTTCCATCCTTTCAGTTCATGTTTTGCAGTCGGGTTTTTTGTTTTTTTTTAATAATTTGTTATATTTTAAACTTTTTTTAGGTTAACCAGGTAACTGGTTTTAGAAAAGACTAGCTTCTGCCCGCGACTTCATACGCGTGGAAGTCGTAAGATATACTAAAATAAAATAGCAGCCACAGTTTTATAGAATACAGCCTCGTTGTTTTAGTGGTCGGAGGTGCTACTGTTGAGTATGAGGTCCTAGGTTCGATTCCGGTCAGAGGTCGTTCAGGCAGTGTTATTGGGTTTTCCATCTGAAATTTCCCAGTGACAGTCCGAAGTCTGGGTGGGTGCCCGGTTAGTGGCATTAGGCTCGCCCCCTATTCATGGGACCTAAACATAACTGGCAAAATGTGCCGTACTAAGTACACCTCTGCCCAACCCTTCGGGGAATACAGGCTGTTATGTTATTTTTATAAGAATTCCCTGTATGCTACGTTTGTAGTTTTGATCTCAACAGCCAAAATATATACGCGACACTAGTAGCACAATTTCTTTGTCGGAACCTATCACGCCCGCAATATCGAGTGAGTCTGAAAGAGCCTATAACTGACTAACGTCCATTAAATATTTGCATGACATCAGTATACGGTGGAATATGACTTTGCACTGAATTTTATACACCTTTTGTACCCATTTGTACACATTTATGCAAATAAACGATTTTGATGGGAAACGCTTTTTGTTTTTCTGAGTTTTGTAGCGGCCAGTCTATTCATTATAAAAAACCGGCCAAGTGCGTGTCGGACCACGCACAATGACCGTAGGTTGGATGAATTTATCCCATCAAAATATGTCGTATGAATGGCCGTATTTTTTTATTGCGTTGACTTGAAGGATGATTTTTTTTGAGCTTTTAGGGACCGTAGACCTTCATATTTGATATTGATTTCAACTTGATACCTCCCCGCGTTCCTGAGAAAAATGGTATTGACAGACAGACAGACGGACGGACGGACAGACAACGAAGTGATCCTATGAGGGTTTCGGTTTGCTTTTCGTTGGCGCCATCTTGCGTTTGGATTTTGACACCCATTATAGTCGTCAGCAAAATTTGCAAATTTTCGTTGGTGCCATCTTGAATTTTGATTTTGACCCCAGTTTTGTTATCAGAGACCTCGAAAACATGAAAACCACACAAAAATCATCACAAAATCACGACAACCATCTTTTTGTGCAAGTAAGTTCGCGCAAGTGTCTTTAGTGGAAATGTCATTCACGCAAGTGTACTAGATCCGATGTATTCAACCACAGTTGGTCTAACTCTCTCATAAGAATCAGGATCTATTGGATTTTTTTTTTGTGAAAATATCTCATTACGCAGATTAAATAAAATATCTCAAAATTTTAAGGACAGTCTCCTAAGACCGATTTCGCATTATTATGTAGCTACAGTTAAGATTTACTTCCCCATCTTAAAAATCCACCGTGTATATGTCATGATGATTGACTGCTTAGTCCCATAAAGATATAGCGTAATGATAATCATTTAAAAGATTAAATCTGTACCTATCTGCAATGTTCTAACCGTTTGGCTCTTTTTACAATTTACTGTAAACCATAGAGGAATACAAATATAATACAATATTGCTTATCCCCCATAATAAATAGGGTGGTAAATTAAATATAGCCTACCGGGTGACCAGACTTATAGGTAATATTATGCAAAATTTGAACAGAATCTATCCATTAAAATTTTCGTGATGCTGGAACATACATTCAGACAAACAGACAAAAATTATAAAAACTATATTTTCGGCATTAAAATCGCTTCCAAACCTCATAGCAATTGCTTTTTTCAAAAATATTCAATGTACAATTTTGATTTCGCTACCATTTCGTTATTGTATAGAAAATGTACTTTTTTGTAGTTTGAGTCAAAATAGTAGCTAAGAAGTGTTATAATATATATATATATTTGGAATTGCCTTTTTACTAGCTTTTATTTGATACCCATATTATTAAAATCACAAAAAATATTTTTTTATTCCTTCTGTCTTTTTTGATTCGCAGATGCCATGTGAAAATTTGATACCCTATGACACTTCTGCAATTAAAGCGAATCTAACGATACCTCATATGTTAAAATCCATCAAGCCGTTTAGGCTACAGAGCGTGCCAAAGAAATAGACATACATACATACATACATACATACACTCGAAAAACATAACCCTCCTTCTGAGGCAGTCGGGTAAAAAAACATAGGCAGTAATGTGGACTGCCAACAACACTGATAACTTAAAACTATGCATAGCTACAGTTACACTTACTGTTAAAGTGTTAACATTAGCAGGTGACACGAACCAATTAAATTTTCCCCTACCAAAAATCACAAAAGAAGATTCCACTTTAATAAAATAATGATTATTTAAAATGTCAATTTAACTTCACTTACTGCTACTACAGCATGTCGATGACGCGGTCAGATTCGCAGACATAAGTTTTGCCCCTACCAAAAACCGCTCAACGCGGCTAATGAAGCTTTCACTTCAAAATTCATAGATAAGTATTTCATATTTCTATGTCAAAAATACTCATATAGGTAAAATAACATACCTTCCTGCTAGAAGCTAGTAGTACTCGTATTTACTCCAGTATTTCCCCGACTGAATTAATGTTCCTAATGTAACAAATAGTTGGTAGTTGAAGTGGAAAGTGAATATGTTTGTTGTTGAACTAAAGTACTTACGTGCGAAGTTACATGAGAAATTTCGGGACATTAAAAGTCAGTAAGTGTGCTAACAGCTCATAAAGAATTGTTATTTATTACTTGTATATTTGGATAAATACTTTTACATAACTTTTTGTACTTAGTTTTTTCGCTAAATGTATTATTTTGTAAATCTTTTGTCTTCCGGAGAAAATAATCTTTTTGATAGATTATTATTTACTCTTTTGATTTCCAAAATGACCAAACTTTGATCGTATTTTTACCACTGGGAAATCCAAAAAGTTGATAAAATTTGGCTACGACTTCTTAGATATTTCGTGTCTGAAAACAGACATTTTAATAAAAACTTTCAACGGAAATTACCTGTCTATCTATGAACAATTAAGAAATTACTATTATTCCTATTGCAATTAAAAAGTGAATTGCCTTAATTAGGCAAGAAGAAATCTTAAGTTCATTATGGTGTAATGAAATCTGCCTTTTAATAGTCTTTCGGCAAGATTTAGGTTAGGAGATACTCTATATTAGAGTTTAGGGGTAAAAGGAAGTTCTCTAAGGCAAGACTAACTCTCAGTAATACCCGTACTCATAGAACATGGCACATTAACCTCTATGATGTTCCTTGCGAGTGTCGTAAAAGGGGACTAAAGGGATTATGTTGAGCTGGGCAGTGGGTAGTAACGTACCCTATAAACAATATGCAATTATCTTTAAAGCTTTCCACAACGAGAGGTGATTATGACCATTCCCGTTTTCACTGTGACTGCCGTGAACGATTACCTGTATATAATGCTTTGCTGAAATTACGACGTTACTGTTGTTAGGGGTACATATACCTATAAGAATCCTCGTTTCAGCCTCGTTATCTATCAGACTACGATCGTGTTAATCTTTCTTGTTCTCTTAAAGTAATGGTATCATTGTCTGGGGAAACTTTTCTAAAATTTCTAGAGCTCTGTTAGCACAAAATAAATGCATACGAGCAATGCCACCTGGAGGGAAAGTAGTCTTAATACTGCAGATAGAAAATTTTACTCAAAGGAAACATTCCTTTATTTTTGAATAGAAAGCAAACTGCATTCAAAGATTTTCGAAAATTCTCTTCTCCCACACCCGGGAATCGAACCGGCTAAAATCTGAAAAAATTATACCCTGTACTTTTATTGCATCGATCGTTAGGGTCAATTATAAGGATGAAATCTCTCTAACAAAGATGATAAATTAAATGAAAGGAAAACCAGGAAATCTGAAGTTACAAATTCAATGAGTTAAGTTAAAGCTCTTTAACTAACATCCATCTTTTGTAATGCAGACTCCTTTGCGACATACTCGTAGCTGCGTGTATGAGGTAATCTTAATATGGAATGTTAGATTAAAATTTGAAAATTAGATTGTCATAGTTGTTATTCACATTTGATTGTTTTTACAACTCATTTCACATTTTGTCTCACGGTGAAAATGGCTTATCAAGAACAGTTTGATTTAATGGAAGCTTATTTTTTAAATAACAAAAACGTGAATCTAGCTCTGCGGTGGTATGGAGAGAGATATCAAGACCAACAGGCACCAACTCGGTTCGTATTGAAAAGAATGGTAGAAAATTTAAAGAATACGGGTGGTTTCAAGAAGAGACGGCAAACTATTCAGGAAAACTATTTCGATTTTGAACTAGATGTTTTAACATACTTTGAATCATTTCCAAAGGCTTCAAGTAGAGATGCTGCCGATGAATTAGGAACAACCCACACTCGCGTACTTAAAGTGCTGAAAATGTATAAGTATAAATGCTATCGTGAAGGTCGGTTGGTGCAAAAATTGCATATTGGGGATCGTGACAGACGATTACAATTTTGTGAAAACATGCTTGGAGAAATTGACCGAAACCCTAATTTTTTGAGTAACATTGTATGGTCTGACGAAACCAACTTCAGCAATAATGGCATGTACAATCGCCGCAATAACCATTATTGATCTCGAGTGAATCCTGTTCGTGTTCATGAAACTAACAATCAAGTAAGATTTTCTTTCAACGTTTGGTGCGGAATTATGAGAAATAATGTAGTGTTAGTCCACGTGTACGAAGGTCATTTAAACACTGTCAAGTATATTGAATTACTGGATCTCTTAAGAAACGAGTTAAATGGTTTCCCCGAGGAAGAGCGAAACCAAATAATTCTACAGCAAGATGGTGCTCCAGCACATAACAGCAGAATCACTACTGCCTACATTAATAACCATTTTAATACCTGGATTGGCACAAACGGCACAATCAGATGGCCTGCGAGATCGCCAGATCTCACCCCATTAGATTTTTTTTTGTGGGGATATGTAAAAAATCAAATTTACATGAAATCTTATGCGAATGACAACGAGTTGAGAGTTGAAGTTCAGAATACGATTTATAATATTCACCACAACACTTTATTAGGTTACTAAAAATGAATTTGTTAAAAGAATAAATTTGTGTATCCAAGAGAATAGAGCCCATTTCGAGCAACTAATTAGTTAGTTAGCATTTACTGCAAATAAATGACTTTGACTTTGAATGTTTTAGGTACATAAGTATCATGTATTCGTGCTGACTACCTCGTTTTTTGCTTAATTTGATGAAATGATAATAATTTTGATGATTGATTTATCATAACCTAAAATAGTTTATTTATAAGTATCTATTTATTAGTAAAAACTCTTTTCGAAAAAAAAATAAAGTAAAAAACACTAGTAGTATAATAAGCTAAATTATGAACCTAAATGCGTTGCCATAAGATTCACTTTACAAGCAAGTGTGTTGAGAAAATGTATATAATAGGTTGGGGAAAAAGTTTATTCGCATTTTTTAAGAAAATTCAAAACATTTTTTAATATAGTTTATTTACACTTAACTAAAGTATGTAGGTACCATTTTGTTGGATAACTTTTTGCCATCTTGTAGGTAGGGACATGATCCCATTGCTATAGAAATTTTGGGACTTCTGATCAAAATACCGCGACAAGTGGTTTTGGCAGTCCTCTCGTGATGTTAACCTGACACTGCCTAAAGAATTCTGAAGGGACCGAAACAGGTGGAAATCTGAAGGTGCAAGGTCAGGACTACACGGCGGATGCATTAACACCTCCCAGCCAAACTATCTTAATTTTTGCTGAGTGGCTAAAGATGTGTGAGGTCTAGCGTTATCATGATGAAAAACCACACCCCTTCTGTTGATTAATTCCGGCCGCTTTCTCTCAACTTCTTGCTTTAATCTCATCAGTTGTTCGCAGTAGAGTTCAGGATCGATGGTCCTGCCTGGTGGTAACAGCTCATAATGAATAATGCCCTTCCAATCCCACCACACACACAGCATCACCTTGTTGCGAGTTAACCCGGGTTTCGCCACACAGTCTGTAAAGCCTGACCGGCCTTTGACAACGACCTTTTTCGCACGTTCTTGTCGTACGTGATCCACTTTTCATCACCAGTTATCACCTTCTTCAAAAATGGTTCGGTTTCATTACGTTGTAATAAAGAATCACAAATGAGTACACGGTTCATCAGGTTTCTTTCAGTGAGCTCGTGAGGTACCCAAATATCGAGCTTTTTTGTGTACCCAGTTTTTTCAAATGTGCTAAAACTGTTTTGTGGTCAATTCCCAGTTCTTCAGCTACGTCGTAACTACTGATAGTCTTGCTCCACTTTTTCAAAAATGGCATCCATTTTATCCGACCAGAGCGACGTGCATCTTTGACATCAAAATTTCCGGATTGAAAACGCTTAAACCAAATTTGTGCTACTCTCACAGACACTGCACTAGGTCCATAAATATCGCAAATTTTTTTCGCGGCTTGCGTTGCATTTTTACCTATTTTGTAGTAAAATTTTAAAATGTATCGAATTTCTTCATTAGATTCACTCATCTTGACAGTACGAAAAACAAATGAAAATAACACATTTTCCTAATTTGAATTTGGAATTATGTTCTTTAAAATTTAAACTTTCAATGATACCAAAACCAGCCAGATACAAATAGAGAGAGATTTTATTACAAGTTCATACATACTATAATGCGAAAAGACTTTTTCCCCAACCTAATATATTTCTCGTGTTATCAACAGCTGAATATTTATTTACGACTACATTTCTGCCTGCGACTTCGTTCGCGTGGAAGTTGTAAGATACCACAATACCTACATACTCGTATTAGACTAAAATAATAGCCAAATTTTTATAGAAAACAGCCTCGTTGGTCTACTGCTGGGGTCCTGGGTTCGATTCCCAGATCGGGCAAAGTGTTATTGGGATTTTCCGGAATTTCTCAGTAGCAGCCCGGAGTCTGAATTTGTGCCCAGTGGATGGCATTAGGCTCGCCCCTTATTACATAGGACTTAAACATAACTGGCGAAATGTAGGTGTACTATAGGTATCTACACCTCTGCCTTACCCTTGGGGATTACAGGCGTCATGTTATGTTATGTAATTATCTTTTTCTATACACGTGTTTCTGTGGCAATATATAATTGTTGTCGGTCCTTTCAGAATCGATAGAAATGGCACAAGTTTACAACTGGGTACTATCCTATATTCGTGTTACGGTCTAGAACCGTTCTAAAATGTAATACAGGTGTAAGGTTTCCAGTCGTACATATAATAGTAATTAGTAGCAAGATGATAGTTTTAATAAGCAACTCTTTACACAAATGAGCACAATAATAAATTCAACATTAAATTATTTAACGTAAATTTTAAGCTTCATAAACTCAACATCTAAAAAAATAGGTATTTCTATTACAAAAATACAACTTATTGTGTGTTATTATATATTATGTCGTGATGCCCCGACACAGCTCGCTTCGCTCGCTTGGCTTGCGCACTGTGGTCACAGTTCTAACCTAACCTAACCCATTTGGTCGGGGTGCCACTAGCGGCGTGAAATGCAACTACTTTGCGATATGCCAGTGGTTAGCTGGGAATATCGATAAATAGGTTGCTTTCGATCCGCCCGACTTTCGATTAGGCGTATCGTTATATAACCAACCAAATCATGAAATGGTGGCGTATCGTGAAATGGCCAGGCAGATCACGATATGGCCATTTGTATGATTGGATCACGACATATACAACGTGATTAGCACAAGTGACAATAGATGTTGTCAAAGAAAATTGTGAGAAAACCACTCAGTTAATCCTGTATAATATTATATTGTTAGATGACAACACCGGGCACTCCCCACCAGCGCGGCCGCGCGTGTAAAAAGAAGCCGCCTGCGTACACTAGTCTTACTCTCTCAGACCCAGATGACCCCATTATTCTCCTTCAGGAAAGCAATAGGGCCACAAGTACAGTGCACAAATACAAACCGTCATTCCGTCCTCGCCGCCGAGGTACCACGCGAAGTTCAAGAATTAATTGTTCCCCCGTCCCTTGCACGTCGACCAGCCCCGAGGCTGAGTGAGCCGTAGCATTTAATAGTAATCCCCGATAATAATCATGAATTTAAACTTTCGATCCAGCCCGTCCCCAACTTGCTGTTTTACCCAACGACGCCCTAAGCCAAGGTTCGTACCCCACAGGGGGCGCCCTTAGAGCGCTGTCGTTTAGTTTGTAATATTTATATTTACGCTCCTGGCTGGAGGCTTTAAGCTCACACCTTAGGGCAGCCACAGGAAAGACCGGTTAAGCAGTCACGGCCTCTCAAGGTCAACTGCGAGATGCCATACAAAAAAAAATAAAGAAAAGTAGACTCGTCCATTTTGCCAGCGGTCCTAGACCTATCAACATTGTTCCTCTGCCCATTTCGTGTTTGATATAATTTCTTATTATTTTATTTGTCACGTAATTTTTGCTGTTTGTTATTAAAATTATTTTTTTAGTGTTTTAATGTTTTATTTATAAGAATATTATAACCAAAGATTTAAATCGTTATATTCGCCCTACCGCGTCAAAAGATACTCGCTTTTCTTTTTCGTTTCGTCACCTCTCACACACACAATGAAGCAGTGATTTGACTTGATTGTCATAGACACGCTATTAATAATGTGTGAGGTCACTCTTCTCAGTATGGACACTTTTTCGCACGACGAAGTAGGTACGGTGAGGGTAATTCTAGCGATTTAAATCTTTGATTATAACACCCTCCAAAATATAACACAAACATTGTTTTGTTTACCGAGAATATTGCTGTTCATTTGCATTTACTCGATTATATCTTGTCACCTCCGTAACAATGAAACATTTTCGTGAAAACGGAAGATCATTGATATAGCCAGGGTCCTTTTGGCGCCAAGTTTGTGTTTGTATATTAGGGTCCTGCTTAATTCCGTGATGAAATATGTCGTTGTTTCCTTCAACATAATGGTGTTTATGAGGTGGCTAGATGTAGTGTGATGTCTGTCGTCTTCAGATGTAAAGATGTTTTTAGGGTTCCGTACCCAAAGGGTAAAACGGGAACCTTTTACTAAGGCTCCGCCGTCTGTCTGTCTGTCTGTCCATCTGTCTGTCTGTCTGTCTGTCCGTCTGTCACCAGGCTGTATTTCATGAACCGTGATAGTTGGACAGTTGAAATTTTATTTATTCTTTTTATTATTATTATTTTTTTTTTATTCAAAGAATATTTAGTTATATATTCATTTTAAAAATAAATAATTAAATTAAAATAAAACAAATATTGAAGGGGGGCTCCCATACAATAAACGTGTTTTTTTTTTCGCGTTTATAGATAATCGTACGGAACCCTTCGTGCGCGAGTCCGACTCGCACTTGGCCGGTTTTTCACATTACCTACCTAGTTTAAAAAAAACCGGCCAAGTGAAGGGTTCCGTAGTTAGGATGAATCTATCCCTAAAACAAACTTAACATTGTAGTTGAAAAACATGTTCTCCCATACATCGATATACGCCACGGTCAATTTTCCAACTGAAAATTTAAGTTTTGAATCGCTAAAAATGATTTTTCTATGTGATAAACTACAAATTAACAATTTTCGGACTTTTTCCTTTACTTGTGTTGTGAGACCTTGCTTCTTGCCAAATTTCATGATTCTAGGTCAACGGGAAGTACCCTATAGGTTTTGATTTATTTGCGAGTATCGAAATATGTCGCAATAATGTCGCTTATATCACCGTATTTTTTTATTGCGTATACTTGGAAGCTTGATTTTCTTAGAGCTTCAAAGGACCATAGACTTACGTATTTGATATTAATTTCAACTTGATACCTCTACGCGTTCCTGAGAAAAATGGTCTTGACAGACTGACATACAGACAGACAGACAGACAGACGGGCAACGAAGTGATCCTATAAGGGTTCCGTTTTTCCTTTTGAGGTACGGAACCCTAAAAATGTTTTATTTGCAGATTTAAGTGTGTTTCTACACATTTTAATAGCTGGTAGTATTTTTCGTTATAGTATTTAAAAGTTCTATTGCACACTTAATTCAAAATAAATATAGGTATCATTCATAATAAAATAACGCATTATCGTCTGCCCAGCCTTTTTCCAACTTGGCTTCCAGTCTAACGGCATACAACTGGAAAACAAGTATTTTACATGGAGCGACTGCCTGTCTGACCTCTGCAACCCATGTTACTGGGTAATACGATACCCCTTGGATAAGACTGGTTGTCAGACTTTCGGGATTCTGACGACCCGTAATGACTGTCAGAGATCCACGACCGGGCCGGGCTTAACGTGCTCTCCGTGTCATAGTAAAACAACGCATAGCTATATTAAATTAATGTAGCAAAAATAAAACCGACTGTTCATACAAGCAAAAAAGCAATAATTTTAGTTCTAAACGTAAATCTTGTTACAATATCTACGAGATCGCCGGTAATAGATCAATCCAATAATCCTTTCATGTCATGTGATCCAATGAATCCGTCTCTTATATTGATTACCCTGTGCCATTAATTGATTATCCGTATCCGAAAGATAGACATTCCGGACAACCATAATATATATATATAACGGACGAACTAGAGCGCGTCTGAAGGGATACAAGGGTTGCCGAACTGTGAAACCTACTTGCGTATCTTTGCGTATTTAGAAGATAAAGAAAGAAAGAAAATTCTTTCAAGTTTTTACTGTGCTTGCAAAGACTAAGAAGACGTAGCTCAAAAATATGGCCAAGTTCGGCGACGGTGCAACTGATAAGGTCGGCACTCCATCAAGCCACAAATCAAATCTCTAGCTCGATATTCAGAATTTATAGATTACTAGCTGCGCGCCGCGGTTTCACCCTAAGTCTCGATTTCGTGGGAATATTGGGATAAAAAGTAGCCTATATGTTAATCCAGGGTATCAGCTACATCCATACAAAACTTTATCAAAATTGGTCCAGCCGTTTGAGCGTGAAGATGTAACAAACACACACACACACTCACAAACTTTCGCCTTTGTAATATTAGTGATGTGATTCTGTACAAATAAGACGCACATTTGTAAACATGATCATTATCATTTCAGCCGAAAGACGTCCACTGTTGGACACAGGCATCCCATAAGTAAACATAAACTAATACAAAGTAGCCAATAGCCTCATATTCGATATTAAAATGATGAAACATGAAGTCGGTTAAAAAAGAGAAGCAACCATGATTCTTAACAATGAGGAACATACTACTGTAGAGATGGAAAGCTATCTTTGCTATCGCACCGGTGGCATTCCACTATAGATCTTTTTAAGCATCTAATCTTCTTTGTTTAATGAAAAATGCAGTCACTTCTCGTCGTTTACAGTAGAATCGCGGAATCTCGGCGAAGATAGTCAATACGCAGCGTTAGTCCAGCCACAGGTTAATTTAGTACAGTGGCCCACCGCGACAGTTACTACTAGGCCGAGCTGTTTATTAGGGTTCCGTACCAAAATGGTAAAAATTAACCCTTATGGTGAGACTAAATCTTCTGTCTGTCTGTCACACCTGGATATCTCAAGAACTACTAATGCTATCTACTTGAAATTTAGAATAGTTTTAGATGACCTTTGCCCAACCCTATTTTGCAAATAAGAATAATTATTTTTTGCAAAAGGGACTGAAAGGGGGTCTTAAAAATTCGAATGGAGTCTACTAGGGCATGTGGGGTATCATATGAAAGAACGCTGTTTGCACATTCTCAAACATTTTTTTTTAGGCAGCATAGTTTTCGACTTTTGATGAAAAATTAAAAACGTTTCCCCCCTTATCTCCGAAGTTTGTATAGATACAAATTTTAAATTATTCTATGTGATAGAAATGTATGTAAATATTACAGGAAAAATAAAACGAAGTCTCTAAATAGCACAGTTTTTCAGAAATCATCAACATCATAATTATATACGTACGAAACACTCGGTGCGCGAGATCGACTCGCTCTTGACCGGTTTTTTTTTTATTCTACTGTTTGCACTATCCTGATATGCCTGAGTCTGTTAGGCCCGTATTACAGAACGTCACTCAATACTCAAGAATTACGTAAAACTAGATTCAAGCCATTTGATTGGTTGAAACTACATAGTTTTAAGTAACGCTTGAGTATTGAGTGACGTTCTGTAACACGGGACTTGTCGCTGATTCCTTATTTGAAGTACTCAGATATAGTTACTCCGTGGCACCATTCTGAATCATCAGAACTGCTTTTAGGTAACCTTCGAAAAGAATTAATGGCGTGTAACTTCAGATTCTCGTAGGTGAAAGGAACTTCGTATCAGTAGATACGTTGTTTATTTTGTTATGCATGGTGAGCAGTAATGGCTTAAGTCATCAATATTTTCTTCATATCTCTTACGATGCCGAAAAAGAACATAATATATCATTTTTAATGTGTATCCTTCGTAAGATGTATTGTGTACCTAACCGTCTGTGTCTGATTTTTTTCTTTTTAATGTTTTAGTGGATGGTTTATTTTGCGGTTTCACAGACACCGAAAAAGTTTTATCTTGGATATGTCTTTGAATTATTAATGTGAAATCTCTAGGTTTTTTGACATTGTAGTTGGATTTTCTTGACAGCACTATATACCTATTCATTGTTAGTAGGGCTTGAAACCGGTTAATTTTTATTTCGTAAGATACAAATTATTTTTGATACAATTGATATTAGCTTCAAAGATTACTTCAACATATTAAGTTCAGCATTGATTTTGTAACAAAATATTAAATAATTATTCGAAAACCTTTGTAATAACGGTTAAGGTTGCATTAACCGGTTTCCGAGCTCTGACTGTTAGTATTAACTAAAGATAACTTAAACGATAAGTTACGTACATTTTTAGGGTTCCGTACCCAAAGGGTGCCAACGGGACCCTATTATTAAGGCTCCGCTATCTTACTTAGTCTATGGCCGCTATAACAACAAACAATAGCAATAAAAAAATGAAAGCAGGTCCTCATACAAGAAAGATATATAAAAAAAAACATCCGACTCGCACTTGGCCGGTTGTTTTAAGGTAATGTTTTACGAAAGATTTAATTCTCTGTAAAACTACATACCTACATACATACATAAATTCACGCCTTCTTCCCATGGGGGTAGGCAGAAACTATAGAACGCCACCTGCTAAGCTTCTTACATAGGTACTCCTTTAGCTTCGTTTACGTTCATGCACTGGTCATACACGCACGCCGGTTGCGAGTACTACGCACCTGACCTTTCTCAAGAACATCACCAATTAGATCACTTTATGTCCTCCTATGGCGTCCCCTCCCGGCATTTCCACTCACACTGCCTTGAAATACCTTTTTCAATACAGTTAAACATGGCGTACTTTCAGAGGCTATAATTATGATTCGAAAATTAAATCTTTTGCATAGGCATCTTTCTGTTACGCGGTCGTGACTTTTGTTTACGAGCTCTATCATTAGTTTTGCAGTTGAGTTTTAAATTTATAAGTCAATTTAAATAGTTTAGTCGCAAGGAGTTTTCATACATATAATAAAATGGGATAGATTTTATACGAGGAAAAATGAATGAGTCCGTACGTCTTAGCATTGAATTCTCAAAAGTCTTTTAAATGGTTCTTTAATATATTTAATTACCAGTTTTAATTAAATTATTTTCACATCAACATTTGCCAAAAATCGAATAGGCTTTATAGGCAGTTTTCGTTGTAAAAAAAATATGGCCAGTTGCAAAAACGCGCCATTTTCTGAAAATTTTAATAAATTTTTTGATTTGTTTTTTACTATTTCCCACAAGTGTATTGAAAAACTCGTCAATCAAACTCGTGTCATTAAAAACAGCTCGTTTGAAATAACCTACTTTCCACCCTTGTATCACAATGTACTATTGTTAGTTGCCTTTCATTCATCCTCTCAACATGACCAAACCATCTATCTATGCATACTCTTTTCAATGTTTGTCACTACATCTTCTTTTTCAATACAGTTGTTAAACATGGCTTACTTTCAGAGACTATAATTATGATTCGAAAATTAAATCTTTTGCATAGGCATCTTTCTGTTACACGGTCGTGACTTTTGTTTACGCGCTCTATCATTAGTTTTGCAGTTTTTTTTTTTTTTTTTCTTTTTGGCTTCGCACGGTTTGTGCGAGTGTCATGTAAAATTAGGTAGCAAGTACAAAGTTATTAAAGGTTAAATAATTATGAAATGAACTCCACTCAATGCATGATAAAGATGATAGATGATATCCCGCCCCACTCCCCTTGAGTTTAAGTAAAGACGCGGCACTTTACTGAAACCTCGCGCGGACTTCTTGAGAGAATTTAAAGTGATGTTGCACTGTTTTGTTTCATTTGCCTACATTAATGCAGGTTCACGAACACTTAATGGTTAATAATCCACCAATTCGGCTAAACACAAATTTTAGAAAATAAAACAAAACTGCTAACATGACGCTTCACTTTCCCGCCAAGAAGTCCAGTTTTGCAGTTGAGTTTTAAATTTATAAGTCAATTTAAAAAGTTTGGTAGCAAGAAGTTTTCATACATAGAATAAAATGGGATAGATTTTATACGAGAAAAAATGAATGAGTCCGTACGTCTTAGCATTGAATTCCGAAAAGTCTTTTAAATGGTTCTTTAATATATTTAATTACCAGTTTTAATTTAATTATTTTCACATCAACATTTGTCAAAAATCGAATAGGCTGTATAGGCTGTTTCCGTTGTAAAAAAAATATATCCAGTAGCAAAAACGCGCCATTTTCTGAAAATTTTTTGTGTGATAAATTGATTATTTATTTGTTATTATGAGTTCAAGTACAAGTGATGAAATGGAATTGACTCCACCCGATATTTTATCTGATCACCAAAATCTCGAGAAAGATATATGGCGACATACGATAATTTTATTTTATGGAAAAAACAAAAGAAAACTAAGTCATTTTCAGAACATGTTTTGTTAGCTTATTTTCATGAATTGAGTGGCAAATATAAACCATCTACATTGTGGTCAATTTATTCCATGTTAAAAACTACTCTCAAAATAAATAATGACACAGATCTTCGAAGTTACCTAAAATTATCAGGTTTTATGAAACGGCAGTCTGATGGTTTTAGAAGCAAAAAATCAAAAGTATTGACAGCCGATGACGTGGAGAAATACCTAAATGAAGCGCCAGACGATAAATATTTGTTAACAAAGGTTTGTTTCACCAATTTGTATACAGTATAATTTGCTCTATAAATCAAACAACTTTAAGGACGGCATTTACTTATGTGCAATATTTACCTGACCTACGTATTTGTTTGTTTTCAGGTTATATTGATTTTTGGCATAACTGGCGCCATGAGACGACAGGAGTTAGCAAATATGGATATGAGTGACATAGAATTCCATGGCGAAATGCTTCTGGTTAAAGTACCAACACAAAAAATAAAATACCCCGGACCTTCACAGTAGATGGCAAATTTTATGAAATTGTGACGAAATACATAGGTCTGCGTGTTACAATGCAAAACAGCAGCCGATTTTTTCAAAATTACCAACACGGAAAATGTATCCGTCAGAATGTTGGCGTAAATAAAATAGGGTCCATACCTAAAGATATTGCTACATTCCTTAAACTGCCAAACCCTGAGACATATACTGGCCATAGCTTCCGCAGAACTTCTGCAACTTTGCTGGCAAATGCAGGAGCAGATATAACAACTTTAAAGCGTCACGGAGGATGGCGCTCTACCACGCTAGCAGAGGAGTACATAGAAGATTCGGTGGAAAATAAAATTAAATTGCCCATCAAATCGCAGATTCTATAAAAATAAATCAAACGGAGGCACGTCCGTCGACGTCGCGAGAAGGGCCGTCATTCGAGACAAGTCCATCAAAATCTTGGGAAGAGCTGCCGCCGCCCGCGCCGCCCTCACAACAACTTAAATTCAGTGGCACTACATCTTTTGAGAAAAAGACCACTGAAAAAACTACTGAGTCTATACGATTTAAGCGATCTTCATCCCGTGCACAACAACAAATTTTACTAATTGCTCGAATTTTACTCTTAATTTTCAGAATTAATTATTTGGTATTTTTTTATCTGAAATAAACATATTTAATTCTGTGATTTGTTTTTTACTATTTGCCACAAGTGTATTGAAAAACGTCGTGTGATACACGGGTGTGTAGGTTATTGCAAACTCGTGTCATTAAAAACCCTCGCCTTCGGCTCGGGCTTGTTGATGACAGCTCGTTTGCAATAACCTACTTTCCACCCTTGTATCACAAAGTACTATTAATCCACACGTTGCCTTATCTGTAAAACTACACCAACTAAAATATAATATGTAGATATAGTACAGTACATTACGTTACGACTGTGCTAAAAAGACGATTAACGGCCCGTACAGACTGGTGCGTTATCGCGCCAGTTTGCACGAGCCTTAAGAAGTTTCAAGAACGTACAGTGTTTTTACCCGACTGCTCCAGAAGGAGGGTTATGTTTTTCGAGTGTATGTACGTATGTATGTCTATTTCTTTGGCACGCTCTATAGGCTAAACGGCTTGATGGATTTTAACATATGAGATATCCTTAGATTCGTTTTAATTGTGGGAGTGACATAGGCTATAAAATTTTAATGTGTCATCTGCCAATCAAAAACGAGAGATGATAAAAAAAAATGTGATTATATTAATATGGGTATCAAATAAAAGCTAGTAAATAGCCAATTCCAAATATATATATTTTATAACACTTTTAACCTACCATTTTGACACAAATACAAAAACTACATTTTCTTAAATAACACACAAATCGAACCACACTTTTTTTAATTTAATTAAATTGTACATTTAATATTTTTGAAAAAAAATAATTGGATTGAGGTCTGAGATCGTTCTAATGCCGAAAATATAGTTTTTTTTAGAATTTTTGTCTGTTTATCTGAATGTACTCGTATGTTCTAGCATATGCAGGCGCCAGGGTTACGAGTCTGTCCGAAAGGGATATCGAGCCCTGGCACACAGGCATCTGAAGGAACACGGGTGGGTTTTTGTCAGTAAAAGTCTGACACGCCCAGAGCGGGATAAGTTATTCGATAATTTCCCACCCAATAAAAAAGAAAATGTTCTAGCATCACGCAAATTCTATTCGGATACATTCTGTTCAAATTTTGCATATATATTCCCTATAAGTGTGGTCAACCGATAGGTTATATATTATCACGCTATTTACTATTGGGATGAGCAATATTGCATTATGTTTGTATTCCCCTAAGGTTTAAAAAAAATTGTAAAAAGACGAGCCAAACGGTTAGAACATGTTGCAGATAGTTACAGATTTAACCTTTTAAATGTTTATCATCACGTTATATCTTAATGGGGATAAGCAGTCAATTATCATGGCATATGCAGGGTGGATTTTTAAGATGGGAAGTAAGGATATCGTAACCGTTGTAGCTACACAAATTCGGTCTTAGGAGACTGCCCTTAAATTTTGAGACATTTTGATCTGCATTCACAGATTAAAAAAAAAATGTACGGTCAGTAAGACAATGAGTAATTTTCACTTTTTTATGGCAATAGATCCTACCTGTTTCTTGTGAGAGAGTTAGACCAACTGAGATTTGATGCATCGGATCACAACCATTCGACAGGCTTTCGAATCGAAAATGACACATTTTTGTCTAGTCCCCGACAGCAAATAGCCATCGGAACAATATTGGTCGTCTATTTATTTTGTTTAAACAGTCAACATTTTTGGGTTTCGGATTTGTGAGCAGCGTTTAAAGGGCTCCTTCGATAACATTGATTGATGTTCGATTCGGCACGGAAGCGTGTCTAATGTTTGTGAATAGGTATGCTGGTAAACTTGCGCGAATGACATTTTTGCTAAATACACTTGCGCGAACCCACCTGCGCGAAAAGATTATTATCGTGATTTTGTGATGATTTTTCGTCATGGATGTCGTTTTTATCGTTTTAGAGGTCTCTGGTAATGGGGATAATGGGGTCAAAATCAAAATTTGAAATGGCTTTTATAAAAATTAAATTTGCAAATTTTTATCATGGGTGTTTTCATGGTTTTCGAGGGCGCTGCCGACGATAATGGAGTCAAAATCAAAACGCAAGATGCTGCCAAAGAAAAAACGGAACCTTCAAGGATCTCTTCGTTGTCTGTCCATCCGTCCGTCTGTCTGTCAGTCAAGACCGTTTTTTTTTCAGGAACGCGTAAAGGTATTAAGTTGAAATTAATATCAAATACAAAGGTCTACGATCCCTTAGAGCTCTAAAAAAATCAAGCTTCAAGTCAACGCAATAAAAAAATACGGCCATTCATGCGACATATTTTGATGGGATAAATTCATCCCAACTACGTAACCCTTCATTGTACGTTTTCTGACACGCAGTTTGACCAGTTTTTTTTTATAATGAATAAAAAAAACTGGCCATTACAAAAGTCAGAAATAGCTAAAGTTTTTCCCATCAAAATCGTTTATTTGCATAAATGTGGTGGGTACAAAAGAGGTATAAAATTCTGTGCAAAGATATATTCCGCCGTGCACTGATGGCTACTATGTCGTATAGCTTATTAACTTACCAATTCTTAACTAAACAATTTGTTAATTAATAACACTAAAAATCTTAAAATAAAACAAATTATTATTAAAACAAAAAACCCGACTGCAAAAAAATTAACTGAAAAGATGGAAACAAGATGAAAAGTAAACCAGTATTCTTTAAGTACCAAAAATAAATAAATGCAGTCGGAGGCAAATTTTAAGGCGTTCGTAACATCCTAGATGCCTCCGACTGCATTTATTTATTTTTGGTACTTAAAGAGTACTGATTTACTTTCATCTTGTTTCCATCTTTTCAGTTCATTTTTTTGCAGTCGGGTTTTTTGTTTTTTTAATAATTTGTTTTAGTATTTAAAAATCTGTAGCAATGGCTTTCGTTCAGTAGCAGATTCAGAAGGGTACTCCACAATTTTCTCTCGGATAAAAGGTAAACCTGATGAGAACACCAGGTTAACAAAAAGATTCGAGCTCAAAGTTAGAATATACCTATACCACACTCACACACAAACCCCAACAGACCAGTTTAACCCTACAGTAACACACTCACAATTAACCCTTAAATCCACGCAATTAATATGTTACCATCAGAATTATTACGCAGTTAAAAATAAATATTTTGTAAAACGTGTCAACCCCAATAAAGTACACTGTCCTTCAAAATACAGGATTTTTCTAAAAAAAAAAGGGTCTTACTCATTAGTAACAGCCATACCTTATTGAAATAAAAGTGATGTTACCTTTTTGCTCTTTTTCTTTAGTTTCGGGGCGAGGTGAGGGGGTCTATCAGACTCTTCCAGACTAAAAACCCCCTGGTGTTCCTTTCCCACGCTTGCACCGGATCATGGGATCAGGTGCGACTTCCACGATCCCCGGAAAACTGATGTTACCTAGGCAAAATTTAACCTATTAAATAAACGTCGCAGATGACATAAACCCTATTAATACATTAGGCGAAGTTTCGCAGAGGGTAAAACTTAGAGTCCCAAGCTCCGTGATATTACCCTACTTAGATGCAGCTAAGACCTTACCTATGTTCGGGATGCTAGTCAAATAAAAGTGTATGACAACGGGTTTACGTAAGGTGTTAAATAATTACAGGTAAGTGGGGTATTGATGCTTCTCGGATATTAGTTCGGAATTTAATTTACTTGTACGGAGTCCCTTTATCCTTTATATATACCATATCAGCAACTTTGTATTCCCCGAAGGGTTAGGCAGAGGGGTACCTAAAGTACATCCACATTTCGCCAGTTATGTTTAAGTCCCATGTAATAGGGGGCGAGCTTATTGCCATCAACCGGGCACAAATCTAGACCCCGGGCTGCTAATGGGAAATTCCAGTTGAAAAAACCCAATAATAACTCAACCCGGGAATCGAACCCAGTACCTCATGCAATAGATATAGATAGACCAATAGACCAATGAGGCAGTCCTTTATCGTTTCTAAATCTTAATACAAAGTGGTGATTCTCAGAATTTGCCACTGGAATAATTTAAAATTAAGACATTGTCGTGGTTAAACAGATTTCGGTGGAAATTGGTTTAATTATAGTAAAATAATACCAATCCTGGGCTTAGAGCATTTCTTTACGTTCCTGAAAACGTAGAAATGTTTTTATTTCTTAAAAGCAATCATTGAAACAGGGATAAAGAGAAATTCAATTGAAATCCTATATATTTTTGTTTACAAAATATGACGGAAATAAACTTTACGTAATCTGAGCTTAACGTATTGTGATCCTACTGCGAAATATTAAATGATAAATGATTTTTATTTCTGTAAGTAGGTTTGTACAAACACTTTTAAACGTCAGTCATATTTTTAAAACTAGATGAGGTCGGCGTTTCCTATCTGACTACTCTGAGAAGAAAGACCGAAACAAACTCAGAGGTCAGTCTCTTTTAAAGTCCAGACATAATCTTGGTCAGATCATGTGAATGCCATGTAGATTGGTGTCTGAAATGGTCTTTTGAGGAAAGAACCACACAGATTGAGTGGACCTGGCCAGTCAGTGCACGCATTTGTCAGTAATCTTGCAGCTCTACTCAGAACATAAGTAGGGCAACGATGCGACGATCAATACCAAAGAAAGGACATTTGGGTAGGCCACTTAAATGACTCCAACTGCCAGACCATGATTAACACTAACTGAGAATAAAAGACAAAGTGAAAATAAAAATAAAAGAGCACTAACCCACATAGTCTTCACATTCACAATAATTAAAATAATATAATACTTTACAAGTAAATAATCATGTCATTACGTTACATTACGTATACAGGGTGGAATTTTGTAATGCCACCTGGAGGGAAAGTACTCTTAATACTGCAGATAGAAAATTTTACTCAAAGGAAACATTCCTTTATTTTTGAATAGAAAGTAAACTGCATTCAAAGATTTTCGAAAATTCTCTTCTCCCACACCCAGGAATCGAACCGGCTAAAATCTGAAAAAATTATACCCTGTACTTTTATTGCATCAATCGTTAGGGTCAATTATAAGGATGAAATCTCTCTAACAAACATGATAAATTAAATGAAAGGAAAACCAGGAAATCTGAAGTTACAAATTCAATGAGTCAAGTTAAAGCTCTTTAACTAACATCCATCTTTTGTAATGCAGACTCCTTTGCGACATACTCGTAGCTGCGTGTATGAGGTAATTTAAATATGGAATGTTAGATTAAAATTTGAAAATTAGATTGTCATAGTTGTTATTCACATTTGATTGTTTTTACAACTCATTTCACATGTTGTCTCACGGTGAAAATGGCTTATCAAGAACAGTTTGATTTAATGGAAGCTTATTTTTTAAATAACAAAAACGTGAATCTAGCTCTGCGGTGGTATGGAGAGAGATATCAAGACCAACAGACGCCAACTCGGTTCGTATTGAAAAGAATGGTAGAAAATTTAAAGAATACGGGTGGTTTCAAGAAGAGACGGCAAACTATTCAGCAAAACTATTCCGATTTTGAACTAGATGTTTTAACATACTTGGAATCATTTCCAAAGGCTTCAAGTAGAGATGCTGCCGATGAATTAGGAACAACCCACACTTGCGTACTTAAAGTGCTGAAAAAGTGTAAGTATAAATGCTATCGTGAAGGTCGGTTGGTGCAAAAATTGCATATTGGGAATCGTGACAGACGATTACAATTTTGTGAAAACATGCTTGGAGAAATTGACCGAAACCCTAATTTTTTGAGTAACATTGTATGGTCTGACGAAACCAACTTCAGCAATAATGGCATGTACAATCGCCGCAATAACCATTATTGGTCTCGAGTGAATCCTGTTCGTGTTCATGAAACTAACAATCAAGTAAGATTTTCTTTCAACGTTTGGTGCGGAATTATGATAAATAATGTAGTGTTAGTCCACGTGTACGAAGGTCATTTAAACACTGTCAAGTATATTGAAATACTGGATCTCTTAAGAAACGAGTTAAATGGTTTCCCCGAGGAAGAGCGAAACCAAATAATTCTACAGCAAGATGGTGCTCCAGCACATAACAGCAGAATCACTACTGCCTACATTAATAACCATTTTAATACCTGGATTGGTACAAACGGCACAATTAGATGGCCTGCGAGATCGCCAGATCTCACCCCATTAGATTTTTTTTATGGGGATATGTAAAAAATCAAATTTACATGAAATCTTATGCGAATGACAACGAGTTGAGAGTTGAAGTTCAGAATACGATTTATAATATTCACCAGAACACTTTATTAAAGGTTACTAGAAATGAATTCGTTAAAAGAATAAATTTGTGTATCCAAGAGAATGGAGCCCATTTCGAGCAACCAATTAGTTAGTTTACCATTTTTTGTAAATAATTAAATTAATTTAAGATTTCCTGGTTTTCCTTTCATTTAATTTATCATGTTTGTAAGAGAGATTTCATCCTTATAATTGACCCTAACGATCGATGCAATAAAAGTACAGGGTATAATTTTTTCAGATTTTAGCCTAAAAAGGCTTTCTGACACAACTAACGTTTAATGAATGATTTGAATTTATTAAGGCTTAGATCTTGAACGTGGCTTGGAAGTTTATTATAAAAGCGTATACATTGACATCGGAACGAGCCACCTATTTTCTTGAGCCTTGTTGTAGGTACAACAAATTTATGTTTGTTTCTAGTATTTATATTATGGATATCACTGTATTTTTTAAACAATTTTCTATTTTTATGGGCATATAAAAGATTTTCAAAAACACACTGAGAAGGTACAGTCATTACATTAATCTCCTTAAATTTCTCTGTCTTAGACTTAATTTATAAACTGATCGTACAGCTCTTTTCTGCAAAACAAAGATAGTCTGAATGTCGGCGGCAGTTCCCTACAACAGAATACCGTACGACATTACACTATGAAAATAGGCATAGTACACTAAACGGGCTGTCTCTATGTCAGTTAAATTACGATTTTTTCTAACAGCATATGCTGCGGAGCTTAGCTTTTTTGACAGTTTATCTATATGTGGGCCCCACCGAAAAACGACCTAGAAAAAGTTAAAATAGGTTGAAAAACCCCGACGCCCATATCACAGGAATCGAATGACCTAATTGAATATTGTTCGTCAGTTTTGTATTATTTCGTGTAAATTACGACCTTTCTGTTTTTATGAAAGCATTAATTTCTTTATTAAAAAAGTTTTGTGTATCCAGGGCACTGATTTGTGTTACACGCTGTATTCAATAATCGTTGAGTATTGTATTGTTTACCTCCTCCTCTTTTGTTTTCCTTTATCGACATTTTAGTTGTGAAATCTTGGTAAAAGCGAAATTGTGCTTAATTATGAATAAACAAGTTGTTAAACATTTAGTTGGGTTTATGTTGAACTTTCTCTAAATTTTTCCAAGAACATAATGTTAACTTAAGCATTGATATTGTTTAACCTTAAGGGGGATGCGCTAAGGCAGCCCGTGAAATTCAAATTTAATTACGTTTTTTGCAATTTGCAGGTAAGTAACAGGTTGTATGTTGATCTAAATATGATTCGCGACCGTAACAAATATGGCTTTACAGAATTATAATGATTATAATCGGCAATACTACTATAATACTAACTCTCTTCGTAAAATCCTATTGAATGACAATTTCTGAAATAATCATTCAGTAGGATTTTATGAACTTAGAGAGTTGTAATGCTGATTCTAATGATTAAAATTCGGTAAAGCCAAAGCTATTTACAGGTCAGTATGAACTGACCTGTAAATAGCAAAAAACGTAATAAAATTTGAATTTCGCGGGCTACCTTAGCGCATCCGCCTTAATGTGGATCCGCAGCTATACCCTGCCAAATTCAAATTTTATTACGTTTTTTGCTATTTACAGGTCAGTATGAGGTTGTATCTTGATCTAAATATGATTCGCGACTATAACGGATATGTATTTACAGAATTACAATCATTAGAATGGACTGATACGATTGGTAAAATTGATAAGAATTAAATGGAAATTGTCCTTAGTAAACAATTTCAGTACAACTTGGAAATGTAGCTCCGAATATAAACTAGGTAAGATTAGGGTTCATTGATACATCCCTGGGTCTATTCCTGACATGTGAAGGGTTTGTGATATCCATAAATATAATAAATCTGTACGAAGGGTCCACATGAACTTTGATTTAACCATTGGGTTTACGTCTTTTTTTGTCTGGTTATTTTTTTTTTGAGAGAAAAACATTGTAAAAGTTTCAGTTTTGTTGTGACGAAAATGGATAGGGATGACTTAACTTTTATGTTGTTTAAGTAGGCCAAAACCTAAAAGATATCATCCATTAAGAATAAACCTCTTTGCTATTTTGACCTAGTTTATTTCGTTCTCATATTTAGGTACCTCTCCCTAGCGGAGCTTGTGGCTTAGTAATAAAAGCCGCATGGGTCAATCCATCAGATATTCTATGCTAGCCGGGGTTGGTGCGTGGATGGGTGACCATCTTTACGTACCGACACTCCTCTGTGCCTCGGAAAGCACGTTAAACCGTTGGTCCCGGCGGTCGGCTGTCTGTCGGCTGTCTTTGTCAGAAGCCCGAAAGTCTGACAACCAATCTTACCAAGGGTATTGTGTTGTCCCTTAACTGGGTTGTGGGGGTTAGATAGGCAGTCGCTCCATGTAAAATACTGGTATTCAGCTGCATCTGGTCAGACTGGAAGCCGACTCTAACATAGTTGGGAATAGGCTAGGCAGATTGATTGGAAATAAAAATTTGAAAAGTTTCCCGATAAATGTTCTAATTCGAGAAAAACCGAACGTTCTGTTTTCAATGGGTTTTTTTTTAGTCTTACCAAGGGGTATCGTATTACCCAGTTACATGAGTAGTCAAATATCGGTATTCAGATGTATCCGGTTCGACTGCCGACCCCAACTTAGTTGGGAAAAGGCTAGGCATTGATTTAGCTACCTCCCTACTCCTTAAACCGTTTTACTTAAGTAAGCATGCCATTAGAAAACCGCTGAAAAATCTTTAACACATATCTCCAGAGGAAAGTTACAAGAAAAAGTCACAAAAATGATTTGTGAGGTTGTACTTAAGACTGCGCGCAGCGGGAGAATCCATCATTCCTTTTGAAATTCTCCTCAGTCAAAGAATATCCTTTCAAGACTACAAAGCCTGAACAAAGAATGCCACAGTAAAAAGAACAACAGTAGATATTTATGAATAAGTCAAATATTATATTTCGTGCATTGTGTGTACTCTAGCAAATTATTCAACAATGCAGCTTAACCTATAAATAGCTTTTGTAGAATGGAGATGAAAGTGCGTGCACTGTTATAACTCATCTTGGATATATTCATATTAATATTTATAGTTTCTAGTATCGGGATCGTTAACTACATTACTTGTATTTACTAAAATGTTGTGCTCTTTGAGTAAGTAGGCATTGTAGACACATATCTTATATCAGATTGTAATACCCGTTTTTGTAATAACCTTTTGAAGTTTGAAGTACATTTGTAAGTATAATACAAATGGAAATTGTTTTTTTCTCTCTCTTATCTATTGAAATTCAGGATTTATTTCATGATACATTGCTTGGCATTATGGGTTCAAGAAATTATGGGTACAATAGGTAGGTACTCTGACATCATCATTATTTCTCCTGCCCTTATTCCAATTTATTTGGGGTCAGCGCAACATGTCCCCTCCATACTTCTCTATTAGTCGTGATCTCGGTAGTGACCCCCTTTCTAGCCATATCATCTTTCACACAGCCATCCATCGTTTCTTAGGTCTTCCCCTCTTACTCATAAAGCCATCCACATTCATACTCCGACATAACGTTATTATAAAACTTTTTGAGACGGGCAAGGAATATAGTTGTATCTTAGACAATATTGTTCCTCTTTGTATTCTTTGTACACTATTTTTATATCTAAAAGAGTACCTCGTTTTGTACTTAGCTGGTTCCAGGCGTCGATGGAGGAAAATGGGTAAATTTGGTGTTATAATGGTAACATATTGCGGCTTAATGCATGTACCTTTCAACCTGTGACTTGGTTTAGATATAAAAGTGCGCGTGCGCGCGTGTACTTTGGTGCTACAGGTGTCGGCAGAAGCTGTTGCTGAGTATATTTTAGAAACTAACCAGGGGCCCAAGTCTGCTATTTTTATAAATTCAGTCATCCCAACACGATCCCATTGTCATTTCGCTAAAAGTTCGTAATCTGGTAAATTCATAATGGTCGATCATTGGTCGGTCAATGTTCTCGTATTATAATGGCATTGTCGTATTGCCATTATTATAAAACCCATTAGTAGAAATGTCATTATGTACGAGATTACCAATATATGCAATTTCTTTCAATGTAGTGTCAGTGGCCGACCATTGGAAAGTCATAATGACGCCATTATAATAGTAGATTACCAAACTTGTCAAAATCAACAATTATGAAATCAATGATCGACCATTTTGACACTATTGTAATAGCAGACTTGAGGCCCAGAATAATTGTAATATTTGTATGTTGTATAAATGTGCATGTATGAACGTAAACGGAGCAAAAGGCGTATCCAAGGATCGTAGCAGATGGCGTTATGTAGTTTCTGCCTACCTCCATTGGAAAAAGGCGGGATTTTATGTATGTGTATGATGTGTATTGTAGCACCAATAGTATTCTCAGTGTGTTCACAGATCGGTGGGATTCCCCGATGTGGCGGAGGTGGATGCAGCTCCACGTTGAATTTTAATTTTAATTGTTTTGTTGATAATAAGTAAAATTGGTTCCTAACCTGGACATTTGTCTGAAATAAAATTATTCTATTCAATTCTATTCTATTGTAATAATAGAACAGTTTCTCTTTTATATACTTTTATGGTTAAAAAAGCTTGCTGATATAAGAATATAGTGTCTAAAAGCAGGTTTCTCTGAAAATTGTTTTTTCATAAAAACATTATAATACTCATATTTTTCAAGTTACGTTACGGCGATGCATAAATGTTATGAAAAACATAAAATACACTAGACCTAGTGCCAAGACTGAAATCACGGTCAAGTGTGAGTAGAACTGAAAGGCTGAAAATATTTTTCTATTAGGTGCACTTTAGGGTTCCGTGTAAAACGGAACCCTTATAATTTCATCAAGTCCGTCCGTCCAGAAGTAACACAGCCATTTAACTCACAGACTTTTGGCACTAAATCGATGAAAATTGGGTAGAAGGTGTGTTCTGCGCACACAATGGTGTAGTGAAATTACGAAAAACAATTAGTCGTGGCTCTCCCCAAACAAGTAAAAAAGGGGAGGAAAAAAATCAATGCACGTAAAATCACAAAATGATTCAATGTCCTACCATTGAATCATTTTGACATTGTATCCCACTATACAATGAAATGAAAAAAGCATTTTCATTTATAAAAAAAAACTATATTAATTAACTCAACGTATTTTTTCTATTCCAATATAAAAATCTGTCATAGAAACGAGATCATAAATTAATCAAAACCCAATTTTTTTTTTACTTTTCCTAAGACCTTGCCTCTGTTTCATTGTACCCCAGGTCTGGGGTGCTATGAAACATAGTGGGACATAATGAAATATGCATTTTTATGCATCAAAACAAATATAAAAAATAACAAATCAAACTAAAACAAATCTTAAAAATTAACAATACCTAGGTATTTAGCCGAAATAATATTTTTTATATCAGTAAACTAAACAATTCTAAATTTTAACATTATTGACAGTATTTTTAGTTCTTCCCGGAAGAACTTGGTGAGGGTAAAACTAATTCTATGTCAAATAATGGAACAGAAACAAGATGATAAAAAAAAAAACTAAAAAAAAACTTTTAACTTTCTGTTTTTTAGTAAGTATTTGTTGTTATAGCGGCAACAGAAATACATCATCTATGAAAATTTCAACTGTCTAACTGTCATGGTTCCTGAGATACAGCCTGGTGACAGACGGACAGACAGATAGACAGACCAACTGACAGACAGACAGACGGTGGAGCCTTAGTTCCCGTTCCCGTTTTACCCAATGGGTAGGATACCCTAAAAAGAAGCGAAATGTTATTTAAATAAAGTTAAAAGAGAAGATGAGAAGCAGAGGAAAACATTCAATATTATAAAAGATGCCAAAATAGAAATAGTAAAATTATTGAGTGGAAGATTAGATGCAGTGTAAAACATTGTGTTGGGTATGCTGAATTCTATGTAAATAAATATTAATTGTATGAGTTTGTTCGAAATGACGTGCGTTAATTTTGAAGTTAAAAACTTTTTTTTTCAATTTTAAAGGAACACAACGTGCGCCGTGATCCAGATAAATTTTCTAAGTACAGGAAGTCTCAAATAATGTTGCCAGTTTATGAAACTAGAGATATAACATAACAACACGAATTTTGGCGATGGTTACTAAATTGAACTAAGTATAAAATTATAAACAAGTATATGTTCATATGGACTTAACACAGTTAATAAAAAAATATCATGAGGTACTTTCATTTTTACAGTTAGATTGTACAGAAGCCAGCAGGTAAAGCTACCCGAAACTGTCAAATTTTCCTAATCAAACTTGAACCTTATACTGTTGGGATAAAGTTGAAAATCTATAAAGGAAATTTGACAGATTGTAGTAGCTTGATGTGCTGGCGTCTGTACGTAAATTACTTGACCAATAGCGTATTTGGCAAATTACATAATTGCACAAACAGACGTTTTGACGACCGCCGACCGCCGCACAGTGGGCTGAAACGGGCCGGTAAAGGACTTAGCATTTTAAAAAAAAAAGTTTATTTTTCTGAAATTTTAAATATTGTGTTGGATTAATCTATCGATTATAAGTAATTATTTCTATGAGGGTCGTTCAGATAACTTAGTATTTTCGGAGTTATAAATATCCAAAGTAATTTTTGTATGAAGCAAAAGAAAAAAATGTGAAAATCTCGAAATTCTCAAATTTTCTCAAAGAATTGACTCTACGTATGCATAGTACGTATATTTGTACTATTTTAGCGCCTATTCTCGGGTTGCGACTTTCTGCGATTTGGTCGCAATTTCAAAATTTGTTCTCTATTCCACACCACCATAGAGGTTAAGAACTAGGCGCGTTTTTTTTTTATGTAGTGGTCTCCCCTTTAGGCCTAATCCACTAAGGACTAATAAAATAAATAAGTAAAAATCACAATCACTACTGGCCACTGCACTGTTTTAATTTAATCACGAAAATTTTGCATTCGTTAATGTGGATACCCTTGGTATCCACATTAACGAATGCAAAATTTTCGTATTCGTCATCATCAAATGTTTCCGCTTGTTCAATTACTAATAAACTTTGTGCTTCTACTGACAAAGTTTTATGTTTTCTGCGAAGTTTGTGACGTTTCGCTGAGATGAGTGGATCAGAGCTGGTCAATAAATTATTTAAAATGTCTTCATTTGTAGTTTTTCTACTGCATTTCCTGGAATGGTGTTGGCGGTACCTACGAAAGTCTTTATTTCTAGCTTCAGCAGCTTCTTCAGATAGCTGTCCAATTGGTATTAGACCAAAACTTTCAATAATAGCTGCACCATGCATAAGAACTTTATGAACACTTGAAGGCATATAATACCAGCTATATAATTCCAAATACAGTTGCATGGTCACTTGAGCATATTCGTGAAATTTCGCTGTGTCAATGTGGTAACCTGATGAAATTGCCTCTAAAATGATTGCAAATCGCCTTATTAATTCTTCACTAACACCAGTTATCTCAGCAGTCATGTTTGGATTTGCAAAAAATCTTCTAGCAGTATTTCCGTCATTCGTGAAGCCCAAGGGCACGGCTTCACGAATGAAGAGAAGAAACAACATCAATCAGAAGTCCCATTCTATTTTTAAAAGCGTCTTGTATGTCTTTCTTTCTTCTTTCCATGATGCACTTGTTGTCTCCCTTTACTGTCCATGTCTGTATCGTTAATCTGTAGGCTATATGCAGAATGCATTCCATCATTCGTATCCAGGTATGCAATGATGACAATCCGTATTTACAGAGATCTGGATCAGTCGGTTTTGATGCAATTAAGGGCAAATTATTCATCTCTGTTGGAGTGGCTTTACAAATGTCGCATCTCTGAGATGAAGTATCACATAAAACTGATGTTGCTTTTCCGTCTATCATAGTCATTAATAAAGAGTGTGAAATTTTTATTTCTCCAACTTCTGTTTTCACAAAATTTTTAATCTCTTCCTTAATAGCACTTTTTTCCCGCAATATCGTTATTTTGTTTTCTTTCACAAATTCGAAAAAGATTGGACGACACCAGTAAGATGAATTTGGTGAATCGTTTTGCCAGATAACTTGTTCGCCGCACACTAATTTTATTGGCACTAAACTACCCATAAATATGCTTGAATCGTCAAGTTGACTTTCTTGTTCATCGTCTGTTTGCATTTTTTGTTTGTAATTGGCTTGATTAGAAGCACCGTCAAATCCCCACTTACTGATTAGTGTAAATTCTTTACAACCACTATCTATGACGAGTGACGTCATTATTCTTGTTGTCGTTATATCCAATAGAGCTTGTAACTTTATTTTAGCTGAGGTTTCTGTCACTGTAATAGCATCTTTTGGTGGATAGCATTTCTGTTTCGCATGTTGCACTTGATAATAAGATGGAAATATATTACTGTCTTTTTCGTTAACACCTTTTCTTAAAGTATTGTATTGCCACTTGGTCAGCTTAAGTGATAAAAATAACCCTAAAGCCTCATCCGGAGAAAACACAGGTTTTGTTTCTTTAACAGATATGCACTTTTTAACTTTTTTTACATCTTGGGGATTCTTTAGTAAATGTTCTAGTATTTTAGCAACCTCCTCATTCCCATCCGCTTTCAACTGCTCAAAATATGCATATTTTATTTCGTCCGAAGATAAATGAAAGTTTTCTGCACGTCTTTTTTTCTGTTTAGGCGCTAATTCACAAAAAGGTTTTCTTGGGCTTTGTTCGGTGGAGACACCGACAGAAACTTTTGATGGTGATACATACTGAGTTGATGTACTCGGTGCTGGTTGATCTTCATTACTGCCTATTAAACACTTAATAAAGTCTGGCCATATTATGTTTTCTTGTAACCATTCACTATTTTTAGTTCTGAATATATTTTCTTTACGATAAACGTTATCCCATCTTCTATTTAAATTATATCAAAATTTTGCACAAAACAACTTTAAGGTCTTTTCGTGATCATCACATAATTCGACTAAAAATTTAGACCTTATCTCACTACACAAACTGTCATTATTTTTAATACTGCCACTGTTTTTTAAAATAACGAAAAGATCAAGGTTTGTCACTAAATTTTCAAACATTTTCACAAATACAAAATAACAAATAAGTAAGTAATGAATGTGTGGGGATAGTGCGTCTATTATGGTGGGTAATAGAACACTGAAGTACGTTTGAATGCAACCGAACATTCCGTAGATACCCTATCGTTGCACCAATCACGTTACGACACGTCATAACTTGTTGTTGCGCTCGCGCACTCTTATCCCTTGATTCCCGGAAATAAGTCTCAAAACAAATTACGTCATACCTACCTATGGTGGTGGAAAATGTCGAACATTGTTTTTTTTTTAAAGAACTAAGTAGGTATTGAGGTTTTCAGGCCGTTTAGTATACATTATTTTCAATTTCAATTTAATTGGAATAAATTGCTTAACTAAAATAACATGACTCTTCATACAAATTTGATATGGCTATATCTCCGAAAGTACTCGTTAAATTAAAAAAAGTCAAAGAATAAAAACGTTTTAAATTTATGCCTAGATACCAAAAAAATACATTTGATCTCTTAAGACCCAACCTTGTAATCCCAGCCCACTGCGCCGTTTCGCTTTGACCAATATCAAAATTGACGAATTGCCGAATTGACGTATGTTAGGTTTGGACAATGTCGTTCAACCCGTTTAAGTCCCATGTTATGGGGGGCCGGGCACAAATCCAGACTCCGGGCCGTTACTGAGAAATTCCTGATGGAAAAACCCAATACTTTGCCCGACCTGGGAATCGAACCCAGGATCATGCTCAGCAATAGCGCTTGCAACGTTAGACCAAACGAGGCACTTTATAGGTCTTTAGGTTATGCTGGAGATAATCGCACAGTAGGAAAGCCTCAATAAGTCATTGGAAAAAGCCAGTATTATGATCGGTTGAAGGAAAAGGCATAAAAACCCGGCCAAGTGCGAGTAGAAATCGCACAAGAAGGGTTGCGTACAACCGTACAATATTTAGCAAAAAAACGCCGAATAAAACACGTTTCTTGTATAGGGTAAGTATATTGTTAAATTGTACTGTTTTTTTAAATAGTATGTCTAGAGTTTAAAATTTACCATTGTAATGTTAATTGCATTGAATTCGGGGTGAGAGCCTGGTGATCCGTCACACAGGGTATCCTAGTGTGGACGCCAGTCTCTCACAAAGGATTATATTTTTTGCATTTTTGTCAAAACGTCAATTCTTGTCTCTATTTTTATAACTTTGTGAACCTTTGTGAAGAGAGAAATAAAGATTATACTTATTGTTTCTTTAATTTTAACTTTATTTAATTTTTATTATTTGGTGTTATAGCGGCAATAGAAATACACAATCAATCTGTGGAAATTTCAACTGTCTACCTATTACGATTCATGAGATACCGCCCGCTGTCAGACAGACGGACGGACAGCGGAGGCTTACTAGCTTAAGCCAGTAAGCCTCCTCTGTCCGTCCGTCCGTCTGAGGTTGCAAATAGCACCCTATTACTAATAATAGGGTTCCGTGTGGCACCCTCTGGTACGGAACCCTAAAAACAAAGACTTTGTGTCTTTGTTTTTATATGCTTTTATTTCGTATTGAATTATACTGTCGCGGAAACTCATATTGTTTCCGCATGTCGATTTATTTGTTGCGTGCTTATTGAGTGTGTCCAAATTGGGCAAAAGTTTTACATACATGCAGGAAAACAATAATAAAAAACCAACTATGAAAAAATATTGAGAAAGAAGTCTTATATTGTGGTAGTACGAGACCACAATATATACGTCTCTATCACTGGGTTAGCATAATAATACTATAACATTGTGTATATTTGTATAAGACATCTGAAAGTGACTTCGGTATCTAAAAAGTTGTGTGGAAATCGGGTGTCATGTTAAGGGCGCCTGATGCGGAGGAATGAGGAAAATGTCGTTAGGAAAGTTTTGAGTATGAATGTCGATGACTATAAGAGTAGGGGAAGACCAAAGAAACGATGGACGGACTGTGTGAAAGATGATATGGCAAGAAAGGGAGTGACTACCGAGATGACGACTAATTTAAAGTAAGTTGGTTTAACGGCAGGAGAATGATGACTATCATTATGTTGTCGTCAGAACTCACTGACTACGCTGGGTGTCCAAAATGTCAACACAATCGTTTTACGGGGAGTGAGCAAAACATCTAGCCCAAGATGTCGTGTCGACGACACGATCGACGCAGTGGTCAAGCAATTGACTGCTGCGCTGCGTGCCGCGGGTTCGAATCCCGCACGGAACAAACATTTGTATGACCTTCAAGTAGTTGTCCCGGGTCTAGCTGTTTGTGTATGTGAGTATAAATGTTTGCAAACGCACCCGCAATGCAGGAGAAATTCCTAGTGTGAGGTAACGTTTTAAAAAAAAAAAAACTTGAAGATGATTTTTTAGAGACTGTCAATTTATATTTTTCCTTTTTCTTAAGTACTCTAGACTATAGTCTAGCGGGATCTCCTAGCACAGGTATATCTTTTACTTAATAGGAGGTCCCTATGTACGATTTACTGTAAAAGTTGTATAAGTGTCTGCAATAAACCTTTTTATTTTTTATTGCGTAGGTACCTTTAATCCTAGGTAAGCTGTCAATAAATCAATATCCATTGTGATCTTTTCTTTAATAGGTACTGATTGTTTTATTTTATTTAGCATTCTTTAGAACCTGCCTGTATGTATAATTTTTTTTCTTCTAAATATACTTTATGAGTATTTTGGGAGAGATTAACTAAAGACTATTTATTTCTAGTATTTTATTACAAACTAATAATTTCATGTATCCGTATTGAAGTATAAAATACTAAATAAAACGTTTACCGGACCGCACTAAAGCTCCAAAACAGTATTGTTTTTTTTTACAAAAGAATGAAAGTAGCATACTGACTTGGAAGGTCAAGCTGCCACTAAGAGAATGCAAGAGCGAGCGGAGCGAGTTAGAATTTTTGAGCATTCTGACTTGGGTCCGGTTTTATGAAAAAGCGAGCCCGAAAATTTAAGCATTCTAGACCGCGATAGGATAAGTTTTCATTGTAATTTTACTTAGAGAATGCAAAGCGAGTTTAAAAATTTGGGAACCCTGACTTGGATAGGTTATATTATTTTCTGTGTGATTTTTACTATATAAGTATATGAATTGGATCGCACCTGTGCACTTGACTATTATCAAGATGATTTTGGCGCCACCCTGGCTAAGGCGCCCGGGGCGATCGCCCCATTCGCCCCCCCTCATCCTTAACACGGTTTTGTAGCTAGATACTTGAACGGGTGTTAAAGTGAATAAAGTTGTTAAAAGTAAGTAGGTACTTCATTATTATTGTCAAGTCCGTGAAATTATTATACTAATTAATCGCGAAAGCAAGTAACGTTAGAAGTTAGATACTAAAGCTAGCTTAATTTAGTGTACCTATTAATTTTACGTCGTGAATTTGAATCTACCTAAGTGCTTACCTGGCAAATCTGAATTATTAAGATTCAGATTTGCCAGGTAAGCACTTAGGTAGATTCAAAATTATGTAAAGTTACTGTCTATTCAACAATATACACCGAAGTATCGATTGGGGGAGCGTTTCGGCTTGATTGAAGGGTGATAAGGGTGCTTACGGAGCTGAAACGTGACCCTAATTGGTGGCCGCTCCGAGTCACCCACTATTGTAGGATTCCGAGTTGGCGGGAGATTGATGACGCTAAACTTCGTATTTAGAGCTGTTTTTAGGAAGGGAATCCCTTTCTGTTCGAATTGTTTGGAGAAGAAATGGGTCTAATTGTTTTCAGCCGTTAGACTTGTCTGAAGACAGATTTTTTGCTAAATGACCCAAATACTGCCACTGATTCTAACGCTGGCAAAAACTTTGCTCGGAAAATACTTTTTGCCTTAATATAATCTTATTTATCCCCAAGTATTATTCAGATAAAAAGCCTTATTACAAAAAGCCGCGTAACTTATCCAATAATATCCAAAAAAGCCGTTCTATTACAGTCTCAGCGGTTATTATTTCTTTGCTTACTGGAAGTCATAAATACTACGATATCTACGCTCGGTTGCTTCGAAACACAATTTATTAAGCGGCACAAAGCGACTTGTGAATCTATGAGACTTATCTGGCCAGTTTCGTTGAGGTTAACATTGAATAAGCTACTAAACGCCCCCCTGGGGGCGCGCTAACTTCAGTGATTTACTACCCTTATAGGGATAAACTTGAGCATAGCAAGTTGTTTGAAAGTATTTATTTAGTCATCACCTTTAATTAAATATGAATTTCCAGAAATTAATATTTATTAAGTCGATGTTTTAATGCTTGCTTCTATTAAATAAATATTTCTCAGTATACCCCTGAGGGCGTGTCTGGCTATACACATGCAGTTAGAAATAATATAATATAATTAAATTTTATCTCGCATTTGCTCGTTCGTTATTTTTATTATCTCCATATTCTTGGAAATGAATACTCTCGCAGACTTTTATATTGGATTTAATGAATTTTTACGTGCAAAGCAATCGTAAGGGTAATGAAAGACAAATATGCTTCCTTCTCAAAATATTTAGGTTTATTGGGTGAACAACCTTAAGTACCTACATAGCTTCCATGGTATAAAACCAATAAAACTTTTTGGATCTAAAGTTAAAGATCTAACTTTGGTTTTATAGTTCTTTGCAAATAATAAAGAATCATGCATTCATTGCAATTCACTGGATATGGAAACAGATTTTCCGATCGTCGCCAGTGGCTGGGTCAGAAATGTTTAGGTAATTCGAATGAATACCCACATTTATTACGGCGAAATTTGATCTTGGGACCTTTACGTGAGTTGAAATCAAAAAAAGGGTGGCTTGGATTCGTACGGCCCAGCGCCCGAGCTATCGAGTTTGTGTTCGATATTGATGGCGGCGTCACAGCCTCGTTATACAGCGTGCCGCTTTAGTGGCGACATTAATTTAATACATCTATACGGTCACGTGTTTTCTTTTTATGAAGATATTTTAATTTTATTAAACGTTATTATTTATTAATTTATTATCAATTTTCTAAAATGGAATTTTTGAGCTACTTGGATTTAAATAACTTTAACGCAGAGGTTATTTGCCGGGGATCGGATCATAACATCGCATCAATGAAATTAAAACGAATACCGTGCAAAAAGTAGGCGACTTGAAGGAAAGACAGAGCTTTATTATTTAGTCTGTTAAAAAAAAAAAAAAAATCTATGTAGGTACAGACGCCAGCACATCAAGCTACTACAATCTGTCAAATTTCTTTAAAAGATTTACAACTTTATCATTTAAAGCATAAGGTTCAAGGTTGATTGGGGAAACTTGACAGTTTCGGGTAGCTTGACCTGCTGGCGTCTGTACGAATTGTTTTATCTTATTATATTTTTTATGATTACTGGCCACTTTTCCGACCCGTATGTCAAATTAATGTCGCCATTGTAGCGGCACGTTGTAGACAGAAAGTATTATTTTATTCACTCTCAACTTTCACATTTAATGTTAAAGAAAATGGGTTCAGGAGTTTCCTTTTCTTTCCTCTCCTTACCCGAGATTTATGACAGCTTGCGACGTGTCAGCGCTTTGATTTTATTCTTATACATTTAATTTGTTCGACTTTTCTGCGGCCTTGGTAGACCTACAAATACTCTGACAGAGTTATGTCAAGGCAAGGCAAGTTTGTTGTGAACGATATTTTCAGTTTTCTAATTTCCTGGTGTCAGTTTCCGTTAGCAGTGAAATATTCTATTATTTGAGGTAAATATTGATGGGAAACTCTTGTAATTTAATGGAGGTGTGTGTGATTTATTAGGTTATTTTATTATTTACATTACTTCTTTTTCGTGGGGTTAGTGACTAACCTGGTGTCAGAGTTTTTTTATGCCGTACATGGGTCTCTGACTTGGCGTCACATGAGAAATATCTCTCTGGCATGCTGGTTTGGTTTCCTCACGATGTTTTCCTTCACCGTTTTTAAGCAAGTAATACGCACACGTAGCCGAAAAGCGGCGTGTCTTAGGTTCGAACACGAGACCTATGATTTGGCAGTCCGACGGTCACTCCACTAGGCTATCACTGCTGCTATTATTTACATTTAAATACCTATATATTAGGTTATATATCAACATGTCTAGAGGATTATGAGATGAGCGTATGACTGTCGATGTTTTTGTGTCTTTAACTAATATAATTGGGCTTGGCCGCTTTATGTTAAAGTAAAAAAAAAAAAAAAAAATTCGAGGAGGAGCTCGTGGATAAGAAATAACAGCCGCACAGATCGATCCATCACGTTAAATACCGAGACTCCTCCGTGCCTCGGAAAGCATGTTAAGAAGTTGATTTCGGCTGTCATTCGTGGATCTTTGTCAGTCGTTACGGGTCGCCAGAAGCCCAAAAGTTTGACAACCAGTCTTACTAAGGGGTATCCTGTTACCCGGTAACTGGGTTGTGGAAGTCAGATAGGCAGTTGCTCCATGTAAAATACTGTTATTCAGCTGATCGGGTATGACATGAAGCGGACGGCAACATAGTTGAGAAAAAGGCTAGGCAGATTGATTGGAAATTAAAATTTGGAAAGTTTCCCGATAAATGTACCAATTCGAGAAAAAACGAACGTTCTTTTTTCTATGGATTTTTTTTAATGAATTATTGAAAATTGTACTGGGCTACGACAATCGGGTCAGCTAGTTCCTAATTATTTAAGTCGGGAAAATCGGGAACTTTGATACTTATCGGATAAGTTTATAATCTTCTTCAGAGGGACGTACCCTAAAGTTACTATGTTGTAAGCTTTTAAGAACACTCGTAAGTGTAAGACAATAAGCTAGTTTCACACTACCTACTTTAAAGTTTTAAGAAGGCTTGCTGCCATCGAAGAAAAGCCTAGGAATTAACCCATAGAAATGAAAATAAATACACGCTGTTTGGTGGGCTATGGCTATTTAGGGTTTTAGGGTTTATAATTGATTGTGTTGTGCGACTTCCCCGTAGTCAAACTATTTTGTCCAACTGATTTGACCACAAGGAATAATTTTCCCCGTGGTCAAACTTTATTGATATTGAATCTTTTTAGCACGCTGTATGCATGCAGTTTAAGTATGTACAGTAAAAGATAAAATTAAAAGGGACAAACTGGAGACACCGGGTTTCGATACATTTTCAACTACCGGAATTCCGGGATCCGGGATTCTTCTTTCTTATTTAATTTTCTATGAATTAAGTTGACCGAATTTAGAAAATTAGTTTAGTATTAATTTACATTACTGCCTTGTTGGTATTGTGGTCGCAAGCGCTACTGCGAAATATGAGGTCGGGCAATGTGTTATTGGGTTTCCCATCTGGAATTTCTCAGTAGCAGTCCGGTGTCTGGATTTGGGCTCGGTTGATGACAATAGGCTCGCCCCCTATTACATGTGACTTAAACATAACTGGCGAAATATGGGTGTACTGTATAGGTACACCTTTGCCTTATCTTGCGGGAATACAAGGTGATGTTATGTTTGTATGTAATTTACATTATATTTTCCTTTTATTTTTCGTTTCAAGTTTGGTAATATTCATTGCGCGACTATAATTCTGTGATTTTTCGTAAGTCTTATTTCGCAGTACTCGTATGAACTAAACGTCTAATTATGGAATTAAATAACAATAATATAAATAATAATTTAGCTAATTGGCTATCGATGAGTTATCGATAGCTTAGTTATTATTTATATTGTTTCTAATCTTGTTATTGTAGGTAACTTAGTCTATTTTAATTAGGAATTATTGTTTCCTTGTAAACACAGGGAAAACCAATTTGACACGTAGGTACTTATTAGTTACTATTAGGTATTCGTTAGTGCTCCTGTGTTATCAGCAAGTTTTTTTTAGGGTTCCGTACCTCAAAAGGAAAAAAACGGAACCCTTATAGGATCACGCATGTGTCTGTCTGTCTGTCCGTCTTTCACGGCCAGTTTGCTCCGAATCTACTAGACCGATGAGGTTAAAATTTGGTAATAATATGAATTTCTGTGACACAAATACGGACGTGTAACGTAAATAAATGGATTTTGAATATGAGGGTCACTTTCGGAAGGCAAATTAGGATATTAATAAAAAAGTTGTGCAAACTGTACAACTATTCAAAGGGCTTCCTGTGAGGGTCCTAAATATATATTTTTTATAATTTGAATATAAATTATTTTTAAAGTTATTTAATGAAATAGATGAAAATTGACCACCTCCACTTGTCGTGTGAAGGTATGTGTGGTAGGTAGAAATAGGAAGCGAAATAATAAGTCCGAGTACACAAGCAGAACAATCAAAAGTTTATTAGGTACACAGACATAGGTTTCAGTTCACATACACAAGAGTTACACTTAGTTAAGAAGGAGTGATAGAACCGTAGATAGCACAGAGAAAAGCACAGATAAGCAGTTAAACCTAAATACTAGGTCTCAAGTCAGCGCGGTGAAGCTAGATCACATAAAGCTATGCGCGCAGTCAGCGTACTCAGTTGCAAGTAACTGCGGCGCTCGCGCGCCACCAGATTCTGTAAAATAACCAACTTGTCAATAGTGTGTCGGTAGTGTTTCAGTAGTGTATATGGCAATATACATTGACATTTGGGCCAAATTCTGTAACTTTGAGTTAAGCAACACGCCATTGACACTCTATCGACACACTACAGACATTATTTTGCCACTGTTGCAAAAACTTCAATGGCGTTTCAGTGGTGTCTCTGTAGTGTGTCGGTAGTATGTCAATAGTGAGGCAGTACAATAGTTTTAGTGTTGCTATCAAAAATCTACCATGAGGTAAACCAAACCTACCACTTTTTCAAATCCAATTTTTATCAATTAAATGTTTATATTATGGGTTTATTTAATAATATAAAAACGTTTTATTCAAACATCCAATTTCAATTATTATGAAACATCAAATTTCACTAAAAACATGCGTATAATAACGTTTAATGAGTGTAGCTATGGCGTGCCTAGCTATGGCGCGAGGAAATTTCGTCGAAATCCTACCGATTTTATTGCTGTATCGGGACCTTGACCATAGAAACCATTTAGGCTCGGAGACGCATGGCCCCACGACGCACCGTTTCCGAGATACGAGCCTTCGATATAAAAAAAAAAAAACCATTAATTCATGTTGGGATGCTGTTTACACGGGGTGTGGTACACAGGGGGGTCAACAGCGTAACAAACATACAAAAAAAAAACATACCACCGATTTGAGAACCTCCTCCTTTTTGGAAGTCGGTTAAAAAAGCTCTGCTTTCTCTTGGCATCTAACTTAGGCCTTTGTGCACTTAGGAAAAAATCGGAAGAAACAACAAGCATATTTAAGATATCTTGATTAGAATCTTGCCTGCGTCTTTTCCGCGAATGATGTTCCCGGAACCTCCTAAAATCTTTGTTTCGAGACTCTGAGGCTTCTTCCGAGAGAGTCCCAATCGGCACAATATCATTTTTCTCGATTATGTCAGCCCCGTGTATTCATAATTTATGTACGGTTGACGACATGTAGTACCAGTCGTACAATTCCACGTACTTTTCTGCTGTTTTGCGGGCAAAATAGGAGAGCAGCTACCTGTGTAGGAGAGTAGCTACCAGCGTAGGCGAGAAGCTATACATAAGTAGGCGAGTAGCTACCTGCATAGGCGAGTAGCTACCTGCGTGGGTAAGTAGCTACCTGCGTAGCCGAGTAGCTACCAGCGTGGGTGAGTAGCTACCTATGTAAGCGGGTAGCTACCTATGTGGGGGAGTAGCTACCTGTGTAGGCGAGTAGCTATCTAGGTAGGCGAGTAGCTATCAGCGTAGGTGAATAGCTACCTGTGTAGGTGAGTAGCTACCAATGTAGGCAAGTAGTTACCAGCGTGGGTGAGTAGCTATCTGTGTAGGCGAGTAGCTGTCTGTGTAGGCGAGTAGCTACCAGCGTGAGTGAGTAGCTACCTGCGTATCGTTGTAGGCACGTAGCTACCTATGAAGGCGAGTAGCTATCTGCGTAGGTGAGTAGGTACCTGCGTAGGCGAGTAGCTGTCAGCGTGGGCGAGTAGCTATCAGCGTGGGTGAGTAGCTATCTGTGTAGGTGAGTAGCTATCTGTATGGGCGAGTAGCTACCAGCGTGGGTGAGTAGCTTACTGCGTTTGCAAGTAGCTACCTGCGTAGGCGAGTAGCTACAAGAGTGAGCAAGTAGCTTCCTGCGTAGGCGAGTAGCAATCTGCGTGGGTGAGTAGCTATATGTGTAAGCGAGTAGCTATCTGTGGAGGCAAGTAGCTAACTGCGTAGGTGAGTAGCAACCAGAGTGGGTGAGTAGCTACCAGCGTAGGCGAGCTACCTGCGTAGCCAAATAGCTACCAGCGTGGGTGAATAGCTACACCTGAGTAGGCGAGTAGCTAACAGCGTAGGCGAGTAGCTACCAGCGTAGGCGAGTAGCTACCAGCGTAGGCGAGTAGCTACCAGCGTAGGCGAGTAGCTACCAGAGTAGGCGAGTAGCTACCAAAGTAGGCGAGTAGCTACCAAAGTAGGCGAGTAGCCATCTGTGTCGGCGAGTAGCTATCTGTGCAGGCGAGTAGCTACCTGCGTATCGTTCTAGGCACGTAGCTACCTATGGAGGCGAGTAGCTATCTGCGTAGGTAAGTAGCTACCTGCGTAGGCGAGTAGCTATCAGCGTGGGCGAGTAGCTACCAGCGTGGGCGAGTAGCTACCAGCGTGGGTGAGTAGCTACCTGCGTAGCCCAATAGCTACCAGCGTGGGTGAGTAGCTACACCTGAGTAGGCGAGTAGCTAACAGTGTAGGCGAGTAGCTACCAGCGTAGGCGAGTAGCTACCAGCGTAGGCGAGTAGCTACCAACGTAGGCGAGTAGCTACCAACGTGAGTGATTAGCTACCTGCGTACGTGAGTAGCTACCATCATAGGTGAGTAGCTACCTACGTACGCGAGTAGCAATCTGCGTGGGTGAGTAGCTATATGTGTAGGCGAGTAGCTACCAAAGTAGGCGAGTAGCTACCAAAGTAGGCGAGTAGCCATCTGTGTCGGCGAGTAGCTATCTCTGTAGGCGAGTAGCTACCAGCGTGAGTGAGTAGCTCCTTGCGTATATTTGTAGGCATGTAGCTACCTGCGTAGGTGACTTGCTATCTGCGTAGGCTTGTAGCTACCTGTAAAGGCGAGTAGCTATTTGCGTAGGTTAGTAGCTACCTGCGTAGGCTAGTAGCTATCTGTGTAGATGAGTAGCTATCTGTGTAGGCGAGTAGCTAACTGTGTAGGCGATTAGCTATCTGCGGAGGTGAGTAGCTATCAGCGTGGGTGTGTAGCTTCTTGCGTAGGCGAGTAGCTACCAGTGTGGGTAGTAGCTACCTGCGTAGGGGAGTAGTTACCTGTGTAGGTGAGTAGCTATATGTGTAGGTGAGTAGCTATATGTGTAGGCGAGTAGCTACCAGCGTAGGCGGGTAGCTATCAAAGTAGGCGAGTAGCTACCAGCGTGGGTGAGTAGCTACCTATGTAGGCGAGTAGCTATCTGTGTAGGCGAGTAGCTACCAGCGTGAGTGAGTAGCTACCTGCGTATCTTTGTAGGCATGCAGCTACCTGCGTAGGTGAGTTGCTATCTGCGTAGGCGAGTAGCTACCTGTGTAAGCGAGTAGCTACCCGCGTGGGTGAGTAGCTACCTTTGTAGGCGAATAGCTACCTGCGTAGGTGAGTAGCTATCAGCGTGGGTGTGTAGCTTCTTGCGTAGGCGAGTAGCTACCAGTGTGGGTGAGTAGCTACCTGCGTAGGGGAGTAGTTACCTGTGTAGGTGAGTAGCTATATGTGTAGGTGAGTAGCTTTATGTGTAGGCGAGTAGCTACCAGCGTAGGCGGGTAGCTATCAAAGTAGGCGAGTAGCTACCAGCGTGGGTGAGTAGCTACCTATGTAGGCGAGTAGCTATCTGTGTAGGCGAGTAGCTACCAGCGTGAGTGAGTAGCTACCTGCGTATCTTTGTAGGCATGCAGCTACCTGCGTAGGTGAGTTGCTATCTGCGTAGGCTAGTAGCTACCTGTGTAAGCGAGTAGCTACCAGCGTGGGTGAGTAGCTACCTGCGTATATTTGTAGCCACGTAGCTACCTGCGTAGGTGAGTTGCTATCTGCGTAGGCTTGTAGCTACCTATACAGGCGAGAAGCTACCTGCGTAGGTGAGTAGCTATCAAAGTAGGCGAGTAGCTACCAGCGTGGGTGAGTAGCTACCTATGTAGGCGAGTAGCTATCTGTGTAGGCGAGTAGCTACCAGCGTGAGTGAGTAGCTACCTGCGTATCTTTGTAGGCATGCAGCTACCTGCGTAGGTGAGTTGCTATCTGCGTAGGCGAGTAGCTACCTGTGTAAGCGAGTAGCTACCCGCGTGGGTGAGTAGCTACCTTTGTAGGCGAATAGCTACCTGCGTAGGTGAGTAGCTATCAGCGTGGGTGTGTAGCTTCTTGCGTAGGCGAGTAGCTACCAGTGTGGGTGAGTAGCTACCTGCGTAGGGGAGTAGTTACCTGTGTAGGTGAGTAGCTATATGTGTAGGTGAGTAGCTTTATGTGTAGGCGAGTAGCTACCAGCTTAGGCGGGTCGCTATCAAAGTAGGCGAGTAGCTACCAGCGTGGGTGAGTAGCTACCTATGTAGGCGAGTAGCTATCTGTGTAGGCGAGTAGCTACCAGCGTGAGTGAGTAGCTACCTGCGTATCTTTGTAGGCATGCAGCTACCTGCGTAGGTGAGTTGCTATCTGCGTAGGCTAGTAGCTACCTGTGTAAGCGAGTAGCTACCAGCGTGGGTGAGTAGCTACCTGCGTATAGTTGTAGCCACGTAGCTACCTGCGTAGGTGAGTTGCTATCTGCGTAGGCTTGTAGCTACCTATACAGGCGAGAAGCTACCTGCGTAGGTGAGTAGCTATCTGTGTAGGCGAGTAGGTACCAGCGTGGGTGAGTAGCTACCTGCGTACGCGAGAAGCTCTCTGCGTAGGTGAGTCGCTACCCGCGTATCTTTGTAGGCACGTAGCTACCTGTGTAGGCGAGTAGCTATCTGTGTAGGCGAGTAGCTACCAATGTAAGCGAGTAGTCACCAGCGTGGGTGAGTAGCTATCTGTATCGGCGAGTAGCTACCTATGTAGGCGAGTAGTTATCTGTGTAGGCGAGTAGCTACCAGCGTAGGTGGGTAGCTATCAAAGTAGGCGAGTGGCTATCAGCGTAGGTGGGTAGCTACCTGTGTAGGCGAGTAGCTATATGTGTAGGCGAGTAGCTACCAGCGTGAGTGAGTAGCTCCCTGCGTATATTTGTAGGCATGTAGCTACCTGCGTAGGTGACTTGCTATCTGCGTAGGCTTGTAGCTACCTGTAAAGGCGAGTAGCTATTTGCGTAGGTTAGTAGCTACCTGCGTAGGCTAGTAGCTATCTGTGTAGATGAGTAGCTATCTGTGTAGGCGAGTAGCTAACTGTGTAGGCGATTAGCTATCTGCGTAGGCTTGTAGCTACCTGTAAAGGCGAGTAGCTATTTGCGTAGGTTAGTAGCTACCTGCGTAGGCTAGTAGCTATCTGTGTAGATGAGTAGCTATCTGTGTAGGCGAGTAGCTAACTGTGTAGGCGATTAGCTATCTGCGGAGGTGAGTAGCTATCAGCGTGGGTGTGTAGCTTCTTGCGTAGGCGAGTAGCTACCAGTGTGGGTAGTAGCTACCTGCGTAGGGGAGTAGTTACCTGTGTAGGTGAGTAGCTATATGTGTAGGTGAGTAGCTATATGTGTAAGCGAGTAGCTACCAGCGTAGGCGGGTAGCTATCAAAGTAGGCGAGTAGCTGCCAGCGTGGGTGAGTAGCTACCTATGTAGGCGAGTAGCTATCTGTGTAGGCGAGTAGCTACCAGCGTGAGTGAGTAGCTACCTGCGTATCTTTGTAGGCATGCAGCTACCTGCGTAGGTGAGTTGCTATCTGCGTAGGCGAGTAGCTACCTGTGTAAGCGAGTAGCTACCAGCGTGGGTGAGTAGCTACCTGCGTATATTTGTAGCCACGTAGCTACCTGCGTAGGTGAGTTGCTATCTGCGTAGGCTTGTAGCTACCTATACAGGCGAGAAGCTACCTGCGTAGGTGAGTAGCTATCTGTGTAGGCGAGTAGGTACCAGCGTGGGTGAGTAGCTACCTGCGTACGCGAGAAGCTCTCTGCGTAGGTGAGTCGCTACCCGCGTATTTTTGTAGGCACGTAGCTACCTGTGTAGGCGAGTAGCTATCTGTGTAGGCGATTAGCTACCAATGTAAGCGAGTAGTCACCAGCGTGGGTGAGTAGCTATCTGTATCGGCGAGTAGCTACCTATGTAGGCAAGTAGCTATCTGTGTAGGCGAGTAGTTATCTGTGTAGGCGAGTAGCTACCAGCGTAGGCGGGTAGCTATCAAAGTAGGCGAGTGGCTATCAGCGTAGGTGGGTAGCTACCTGTGTAGGCGAGTGGCTATATGTGTAGGCGAGTAGCTACCAGCGTGAGTGAGTAGCTCCCTGCGTATATTTGTAGGCATGTAGCTACCTGCGTAGGTGACTTGCTATCTGCGTAGGCTTGTAGCTACCTGTAAAGGCGAGTAGCTATTTGCGTAGGTTAGTAGCTACCTGCGTAGGCTAGTAGCTATCTGTGTAGATGAGTAGCTATCTGTGTAGGCGATTAGCTATCTGCGGAGGTGAGTAGCTATCAGCGTGGGTGTGTAGCTTCTTGCGTAGGCGAGTAGCTACCAGCGTGGGTGAGTAGCTACCTGCGTAGGGGAGTAGTTACCTGTGTAGGTGAGTAGCTATATGTGTAGGTGAGTAGCTATATGTGTAGGCGAATAGCTACCAGCGTAGGCGAGTAGCTATCAAAGTAGGCGAGTAGCTACCAGCGTGGGTGAGTAGCTACCTATGTAGGCGAGTAGCTATCTGTGTAGGCGAGTAGCTACCAGCGTGAGTGAGTAGCTACCTGCGTATCTTTGTGGGCACGTAGCTACCTGCGTAGGTGAGTTGCTATCTGCGTAGGCGAGTAGCTACCTGTGTAAGCGAGTAGCTGCCAGCGTGGGTGAGTAGCTACCTGTGTAGGCGAGTAGATATCTGTTCAGGCGAGTAGCTACTAATGTAAGCGAGTAGTCACCAGCGTGGGTGAGTAGCTATCTGTGTAGGCGAGTAGTTATCAGCGTGGGTGAGTAGCTACTTATGTAGGCGAGTAGCTATCTGTGTAGGCGAGTAGCTATCTGTGTAGGCAGGTAGCTATCTGCGTAGGTGAGTAGCTATCAGCGTGGGCGAGTAGCTTGACGAGTAGCTTCCTATGTAGGCGAGTAGCTACCAGCGTGGTCTAGTAGCTACCTGCGTAGGCGAATAGCTACCAGCGTTGGTGAGTGGCTACCTATGTAGGCGAGTAGCTACCTGTGTAGGCGAGTAGCTATCTGTGTAGGTGAGTAGCTAGCTATCTGTGTTGGCGAGTAGCTACCAGCGTGGATAAGTAGCTATCTGCGTAAGCGAGTAGTTACCTGCGTAGGCGAGTAGCACCCGTTTGAGCATAACGCAAAGATCAGCCATCACCATATTTGGTTGAATTGCCCAAGCAAAAAAAATACACGGCAAACCTGAGAACGGTAGTGCAATGTGCTTTTTAATTTTATATATTTTTTCTCAACAACGTAAGTATATCTCTACCTTGACAAAAAAAATCATTGATTAGAAATCAATGATTTTTTTTCCTCTAATATACCAAAAATTGCCTCTAATATACCAAAAAAAAATTACTAAGTGTTATTTTATCATCGCGGTGGCCTGTCCTGAACCCAATTCCGCTCATAAAATACCTTCCCCTGCAAATACATTCGTAATATGGATTAAAATCGATTTTTTTTATCATCAAATTATAATATATTTGATCAAATAAAACTATTTATGTTTGTTTATCTTCTTTCTCATGGATTTGACAGGCAGTCAACTTTTGTCTGGAAAAAAGTTATCATTTCAGAGGACAGTAAGTTTTAGTAGAATAGCCATGTCAACATTGCGTACTTACGCCCCTCTCAACTTTCCTCACTTCGGATCAGTCCGGCTCAAGCTCTCGGCGCGAACGCACCCGTCCCAACGTCTTGCGGTTTCCCACCAAAAAAGTAAGTTTATCATTTCAGTAATATGGAGACAAAAATAGTTTCATTTCGGTGGCTGTTATAACTCGTGCTAGATTCGTTTAATTTGTTTCAAAATTGTGTATTAAATTCGCCGTAAGTAGTCTTTTTGTTTGAGTAGTGTTCATATTTTCTTAATAATTTTATTTCGGAGTTAAATGTAGAACTAACCTCTATTTTATCATTTCAGTAGATTCGGTGGACTGTTATACCAATTACAGTCCACTGGAATTAAATGTATCTCCGAAATGATAAAACCATAAAGTTTTAGAGATTCTTGTGTCAAATACAAAGTCATAGTTTTGTAATGTACTTTATTCGGATGTATTTGTTGTGTAATATTGGTGTTTAAGATATATAATATATACATATATCTATGTAGTTAGTACATGTATATACTTTAGATACACATTTGTTCGGCTCAACGATAATGTGCTGAGTGTGAGTCACCACAGTGTAGATTATTATACCTACTAATTGTCAACAAAATAATTATTTCGAGGGTTTACCTCCATTATAAGTCACTTACATGTATTTTTATATCATTTATTATGAGCAAATAATATTTGATATAATTACAAAATTTCTAAATTTTACAAGATATAACAAATAAATCTTTATTTTTATTTCATATAATGATCAGTTAATATAATAAACAGTTGATATAATTTTATATTAACTCATTTTTAAAAGCATAACATCAAATCAAATCAAATCATTTTATTTGTAGATCATAGGTGAAAACATATAAAGGTACAGATGTCAATGTTTTTAAAAATGAACGCTATGTCTTGCCGGCAGCGGCGTACTAATATTCTAATTATAATTCTAAAATATTCAAATTAAAATTACTCATTGTATTATTATGTAAATTTATAAATATATATTAATATGTCAATTTCCAATTATATAATTACGTCAATTTTTAAAAATTTCAATTACATATGGATTAAAGTTGTAATAAAAATAAAGTCAAAAAAAATAAAATATATCTTCTAAGTACTCATTGACTGTATAATATATTTTTGCGACTAATAAGTTTATAAGAGCCTTTTTGAAATTCTGTATGCTGCCAACATCTTTTAGTGCAATGGGCAGGTTATTGTATAATTTAGGACCCATTCATAAAAAGCATTTTGAATAGAGCTCAGTTTTGTGTGGAATAGCACATATATCATTGCACCGCTTTGATCTGAGCGTTTGAAACAAATGCAAGTTCAATCTAACGAATACTGCTGTCTCGTATATAGTGTCCTGTATATATCATTTTTCTCGATTGTGTCAGCCCCGTGTATTAATAATTTATATACGGTTGACGACATGTAGTACCAGTCGTATAATTCGAAGTACTTTTCTGCTGCTTTGCGGGCAAAATCTTTAAATCTTATTACGTCGATCTTCTCGCCAGATGTTATCGCTTGCAAAATCACATCAAATCTTTTAATAAGATCTTCGTCCAACCCGGTAATAGCTGCAGTTTTATTGGGAAACTCGAAAAACTTTCTTGCGGTATTCCCGTCATTGGTAGTTCCCGAGCCTTGGGTCACAATATCAATCAACAGATTGAGCTGATCTTTGAATTTATTTTGAAAACATTTTTTTCTGTTCTGCAACATTTCTTTCTCCTCATTACTACTCGCTGCCCACCGTTTGAAGTCGAGCTTGTACGCAATACGTAACATTCCATACAATTTATACGTAATTTGTATATGTCAGCACACACAGTCTTTGATGTTACAACATCTAAGCGGTTCATTTCCGTAGGTTTTGCTAAGCACAGGTAGCACGATGCATGTGATCTGGCCTAAGAAAGGTACGTGCAGACTTTGGCGTCGATCATTGTCATCATTAGTTGATGAGTCACCATGTTATTATTACTGCACTCTGTGGGGATAAGGGTCGAATTTCCTCATCCATTTGTCTTTTGAGACCAATGACAACTGCTTCGCTTGCTCTATTAAACAATAAATTAAAAACCTACCTTTTAAAAAATTGTTACTATTCAATTAAAGAATTTTTACACCAAAAATAAATCAATAACTACTACACACGCATTCTCGTACACATACATTCCACACACTTACACCACTACCTACATCACTTACTATTCGAAATAAATTATAAAAATGTATTTATATTATGATTGAATTATAAAAATGTGTATATATTATTTTTTGAATGAGTAATACTAAATTATGGAAATTATTAATGTAAAATTGTGTCAATAGCATAGTTATTTTAATTTTAATTTGTAACGTTAAATAACCATCAAATTTGCGATGCCTGGAAAAGGCCGCTAAGTTGTAAGTATCTACAGTATAAAATAACAGCAAAATGTACACTTAGTTTGCAAATAAATCTTTGATGAAATCTGAAATGGACGACAATACAAAGTTGAGCATGGTTTTGGGTTCATCGCCATCTGTCAGTTATAGTGGCACCAGGTCATGAAAATGCTTGCGTCATCTTGCTCACCCTCCATTTTCTGTTTCTATCGGCTTTGGTTGGAAGCACCATCAAATCCCCACTTGGATATCAGCTTTAACTGCTTATTTTGCACATCGGCATAGTCAGAAAGACTTTGAAGGATCCTCGTCACAGTGATGTCAAGTAAAGCTTGAAGTGTAATCCTAGCCGAGGAATCCGTAACTGACACTGATTGCTTCAGAGGGTAGCAATCAAGCTTAGTTTGTTGCACTTTATAGTAGGATGGATAAATATCCTTAGCACCTTCCCGAATAGCAGCCTCTCGCAAAGTAATATATTGCCACTTTGACAGTTATAGTGAAAGAAGCAATCCAAGCGCTATCTCTGGTGTAAATATGACTGTTTTCACTGGGTTCTTAAACGTTTCTTTAATTTAACGGCTGCTTCAGGATTTTTCATCATGTATTCGATCACATATGCGATATCCTCATGCCCTTCTTCTTTTAAACGCGCTGCACCTGTATATGCCAATTCACTGGAGTCTTCGCCTGTATGATCATCACATCTTCTCTCTTTCTGTTTACTTCCCAAATATTCGAACGGTTTTCGGGAATTTTTTGTCATTGTTCCAACGGAAGATGATGGCGACGGTTCTTGAGAGTCTGATTGTGCTCTTGGTATCTCATCAACAGTTGGTTCTTGATTAACTAAAGTTTACACACAACTTGGCCAATCAATATTTTGCTTGCAGCCAATTTCCGTACAGTCTTCTGAAATGATCAAGGAATCGGTAGCTGCTCGCCTACTCAGGTATAGCTACTCGCCTACATAGGTAGCTACTCACCCACGCTGGTAGCTACTCTCCTACTCAGGTATAGCTACTCGCCTACATAGGTAGCTATTTGCTTAGCTTCTCGCCTACGCAGGTAGCTACTCAACCACGCTGGTAGCTACTCGCTTACGCAGGTAGCTACTCACCTACGCAGGTAGCTACGTGCCTACAAAGATACGCGGGTAGCTACTCGCCTACGCAGGTAGCTACTCACCCACGCTGGTAGCTACTTGCCTACATAGGTAGCTACTCGCCTACACAGGTAGCTACTCACCTACGCTGATAGCTACTCGCCTAAGCAGGTAGCTGCTCACTTACGCAGGTAGCTACTCACCTACGCTGGTAGCTACTCGCCTACTCAGGTATAGCTACTCGCCTACATAGGTAGCTCTACTCGCCTATACAAGTAAGCTACCCGCCTATACAGGTTGCTACTCGCCTACGCGGGTAGCTACTGTCCTACATAGGTAGTTACTCGTCTACACAGAAAGCTACACGCCTAAGCAGGTAGCTACTCGCTTACACAGGTAGCTACTCGCCTACGCAGGTAGCTACTCGCCTACGCAGGTAGCTACTCACCCACGCTGGTAACTACTCACCTACGCAGGTAGCTACTCACCTGCGCAGATAGCTACTTGCCTACACAGATAGCTACTTGCCTACACAGATAGCTACTCGCCTACACAGATAGCTATTCGCCTACGCAGGTAGCTACTCGCCTACGCAGGTAGCTACTCACCCATGCTGGTAACTACTCACCTACGCAGGTAGCTACTCACCTGCGCAGATAGCTACTCGCCTACACAGATAGCTACTCGCCTACACAGATAGCTACTCGCCTACACAGATAGCTATTCGCCTACGCAGGTAGCTACTCGCCTACGCAGGTAGCTACTCACCCACGCTGGTAGCTACTCGCCTACATAGGTAGCTACTCACCTACCGAGGTAGCTACTCACCTACGCTGGTAGCTACTCGCCTACTCAGGTATAGCTACTAGCCTACATAGGTAGCTACTCGCCTATAGAGGTAGCTACTCACCTACGCTGGTAGCTACTCGCCTACTCAGGTATAGCTACTCGCCTACATAGGTAGCTACTCGCCTACCGAGGTAGCTACTCACCTACGCTGGTAGCTACTTGCCTACTCAGGTATAGCTACTCGCCTACATAGGTAGCTACTCGCCTACCGAGGTAGCTACTCACCTACGCTGGTAGCTACTCGCCTATTCAGGTATAGCTACTCGCCTACATAGGTAGCTACTCGCCTACCAAGGTAGCTACTCACCTACGCTAGTAGCTACTCGCCTACTCAGGTATAGCTACTCGCCTACATAGGTAGCTACTCACCTACCGAGGTAGCTACTCACCTACGCTGGTAGCTACTCGCCTACTCAGGTATAGCTACTCGCCTACATAGGTAGCTACTCGCCTACCGAGGTAGCTACTCACCTACGCTGGTAGCTACTTGCCTACTCAGGTATAGCTACTCGCCTACATAGGTAGCTACTCGCCTACCGAGGTAGCTACTCACCTACGCTGGTAGCTACTCGCCTACTCAGGTATAGATACTAACCTACATAAGTAGCTACTCGCCTACCGAGGTAGCTACTCACCTACGCTGGTAGCTACTCGCCTACTCAGGTATAGCTACTCGCCTACATAGGAAGCTACTCGCCTACCGAGGTAGCTACTCACCTACGCTGGTAGCTACTCGCCTACTCAGATATAGCTACTCGCCTACATAGGTAGCTACTCGCCTACCGAGGTAGCTACTCACCTACGCTGGTAGCTACTCGCCTACTCAGGTATAGCTACTCGCCTACTCAGGTATAGCTACTCGCCTACTCAGGTATAGCTACTCGCCTACATAGGTAGCTACTCGCCTACCGAGGTAGCTACTCACCTACGCTGGTAGCTACTTGCCTACTCAGGTATAGCTACTCGCCTACATAGGTAGCTACTCGCCTACCGAGGTAGCTACTCACCTACGCTGGTAGCTACTCGCCTACTCAGGTATAGCTACTAACCTACATAAGTAGCTACTCGCCTACCGAGGTAGCTACTCACCTACGCTGGTAGCTACTCGCCTACTCAGGTATAGCTACTCGCCTACATAGGAAGCTACTCGCCTACCGAGGTAGCTACTCACCTACGCTGGTAGCTACTTGCCTACTCAGGTATAGCTATTCGCCTACATAGGTAGCTACTCGCCTACCGAGGTAGCTACTCACCTACGCTGGTAGCTACTCGCCTACTCAGGTATAGCTACTAACCTACATAAGTAGCTACTCGCCTACCGAGGTAGCTACTCACCTACGCTGGTAGCTACTCGCCTACTCAGGTATAGCTACTCGCCTACATAGGAAGCTACTCGCCTACCGAGGTAGCTACTCACCTACGCTGGTAGCTACTCGCCTACTCAGATATAGCTACTCGCCTACATAGGTAGCTACTCGCCTACCGAGGTAGCTACTCACCTACGCTGGTAGCTACTCGCCTACTCAGGTATAGCTACTCGCCTACTCAGGTATAGCTACTCGCCTACATAGGTAGCTACTCGCCTACCGAGGTAGCTACTCACCTACGCTGGTAGCTACTCGCCTACTCAGGTATAGCTACTCGCCTACATAGGTAGCTACTCGTCTACCGAGGTAGCTACTCACCTACGCTGGTAGCTACTCTCCTACACAGGTAGCTACTCACCTACACAGGTAGCTACTCACCTACACAGGTAGCTACTCGCCTACTCAGGTATAGCTACTCGCCTACATAGGTAGCTACTCGTCTACCGAGGTAGCTACTCACCTACGCTGGTAGCTACTCTCCTACACAGGTAGCTACTCACCTACACAGGTAGCTACTCACCTACACAGGTAGCTACTCACCTACACAGGTAGCTACTCTCCTACACAGGTAGCTACTCTCCTACACAGGTAGCTGCTCGCCTACACAGATAGCTACTCGCCTACACAGATAGCTATTCGCCTACGCAGGTAGCTACTCGCCTACGCAGGTAGCTACTCACCCACGCTGGTAGCTACTCGCCTACATAGGTAGCTACTCACCTACCGAGGTAGCTACTCACCTACGCTGGTAGCTACTCGCCTACTCAGGTATAGCTACTAGCCTACATAGGTAGCTACTCGCCTATAGAGGTAGCTACTCACCTACGCTGGTAGCTACTCGCCTACTCAGGTATAGCTACTCGCCTACATAGGTAGCTACTCGCCTACCGAGGTAGCTACTCACCTACGCTGGTAGCTACTTGCCTACTCAGGTATAGCTACTCGCCTACATAGGTAGCTACTCGCCTACCGAGGTAGCTACTCACCTACGCTGGTAGCTACTCGCCTACTCAGGTATAGATACTAACCTACATAAGTAGCTACTCGCCTACCGAGGTAGCTACTCACCTACGCTGGTAGCTACTCGCCTACTCAGGTATAGCTACTCGCCTACATAGGAAGCTACTCGCCTACCGAGGTAGCTACTCACCTACGCTGGTAGCTACTCGCCTACTCAGATATAGCTACTCGCCTACATAGGTAGCTACTCGCCTACCGAGGTAGCTACTCACCTACGCTGGTAGCTACTCGCCTACTCAGGTATAGCTACTCGCCTACTCAGGTATAGCTACTCGCCTACTCAGGTATAGCTACTCGCCTACATAGGTAGCTACTCGCCTACCGAGGTAGCTACTCACCTACGCTGGTAGCTACTTGCCTACTCAGGTATAGCTACTCGCCTACATAGGTAGCTACTCGCCTACCGAGGTAGCTACTCACCTACGCTGGTAGCTACTCGCCTATTCAGGTATAGCTACTCGCCTACATAGGTAGCTACTCGCCTACCGAGGTAGCTACTCACCTACGCTAGTAGCTACTCGCCTACTCAGGTATAGCTACTCGCCTACATAGGAAGCTACTCGCCTACCGAGGTAGCTACTCACCTACGCTGGTAGCTACTTGCCTACTCAGGTATAGCTACTCGCCTACATAGGTAGCTACTCGCCTACCGAGGTAGCTACTCACCTACGCTGGTAGCTACTCGCCTACTCAGGTATAGCTACTCGCCTACATAGGAAGCTACTCGCCTACCGAGGTAGCTACTCACCTACGCTGGTAGCTACTCGCCTACTCAGATATAGCTACTCGCCTACATAGGTAGCTACTCGCCTACCGAGGTAGCTACTCACCTACGCTGGTAGCTACTCGCCTATTCAGGTATAGCTACTCGCCTACATAGGTAGCTACTCGCCTACCGAGGTAGCTACTCACCTACGCTAGTAGCTACTCGCCTACTCAGGTATAGCTACTCGCCTACATAGGAAGCTACTCGCCTACCGAGGTAGCTACTCACCTACGCTGGTAGCTACTTGCCTACTCAGGTATAGCTACTCGCCTACATAGGTAGCTACTCGCCTACCGAGGTAGCTACTCACCTACGCTGGTAGCTACTCGCCTACTCAGGTATAGCTACTCGCCTACATAGGAAGCTACTCGCCTACCGAGGTAGCTACTCACCTACGCTGGTAGCTACTCGCCTACTCAGATATAGCTACTCGCCTACATAGGTAGCTACTCGCCTACCGAGGTAGCTACTCACCTACGCTGGTAGCTACTCGCCTATTCAGGTATAGCTACTCGCCTACATAGGTAGCTACTCGCCTACCGAGGTAGCTACTCACCTACGCTAGTAGCTACTCGCCTACTCAGGTAGCTACTCTCCTACACAGGTAGCTGCTTTCCTATTTTGCCCGCAAAACAGCAGTAAAGTACGTGGAATTGTACGACTGGTACTACATGTCGTCAACCGTACATAAATTATTAATACACGGGGCTGACATAATCAAGAACAAAACAAGTGCGAGTCGGACTCGCGCACGAAGGGTTCCGTACCATTATCTATAAAAACGGCAAAAAAATCACGTTTGTTGTATGGGAGCCCCCCTTAAATATTTATGTTATTCTGGTTTTTAGTATTTGTTGCTATAGCGGCAACAGAAATACATCATCTGTGAAAATTTCAACTGTCTAGCTATCACGGATCATGAGATACAGCCTGGTGACAGACGGACAGACAGACAGACAGACGGCGCGGCGGCGGAGCCTTAGTAATAGGGTTCCCGTTTTACCCTTTGAGTACGGAACCCTAAAAATGATATTGTGCCGATTGGGATTCTCTCGGAAGAACCCTCAGAGTCTCAAAACAAAGATTTTAGGAGGTTCCGGGAACATCATTCGCGGAAAAGAAGCAGGCAAGATTCTAATCAAGATATCTTAAATATTCTTGTTATTTCTTCGGATCCTTTCCTAAGTGCATAAAGGCCTAAGTTAGATGCCAAGAGAAAGCAGAGCTTTTTTAACCGACTTCCAAAAAGGAGGAGGTTCTCAATTCTCAATTTCAAAATTCTTTTTTTGTTTGAAAGGGTATACTCCTGAGGTAGCCTCCATTGCCACCAAATAAGAATGAGATCAGGGGATCCCATGGAAATCGAGGGAAATCCTCAAATTTTATAGGCAAACCTTTAGCGATTTGGGTATTTTTTATAGTAACTCGTGCATTTGCCTCTCGGAAAGTACCATTTGGTGAAGTGGAACTGATGATGGAGACCACATATTATGGCCACCGGAACAATATAATAATGAGTACCCCTATTTAACGGGTTGCGATTAAGCAATTTATGCTCTTCACTATGCATATGGTGAGTGGCAGTTCTCCTGGTTCTTACCAGGAGAACTCCTCAACAATCAACGTCCCAGCATCGGGAAAAGCAATATTTTGTAAAAAGTGATGAGCAGTTAACATTAGGCTATTGCAACTTAGATAAATTCAAAACTGACCCACTAAAAAGTGAAAAATAAAAAACTTTTTACAAAAAAATAAGAACCGACTATCAAAAATAACACTACAAAGTGAAAAATAACTTTAATTTCGGAAGTCGGTGGCAAAAAACTCAAATACAGATCCAAAGACACCGACTTCCGAAATTAAAGTTATTTTCAGTTTCAGGAAAGTGAGTTCCAGATTTTACATATATCCAATCTGGATTCTGACTCAGAATTCGAGTCCGACAACGACAGAGATATGGAAAATGAATAATATTTGATTTAATTTGTTCTATTTTTGCTAGTTTTTAAAATATTTTTCTTGTTTTATATATTCTTAATATTTGGGTCAATTAAATTCTTCATAATTAACAATATTCTTAATTTAGTCACTAAAAGGAACCGTTTCATATGTAAAAATAAATAAAAATATTATATTTAGACGATTTCAAAAAAAAATTGCACCGATAAAAGTTATATGAAATATGTCAAATAATCATAAATAATTAGTACTTTAACCACCTGTAAGGATATTACAGTTTACGAGATAATTAACTTTTTCATACTAGCTTCATACAAATTTTTCGTAAAAAAATTATTATTCCTTCGTTTTTGTGCAGAATCAACTCGGGTGTCATTTTTGAATATATTAATAACTAATAGAAGCGATATGCGGCAAAAAATCCGGCACTTGTAAATTGAAATTCCAAAGTCTATGAAAGCCGATTTTCAGCCCACCGTGCGGCGCTAGAACAATAGACGCGTCATAGCTACCACTGGCCAGCTGATAAGTAATTAGCTAATAATACAATGTTTGTACTTGTCTGTTTATTCATTGAATATTGTTTGTTAATTATTGTAAATAGTTTTATTTTAAATGTTGATTTTATATGTCTAGTTTTAAGTTCTTTCATTATGATTAATTTTATTTAAGAAATACATAATTTATATTAAATTTAGTTTTAATTTTAATTTAATAATATATTTAGACATAAGTGTAGGTCACTACACACTTATCTCCAAAACTACTGAGCTTAAAATTTAGAAAAACTAAAGAAAATAGTTCTTTACTTATAGATTACAGGAAAACCTATAAGAAATCTATAGTCTTAAAATAACATGGAAACTCTCTCAATATTGTGCGTACAAACTTACATTTGCAGTTGGAATGTATGGGGGAACACGTTTTTCAAATACAATGTTAATTTTGTTCTTGGGATAAATAATTGTCTTGGGATAAAAAACATGGTAGATAACATATTCATTGTACGGAACCCTCACCACGTGAGTTCAATTCGCACTTGTTCGGTTTTTTCGTATACTTTTTAGGAATTTAAGGCCCCACACGAATGCGACTTTGCGACAGCTACTTTGTCAGCATAGCAAGAAAACATTTGGGTGAGAAGAAAAAGCGTTACAGCTCCAGTCCAGCAACAATACCTACTGACTGGTTTTCCATGTTACACAGGGTGGCCCATGAAACGAGGTCTAAAGAAAAACATTTGAAGCCTCTCTGCAAGGGCTTTCCGAAACATTACCAATTATGTTCAGCGATTATTTATAGTTTAGGAGCTAGACAGTTTTTAATATTTTTAGGGAAACTCTCACTTAAGAATTGTTATTTTTCCCGACTTTTTAATTTCGGCTTAATTGGGTGCTAAGAAGAGTATAAAAAAATGGATTAGGTATTCCAAGCGAAAACATACAATAATTTAGTACTGCCAAGTATGGATTTTTTTTTGCCATAATTACCATGTTTGAACTCCAATTTCTCCAAATAACAGCCTGGCCACGGCACATTTGCTGCAGTGAATATTCGCGAGGTGCGAATGGCGAAGCGTCTGGCGACTAAAACAATTGTATAGAAATGTACTAATCATGCCACGCGAAGCGGCGACCGGCGGCGGCGCTACCGGCGATTTTTTCCGAGTGAATCGCAAGAGCGTCTGGCGGTGCGGCGTGCGGCAGAAACAAATTTATGGAACATATTGTAAAAATCTTATCTGCATTTACCGTTTTCTCCAGTTCTGGTTGTATATTGATAAGAATATAATCAAAGGTTTAACACTCATTCGGGTATAATTGAAAAAAAAAATCTGGTTGTAGTCTGTATTAATTTGTGCTTCTTATGGAATTCTCAATCTATACTCCGATTCTTATTCAAATCATGTACTCCACAATCTCTTCCAAATATCATGTCTTGGAACCAAAAAACTATTACTTTCCAAGCAATATCGAGATAACTTTGATAATAGACATTTCGCTCTCGGTCTATACTGGTCGCGGCGGCAAACGCTACTGCCCGTGCCTGCAAACTATGCCGCGTGGATTGCCGCCCCGCTCGCCACACAGCCGTCCGGGTCGCCTGTTCCCGTGGCCAGGCCGTAATGGCTCAAAAAGTGTCTATTATTTGTATTTTTTGGAAAGCGGAGGGTTCGTGGAAGTTTTTAAACTACCTTGGGGTCATTGTCACCCTTCTTTTTTTCTTCTTATAAAGACTGAAAATCTAGAAGGAGTCTTGACGAGGAAAAGTTTTCCTTTTGAGCTAAATTTTAGTCAATTTGGGTGATATTTAGACAGATAGTATTTTTATCGATTGTAGAACATAACTTATGGATTTCAAATAAAAAAAAAATACAAAAATGCCACACAGAAAGAGAAAAATAAAAAAGTCTGATATCAAGTGAGAATTTCCCTAAAAATATTAAAAAATATCTAGCTCTAAAACTATAAATAAACGCTGAACATACAATGGGAAAGCCCTTGATGATAGTCTTCAAAAATTTTACTTTGGACCTCGTGGCCAGCCTGTATAGGCACCCGTAGGTACAAAACGAAGAAAAAAAAAATTTGTAAATAAAAATTATGAAACGAAAACTATCAAGAAAAGAGATTTCGACTCAACTCTTTCGATGCTTTTTCTATAGAAAACATCACCTCCAATGATGTCGGGTTGCGTCGTCCGTGTTTTATACAGATAAATGTCGCACGACAAGTCGCAAATGTGTAGCTAAACTTTTTTCAAGAAGCAGTTATAACGAAGTGCCGGTACAGGAGCGGGCAGTCGCTACCAACCAGTGTTCGGTGGCACAAGTTCCGAGTCTCCTGCATCCAGTCAGCCATGCGCATTGCAGGCGATATGACCGCGGCGCAGGGCGTGTTGGCGCTGACCATGCTGTCACTATTGATGAGCAGCGGTTCGGCCTTATATCGCACTTCGAGGTCGCCCGGTAGAAGCACGCGCGACATAACAGACGCTGACGCCTACAAGACCGAGCACCCAATCTGCTCCCGCCTAGCGGCAAAAGCCCAAGCAAGTCAGTATCTACATGTTTTTCTCACGCTAGTGTAAAATTGAGCAAAAAAAAATCAAAAGTCATTTATTCAAACTAGGCTGAGAATCAGCACTTTTCGAACGTCAAAAATTACATAAGAGAGTCCCCCAAAAACGCCCACATTTCACCACTTCCTAGTGCTTTAGCTGGGAAGAAGAAGTGGCGCAACAAACTATAAAAATTGATGATCGATATAAAAGTTGAATCTATACAATAAAATGTAAAATAATTTGCATTACGCAACACAACATTAAAATAATTATTTGCCTTATGTTAGCTAGCACACGCCACTATACAAAAAAAAAAAACATAAAAATCGTCGAAAACTATGCTCAAGCAGAAATAACGTAAACAGAAAGTACATATATAATTATAGCCTCCAAGCATAATGGGTGTGGCTACATAAAGATATAGTTGTAACTCGAAGTCACAAATTAATGATAAACCATCGAAGTAAAATAAAAAAAACAGTTAATCATTAATAACAAGCACTTTTGGAACTACAACGTGCCGCTGCAATGGCGACATTAATTCATCACACAAGTAGGGCTAGTGGCCAGTAATCATAAGAAATATAATAAGATAAAATAATTCGTACTTTGAAAAATTAAAATTTTCAAACTAAATAATAAAGATCTCTCTTTCCTTGAATTCGCCTACTCTTTGCACGTTATTCGTTTTAATAAATCAATAAATAATAACGTTTAAAATAAAAATAAAACGGTTTCGCGTTTTCAGTAAACGAAGATAGGTTTATAGAAAACGCGAAACCGTATAGGTGTATTAAATTAATGTCGCCATTATAGCGGCACGCTGTATATTCGCGTTTCACAATTAACACTGGAGGGATGAAATGGCAGCAGGTCACGAGAACAATCTGCGACTCCCACATTCCTAATAGACTTAAAGAGAAGATTTATAAAGCAATGGTTAGACCTGCTGTCTTGTATGGAACAGAATGTTGGGCCACAAAAGGGGTTGAATGAAAGGCAATTGCTTGCAGCTGAGATGAGAATGCTAAGATGGATGTGTGGTGTTACACGAATGGATAGAATAAGAAATGAGTAGGTATATAAGAGGAAGTCTGAAAGTGCTACCATGGTGCTGCCATTGACTGAAATGTTGTGTGGGTGTCGCAAATGGATTGCCGAATTGACTGTTTTACAAAACCGTTAGCTATAAAAGATAATACAGCTATTACATGAGGAAATAAAGATGTGGTCGCAACTTTATAAAAAAAAACCCTACAATAACAAGTTTAGTGATAATATTTTAATTAATCAATTCGATATTTAGCTTTCCTTAAATATCAATATGCAGATTAACAATTGTGATAAAGTAGGCGCATTACACCGGAAATAACAGCGGAACGCAATATATAAAATTAATTAAAATTATTATAATAATTTTAATTATGTTATGATAACTACACCTATCAGCTATAGTTACTTACTGCTCGCCGGTTGTTTATTTTAAATTTTATAAAAAAAAAACGTGCTCATGAATCTCATGAAACGTACGAATAATGGAACTAACTACTACTTGTGTTTTTGTAACAAGCTTTTTTATTGATATTCCAAAGTTGGTTCCAAGGTATAAGTTTTTCATATTTATGAGTAAGTGCCTGCTGTGTGCTGTAAAAGGTTCAACAAAACCTAACTTTTATGAGAAACCCCACAGGACTTCTGGGAACGCGGTCCGCGTCGGTGCGCGGGCGGCTGATGAATGTAACGCTTCACTGGAGCAATGACCCCGCGCGGGCCTCCTCCGCACTGCTGGCGGCACTGCTGCGCCAGGTGTTGAAGTTCCAACATGTGCACCTAGCACCCATCGGCACACATTTGCCCCAATTGCATAAACCCGATGAGTACGTACTTAAACTGCAACTAAGATAATTTATTCATTCTTTTTGACGAAGCTTAAAGGCTCGTACGGACTAGTGCGATATCGCGGGCGCCACGCGACTCTAGTAGCACAATTTCTTTGTCGTTGCCTGTCGCACCCGCGATATCGCGCGAGTCTATACGAGCCTTTATCAATGATTAATCAAAAAGATTAACTAATCTATATCTATACATAATAATAAATCGTAGCGAATTCAAAATTGTGCATTGAATATTTAAATAAAAAAGTGATTGCTACGAGGTCTGGCATCGATCCCAATGTCGAAAATATAATGTTTAGAATTTTATGGGAATATCTATGCAAAGTTTGAATATAATCTATCCTCAAGAATTTGCGTGATGCTGGAACATACATTCAGACAACGAGATAAACAGACAAAAATTATAAAAACTATATTTTTGGCATTAGAATCGATCCCAGACCTCTGGGCACGCCACAATTGTGGCGATAAGTCCCCTCTTAGAGGAGTGGCTAGAGAGGCGCCACGGCGTCCTCACCTTCCGCCTGACGCAGGTCCTCACCGGACACGGTTGTTTCGGGAGGTTCCTGTTCAGGATAAAGCGGGAGGAAACGCCCGGGTGTCACCACTGTGTGGATCACCCGGAGGACACGGTGGAGCATACGGTGGAGGTCTGCCCAGCTTGGGCGGAGCACCGCCGTGTCCTCACGGAGGCGATCGGCGGCGGCGATCTCTCGCGTCCGGCCCTGGTTCAGGCCATGGTTCGGAGCGAGAGTGCATGGGAGGCCGTCACCTCCTTCTGCGAAGCAGTTATGCTAGCGAAGGAGGAGGCGGAACGCGTGAGGGTGAGACAAGGTTCGCGCCCTCGCGCCCTCAGTCGCCGCAGAAGACGCCCCGGGCGTCGGGAGTCACAAGCCGATTTCCGGCCACCGTAGGCGCGGGCCTGCGGACGGTGAGCGATGGGTAGCTCGCCGTCCGATAAGGACCAGGCCCGGGTCGACAGCGCGCCTCAAAGAGATGTCAGCACAAACTGACGGGGTCCGTTAGGACCAATGCCTGCCAGGGTTGCGAGTTTGTCCGAAAGGGATATCGTGGCCCTAGCACACAGGCAATGGAAGGAACACGGGTGGGTTTTAGTCAGTAAAAGTCTGACACGTCCTCCCGCTCCGCCCAGAGCGGAGAGAGAAGTTATTTGATAATTTCCCACCCAAAAAAAAAAAAAATCCCAGACCTCGTAGCAAATACTTTTTTTCTCACGCTGAGAGCACACCTCCGCCGCGAAACCATAGCAGCGAAACCGCAGTAGTTTAATTGTACTGGCTCGTGTCATGTTTCGCTACTCGAATCGGATGCGACTAGTGAAACATGTTGAACCAGTTGAATTGATAGATTGACAGATCTGGCTATATATAAGAATTATTCACATTGTGAGAGCTCTTTTTTTTTTTTTTTGGTGGGAAATCATCAAATAACTTCTCCCGCTCTGGGCGGAGCGGGAGGGCGTGTCAGACTTTTACTGACTAAAACCCACCCGTGTTCCTTCCGTTGCCTGTGTGCCAGGGCCACGATATCCCTTTCGGACAAACTCGCAACCCTGGCAGGCATTGGTCCTGACGGACCCCGTCAGTTTGTGCTGACATCTCTTTGAGGCTCGCGTGGAACACAACGCGCCGTCGACCCGGGCCTGGTCCTTATTGGACGGCGAGCTACCCATCGCTCACCGTCCGCAGGCCCGCGCCTACGGTGGCCGGAAATTGGCTTGCGACTCCCGACGCCCGGGGCGTCTCCTGCGGCGACTAGGGGCATGAGGGCACGAACCTTGTCTCACCCTCACGCGTTCCGCCTCCTCCTTCGCTAGCATAACTGCTTCACAGAAGGAGGTGACGGCCTCCCATGCACTCTCGCTCCGAACCATGGCCTGAACCAGGGCTGGACGCGAGAGATCGCCGCCGCCGATCGCCTCCGTGAGGACACGGTGGTGCTCCGCCCAAGCTGGGCAGACCTCCACCGTATGCTCCACCGTGTCCTCCGGGCGATCCACACAGTGGTGACACCCGGGCGTTTCCTCCCGCTTAATCCTAAACAGGAACCTCCCGAAACATCCATGTCCGGTGAGGACCTGCGTCAGGCGGAAGGTGAGGACGCCGTGGCGCCTCTCCAGCCACTCCTCAAAGAGGGGACTTATCGCCACAATTGTGGCGTGCCCAACATTGTGAGAGCTGGTGCCTGAAGTAGGTTTTAGAAAAAACCTGTATTACAGGTCACCAGGCCCCACTTAGCGGCATCATACACATAAACAGGCAGGTAACATGTATATCTACAAAAAAAATTAAAACAAAAAATAAATAAATTAAAAGAAAAATTAAAATTACATTAAATTAAAATTAAAATAACACAACAAAATCAGTCAAAGAGTGAATGGTGGAGAATGGAGATGAATGTGTAGGTGAATCTTGGTGAATGCGTTTGTGAATAGTGGTGAATGGTGGTGAATGTGTAGGTGAATGATGGTGAAAGTGTAGGCAATTACACAGCAGCAGCGGCAGTTATTGGGTTAACTATACGTATATTATCACGCTATTTGGTATTGGGGATGAGCAATATTGCATTATGTTTACATATTCCTCTATAGTTTACCGTAAATTGTAAAAATACGAGCCAAACGGTTAGAAAATTGCAGATAGTTACAGATTTAATCATCACGCTATATCTTTATGGGTAAGCTGTCCATCATCATGGCATATACAGGGTGAATTTTTGATATGAGGCAGTAATACCTTAGCTGTTGTAGATACAGGAAAACAGTCTTAATACCTTTTTGAGCAATTTTAAGCTCTACTCATAGATTGAAAAAAAATACGGTCAGAAAAACTTGGGCAGTTTTCACAAAAAAAAAATGTATGCCAAAAGATCCTGTTTCTTATGAGGATCAACAAACTCTATTAAACCAACTGAGGTTTGACGTGAAGAGTCAGAAATCGCAAAAAACCTATCCATACATTTCGTGGGAAGGCACGTAAACGTTGCACAACGTTATGTAAGTAGGGTAGCAGGTGGCATTTTATAGTTTTTGCCTACCCCCATGGGAAGAAGTCGTGAGTTTATGTATGTATTTAGGTTTTATAAAAATAACATAGTATTCTGTATTTCTCGACGGGTTGTACCTACCTATAGTACACCCTCATTAAATTTCGCTAGTTATGTTTAGGTCCCATGTAATAGGGGGCGAGCCTATTGCCATTAACTGGGCACAAATTCAGACTTCGGACTGTAACTGAGAAATTCCAGATGGAAAACCCAATAACACTTTGCCTGGCCGGGAATCGTACCCAGGACCTCATGGTCAATAATAGCACTTGCGTGTATAAACAAACGAGGCAGTTTTGTATAATTGTGGTGTATTGTGACGAATATATATTGTGTCTTACGACTTCCACGCGAACGAATTCGCGGGCAGAAGCTAGTTAACAATAAAATATGCTGAATTTATTCCGATCTCTGCGGATACAGTTCGTCAACTTAATATCTTAGCGGTTTGACAAAAAATCTGAATTATTTGTGCAGCCAGCAGCAAAATGTGGTGGAAACCCTATCCAGTGTTTCAGAAGAGATCTAAGACAATTGCTTTATTAACATAACAAACCTTGCTACTTGTTGATATAAAAATGTTTTCAAAACTAGTACCTATTACAAAAAAAAAATATTAAAACATTAGATAATTAGGTTTTATAAATTAATACCAAATTATTATCGCCTTTTATTGCTGACTGTACAACGGAAGTTTATTGGTGAAAGCAAATATTGGCTAACGCTGAGTTATTTATAGATTGGTAATAAGTATTGCGGCGGTGGTCCAGGATGAGGCGATGAGGAGGGAGCTCAACAGAGATGGGTTGACAGCATTCCCGAGCCACGTTCCCACACGTCGTAGACTGCACGCGTGGCTATCGCCAGCCGCACGGTTGATCAGCGCCTGTCAGCACACTAAGTGGACATTTTACTCCAACTTGACTGCGCGTGCTCTCTGCGGCTTCTTTGTTCCCTTGCCCTACACGTAAGTATCACATGCTTATTTAATCTAAGTAGATTAATTTAAGAACCGCATTGTGGACAACCAAACAAATAAAATGTCTTTGTTTTAGTTGCCCTGTATCTATCGATGGGGTGGAGATTCTCGGCGTGGGTGACGACTGCAATGCAACAATGCAGAAGTTGCAGCAGCGCGCTGAAGCTGCTGGAACTCCAGCGCGAGCTGTTATTGTCAACCGCACTGTCTTCAAGCGCTATCTGCTAACATCCAACTACTCATTTTTGTTCCTTGATTTTGACATGTGGAGCGGAGAGCCGAACGTGAGTGTCGTAGAGCCTCCTCCCTGCGTGTCCAATCGTGATGATGGTGTTTGTAAACCAGAACTAGATGACTCTACTGGAATGCTCATCACTGGCACTAACATTTTAAAGGACAACAGTCAGCTTTTTTCATTAGTTCGAGATTTTAAACCGACGGCAGAATCGTTGAGAGTGCTACTTGACCAAGAAGCAAACGGAGTAAACCTCGAAGAGGCCGCTTGCGAGCGGGCAGAGAAGATCAAAACTTATGTTAAGAAGGTTGATAATTCAAAAAAACGAGTTACCTTGGCGACCTTTTTATGCTTAGATGATCCCAATAATTACTCTTACGATATGATGATTAGATTTGCCGGATATCAAATATATAAAGAAAGACCAAGACTTTTGAATATAATGTTTCGCAGATACTTTGTTAATTGTTCCGACACTTACAACATGAGCAGAAGGTTAGATGATATAATGGAACAGCCATATGCTCTCAACATATTGGGCGTGGTGTCACTGACTGTGGAAGGCGCTGCAGCAGCATCGGCCGTAGCAGCCGCGCACCGTGTGCCGTTACTGCTTGCGCACGTAGTGCCGGACGAGCACGCGACCGGCTACACCACGTGGCAAACGGCCGGCCGGCTGCGGCACATCGCTCTCGCGTTTCAGAACTTCGTCAACGAGTCAGGCTGGACTCGCGTCACCATGCTGTCTCAGCCCACAACATTCGCTAGGCACTACTTTGCTGCGCTCCAAGACAAGGCTAATTTCCTTCTCCGCGATTTTGAAATACCACTTAAGCTAACGGAACAACTAGCCAAGGAAGCTTTACGCGATTTACAAGATGCAAATACGCGTGTGGTGGTGGTCAACACGGATCCAGACGCTGCCACCTTGATCCTTGCAGCAGCTGTTGAGCTTAACATGAGCTACACGGATGGTTTCATCTGGATAGTCCGTGAGCCACGAACTAGACCGGAGTGCAGTACGACACACTACACGGTTTCGCTTAGTAAAGTGGTGGAAGATATGCCGTCGATGCAGCCGATTCGAAGCGCGGTTGAGGTTGGTCAATTGTGGCCGCCCCACAGTATTCCGCTCGTTGACGCACTAATGACAGTGTCAAGAGGCTTTAAAAATGTTTTTCAACAACACTCGGATATGCTAACCGACCTGCACAGCGATCAAGTGATAAGGTAGGTAATTACTTTCATCTTGTATGGATCAGAATGTAAAACCACAATTCATTTTATTTATCCCATTTGGATGAATAAGAAGTTTGGAAAATTATACTTTTTTCGTTTCATTTTGATTTGGTCAGAAAGGGGTGGCGTGAATTCAGTGGCTGGTTAGAGGTGGCCCAGGAAAAAGATACTTGAAATAATTTAGGGGAGGCCTTTGCTTAGCAGTGGCACAGCATCGGGTAATTAAAAAAAATATGATTAATTTAATTTGACCCTGTATAATTATTATAATTAATGTTTGCAGGGAATTCGATGATAGTCTCAAAGAAACACCTGTGACTGGCTTCAATGGAGTACAACTTCATTACAAGGAGCGTGTGCTCGAAGAGGCTTTTGTGTACGTGAACGAGTTGTGCAACTACTCTAAGTTCAAACATCGGCGGCTGGCGACGTGGCGAGTGAATGCGACGAGCGGGTCCGTGCGTGATGAAAACGGTGCCCACGCCACCTTACCTAGTGACTAAAGTGTGAAGCGTGACGCAGCCGCTGACGCCTCCGACCGCGATGTACTCACGGATGCGGAAGGAGGCAAACAACACAGGATCGTAACTGACAAACCTGCAAATACTTAAATCCTGTCTTTATAATTCACCAGTGGATAACTAAAATCGAAACGATAAGCGGCGTGTCTGCATCTGCTAATTATATTGAATTTCAATAAATTCAATCAATTAAAATGATTATAATCTGAATGTACTTATTTTTTTATATTTTATGGTTTCCTTTGATTTCAGACACATTTTACCCAGTACCTAACAGTTATTTTTTTTGCTTTGTTAGCTAAGAGAGATTTATTAGATAGGTACTTATTATTTTTGGCAAGTCAAAGTCATATTATTTATTTCAAATAGGCACTTATGAGGCACTTTTGAACGTCAAAATTTACAAAAAAATAGAATTGATTCTAGTTGCCCCTTCCAAAGGTATAGTTTCGTATGGAGAATCACATAAAGTAAAAAGTCTTCACATATAATTATAATCATATAATTAATGTATCTACTTACACAAAATATTGTAAAACATTTTTAAAAGAGTCTGTGGAGTTTCTTGACCATTCTTCTCCATACGAAACTATACCTTTTGGAAGGGGCAACTAGAATCAATTCTATTTTTTTGTAAATTTTGACGTTCAAAAGTTCCTCTTAAGTGCCTATTTGAAATAAATAATTCGACTGACTTTGACTTTAATATACACCGTGGCATTTTAATCGTCTTACAACGGCAGCCCACTTCATGTATCCAATGACTACTAATCATTCATGAAAGAAAAAAAATATTTACTAACATTTGAATAATTAACAAAAAAAATATTATTCATTATGATGCATGATGTAGTTTGAAACATCCTGTTATGAACGCGGTGCGAACCTTGGGCGGCGCGGAATGGAGCCCAAGGCTCACACCGCGTTCATAACATGACGTTGTAAGACGATTAAAATGGGTGTATAACCAATGATGAGAATGATATTGTAAAGGTAGTTATTTAGTAATTAGTAGTTATTTAGTAAAAGTAGTATTTTGTAAGATTAGGTGCATAGTCTATGCATTTACCTGCGGTCTTAAAGACCATGTACTCACATTTTTTAACATTGTACATGAGCCCATGTGCAGTAGCATAATCCTCGCGTACTTTCAACATCTCTGCAATAGATCCTACAATTTAATAATTCCTCATTAAGGTCTGCGATCATTAGAGTATTGAATAATATATTGTAATTGTTCAATTTATATTCTAATTTACCATAATTATGCATGATTTTCAAATATTTTTAGTAACTTGTAATCCTCAGCTAGATTTGCACACCATATTTGTACGCCTCCTGTCATAACATAGCGCTCTATTCATCAAACATAAGATCTGTATTTCTTTACCTATGTTAACAAATCTATACATATATTAAATCTGTAGACGAGGCGTTTCTGTACATTGAAAATATTTCCAAAAAAATTAGTGGCGATGTAAAAGAATACCAACAGTTGCAATTTCTACCATTTTTTGAATTTTTGTCTGTTTGTATGTTAGAGTTTTTTTTTTGTTACAGTATCACGTAAAAAGTACTAAACTAAAATGGCTAATTTGTGTACTTAAATATTGTGTATAACTCGGAGTTATATTTAGTCTTTGTTTCATCGCAATCGCTCCAATCTATCAAAAGATATATGATTTGAAGTGTTCAAAAATAACTTTCCATTACGTAATGTAATATACACGTAACGACATCTATTGACGCCAAATAGTACTAACTTAAACTCAAGTAGGTTTGTAAGATCGTGTGTAATGTTATGTGTGGATATTTCGCACAATCGATACATTTTGAATAGAATATAACTCAATCAATGATCCAATCAAAAGTTAGGCTAATTAAAGTTTTCCAAATGCGTTGTTTATTAGTTTAGTAGTGATTCAAATCATGATACAGCTTAATTATTTAACATAAAACAATAATGATAAATGTTCATTTCTTTTTAAAAATATTTATTCTTTAATTTAATACCTTTGGAAGTCTACATAGCATACAGTGTTTGATAGAACGTTTTCCCATGCGTAATATTTTGACAGTATCACTTCGTGATCGATAGATGGCGTTGCTCATTTAGTATCATTTTCTGAATCGCGGTGTTAAGTCATCTGTTTGCCATCTTACTGACCTTTTGTGGATTAGCGGATGCTGGGCAGTTGTGGACTTGTGGCAATAATATCAAGATAAGTTTGCTGAAGATTCTTTGAGACACGTACGACAAAACAGTGATGGTGAAATACCTGAACGAGTACGTGAAAATTATCATAACAGATCGTTGTTGGCTATTAAACACATAGTTACAAGTATAGGAGGGAACCCGCTCACTCAATATGGCTTGCCAACACCGACAGTCGATAGAACGAACGTACGTTCGGTCGTGGGAACGTATAAACAGGGAGTACGGCTCGGAGATTACTTACAATCCCGTAGAATTAGCAGAAACCCTGCAAAACGACTGCTCAATTTTAACAATGGAACAGCGTCAAATATTTGATCGAGTATGCAACAGTGTGGATAATATATTGGGAGAAATCCTGTTTTTAGACGCCCCCGGTGGAACAGGCAAAACATTACTAACCAAGGTTATTTTGGCTCGAATAAGAAGCCAAAATAAGATTACTCCTGTTGTTGCGTCCTCAGGAATAGCAGCCACATTGTTGCCTGGAGGAAATACCGCATATACAATGTTCAAAATCCCTATCGACTTCACACACACATCAGCGACACGCGCAAGAGTTCTCAAATTTGCTTCTGAAAATTGGTGACGGCACATATCCCACATAAGATGGTAAAGTAATTTTGGTGGAAAACCTATGTTGTTCCGTTGCTTCACAGCTGGAACTCATTTCTTCTGTGTTTGGGAATCCCACAGATATCGGGAACCACGCTGCGTCTTGGTTATGCCAACGAGCCATTCTGACCCCCCGCAACGACCAAGCGGCAGCAATAAATACACAAATATTGGCATATGTTTCTGGCGAAAGTAAGCAATATACTTTGATAAACACGGTTATGGAGGAAGAAGTTGCCACACACTATCCAGTAGAGTTCTTAGAATCCTTTAACACACTCGGGCTTCCAGCACACAATTTTTTTTTTAAAGTCACTGTGCCAATAATTTTTCTCAGAAATTGAAGTCCTCCCAAAACTTACAACGGCACTCGGCTCATAGTCACCAATCTTCAACAAACGTTATTGTAGCCGAAATCTTAGGTTGTGGCACCGGTGATGTTGTTTTCATTCATAGAATTCCCCTCATTCCCAATTATTTCCCGTTTACTTATAAACGTGTGCAATTCCCCGTCGGGATATCGTGGCCCTGGCACACAGGCATCTGAAGGAACACGGTGGGTTTTAGTCAGTAAAAGTCTGACACTCCCTCCCGCTCCACCCAGAGCGGGAGAAGTTATTTGATAATTTCCCACCCAAAAAAAAAAAAAAAAGCCTATGTTACGCCATGACCATTAATAAAGCTCAGGGCCAGACATTGTCCCTTGCGGAGGTGGATGTTAGTATTGGTTGCTTTTTCCACGGCCAACTTTACGTAGCTCTTTCGCGTGTGAGCAACTCTAGCAACCTATTTGTGTAGGTATGCTCCAGGTGGTTCCAGCGCTAATATTGTATATAGAGAAGCATTTTCCTAAACAATACAAGTTTTTTGGCAGCTTATACTAGGAAAAATCACCAGGCCTGGTTGAAAGATTCTCCCTTTTTAAATGAACGTACACTTTTTCTGAAGTCGCGGGCACACCTAGTAAATAAATAAATCCTGCAGTCGTGTTCAGCAGCACCATATCGTCCGCATAGCTGATACTGTTAATATTGACACCACCAACCCGACAACCGACAAGCATGCTGCTGAGCTCGGCTCGTCATTAACGTATAAGTTGAATAATTGGATAATATTTTTGTGAGGTCATCGACCGCAGTTAGTGTAGTTATTTGAAATATCGTTTTTTTTGTATAAACTTCAAAGTCAAAGTATTTATTAGTGTGATTTTTAGTGATACAGTAGGTCTTAATGTTAGGTTATGGTAACTCAAAAAAGTACGCATTATTATACACTATTTAGCAATACAAGAATTTAAAATCAAAATTACATACAATTAACAAACATTTAAAAATTTGAATACAATCATATTTTATAATAAACATTCAGAACACAATTTTTATTACTAACATTAATTTCAATAAGATGATGGAGATGTCATAATATTACATCAAATGTCACTGGCTATAATATTAAATGTGTCAATGGATACATTACAAGCATGTCACTTTAAATACGTAAAAATAAGAAAAATAAATAATTTATTTTCAGCGTCGAAGAACCCCAAAACATTTTTTTATATCTTTTTTATTTTTATTTTATCGTGTTGAGATATCGATACTTTTCACGTCTGTAAAGTTTAGCTAGCTAATTTAATTTGGTACCCTGTATATATTTGCCATGATTTTAAGTGGCTACTATTTTAAGTGGCCACTATTTTAAGTGGCTACTATTACCAAAAAATAATGCAATCTTGTTACAGATGGATGAAAATACATAGGTACATACAGACGACGTAGGCGGATTCCTAATGAACACGAATTGACACAACTGTTGACTACTACTGCAAAATATCTTTGTACATACCTTGTATTGCAAGTATAAAAGCAGGACCAAAAATGTTGTTTTTCCTTTTATCTAAAAGTAAACATTTGACTGCCTGGTTGGGTTAGTGGTCGCAATCGCTACTGCTGAACCCGAGGTCCGGGGTTCGATTCCGAGGTCGAGCAATATGTTAATTGGGTTTTTTCCACCAGTAATTTCTCTGTAGCAGCCCGGAGTCAGGATTTGTGCCCGGTTGATGGCAATAGGGTCGCCCCCTATTACATGGCACTTAAACATAACTGGCGAAACGTGGGTGTATCATAGGTACACCTCTGCCTATCCCTTCGGAGTTCATAGGCGTGATGATATGTTATTATAAATTAATGGTACTTTTTCTGTCTGTCTGACCGCATTGTTTCTTTTAAACCACGCAACGGATTTTGATGCGGTTTTCATGATCATTTAGAGAATTTTGTCCAATCACATTAACCAATTAGTCCAATCATCAATTAGCTCTGTCATTGGTTCAGGTTTCCAAACTGAAAGTGGGACTCGAACGCTGCTAGCGATTTGATTACGGAATATTGTGTTGTGTTGAATTATGATTATCAAACAGAGATCCTTGTTTCGGGTTTCGGGTTAGATGAAAACAGTTTGCTTTTTCAAAATTAAAATCAAAATATTTAATTTCACATAAACCTACATGGGCACTTATGAAACGTCAGAAGCTAGGTGCAGCGGTTCCAATTGGTCGTTTCCTGTGGAGAAGAGCCGGCTAAAAACTCCACGGTTACTCTTTTAAAAATAATTGGCTTTTACAATGTTTTCAAAGAGGACAGTGTAGGCCCGTCAAAAGTACCAGGTACTTAACAAAATAGAAAATAGTCTACAAATCTACAGTCTATTAAGCCTACAACGTTGTCACATTAACAAAACATAAAAAAAAAAGATATAAAATATTATTAAAATAATAAAAGTTAGAACCTTGTTGAAATTAAAATTATAGGTATATAATGTCAAATAAAAAAAGATTATGTCAAGGAAGTAGATATGTAAAAAAAAAGAACGTCGGCCGAATGTTCGGGCATTTTCTGACTACGGCTAACTATGGCTGACTACGGCGCAAGAAAAATTAAACCGGGCCAAGTGCGAGTCGGACTCGCGCATGAAGAGTTCCGTACCATTATCTAAAAAAATGCCAAAAATCAGGTTTGTTGTATGGGAGCCCCGCTGTTTTATTTTAATTTAATTATTTATTTTTAAAGTGAATATATAACTAAATATTCTATGAATATTTCAAGCGTCTACCTGTTGCCGTTATCAATATCGAGCAAAAACGAGCAAATAAATTACGTTTTGTTTTATGGGAGCTCCCTTAAATATTTATTTTATTCTGTTTTTTAGTATTTGTTGTTATAGCGGCAACAGAAATAAATCATATGTGAAAATGTCAACTATCTAACTATCACGGTTCATGAGATACAGCCTGGTGACAGACGGACAGACAGACAGACTGACAGACAGACAGCGGAGCCTTAGTAATAGGGTTCCCGTTTTGCCCTTTGGGTACGGAACCCTAAAAACGACTGTCAAAGAGTTAGGTATGTAAAAGTAAAAAATGTGACTTAGATTGAAGTCAGGTAAGGACTCAAAGTCAATAAAGGAAACATTGTTAGTCAAGAAACGGCCGAACATTCGGCCGATACTTCAGATTATCGCTTCGGAGTACGATAAAAATAATGATTATAGGAAATGATTATTGCATGCATGATGTTCCTTATATATTTAGTTATAGAAATTCAGACACGATGTAAAAATTGTTATTGAATAAATGAATTTAGCAGGTAACGTAGTACTACGGATTATTCTTTCATAAACTGAATGAATGAAAATTTGCTATACTCGCCACACATTTGGTATATTATGTTAACAATAGACGATGATAATCTATTCTCCTTGTTATTTTATCGTGTAATTAAGCTGTGCTGTGCTCTTGGACTTTGATAAATGGCATCAGAAACATGGAGTAGACAATGAATGGAGTGTTTATACGGACAGGAATTGTGAAAAATGTTTTGCTACTCACACTATACCGGTGTGTATTTAATTGTCATGCGTAGGTGTATCTGTAGCCAATGGTGTCATAGTTTTTTTTAAACTTGACAATATAACGGTTAAAAAGGAAATTAGGTATGGATTGTGTTACGAAATCACAAATAGAACCTGGGTAATGGTGACATTCCTAATGGAATGTCACCTAACTAGGTGGTAACTGGTAACTGGTTCTAGTCGTTAATTTTCCGCTTCAAAAAGCGGAGTGGAGGGAGGAAAATTAACGGCTTTAATTGTAACGGCAATCTCCACTCAACTGTTATAAAGGGTACCTATTTACCTTATTAGGTAATTTACCTCCACTCCGTCTCTATGGAGTGTCAGTGGCACAGGTCGAGGCGAATGGCATGGCATATCCATGTGGTGCATGTGCCGTACTGTAGACGATAATGTTGAGAAGGCATTGAGGCTTATTACAAACTAGCTGCGCCCAGCGGTTTTACCCGCATAAGTCTCGATTTCGTGGGAATATCTGGATAAAAAATATCCTGTCTCCTATCCCAGGTCATGGTCTACTCATGTACCAAATTTGGTTGAAATACGTGAAGCCACTTTAGCGTGAAAGCGTAATAAACAAACAAATAAAGAAGCAAACTTACTATCGCATTTATAATATAATTTTATAAGTATATTTATATTATGTATATTATTCTATATTATAAAGTTAAGATTAGGATTATAAATTGTTAAGAAGTGCTATGCTTAATATTGTTCTTAAATTGTACTAATATGGACTGTATACTGAATAAAAGATTTATTATTTTTGATAGTTTTCAGTTTCTTTAAATAAAAGTTCACATTATTAAAATTTAGAGATAAGATTTACCTATTGCTCCATGATCTTCATACTCTGTGATCAAACCATTGAACCTCGCATGACGGACGGGATTATGGGTAGGGCATCCTCATAGCAACAATAGGACTCGTGCGTGATCGCCAAGATTACAACCTAATGTTATTTTTATTTCCCATATATCTTTTGAGAAACCTTTTATTATTTATTGCGTATTGTGCCAAAATGGATTTTGAATGTGCTTGTAATTTTGGGTTGAAGGAATTAAATAAAAAGGGAAAATGTGTTGAGAGTTGAGTGTGAGTAACGACTGTATTTGCGGTCAGATTAGAAGGAAAAGAACGAGAATTTGTAAGTACAAGCGAAAAGGGCCTAATGGCCATGTTTCTCGGAATTCCTTTTCTACTTATTTTAATATAAATTGTTAGTAAAAAGAGAATTTCAACCATACTTTCTTTTTAGGGTTCCGTACCCAAAGGGTAAAACGGGAACCCTATTACTAAGGCTCCGCCGTCTGTCTGTCTCTGTCTGTCCGTCTGTCACCAGGCTGTATCTCATGAACCGTGATAGCTAGACAGTTGAAATTTACACAGATGATGTATTTCTGTTGCCGCTATAACAAAAAATACGAAAAAACAGAATAAAATAAATATTTAAGGGGGCTCCCATACAACAAACGTGATTTTTTTGGCATTTTTATAGATAATTGTACGGAACCCTTGGTGTGCGAGTCCGACTTGCATTTGGCCGGTTTTTTTTCTATATTAAAACCATAATCTTGGTTGTTGCGCTTATATTGTTACACACAGCTGTCGTCAAAAATATGAAAAAGAACTACAAATTGTTGTTGAATTTGATGACAAAAAGATGTTTGCTTGGTGCTGAAATTCCCTATATCTTCCTACGTCATCATTATCATAGTAGTCCACTGCTGGTCATAGGTGTCTCCAATTGCACGCCATTCAGCTCGATTCTCGGCAACTGTCATCCAGCTGCCACCAGCCATCCTGCGAAGATCGTCGCTCTACCTAGCCTGAGGGCGATCTATCTTACGTTTGCTGATTCGCGGTCTCCACTCAAGAACACTTCAACTCTCATTGGTTCTACGGCTAATATGGCCGGCCCATTGCCACTTCAGCTTGCTTATTCTGTGAGCTATATCGAAAACTTTGGTTATCTGCGAATACCTCGTTCTGGATTCGATCCTTCAGAGAGACTACAAGCATAGCCCGTTCCATAGCTCGCTGAGCGACCTTGAATTTATGGACCAGCCGTACCGTGAGTGTCCACGTTTCGGCTCCGTAAGTCATAACAGGCAGGACACACTACTTGAAGACCTTCGTCTATAGGCTCTTACTACATACTGCACCCGAAATAATAGGTGGGACTTTTCAACGAGTGTGCATGACCTCTCGAAAACTAGCGAATTTGATTGGCTTTTACTCATAAACAAACCACATTTAAGGTAGACTATTTACGTTTCCGTGTCCATTCCAAATCCGTAGTATTGAGGTTCTTATTAACGACTAGCTTCTACCCGCGACTTCGTTCACGAAGAAGTCGTAAATATCACACTTAAAAAAAAAACGTCGAACTCGATAATTTCCCCCTTTCAATCCGGTTTTCGCTCGGGTCACAGTACTGTGACCGCGCTTTTAAAAGTAACTGACGACATCCGCTGGGCAATGGAGAATAAGTCCCTCACTGTTCTAGTATTGCTTGACTTTAGTAGCGCCTTCAACTCAGTGGATTTCGATATTTTACTGGGTATCCTCAAATCTATAAATTTCGCTTCTTCCGCTTTAGCTTGGTTCGGTGCTTATCTACGGGAGCGCTCCCAGTGTGTTCGCCTGGAGGAATCCTTCTCCGATTAGTGTAGCCTCACGGAGGGTGTTCCCCAGGGTAGCGTCCTCTCTCCTCTTCTTTTTTCTATTTTCATAAACTTTGTTACCAGAGTAATCTCCTCTAGTTTTCATCTCTATGCAGATGACTTGCAGCTTTACCGACATTTTAATGTAGCTGACGCGGGTTCTGCAATTGCTGCTATCTGGCTTGCATCAGCGTTTGGGCTAAGTCTTTTGGTTTGCAAATTAACCCAACTGAATCCCAGGCCATGATCATAGGTAGCAGATTCGTTCGCAATGTGGCTGCTGTTACATCTCTGATGCCTTTATTTTTCGACGGTGTTCGCATTGACTATACCGAAACCGCCAAAGATCTGGGTGTCATTATTGACTCCAATCTTTCATGGCTTAATCAGGTCAACGAGGTCAGTCGAAAGGTACATTTCTCCTGTCATTCGCTGAAAAACCTTCAAGGTCTCCTGCCCTTGAAGACTAAAATTCATCTGGCACAAACACTTATTCAGCCGATTATAGATTAATGCCGACGCCTGCTATCTGAATGCTTCTGAGGAGCTGCTGAACAAGCTTGAGCGCATGCAAAACTTGTGCATTCGCTTTGTTTTTGGTCTTCGAAATTATGACCATGTTTCTCACCTTCGCAAGGAACTCAAGTGGCTCCCAATCCGCCTTCGCAGGAACACTCGGATTTTATACTATATATCGGATATTACAACCCGTCTTATCCTTCTTACCTGCGGGAGCGTTTTTCTTACGCTCGTCCTAGCGACGCTCCATGCAGATCGCACCTTAGATCCCTCCTTAAATCTCATCCTCATAAAACTAGCTACTATTCTTATTCCTTCTCGGTGCATGCTGTAAGATTGTGGAACTCACTTCCGCCTAGCATTCGTGATTTAAAGACAATTTCCTCATTCAAATTTCAATTAAAAGAGCACTACCTTTCCTCTCAAGTGTGAATATTTTTATATATATATTATATATGTTTGTATATATATGTTTTATGTATTTGTTTAGGTCTATGTAAGTTTTTCGCACGTGTGTACGTGTACGTATTCGTGTGTAAATTTTATATGTATATATATGTATATGGTATAGTATATTTATATTTAACATTTTTGTTTAAGACTTCGCATATTCATATTTTTCTCTTCTTGTTCTCACACACTATTGTCTACATTTCTTTTTCATTTCTCCTTTCGCAGGTCTGCTGGAAGAAATTTCTTAAGAAATAAGCAGTACCTTTGTACTAATATATTAATTATGTCGTATCTCTCTGTATTTTACCGTGTGTACATAAATAATAAAATAAATAAAAATCACGTTTGTTGTTATTCTGGTTTTTAGTATTTGTTGCTATAGCGGCAACAGAAATACATCATCTGTGAAAATTTCAACTGTCTAACTATCACGGTTCATGAGATGCAGCCTGGTGACAGATGGACAGACAGACAGACAGACAGACGGCGGACCCTTAGTAATAGGGTTCCCGTTTTATCCTTTGGGTACGGATCTCTAAAAACCATTGACTTCCAAAAAACAACACTAAAAAGTGAAAAATTACTTTACTTTAGGAAGTCGTTGTCTTTGAATCTTTATTTTAGATTTTTGCCACCGACTTCCGAAATTAAAGTTATTTTTTACTTAGTAGTGTTTTTTTTGGAAGTCGGTTGTTTTTTTTGGAAAAAGTATTTTATTTTTCACTTCTTAGTGGGTCATTTCAAAAAAAAAAAAAAAAGGGGCGTTAATTTTTGAGGAGTTCTCCTGGGTAAAAACTAGGAGAACTGGTAAAATACTTATTAATAAGTACTTCAGATGGCCATCTGTGGTCTTCATCATCTGTTCCACTTGACCAAATGGTACTTTCCGAGTTCAAATATAAAAAAAATCACTTACTATAAAAAAATGCCCAATTCCCTATAGATGTACTTATAAAATTTGAGTATTTCCCTCGATTTCCAAGGGAGCCCCTCATGATTTGGTGACAATGGGACCACTTCGAGAGACTCTTTCACGAGGGAATCTTTCATGCAAAAAAACAATGTTCAAATTCCGTCCACAATATTGACGGAGACCTCGGTGAATATTTAAAAAAAAAAAGCATACAGATAACCTCCTCATTTTTGGTAACAGCCACATTTTCATAAAAAACGGCCTCGTTGGTTATTTATTTATTTACTTATTTACGATAAAAACGTGGTTTTAATGGGATATTCGACTTAATCAGACCGAATTCAGTCGTACAAAAACGTATAAGCAAAGCCTTTTAGTAACAATTTTGCCCCTAACTTTATTAATTAGTTGGGTCTGTTTGAAAAGGCCTGAGGTAGCTGACCATAATAGAGTGAAGGTAACCACAATTTTATTATAAATGTGTAGATCATTCTGTATGTTGGTTACGTTTTCACGGCTAAACCGATGAGCCGATTTTGATAAAATATGCTTTAGTAGATAGCTTGCAATATGAGCAATGACATAGGCACCTTTTATTTTTATATAAATAACCTCCTAAGGATTGGAATAGGGAGTTGGAAAATACCGAAATTCACGCGAACGAAGCCGTGAGTAAAAGCTAGTTTGTATATAAAGGACTATTTTGCTTGAACTTCATTTCTAAAATATAAGTCCTAAGTAAAGGCTTTGATTGTATCGTGAGTAGTTTACGAGTAGGTTCCTCGGAGGAGATTTCTATTTAATCTGACAAAAGTTTTGTTTCATCATTTTAGATGTTAATGTATGTTTACCTTTTTCCAAGTTACTACTTGTGCAGGCTGTAATATTCTGTCGATGTAAAAGCCAAACCCGGAGGGCATGTACACAGTATAAATATGGACAATACAACTACGTAGTAAACGTTCGAATCGGCGTGATTTTTGACGAGACCCCAAAACGGTTGACGCAGGGCTGTCAGTTGCCGGCGCTACTACTTTTACTTAGTCCGTGCAGCCGCGGTTGCCGTGTCGAGAGGAGTGGTCGTCGCGATCTTTCCATTCAACTCCTACCACAGTAGCGTTAAAGATCTTCGTTTCAATAAAACACTTTAACATTTTGCAAACATTAAGCGTGCTCGCCCACGAGCGTTTTTCTCGGCGGTTTTTGTGTGAATGTATTGTAAATGTATTCTTTCTGACATTAATCACCGATGAAATCGCCGAGAAAAACGCTCGTGGGCGAGCACGCTAAGAGTGACAACACTAACGCTGCAATGTAGCGTAAGTAATTATTTCTAAAATAAGGCCTAGTTTCCACATCGTTCATATTTATACTGTGGTATGTGTGTGTACCGTACCTACCTAACAGTTATACAGCATACAGTGTTATAACTGTATCGTCATATTTAAGGTGGTACAGACCATCAAACTGGACAACTTTCTCCATGGAAGCAACATCGTAATTGCGGAAAAAAAAAAAAATCCGTCCCATACATTTGGGTCGAGTAGAGAAGTTTTGTATAAGACAATGGCTAATTTTGTCGCGATAACGATATTGATCCCATAAAAAATAAAAATACAAATATCCGAATGGGTAAAAAGTGAACTTTAAAAAAAAAATTAAAACAAAATTTATAAATTAATCAATTAATAATTTATTTATTAATAAACAATCTCATGCGGACGTATCTTCTTTTTACCCGACTGCCTCAGAAGGAGGGTTATGTTTTTCGAGTGTATGTATGTCTATTTCTTTGGCACGCTCTGTAGCCTAAACGGCTTGATGGATTTTAACATATGAGGTATCGTTAGATTTGTTTTAATTGCAGAAGTGTCATAGGGTATAAAATTTTCACATGGCATCTGCAAATCAAAAAAGACAGAAGGAATAAAAAAAAATATTTTGTGATTTTAATAATATGGGTATCAAATAAAAGCTAGTAAAAAGCCAATTCCAAATATATATACATTGAAACACTTTTTAGCTACTATTTTGACTTAAACTACAAAAAAGTACATTTTCTATACAATAACAAAATGGTAGCGAAATCAAAATTGTACATTGAATATTTTTGAAAAAAGCAATTGCTATATAATAATAATAATAATAATATAATTTATTTGCATCAAGTTTAACATTTTACATTAAATACATGTTAATACATACAATTTAAGAAAAATTAAACAATAGTGTGGCGACACCAACACCCTTGCTAAGTTGTCAAGACAACTTGTGTTAAAGATGCTGGGCCCGACCCTTTAGTGGATGTTTCTTAAATGTAATTAGTTACATACATGCCATTTTACAAAATATATGACTAGTCCATTATGCAGCAAAAGTAAACGGGCAAATAAACTATTTAAAAGAAATAAAATTAAAACAAAAGTAATATATGGTATGAGTTGAGTAGTGTAGTGTGTGAGTGTGTACGTGTGTGTGTGTGTGTGTGTGTGTGTGTGTGTCTGTTTGTGTTTGTATGTGAGTGTGCACGTGTATGAGCGTAGGATAGTTTAACGGGAACTATATTGAGTCAACAATAAATTTTCTGTATTATTGTAGTTTAGTGTTAGTAGCCAATCACTTAGTTTCTTTTTGAGTGACATTTTAGGTAGTGAGTAGAAGTCTAGTACTTTGTTAAGGCTATTATAGAGATGAGGACCTTGGAAACAAGGAAATCTTCTTGTAAAAGAGAATTTACAGGGGAAGGGTTGACATACTTTGTCTTTGCGTCTTGTGGTGATTACTTCATAGGAGGTTCTTTGGTGCTGATATAGTACTGTGTGTAAGACAAATAATTGCCTCACTGTAAGGACTTTACAGTTCCTATATAGTTCCTCAGTTGGAAAAAGGATGGACCTAAAGGTGCTAGTTTTTAGCACGGCTCTCTGAGCTCGTTCTAGTTTCAAAAGAATAGTTTTTGGTCCACCACCCCAAGCGCTTATACAGTACGTTAAGAGACACTGACAAAGAGCAAAATATGTACACCTAATAATTTGGGGTCCTGCGATGTGGCGAAGAGTACTAAAGACAAAGATTAGCTTTCTAATTCTTTTCGTCAGTAACTCTATATGTGGTGCAAAACTCAGGCAAGCGTCGAGATTAACACCGAGATATTTAATGGTTCTACAGCGTTCCAGTTCGGGACATGTACATGTCGCAGTGCCAGGCAGTACACAAGAGTGCGCTACCAAAGCGTACGAATTTGGTGGTTGACTCGAATTTCTTAAACTGTATGTAAGAATTTTAGTTTTGTCGGTGTTGATTGTGAGAATGTGTCTTTTGAGCCATTGTAAAACACTATTTAGGCCTTTTTGTGCGGCATCGAAGGTGTCAACCCAAGTATCACCAGAGAAGGTAAGGACAGTGTCATCAGCGAATGTCACGATTTTTCCACTTCCCAAACTCAGATTACATAGTTGGTTAACGTATATTAGAAATAAGGTTGGACCAATCACACTGCCTTGGGGAACGCCGAATGTCACTGGTAGCTCTCCACTGAGGTAATTTTGTATTTTTACACATTGTGTTCGATTTTGAAGGTAGTCGCTGAAGATGTTAAGTGATTGGTCACGAATCCCCAGTTCCTCAAGCTTTATTATTAAATCAGAAATCGAAACTGTATCGAATGCCTTTTTTAGGTCCAAAAAAATTGACAATACCTTCTTTTTCTTGTCAATATTTTTGGTAACATAGTCAATTAGTTCAATTACAGCGCTACTAGTAGATTTATTGCGTCTAAAGCCGAATTGGTTGGGAGAAAAAAGCTTTTTATCTTCCATGTAAGTCACGAGTCTTTTATTAATTAGGCGTTCTAGTATTTTGGAAATGGAAGGTAACACTGCAATAGGACGATAATTATTTACCAATTTTTTGCTTCCAGTTTTATGAATTGGGTGTATGATGGCCTTCTTGAAGTACAAGGGGAAAGTGCCAGTATGGAAACAGAGATTAAAAATAAATGTGAGTATGGGGACTAGTATCAATGAATAGCGTTTTAAAAACTTTGTAGGAATATTGTCCCAGCCTACAGCAGAATCTGTTTTAAGTGACATTAGAAATTCTCCGACTTCCGCTTCATCGGTGTCTAACATGACGAATGATTGTAAAGGTGGAGATGTAGGGGTAGTGTCTGGTGGGACTTTGTGACTACCAAATGGACGTGAAAAGTTATCAGCAAGTTCCTTGCCGATATTGGCAAAAAACTCGTTTACTTTGTCCACCGAGAGCTGAGGTGACGTAGAAGAAGCCAATAATTCGGTGTTGGGTATGTTAGGCTTGACTGTGTTAGTCACTCTTTTTATCACCTTCCAAATCTTTTTATTGTCCTTTGAAGCCTCAGTCAATTCTCTCCTGTCAAAGTCTCTTTTTAATTTTTTCAAAATTTTTGTGCAGTAGTTCCTATACCTTTTATATGTAGTACTTAATATAATATTGTTTGGAGAAAGCTTGAGTTTTTTGTGCATTGCATCTTTATTACGCATACAGCGGAGCATACCAACGGTCATCCACGGTTTGAGTAAACGTTTATTATTTGGAACCTTGATTATAGATGTGTGGGTATTTATGAGTCTAGCGAGAATGGTGATTAAACAATTTGTCGCTTCATTAGCATCGGTGTATTCATAAATTGCTTGGAAACTTGTAGTCTTCATCTCACTATCAAGGGTTTCGTAATTAGTCTTCAAAAATGTGTGTGACTGTGGATTGACATCTCGTTTAAGATTAAGGCACAGCATTACAGGGTTATGGTCGGTAACAGAGGCGTGCAACACTATGGTGAGTGCAGTCAAGTGAGTTTTGAGCATGACGTGATCAAGACAGGCATTTCCTCGAGTGGGAAGTGAGTGAGCTGGTAGCAAGCCATGGGAAGCTATGAGATCGAGATAGTCCGAGGTTTGGTTTGAGGATAAAGTACATGCGATGTCAAGGTTAATGTCACCAACTATTGCTATGTTTTTATATGTAGTCAAGTTTGCCAAAAGAGAGTTCAGAGACTGTAGGAAGTTACTTAAGTAGATGTATATGAGGTTTGGAATCGATTTTAATGCCGAAAATATAGTTTTTATAATTTTTGTCTGTTTGTCTGAATGTATGTTCCAGCATCACGAAAATTTGAATGGATAGATTCTGTTCAAATTTTGCATAATATTACCTATAAGTCTGGTCACCCGGTAGGCTATATTTACTTTATCACCCTATTTATTATGGGGGCTAAGCAATATTGTATTATGTGCGTGTGCCTCTATGGTTTACAGTAAATTGTAAAAAGAGCCAAACGGTTAGAACATTGCAGATAGGTACAGATTTAATCTTTTAAATGATTATCATTACGCTATATCTTTAGATAAGATAAGATAAGATAAGATAAGATATTCTTTATTTGTCTAAACATGGTATACATACAAGAGCATGCAAGATTAATTATGGGACTTTATGGGACTAAGCAGTCAATCATCATGACATATACACGGTGGATTTTTAAGATGGGGAAGTAATCTTAACTGTAGCTACATAATAATGCGAAATCGGTCTTAGGAGACTGTCCTTAAAATTTTGAGATATTTTATTTAATCTGCATAATGAGATATTTTCACAAAAAAAAAATCCAATAGATCCTGATTCTTATGAGAGAGTTAGACCAACTCTGGTTGAATACATCGGATCTAGTACACTTGCGTGAATGACATTTCCACTAAAGACACTTGCGCGAACATACTTGCACAAAAAGATGGTTGTCGTGATTTTTGTGTGGTTTTCATGTTTTCGAGGTCTCTGATAACAAAACTGGGGTCAAAATCAAAATTCAAGATGGCACCAACGAAAATTTGCAAATTTTGCTGATGACGATAATGGGTGTCAAAATCCAAACGCAAGATGGCGCCAACGAAAAGAAAACCGAAACCCTCATAGGATCACTTCGTTGTCTGTCAATACCATTTTTCTCAGGAACGCGGGGAGGTATCAAGTTGAAATCAATATCAAATATGAAGGTCTACGGTCCCTAAAAGCTCAAAAAAAATCATCCTTCAAGTCAACGCAATAAATAAAACAAATTATTAAAAAAAAACAAAAAACCCAACTGCAAAACATGAACTGAAAGGATGGAAACAAGATGAACAGTAAACCAGTATCCTTTAAGTACCAAAAATAAATAAATGCAGTCGGAGGCAAATTTTAAGGCGTTCGTAACATCCTAGTTGCCTCCGACTGCATTTATTTATTTTTGGTACTTAAAGTATACTGGTTTTCTTCAGCAGTTTTTTTTTGCAGTCGGGTTTTTTGTTTTTTTTTATAATTTGTTTTATTAACAATAAAAACCGCCTCCGACCGCAAGAGATTGTTTATAGTACGAGTATTAAGTTAGATAAATCTTGTTTCCATATTTTTAACATTCTTTTTTTACGCAATCGGGTGTTTTGATTTTTTTAATTTAGTTTTTTTAAGACTTATACCTGTACTTTTCATTTAGCATAAGTCAATTTTTCGTACATAAACAACTCAACAAAAATCATGTCTATTGCACTACCTCGAACGAATTAATCCCATGATCAAAGAAACCCTAGTAATGACAAATTATATTTATTTCTCTGGAATACGCTTCCTCTCGTTATACGGCCACCAGTCGGTATGCATTTAAGCGAAAATTGCAGAGTTATTTTCAAAACAAATAGCGTAGTCTGTCTTTTCCTTAAATTTGTATGTACCTACATATACCTAATGTAGGGATATATTATAGTAAATATATGTGTATTGTAACTAAGTTTATAACCTATTTATGTACTTGTGTAAGTACCTATTTTATTTGTAATTAATTATCTTATGTTTTAATATTTTATAATATTATTATTTTTCAGGGACTGATCATCATCTGGTTATGTGTCGGATGGATGGTGTGTTCAGGCATTGGCGTCACCGAGTCCGAGTTCCTGTAACTGCTCTAGAAATAATAAAAGTGGAAAGACTTCAATAATTGAAAGTAAAAGAGGAATATAAGAGAGAAGTAAAAGTGAAGACGGATAAAATATTTGATGATACGAATGATTACAGTCTAGAAGAAGTATGGAATATAGCGAAAAATAGTATGGTGCAAGTAACCACAGAAGTATGTGGTCTGGCGCAGAGGAAATGTGGTAGTAAAACAAATGATTCTTGGGTAGATGAAGAAGTTAAAGAGGTTGTGAAGAAGAAGAAACAGGCCTGGCTTAATATGTTAGCCTGTAAGGCCCAAAATAGGATGAATCAGGCAACGAATGTGGCAGATGATTTGGAAAAAGTGAAGAAGAAATACTCTGAAATAAAAGCGAGAGTGAAAAAGATTGTAAAAATGTAGAAGGATGAAAAGGAAGAAAAGTATAACAGGAAGTTCTCTGATAACTTCAGGGCCAATGTTAAGCTGTTCTGGAAACAAGTAAGATTGGCTCGCGGAGTGACAGGAACATCGAGGATGAACGTTATAAGAGCAGAAGATAGATGTTTATTAAGCGAAGAATACAAGGTCTTGGAACGCTGGAAGGGATACTTTGAAAGTTTATTTAGTTGTCAGGATAGTGTACAAGGAGTGGGTAATTGGGCAGAAGCCAGTTTTGAGGACCCAAGGTCACATGCAGATTAGTGGAATGAAATAGAAATAGATGAGATTGTAAGAGCGTTGAAAGGGATGAAAATTGGGAAAGCTGCAGGGTATGACAGAGTGTCTGCTGAAATGCTGAAGGGTGGTGACGGGGTGGTAGCAAGCCTGTTGTGCCGGATCTTTAATATGTGTTGGAGATATGGGCGTGTGCCAGATGACTGGTGCAAGGCTGTAATCGTACCACTATATAAGGGAAAAGGCTCTCAGCAGGAGTGTAAAAACTACCGCGGCATCAGTCTTTTGAGTGTTGTCGGCAAAATGTATGCAAAGGTTTTGATAAATAGAGTGGTAAGAATGACAGATGAAAAAATATGGGATGTGCAGGCAGGATTTAGAGAGGGAATGGGATGTATGGATCAGATCTTCTCCTTAAGTTGCATAGCCGAAAAATATCTGGCAAAGCACAAGAAAGTCTACTGTGCTTTCGTTGACTTGGAGAAGGCCTATGACAGTGTATGGAGGGAAGAACTGTGGTCAACACTATCAGTGTACGGTGTGGACTGGAGCTTGGTACGGGCATTGAAATCTTTATACAAGGATTCCAGTGCTTGTGTTAGGTTAAATGGGGCATACACGGACTGGTTCTGCATCTCAAGGGGTGTTAGACAGGGTTGTGTAGCGTCACCGTGGCTGTTCAACTTGTACATGGATAGTTGTTTGATAGATTTGAAAGAGAATGCGGATTGAGAATGAATGAGTTGCCTGTCAAATGCCTTCTCTACGCAGATGATCAAGTTCTACTTGCTTCGTCTGCAGAACAGTTGCAAGACATGGTGACTGTGATGGATGAAGCATAAGAGGAAAGGGATGAATATAAATGTGAATAAGACGAAGATTATGGTGTTTGAAAGAGAAGAGGATGTATTGGTGTGTGATGTGAAAATAAATGATAAGAGTGTGGAGCAAGTAAGTGAGTTTATATATTTGGGGAGTCAGTTTACAAGGGATGGAAAGATTGATGAAGATGTGGAAAGGAGAGCAAATGCAGGAAATAAAGTGAATGGTGCTATACATGCGATTGTAACCAATCAGTCGATGCCCAAAAAGGCTCGACTGGCTGTTCACAATGGTGTGGAGGTGCCTACGCTTATGTATGGAAGTGAATGTTGGGTGTGGCAAAAGAAGCATGAAAGTAGAATAAATGCAGTGGAAATGCGTTCCTTGCGAAGCATGTCTGGCGTGACTATGAATGATAGGCTGAAAAATGAGGTAATAAGGCAACGCTGCAGTTTAAAAGAAGATGTAGTAACAAAAATTGAAAAGAGTATGCTTAGATGGTTTGGTCATGTTGAGAGGATGAGTGGAACGCGACTAACAAAAGGTATTTATAAAGCAGAGGTGAGTGGAAACGCCGGGAGGGGACGCCCTAGGAGGACATATAGTGATCAAATTGGTGATGTTCTTCAGAAAGGTCAGGTGCGTAGTACTCGCAATCGGCGTGCGTGTATGACCAGATGTATGAACGTAGGTGAAGCAAAAGGAGTATGTAAGGAGCGTAGCAGGTGGCATTCTATAGTTTCTGCCTACCCCCATGGGAAGAAGGCGTGAGTTTATGTATGTATGTATGTATAATTATTTTCTCTCAATCAGAGCGCCCACCATCTTATCCCTTCACCACCTTTGGTTGACTGGTAGATAATGACTAAGGCATTAAGTCCGCCTTTGTGCATTATTCTGTGTGAGAAGTTTAAATAAATAAATAAATTTCTGTAAATTGAAAAAAAACTCGTTTATACGTCAAAATTAAATTATGTTTTCTTATATATACATTTTTTTTAAACGTTGCCCCACACTAGGAATTTCTCCTGTATCGTGGGTGCGTTTACAAACATTTAAACTCACATACACAAACAGCCAGACCCGGAACAACTACTTGTAGGTCATACAAATATTTGTTCCGTGTGGGAATCGAACCCGCGACACGCAGCGCAGCAGTCAATCGCTTAACCACTGCGCCAACCGTGCCGTCATTATTAAAACTAGATGAGTTCGGTGTTTCTTATCCAACTACTATGAAAAGAAAGACTGAAACAAACTCAAAGGTCAAAGTCTCTTTTAAAGTCCAGACATAGTAGCGAGCGATCCACCAACAAAGTATTTATGTGTCATCCAACCACTCCGGCATCAACATAACCGCTTTTTACGACCAACTCGGGAGAAAGTAACCGTTCATTAACACTCAGAAATAGAATTATGACAGAAATACGACATACTTAGCAATAGTTTTTGGAGAAAATGTCATAACTATGTGACTGAGAAGTTACTACCCACTGGAGGATAAAACTTATGATGAACCACGGTTATAGGTAAGTGTGGTCATATTTAAGCGTCAGGTAACCGCCGTTGACCTTTTGCCATACAAATGCGCGTCGCCCTGCCGCCGCCGTTCGGTTTCAATATTTATTTTTAGTAACTAAAATAAGAATATTTGAAAAAAATCACAGATATAATCGGGCGATAACGGCCTCTTTATCACTCAATCCAAAAGTTCAGGATAGTTTTTTTTATATTTCTCATTCCAAATGACATTTAAAAATATAACTTGTATATATTTTTGTCAATCACCTTTTAAAAGCCCTCATTTTGATACCCCACTCGTTAGGTATGGGAGATTTTTTGAAACATACATTTTGGCGCTAAAGAACTGACATTTTTTTTTTTTCATTTCAATGTATCCAGTGATACTCGCAGAATAAAGACGAATCTAATGACATATTATATACAATGTGGAGACAACAATACGACAATAAATGAAAACACTGGCAATACTAATGCATAAGAGTATTTTGGAACAATCAAATAAATTCTAGCATCGAAATTAAAAAAGTGATTTTTTCAAATAAACTAAATAGCAGTGGTGTGCCGACTATGGGTTTTGCCAATCTTTGACTAGCTATAGCGACTAAACTATTGGATATATTTGATTGAATTTTCGTGTGCAGACTGCGAACGTCATTAGATATACGTAGTTGAATTTATTGTTATATTGTCGTCTCCACGTTGTATATTATCGGCTCAGCCGTTTAGTAGTTATGAGGAAACATAGGGACATATGTACATACATACATACCTGTATATACAGGTACCTATTAAAAATCATCTATAACAACAACTAGTAAAACTAGAAAGAGTCGGCCCAAGCTTCCCACATCAAAAGAGGAGTGAGACAAGGTGACCCGACCTTCCCAAAGCTGTTCATTGCTATCCTAAAGTCGTTATTAAGGAAACTGGATTGGGAAAGGAGCGGCCATAGATAGACGGTAAATACTCAGAGATGAACCTCACAAAAATATGGAAATGAGAAACAGCACGGAAAATACAATATTTGTTGACAGCGAAAAATTGAAAAAATATATGAACAAATATGTTTACTGAGGAAAACAAATCAGCTTCGATAAGGACAGTAACTATTCAGAAATCGAAAGGCGAATTCCATACTTAGGAAACTACTACTTAGAAAAGTACTGGAGCCTAAAGGAAAAATTTTAAAGCATTAAACTAATAAAACTTAAAACTAAGTCCATGTCGAGCTGCCTATTACTGTGTCTAACTTATGCTTGCCAGACTTCAAAATACACAGGCAATAAAGAGAAAAATTACCACTTGTCAATGGGACCTAGAACGAAACATGCTCAAAATTAGTAAAATTCAAAGAAATAACTCACAAAAATAAGAAGCCTAACTAAAGCTACCGATGCCTTAAACTATGCTCAAAAACTGCAGGACCATAAGGTCGGACACATTAGTTAAACGGCTGGCCCAAGCTGGATGCAAATAGCCCAAGATAGAGGAGGGCTTGATTCTTTGGAGGAGGCCTTCACATGCGGAGGGGTTCTTGCAAATTAATAACTTATATTGTATTAGGTTAAGATTAGTTTACTTACTTTGTTATTACATGAAATAAAGGGCTTTTTTATTTAATTTATATACGTGCATTCATACAAGTCAAACACATATCCCTCTTTTTTTTGTCGGGTAAAAATAGAGAACATTTTTTAATTTCTCATACTCGGAAAGTAGTGTTTGTTTTATCTGAGTAGCGGGTGGAAAACGCTGCTTTCCACCCTTCGGCGGGAAAGATTCATAGTAATTGCTTCCCTCTCTAGGGCAGGAATGAATTTTAAATATAGAACTAAATTTGGTTAGGTAGTCTACGGTCTTGTGAGTGTAACAGCCAGTGTGAATAAAAAAAAAACCTATTAAGCGAGACGGCCCGCGGCGGTAAAGCGGTGTGTTTCATATTTAAAATTAAAAAAAAAAAAGTATTATAATTTGACGGAATACTAACTCTGTAAGCTGTACCGAAATTCAAAACCTGAGTTTTGACGAATATTTGATTTAAAATGAGTTCAAGCGATTCTGAAATGTTGACCCCAGATTCGGTTAAAGACGAGGCAAATTCAATAATCCAAAATCTTTTGCCGGAAATTTCAAAGGAGAGATATTTGAATACATACAATGATTTTATGAAGTGAGAAAAGCAAAAGCAAAGCAAAGCAAATATGAAAGAGCAAACAAGAAAATAAAATATTTAAGAAAAACTATATTTTTTTACTTTCCTTATATTCGATATGAAAAGTAGAGTGTTTACCACGGGTGAAAGTCACCAATTCCTACTCGGACTATAGCCGCCCTCGCTACGCTGGGGCGTCTAAATACCTCGTGGGATTGATTCCTTTCGACCCTTGTATAACAATCTACTATAGCAGGCAAAAATGCTCCTTCTATTGTGATAAGTTGAAGTTTTTCATTACGATGGAGGTCCACATTTATCCAATGACATCCAAAGCAAAAATAAATACAGCCGTCTAAGTTCTAAAGGTTGTGTCCCAAATATAACATGACGTACAACTATGTATAAATAGGCGTGCGCGTAATCAATCACGTGGACAACAAGACGTATTCAGAGAGTAGACACGCTGACTGGAACTGAGATCCGATAACGGAATTACAATTTGCGAAGATCTTTAGCGTGTGTTGTGTTCAAGACATATTGGATATTCTTATAATACAGCATAAGATTTATGTGTAAACATGCTTGTCATTTTTCTGAATGAAAATGTTTTGTTAATAAAAGTAAATCAGCATCATGGTTTTTATGTTTGTTTGTATTTTAATCCAAAATTGAAGATAAATTAGTTTCTCTAATCGATTGACCTCAAGAAAAAAATGCGGCTAATTAATGAAGGACAAAGGCCAGTCCAGTGTAGGTAGGTAGTTGAAATATCGGTCCGCACCGAGTGCAACCTGATTCCTGATTGGGGATGACACCGGACCGTGAAAAAAAATAAAAATATACATAAGTACTATCACGTTTTACAAAGATCACCCATGAAGCCATTGTAACCAAGTTATCCAAACTAAATAATTTAAATAAAGCAAATAAGGCGGTAGTATAAAACGTAATAGACGACCAACTTACATTTGCAGTTGGAATAACATATGGGAGAACATGTTTTCAACTACAATGTTAAGTTTGTTCTTGGGATAAATTCATCCCAACTACGGAACTATGCATTGTGCGAGGTTCGACACGCACTTGGCTGGTTTTTATCCTTGGGTGACACAATTATGCGCACCGGGTGTTACCCATACTAGCTACGCCACTGTTAATAGGTAAAGACTACTAGACTAACCGGGTCGGTATGATGTTTTGTGGAAAAAATATACGGATGCAGCAGCCCTAGACGAGACATTTTTCATAGAAATATTATCCTCTCGCTTTCTGTGGGAGTGATTTCGTTAAACGGGACGGAAGTGTGTAATAGGAAGTGACAGCTTGAGCTATTGATGCTATTAAAAAGTACTTACTTATTCTATAATAAGTAAGTACTTTTTAATAGCATAGAATTAGTTCATGGAATTAGCACTATATAGATTGTAAGTAGAAGGCGTCAAATTTCGACGAGTGGGCGAACACTAATTCGAGTAAAAACATATTACCCCATTTCTTCCCGTGGGTGTCGTAAAAGGCGACTAAGAGACTACTAGAGAATGAGCAGCAGCGTTATCTATGCATTTTAACACCATGCTGCGATCGCCAACCCGCCTGCTAAGCGTGGCGATTATGGTAAACATCCCCCCTTAGGAGGCGGCCTATGTCCAGCAGTGGGCGTCTTTTGGCTGAAATGATGATGATGATATCATATTGAGCTTTTTAAAAATTTGAGGTCAATTTCTGTCGCTTCTCAGTTGCACCGAGGTGAGTTGTCAGATGTTAGGTACACATCACATGCGACAATTTTTTTTTTTTGTCGTTGCGTGGTCACGTGAGGAGACGCGGACGTGGGGCGTGGTACTGGTGCAGCAGCATATGCCCTCTTCCGGCCCCCTAAATGGGTCCAGGGACGGTGGACTCCGCCGCCGCCTTGTATCATACAAAACCTGAGGTGGTGGCGAGTATTGTGCCACGCGTGCCCCTCTTAAACGTCGCGGGGGGAGGCATACACCTTACTCCCCCCGCTTGACCTTTTAGAGGCGGTTGAAGAGAGCTTAAGTGCCCCCGTAGCCTCCGGTGCAAGTGTGCGAGGGAACACAGGGTGGTTTTAGTCAGTAGAAGTCTGACAGACCCCTCCGTCCGCTCCAGGACCACAGGTCCGTGGAGGACATCCATGAGGATTTCCAAGCCGTTAACAAAAAAAAAAGGTACCAGTATATTTGGGGAAAATCTTGGTAAGTACTCAGATGAATAATAAGAGAAAAACAATAGAAGCGCGAACTTAGCTCTCGTTAGAACCTATTTGACATTTCAACATGGACTTAAGCCCTATTTACATGGTGCAAGTTTCTGGAACGTTCAAGAGCAAAATCGCATGCCATAAAGCACGTTCAATTTGATTGCTATTCAAGAATTTCATGCAAGCGTTTACATGCATGCGCTTTCCATAAAATGGCATACAATAATTAATTGAATGCAAGTTTTGCCGTTCAATAAAATTGCATGCGACTTACACCAAGGCAAGTAATTATTGCATGCAAGTTTTGTCTCGTCCTAACACAGAGTTGCTCGTCCTTGTACAATTGATTACAACCGCCCGCGGCTTTTTTGCCTGTATTTGAGCTGCCAAATATTTCATTATTTATTGAAGGAGTTGAATGCGATTGCACGTGAAATTTTATTGTACGTGCTGTTTACACCGATACCAGTTTTTAACGGCAACTAACTTGCCCGTATCGTGCAACAATTTCTACGTGTTGTTTAGACGGTACCAGAAAGTTGCCCTTCAATTTTATGCCATGCCACAGGCAATAAACTTGCACGGTGTAAATGGAGCTTTAAAGCTCAACACACACAAGCAGCGGCTGCGGGTCGGGCGCGTGTCGGGACGGCAGTACGGCGGGCTAAATTCACCAAACGCGTGCGCTGCTCCCGCCGCCGGCGCCGACACGCTGCGCGCCCGACCCGCGCACGCGTTTCGTATGGTTTCATTCAAATAAATACAGAGAATTTAGCCCGCCGCGCCGTACTGCCGTCCCGACTAGGGCTTTCAATACCGGTATTACGGGATCCCGTAATACCGTAATCACGGATAAATTTTGGTCTTTTTTCAATACCGGTACTGACGAGCCAATACCGTGATTACGGTATTACAATCATTTTATAATTTTAATTATTGTGGTTTGTTGTAATAAGTTGTATTTTGGAAGTTGTATTAAATAATATAAATAACTGTGATATTATTCTCACACTTCACACTTGTGTATTAAGCGCCAACTCTTATCTCCAGCCCACCCGCCCGCACCTTTCTTAAACAATCGGTTTCTGAGTCGGTCGAGCGAGCCAAACGACGTTATTGTTTTGTTAGTCAGTAGTAACACAAAAGCCGCCCGGGTAACATGTGCAAGTGAAGTTGGTTATTGTGAGTTTTAATAAGTTTGTGATCTTAACGAGAAACATGTAAAAAATATGTCATTGAAACTCATAAAAAGGAAATGACATTAATACTAGATTGCAAGACAAGATGGAGCAGTATGGCTGATATGATTGGACGCTTTTTGAAACTAAAGGATTGTGTTTTAAAAGTTTTAATCGATCTAAAATTAAACTCCGATTTCGAATTAGACGAATTCGATTTGACAATATTAAAAAATATTTACAACAGCCTTTCTGTAGTCAAAGTAACTGTATTAGAAATTTGTAAACGGGATGCCAATTTACTAAAAGCGGATATTGCGTTAAAATTTATGTTGACAAAGTTAAATGGTCAAGCTAATGACTTAATCCAAAATCTTGCAAAAACACTTAGAAGACGCATAAAGGAGCGACGACTTTTAATATCTGGAGTATTACAATATTTGCATGACCCTGAAACTTTTTTCAGTAATGATGATAGCGATGACGACACCTTTATAAAACCCACATCTGATGAAATATTAGATATTATAGTTAATCTCCTTACACGTTTAAAATATAATAATAACATAACAAGACAGTCTCAAAGAGACAGTGAGAATATGGCTGATATGACGATAGAAGAACCTTCTTCTTCTTCTTCAAGTTGTGAAAATGAAGACACGTCCATACAAAAGCAATTAGAAAGGGAGATTTCTAAATTGCCTAAAAGTAAGGATGCTGCCTCGGCTGTAACCACAAGCACTGATTTTAGATCAATAATAAGAGTAGAGATGTGTGTCTTTGAAACTGCTGGGGGTGGACGTGAGATATTTCTATCGGCGGCATACAAATATTTACTGTCTGTTGTACCGACAAGTGTTGAAGCAGAGCGTGCTTTTTCGTCAGCAGGCTATTTATGTAACAGGCTAAGAAGTTCGCTTTCTGATTCGACCTTAAATGCACTTTCTTTTTTGCGATCACACTTTCAAAATAAAAAAAAACGAAAATATCTTTTGATTAAAAATGTTTCAATATGATATATTAAAGTTAAGATTTTAATTATTGTTTGTCAGCAAATTTGCAAAATACTATTTGATTTATTTTGTTACTTGTTTAATTTTGGATTTTATGATTGTTTTTTTTTTTAATAAATATAATAGCGTTAGTAAAATGAAAACCTAATGATTGCTGTAATAATAAATATAAGTATAGATCTCATTATCATTGTAATTGGCATGTTCTAAGTTAATTGCCTACTGCGGTATCACATTTAGTTTAAGCTTTGATTACGTTTATAAATCCTAGTCCTATAATCAATCAATACCAAATTGTTATGCTATTAAAAGAGAATAAAGACTGATTTGGAAACAAAAATACGTATTTAAATGGTTTTATTAATGCCCTAATTAAAGTTCTTATGAACCTTAGAAGAATCCCTTAGAAGGGATGACAGTCAAGCGCTAGTTTAATTTTTTTTTAAAAAGCTTGAAAAACTTGAGTTCAATACCGTGATCACGTGATCACGGTATTGAAATTTCTAATACCGGTACTGATACCGGTATTGAAAAAATCCGGTATTTGAAAGCCCTAGTCCCGACCCGCACCCGCTGCCTGTGTGTGTTGAGGTTAAAGCTTCTGAACGTAGAACTTTCTCCTTGAGATTGTTTTTGAAACAAATTTCAACAACGGATTACCTAATTGGTAAAATAAATTAAGCGTGAACATGAAAATAAAGTGAGCAGTGACTTGCTTCCCTTGGGAACGCTTGTTATTCATAGGCTTACGAACTAAGGTTTACCTTTCATTGCAAATATTTGACCAAAAATGTTTTATTCATTCAATTCTTTTCGCAACATTGAAATTAAAATGAATGGGAGGAACTTGGTACCAATAAAGTTAGTCCAACATCATATTTTGAAGGAAAACTGTATAATTTTAGGATAAATTGTTGTTAAAGTCATAGTACAGTACCTACCATTTCTGAATACGAATCATAGTAAGTTGGTTCATAATTTGGGCAGGCCATAGAAGTGACCACTTTTCCTGAATTTGTTAGTTCCAGTTTGTTTTCCAGGTCTACTTTTGTGTTTATGATAAACATGATTTTTCATTCTTGTTATGACTGTTTACGTTTCGTTTGTTCCTAAGAAAGTAATTCAGTGATTCATGCGGGAAAGTTATAAGATTTTCTTCACGTTCTTTTTTTTATAAAAACTGTGATATTGAGTAATTTTTTATAAACGACTTCAAAAAAAGGAGGAGGTTCTCAATTCGCTCAATTAATAATTAATCAATTAATTTCAGGCATAACTCCGTCGTATAAGTCTGGATTTGGAAAATTCTGTTTTTCGTTTCAAACAAAAAAAAAAAAAAATTTGGATGGTCTCGAAGTAGTCTCATTATCACCAAGACAGAATCTGATGAGGGAATCTCGTGGACTCCTCAACAATTAAAGCCCCTGCATCGGGAAAAACAAAATATTGTGAAAGGTGATGAGCAGGTGACATTAGGCTATTAGATTGTTTATAGTAAAATCTTATTTCCATCTTTTTTAAAGATCACTTTTTACGATTTACGCATTCGGGTTTTTTGATTATTTTAATTTACTTTTTTTATTTTAGACTTTTTAGTTTTAGTTTTTAGACGTTTTAGTTGAATTATAAAACGGTAAATTAGATTATTTACCCATTTATAATCGTGTGATAACGGCCTCTTACTCGCTCACTCCAAAAGTTCGAGATAGTTTTTTTTATATTGTTTCATTCCAAATTACAATTAAACATATCTATATGTTGTATATATTTTTGTAATCACCTTTTAAAACCCTTCATTTTGATAGCCCACTCGATAGGCTTGAGAGATTTATTTTTAAAACACACGTTTTGGTGCCGAAAATCCGCCATTTTTTTTTATAATTTGAATATACCTAACCAGTGACACTCGCGCAAGAAAGACAAATCTAACGACCAACAAAATTCATCGAAATCGGTTTAGCCGTTTAGTAGTTACGAGGGAACATAGGGACGGACATACATACATACATACAGGTCAAATACATAACCCTCTTTTTTGGATTAGCCGCAGTCGGGTAAAAATACACTGACTTTCGAAATTAAAGCTATTTTTTGACTATGTAATGTTTTTTTTGTTGTTTTTTTTAAGTTTTGTTCCTATACAGGTTTATAAAGGGCGGAAGATTGATTCTAAATTCCTATTATTGATAATGGAAAATATACAAATAATAAATAACCATTGTTTATTACGAGTGGATTTGGTTAGGAGGAGTGTTAGTGGTTAAATAATAACAGCCGCAAGGTTCGATTATTGGTTAAGCTACGCATGTCGCGGTCGGTTCGTGGATGGGTGACCATCCATTACATCTCGTGATCCCTCTGTGCCTTGGACAGCACGTTAAGCCGTTGGTCCCGGCTGCCATTTGTAGATCTTTGACAGTCGTTACGGGTAGTCTGAAGCCCAATAGTCTGACAACCAGTCATACCAAGGGGTATCGTGTTACCCAGTAACTGGGTTGTGGAGGTCAGATAGGCAGTCGCTCCATGTAAAATACTGTATTCGGCTGCATCCGGTTAGGCTGGAAGCCGACCCCAACGTAGTTGGGAAAAGGGTAGACAGATTGATTGATGAGGAGGATTATTTTAAGAGTATATGCCTAATATTATGTGTAGGTATTTACGACTACTAAAATGATTAGAGTTTAGCAAAATTTATGAACTTAATGAAACATAAAAGCGAGAGAAATAAATTTTATCTTAGTCCTGGTTTAATTAAACTAATCAGAATTCTGAATGGATATTGTTTTCGGGGATAACTTTAAAGAAATTTATTCTATTGCTTCTGCTTGATTAAACGATTTAAATGTTGGGGAGATAATGGCATAATTTAGAAAGAAAATTAACAGTTTCACTTGGATTAATTAGTTTCCTTTGTAAGGGCTTCTTTCATTGAATACGTATAAAGGCTAAGATGAAAATCTTTGTTCTATTGTGCAAAGGCATTGCATTTATGGAGATTCTCATGTATCTTGGTTGTTTTTTCAAACATAAAGTCACGAAAGCCTCTTCTTATTATTAGTCGTACACATAACAACGAACAACATGCTAACACGGGTTCTTTTTCACACAAATGCTTTTCAAAGTCAAAGTCAAATTATTTATTTCAAATAGGCACATAAAAGGCACTTTTTATCGTAAATATTTACGTAAAAATAGAATTGTTCAAGTCGCCCCATCCAAAAGGTAGTTTCGTATGGAGAAGAATGGGCAAGAAGGACCGTTACTATTTTAAAATGTTTTACAATATTTGGTATAAGTACATTAATTATATGTGAAGAGACGATGCACCTAAAATAAAATTGTATATTAATTTTATGGCATGTATTTAACACGGCGACAAATTAATCTGAATTTGGGATTAAAAAATAATTAAAGCCGGTAGCAAAAATAATAGGTTGGCAGCAAAAATAATAGGTTGGCAGCTACAGCGAAGTATTATTTTAAGTAGAAAGTAGCAGCTCAATAATCAGTTTTTAGCTTTATTTTAATTTAAACTGGCATCGAATTTTTGTTTTGGTAACTGAATTTACCAACAATAGAGGGGATCTGGCGCTCGGCGGCCGCTACCGCGGCACGCTCGCTTCGCTCGCTCGCCTTCGCTTGTTAATGGTTACTGTTCTAACCTAACCTAACCCAAATGATTCAATAACAGTAGATGACTTTGCAGCGATTAAGAAATAATATTTAATCGCTGCCAAGTTATTATTTTAGTAGCAAATAGTTAGTCGCTCTTTAAGTTATTAGTCGCCTGGAAAATTATTATCCTAATTTTATTACACACTTTTTTATTATTTTTGCTTAATAATAAAAAAATAAGCAATGACAGAAATTAATTATGTGATAGATACATGGTGCTCAAATATTTACAAATATTGTAAAAATATACGTTTTCTTAAAAAAATATATAATATATCAGTGTGTGAGGTAATCAGTATCACCGAATGTAAAATAAATGCCAAAAATAAAAAATACAATTAAAATAGCAACCAGTTTGATTTTGTCTAGACTCTAGATTGTCCTATGAAGCTGGACCAGCATGTTTCCAAGCATTCTTATCTTGGATATACTCGTAATCCTCTAATTTGTAATAATGTGCTTGTTTACAAAATGTTCTTTCAATATAAGTTTTAAATTTTCTTTCATTTAATTGCAATATATCACAAGGTATGTTGTTTCATTTTTGGAGATTTAGGGGTAAACAATTTAATTAGATTTTTTATGTTCTTTTGATTTCTTTAATTCATAGACTTATAAATAATAAATAAATAATTTTAATCTGATTAAAGAAAACTAAGAATGAAAAAAAAAAGTTGTTTAAAATTAACCCGACAAACTTTATGGAGTGCTTTTAGACCATAGATCAATCAATCTGCCTAGCCATTTCCCAACTATCTTGGGGTCGGCTTCCAGTCTAACCGGATGCAGCTGAATACCAGTATTTTACATGGACCGACTGCCTATCGTCAGATAGGCAGTCGGTCCATGTAAAATACTGGTCTATCTGACCATTGAATTGAATAACTTTTACTATAGGACCAACTTTGAAATCGGGAAAAAAAAAAACTGTCCCATAATTATAGTTTAGAACAGTAGGTATACACTTTAGTATAACAGCAGATTTTTTTTCGCGATTTCAAAGTTGGTATAATTATGTCGTATCTCTATGTTTTTACTGTGTGTACATAAATAAATATGTCCACACAGGTAAATAAACTGTAGGTACCATAACACTGTTATCTCCTACATTACTCTAAGCCAAGTTGATTATTTGTCAACACATAATAACACGAAACCGCTGAAAATCCGCCAGAATTAGTGCCACCTCCAGTATTTTACGAACGATAACATCTCACAGGATTCTAAATTAATAGAGCAATTTACAAATCGTTTGGGGGTGATCGCATCAGAAGGGGGTGTTGGGGGCGTTTAGTCTCCGTCTACCCTCAGGCAGGGTAATATTTGTCTTGGACTGTTTGCCAGGTACCTACTCAAGATATTAAATCGGTTGTTATTGCGGAACGAAGGGAAAAATACTCGAGAGGTAGATAAAGTGAGTCTCGACTGTCGTTGGTGTTATTAAGAGCGGGAAAATGCTGGGTTGGGGTCATTGTACTACCTATGAAGTGAGGTGACTGCTATGGATAATACATTCTTGTGTTGTGGGAATTATACCCTTGTCCAAGATGTTTTTGGGTAGTAACATAAATAGCCCGACGAATACTGTAATGTTCTACTAACAACAAAATGACTGACTATAGCATTCAGCTGCCACATTACGCTGTTTGCAGAAACAGATCTAAACTCCGTTGGTTTAGGTAGTTAAATAAAGGTCAGCAAAAAAAAACACGTGACGAGAGAGCTATCAAGTAACCGACTAAACGTAATACTTGTCTCTTCAGTTGTCATGTTACGTCATAGTTGTACTCTTCAATTTAGCAACGATATAATTCGTTGACATTTTTTTTTGCGTCTGCTGATGAAGAATATGGAAAAGTACAGAGTTTTAATTCCTGAACAGTTTTGTCATCAGTTACACTTTTATATTAACACATAACATCACGCCTGTAATCCCCGAAGGGTTAGGCAGAGGCGCACTTTTATATTAAGTCAGGAATTAAAGATATTCCGGTTTGAAGTTCTAGACTCCAGAGTTTATGTCTTGTCAACAACAGACCCTAACCGAAAAAGAAATATATACTTAAAATATCATTGATAGAAATGCATTTTACAGCAAAATAAACTACGGACTACGTATTCCGACAATTCAGAATTATACTCGTAAGTGTAGCTTACCGTGACATCCCCACCGAGTGTGTCTCCACGTTGTCGTCGTGGTGGGGCTTGCGTGTCTCAATGATCTTGGGGGCTTTGCCGGTAGAGTCACTCATGCCGGAAGGCCTCAAGTGAAAGACCTAACTAAGAGAGACATGGGGCGGAGTCAATATCATCTGACTTCCGCGAGGGGCGCGCCGTCTGAGGACTTCAACAGTTGTTGGTGTTCTGGACGGCGCGCGTTTCTCTCCTCATCGTTTGGAGAGTGGGAAGAGTGGTTCACCTCTAGTACGTGTCTGCTCATCAGACATGACTGAGGTGAAGGAGTGGTCTGGGGTGGGGACCCCATAAAAAAGGCAAAGCTGTGTTCAGCAATAATAATGGAAGCGAGTCATGAAAATACACTACCCCAGGAGGGTACCTACTGCTCCGCAGTAGGAGAATCCCTCACCGAGCAGAGCTCGGTCAGTCCCTCGTATTCTGGGGGGGACAATGAACGCCCAAAATCCCAAACGGATTTTTACCCGTCTTTCGGAGACGCATTGAGCCAGGGTGGCTCACCTATCGGTGCTGAGGAGTCGCTGGGTTCTATTCCCAGTACGTCCACGGCACCGAAACAAAAAGCACAAAGAGTGCCAAAGGCGCGAGCACAATTTGTGCACCCGGCTACCCCGGTTGCCGACGAGGTGGCTAGTGACACCAGCGAGTCCTCTTGCTCGCAAACGTCGAAAAGATTGACTCGAAGCCGAGCGCGCAAGCGTAGACAGCAACCGAAGAGCAACGAGTCGATCGTGAAGAAGAAGTCTGGGAAAGAGCAGGACAAAGACTCCGAGCCTGTGAGTCCACCGATAAAGCAGGCAAAGATTGGGGCACCAGGAACTGAGTCGTCCGGTGGTGAGCCGGATGCCGCTGGCGGCTCTAAGGAGCGAGCTGCCAGCTTTGAGGAGATTGTGGTAGCCGCAATCAGGGGTGTGGCCTTGAAGACGATTCAATCCTCTAAAGACAAGGTCGTACCCGCTGCCACGGCCTCCATAATTGCGGCAGCGAAGGCCCTTTAAGTCGGGCCTTCGTCAGGCGAAGTGTCCGAGATGCGGGCGGAGGTCGGCCGCTTGACGGCTGCTATGGAGCTTCTCCGAAAGGAGAATGAGGAGCTCCGAGCGGACCTGGCCCGGCTTCGAAAAGCTGGCCCTTGGGAGGTGCCGCATGGAGGTGTGCAGCAAGGGCAGGGTGTGCCCTTGCCGGCGGAGGACCGGGTTTTGTCCCTGGTGCGGCAGGAGCTGGCTGCCTTCAACAGCCGGTTCTCCGTACTTGAGGGCATTGTCTTGCGCCCCCCGCTAGCGGCGAGCAGACCGGCCACCTTTGCGGCCACCGTGGCTGCCGCGGCCAAGCCTGCGGCCAAGCCTGCAGCCAAGCCCGCGCCTCTGGCCAAATCGGCCAGATCGGTGCAGCCTAAGCACAAGAAGGATGGGACGGCTGCACAGGTGGCTACTCAGAAGGCAAGGGCCCCAGCCACTGCGGCAGGACGGTCGCCCCCCCCCAGCCTTCTAATTCCTCTCCGGCCGACAACGAATGGCAAGTAGCCGGGGAGAAAAAGAAGGCGGCTAAGGCTAAAACGGCGGCCAAAAAAAAGGAGAGGCGGCAACGGCGCAAGAAGCGAAGCGCCGCGGCTAGGCTCCGCGCCCCAAAGTCCGCAGCTGTAGTGATCACACTACAGCCGGAAGTGGAGAAGAAGGGCGTGACCTACCGCGAGGTGCTCGCCAAGGCGTGGAAGGCGGTGAACCTGGAGGAGATCGGCGTTGCCGCGGGCTTAAGGATGAAAGTCACGGCAACTGGGGCCCGGATGCTCGAGATCCCTGGTGCGGCCAGCGGCCCGACCGCTGACGCCCTGGCCGAAAGGCTCAGGGCGTCCCTCAATGCGGGGCAGGCCCGAGTCTCCAGGCCCACCAAGTGCGCATCCTGGGCCTGGACGACTGCGTGACGGCGGAAGATGTTGTGGCCGCCGTGGCTAGGAGTGGAGAGTGCTCTGCGGAGCAGGTGAGGGCAGGCACCCTTCGTCCTGACAAATCGGGGATGCAAACCATTACGTTGAGCTGCCCCGTGTCGGCGGCCCAAAAAATATCCGAGGAGGGCCAAAGGCTCCGGCTGGGCTGGGTATCCGCGCAGGTGAAACTGCTGGAACGCAGACCTCTGAGGTGCTTCCGCTGCCGGGTGGGAAACCACGTGGGAGCATGCTGCACCTCGGAGGTGGACCGCAGCGATCACTGCTTCCGCTGTGGTCAGCCCGGTCACAAGGCCGGCTCTTGCAATGCCACGCCGCACTGTTATGCATGTGCGGCGGCTGGCAAGCCGGCCGATCACCGGGCTGGGGGCTGGGGGCAAGTACCTGGGACTCGTCCTCGACAGCCGGTGGAACTTCGTGGAGCATTTTCGACGTTTGGCTCCCAGACTGGAGCGGGCCGGGGCTGCTTTGAAGCGGCTCCTGCCCAATCTAGGGGGTCCAAACGCCTCCTGCCGGAGGCTCTACGCGGGGATCGTGCGGTCCATGGCCATTTACGGGGCACCGGTGTGGGCGCGTTCTCTGAGGCTGCGGCCAGCGCAGCGGTTGAACGCGTCCCAAAGGGTCATGGCCATCAGGATGGTACGGGGATACCACACGGTCTCCCGTGAGGCGGCGAGCCTCCTTGCCGGACTGCCGCCATGGGATCTGGAGGCGAAAGTCCTCGCGCACATTTGGGTGTGGCGCGAAGAGGCGAAACTCCGGGGCATAACTCCGCTGCCACAAGAAATCGCGGCACAGCGGACGGAGCTCCGGAGGGATCTCATGGCGACATGGAGAGTGCGATTGTCGCAACCCAGCGCTGGGCAAGCCACAATTGTGGCGATAAGTCCCTTCTTTGAGGAGTGGCTGGAGAGGCGCCACGGCGTCCTCACCTTCCGCCTGACGCAGGTCCTCACTGGACATGGATGTTTCGGGAGGTTCCTGTTTAGGATTAAGCGGGAGGAAACGCCCGGGTGTCACCACTGTGTGGATCGCCCGGAGGACACGGTGGAGCATACGGTGGAGGTCTGCCCAGCTTGGGCGGAGCACCGCCGTGTACTCACGGAGGCGATCGGCGGCGGCGATCTCTCGCGTCCGGGCCTGGTTCAGGCCATGGTTCGGAGCGAGAGTGCATGGGAGGCCGTCACCTCCTTCTGCGAAGCAGTTATGCTAGCGAAGGAGGAGGCGGAACGCGTGAGGGTGAGACAATGTTCGCGCCCTCGCGCCCCTAGTCGCCGCAGGAGACGCCCCGGGCGTCGGGAGTCGCAAGCCGATTTCCGGCCACCGTAGGCGCGGGCCTGCGGACGGTGAGCGATGGGTAGCTCGCCGTCCGATAAGGACCAGGCCCGGGTCGACGGCGCGTTGTGTCCCACGCGCGCCTCAAAGAGATGTCAGCACAAACTGACGGGGTCCTTTAGGACCAATGCCTGCCGGGGTTGCGAGTTTGTCCGAAAGGGATATCGTGGCCCTGGCATACAGGCAATGGAAGGAACACGGGTGGGTTTTAGTCAGTAAAAGTCTGACACGCCCTCCCGCCTCCGCCCAGAGCGGGAGAAGTTATTTGATGATTTCCCACCCAAAAAAAAAAAAAAAGCTTACCATGACATGAGTAGGTCTGCACATGGCCCACATGCGACGCGATGACGTAAGTAAATAAATGTTCAGAATAATTCATTTCAGCTGAAAGACGTCCACTGCTGGACATAGGCCTTCCCCAAAGGGGGGGTCTTGCCATAATCGACACGCTTGGCAGGTGGGTTGGCGATCGCAGTATGGTGTTAAAATGCATAGAGAACGCTGCTGCCCATTCTCTAGTAAGTCCCTTAGTCGCCTTTTATGACACCCACGGGACGAAATAGGGTCGTGCTATTCTTTACGTCTGGCACCACACAGTACTAGTATGCTTAGATGGTTCGGTCATGTTGAGAGGATGAATGAAAGGCGCCTAACAAAAGGTATTTACTAGACAGAAGTGAGTGGAAACGCTGGGAGGGGATGCCCTAGAAGGACATAGGGACCTAATTGGTGATGTTCTTTAGAAAGGCCAGGTGCGTAGTACTCACAACCGGCGTGCGTGTATGACCAGATGTATGAACGTAAACGATGCAAAGCTTATGTTAGGACAGATATATTTAATATGATTAATTATATGGCAGGGATGGGTTGTATGTATATAGATAAAAATAAAACAAAATAATTATATTTTTTTAAATTTATTCATCATCAACCCTAACCACAACGTCATCAAGAAAACCTGCGGGTGCTAACATATTTTGTTGATGTCTGGCCCATCCTAGATACCTTATTACGGTCATTCCATGAGCGCAACATCCAACAGTTCTTCTTCCAACTAAACAACTACAACAGTATTCTGCTATTCCTGCTCGACCTATTGACACATATGTTGCAATTGACACGTTGATATTTTTGATCGAAGGTTTGACACACATGATGCATGTAGGCCTTCCACGGATTCCCATCGTGATAAACAAATTGATGCACACACAATAATACATAAGGTATCAGGCAGAATCGTTCATTGGAAAAAGGGATCTGGTATAAAACAATGCATGGTCAGCCGTTTCGTGTGCGGGCTGGTTCATGAATAGTAATTTAAATAGAAAATTAGTTGTTACAGCTCATAGACTCAGATCTGGACACATTCCATGTAATAAGTTTGCATACATGATGAAAAAAACCAACTCGCCTAATCGTGTGGACTGTGGAGTTGTGGAAGACTTACATCACTTATTGATGGACTGTGTTCGATACGAGTCTGATAGAAATGATGTGTTGCGGGTGTTGAGTTTGAACCGACTTGATTTAGGCACATTCCATAGAATTTTGTCTCAACCAAATGATGATGTTGCGAAGAGTCTGTTTAGGTTCATGGCCCGAATATAATACATAGCATCTTTGAATTATATAAGTAATTAGGGTATGATGGGACTGTCATACGCATTGCGATTATAAAAGTCCCTAAATAAAATATAATAAAAATAAAAATAAAAAACAGGCAGAATCTTATTCCAGCGGTACAGAAAAATGTCATCGTAGGTATAAGCAAGTAATCGGAATCCAGGCAAGTACTAGTCACGGTGGAGGTCTGCCCAGCTTGGGCGGAGCACCGCCGTGTCCTCACGGAGGCGATCGGCGGCGGCGATCTCTCGCGTCCGGGCCTGGTTCAGGCCATGGTTCGGAGCGAGAGTGCATGGGAGGCCGTCACCTCCTTCTGCGAAGCAGTTATGCTAGCGAAGGAGGAGGCGGAACGCGTGAGGGTGAGACAAGGTTCGCGCCCTCATGCCCCTAGTCGCCGCAGGAGACGCCCCGGGCGTCGGGAGTCGCAAGCCGATTTCCGGCCACCGTAGGCGCGGGCCTGCGGACGGTGAGCGATGGGTAGCTCGCCGTCCGATAAGGACCAGGCCCGGGTCGACGGCGCGTTGTGTTCCACGCGCGCCTCAAAGAGATGTCAGCACAAACTGACGGGGTCCGTTAGGACCAATGCCTGCCGTGGTTGCGAGTTTGTCCGAAAGGGATATCGTGGCCCTGGCACACAGGCAGCGGAAGGAACACGGGTGGGTTTTAGTCAGTAAAAGTCTGACACGCCCTCCCGCTCCGCCCAGAGCGGGAGAAGTTATTTGATGATTTCCCACCCAAAAAAAAAAAAAAGGCAAGTATTAGTCACACAGGGAACAGTAAATCTCAGCGCCTAAAATGACGGAAAATCAATGGAAAATATATTATATTCTATTTTTGATAAATGGCAAGCAAAGCCGGTGTCGACTATTCTGCCAATGTCTAAAGTGAGTTGAGAAAACAAGTGTGCATAGTAAAAAAAAAAAAAAAACTTTTTAGATGTTAAAGAAATATAAAATAATGAATTGTCAGTTTGTCACTTTGGCAGTAGACCGGTTGACAGATGAATGTCATGGTTTTTTTTGTTAGCGATGTTGCCATACTCGAATTGTACAGCGATTTAACATATGTATTAAAAATTATGACAGCTGTATTCTTATTATAAACAATTAGTTTTATTTTCACATTTATATTCTGATGCAGAAATGTATTTCCTAAGTTATATTAATGCAATACGTAAAGCAAAGCATTTTATGTAACTTGACCAAGATTTTTATTCCATGGCAATAAGTCATGAAGTCAATCCAGAAAAAGAAAACTACGCCATGATTATTTTTTATCATCACTAAACTAGTCAGTAATTAGGTTTTCAATTATGCCAACTTTTTTCCAGACTTCGATAGGCCATAAGGTTGATTTGATAAATCTTGTAAAATATTTCGTCGGTATCTATCACGGTGACATAAGTAGACGCTTAATAAGTCCATCAATTTTTTTCTCGCCATTGTTCTTTGGCTATGATGGAGTGACATAGTATTGTGACAAAGCTCCTTATTAAATAAAACAATGAAAATACTTACAAAATAGTGCATGGTTAAATAATTCAGATTTCCACGAAGTGAATTACAATTGACTCTGTAACCCTAACCTACTAAATCCACGTGACGTCAGCATTTATAGGCTCAATATCTTTGGCAACAGCTTGAGTTTACTAGCTACACCACTTCCTGAACTTAGCATATTGGTCTAAATTAACATAATAGCTATGCGTGACTCGGTAGGCATGTTCAATGTTCACCATTAATACGAATCGCATATTATTTCCCTTAGATTTATTATCGAAGGTGTGGCCAGGAAACTGCTGTTTTACGAAAATCACCGTTCATATTGTAGGTGAGAAAATGTTATCTTGAAAAATAAATTGGTCAATTTATTTAAATCGTGGCTGCGTGTCGTCACATGAGGCGAACATGATAGAACGACACATTACGCTGACTGATGTTTTCATCTATCGGAAATCCTTGAGGTGTATTCTTGACCTTATTTTTGTCGGAAAAGAATTTGGGCCCGTTTTTTCATGTAGGTACGGGGCAAATGTCGATTTGGTTTCAGATAAATCAGTTTCATATTTTTGTTGGTCTCGTCTTTGCAGGTCCTAATGGTAAGTTCTTTTCGATATTAGTTAATAAAGTTAATTTGTTGTTAGGCTGCCTCTGCCGTTGCGCGTTGCAACGTGCCGCTCGTGTATATGAGCACTAAGGTAAGGGTTTCCTGCTTTGAGCGTTGCGGCCAATTCGATTATTTTTCAATCAGACTACTCACGAACGTGGAGGTACATACTTATCGTAATTGTAAAATATAATAAAATATAATTCGTGATTTTTATTGCTTGACTACGAGACGAATATTGCGATGTTAATTAATTTAATTTGAATATAACATTCAAGTACAATTTAACGTTCACCGTTTGACGGCACATTTAACGACGCAAAATGGAGAACCCAATATGGAAAAGATGACTATACAATTTGCATTTTCCCCATTTTAAATTAAACCTAATTTTATTAGATTATTCAGTCATCTGGATGGCGTAAATAAAATAAATAAATAAATACCCAATACTTAGGTACTAGTGTTGCCCAAATTCAGTCTTGGTCTTGCAGTCTTGGTCTTGTTCTTGCGTTTTTGCAAGACCAAGACCAAGAACAAGACCGCGTATTTTTAGCAAGACCAAGACCAAGACTGACCGTGCAAGACTTGAGCAAGAACAAGACATAGCCTGCAAGACTCTTGCGTCTTGCAGCTAGGACTTAGCGCTATTTCACTGAGTAGTTAGGTGTAACAGTTCGGTGTATAGGTAGGTACGCTTAGGAATTCTATGAGACGCAAAAAACTGTATCAAAGAATATGAAAAACTGGACCTATGCGCATTACGACTAATACCATAAACATAGCGAATAAAAAAATATCTATTAAAATCAAACTGAGTGCATGCATAGTTATGTTTTAACCATCGGCACTTTGATAATGCGGCATCAAAGGTTTTGTACTTACTTCTCAAAGAAATTTGCCGCTTTTCGGAAGTACATGGTTATGATACACGCGCCGGCGGCTTCTTTTGAAATCTAAAACAATCGTTGCCGCCACGCCGAAATCATAACATTTGTGACACTATTTGATTGCCGCCATAGGGCGTAGGTATACTCATGCAAAATAATTTCGAATTTTTTTAAGAGTACCTACAGGTGTTCCAAAGAATAAATAAGTTTCAGAGTGCTTAGAATGAAAATGAATACATTATACTGATCACGCAAGTAGTATTATGATTAGGTTATAAATCAAAGCTTATAAATCATAAATGTTTATTAAGAAACAGTTACTTCCATGGAAAACGACATATAGGTCAGTTGATTTTTCGAATTTCTTATCAAATCTTCAGTTATTTATTAATCTGCTTGATCTTTACTATGGCTATGTGTACAAGCTCACAATGTTCCAATTCTAATACGTTTTTCTAAGATTTAAAGTAAACTTTAATAAATAGTAATAGACTAATAGGTAATTGCAAGACTTGCAAGACTCTTGCTGCAAGACCAAGACCAAGACCAAGACTGGGAGCGCAAGACCAAGACTGGGAGCGCAAGACCAAGACCAAGACCAAGACCAGGTGTATTGGCGCAAGACCAAGACCAAGACTGGCTAAGTCTCGTCTTGTTCTTGCATTTGGGCAACACTATTAGGTACAAGTACAACCCTTAAAAGTAGTAAAAAATGGTAGTGAAACTGGGGGTTATTAAAACACGATTTATAAATCAAGCCGTAGGCGAGGATTATAACAGTAACACACCAGTGTTTTTATTTTATCTAAACTCATGCAATTTTATTAAAAACACGATACATAATACCGTAAATATGGCGCCCACACCCAAAATTACATTGCCTGTACGCGCTACAGCAGCCTCCACAACAGATAACATTTAAATCAATGGAATCTGTACTGTAATCGAAAAAAAATATTATTTCAAGCATATTTTGTTATGGAAATTGTTATAATAAAACTTTTAAATTCTCGTGGATTACGTCTGACATTGTGAATCATTTTTGCTTTCAAAATATGAACTTTACGGTATGAAAATAAAAGAAAATACTGTAGTAGAGTATTATGCAGTCATGACAGTGATTTTAATTTATATTCAATTATCCAAAAATGTACGTAGGTAACCATTATTAGGTATTTGTATGTAAACATAAGAAAACCCGCTTGTATTCCCCGAAAGGTTAGGCAGAAGCACAGGGCAGAAGTGTACCTATAGTACAGCATCCATATTGTGCCAGTTATGCGCCTTCTTTTTCCTAATTTAGTGAAAAAACGCAAAAAAGTAATCCAAGTAACTTATGGTCTTTATATTTTATGTTAATAAGTACTATAATGTGTCACTCGGAAGAAAGTGCGATTCCCAACTCGTGTGTCAAGGCTCAAATCTACACCCTCGTTAGTAGGTAATCGGTCACTTTCTCCCCTCGGTGAACAATGAACTATTATTTCAACTGTCACGTTTAAAAACCAGTCAGTTCATTGAACGATAGATATAATCTAATTTAGTACCTATGTAAGAAGGCTGATGGATGAACATTTATGATTCGGCATCTTTTTCCTTTAGGTCAGTGATAAATGATAGAATCCGAGTCGGCAAACCGAGACTTTACCAGCCAGAATCAATTCCTAATTTCGGTCATCGAATTCTCTTTTAGCGTTAATATACATTAAATTTATTTGCAAGAATCGTAGTCAATTACAGATGGTCGGGTTTTTTAACTGTATCTACAACAATTGGCTAAAACTAACATGCAAAATAATTGATTACATTGATTAAGAATTGGAACATAACTCATAGTTGTTATTATAATGTATTTTTTTTTTAAATTAAGATTTTGAAGGTCGATTAAGAATTTAAATCATAATAGTAAAATGTCAGTGTGAATCTTTAAAGTTTAGGTACCTACTCATTCTAAGAATAGAATGATTTTTCTATAAGCCATTTGAATAAAGGCTCCCGCTGACAGGCGTAACGCTACAGCGCGATGCGACAGCGCGACGCGACAATAGTAGCACAATTTCTATGAAAACTTCATGGAAAGTGTCTCGCTGCCTGTGTGCTGTCTGTCGTGCTTGCGATATCGTGCCAGTCTGCACGAACCCTAACACTATTTTAAAACGATAGGCTGAGTTAGTGTGCGTTTATTTTTATTATACAGCGTGTAGCAAAAATGTGTGGTATATTTAAGGGTCCACCACACCCTTAAATATGACTATGATAATGTTCTACAGGATTGTACATCTTGAAAATATCAACAAAACATAGCATAATGTCTATCTTCTAAGGATAACCCACAGCACCTTATTCTACATTTTAGGTTTGAAAAAAAAAAAATGTTATTTCCGAAGCAACTTTGACCGGTATAATATATTATTAATACTTATCCAATAAAATACATTATTTAAATTAGGCATTCAAATTAAAATTGGCCTTGACATCATATCGTTTAAATTAATACTTTAAAAGACATCAAAGATTCAAAATTACCCGTAACAAAATACCTAGTTATGGTTGATTGCTGCAATAGAAAAACCGGCCGAACGGAATTGAATGAAATTTGGCGCACAGATAGTTAATAAACCCGGATTAACACGTAGGATAAATTAATACCGGTAGTACGTTTCTGTGGGATAATTTCTGACCTCCACGCGGGCGAACCGCGGGCTAAAGCAAGTTAATATTATAGATGTGAAAGATTGCACGTTTGGATGTTCGTTACTCAAACAAGCAAAATTGGCTAAACGGATTTGGATGAAAGGATTATGACCAAATCACTATGGGAATTGGTGCATTTGGTTTCATACCATGTCCAGTCCATCGTTGAAACCTTAGTCGGTATTGGAAAAGCATATCACAAAAATAAATTGATAATCGATTTTTCTACTAATGCAGTTCAGGATGATATATTATGTGAACTTGAATTTATATGTGAAAAATAAGCTCGAAGCTGTACAATTCTGCTTTTAGATGATAAATATGTAAAAAAAAAATATTCAAATTCAAATATTTAATTCGGAAAACATCCATATTGTGTACGTATTAAAACTTAGAAAAATATGTTAGTAAAAAATTAAAACATAAAAATAACATAAAAGATACAAAAATTTAAATTAAAATCAATATCAAAATCTTAATTAAAATCAAGTTCCAAAACCAAATTTAAATTACAGTAAAAATCAAAATCACATATACATACATTTAATAAAAAAAATAGAAAATTTATACAGTTTTTATTTTTTTTATTATCTATACATTATTATAAATCGGTTCAGACTGATGTTAGGTTAAGTTACCGCATATTAACTTTTGTTCGTCATATTATTCTGCATCTAATTAATAATGTTTGAAAGATGGCCGCGAAAAAAAAAAGCACCAGTTTTGGTTATTGGTTTTTGGCACACTGATAGTTTATAACCTGGTTTAACACATAGGATGCTTTTTATACCGGTAGTACGTTCCCGTGGTATAAACCTCCACGCGGGCGAAGCCGCGGGCAAAAGCTAGTTAGTAAGTTCATAAACAAAGAGTTTCTTTTAAAACACTTTATAAAACCCTTTGATTTTATATTCTTGTTGTAAGTTACAAGAATTTTTAATAAAATGATACAGATTAAAATTAAGCACATATTAATTTCTGAAAGGAATTACTTATTAAAGCTACGTTTTAATAAAGTTGTAATTCCATGTAAATTTGAATTTATTTGCAGGCATAGGAAATGTTGCCACTTAATTAACTACTGACTGCCTCGTTGGTCTAGTGGTTGCAAGCGTTACTGCTGAGCATAAGGTCTTGGGTTCAATTCCCGGGTCGGGAAAAAGTGTTGCTGGATTTTTCCATCTGAAATTTCTCAATAGCTGCCTTGAGTCTGGACGTCGTCTGGGAGTGGTGGATTTGTACCCGGTTGAATTGCCATCAACAATTATTATATGGGACTCAAACATAACTGGCGAAATGTGGGTGTACTATAGGTACACCTCTGCCTAACCCTTCGGGGGAACAAGGCGTGATGTTATGTTAAGTTAATTAACTACGTTAGTAAATGATGCTAATGAAATAAATTATTCCAATATTTAGAATTATGTCTAATATTAAATCCCATATTAAACACTTCTATTTCAGAAACCAAATAAATTATGGAATGTGTGCAAAATTAGTTGTACGAGTAGGATTAAAATTTTATTAGATACTAGCTTTTGCTCGCGGCCTCTCCCGCGCGGAAGTTGGAAATTATCCCACGGAAACGTACTACCGGGTTTAAAGTACCTATAAATGTGTTAATCCAGGTTATTAACTGTCTGTGTACAAATTGTAACTGTTCACCTGATTTTAGAATGGAGAAGAGCCGGCAAGAACCTTCACGGTTATCCTTTAAAAAATAATGGGCTTTTACAATGTTTTCAAATTACAGTGTTAATAGGTATGGGAGGACAGTGAAGGCCTGTCAACAACTGTGTCCAAATAAATGTTATTCTTTCTTTTACACCACCAGTAGTTTCTTTACGAAGGTGTAAGATATATTACTTAAATTAAATATTACTAATATACTCCAAATATTTCTGATACATTTGAAAGGTCAGGGCGTTTCAGCAGATACCTAATGAATAAAACATGGTATTTGGCGTATTCGGCCTAGGGCAGTCCATTAGTGGCGTAACTCAATGCCTTTCTGGCCAGGTCAATTTCGCCCTATTTCGGCATCCCCACGTATTGAAGAAAAAAATCTATTTCGGTATTGGCAAATTAATTGACCCAGTTACGTGACGGCTTTCATCGTTAACATTATTTTCTGGACGTGAATTAAGCCGAGCTGATTTTATCCACGTATGGACATCGTTCTGAATGTTAACACATGGTTCTGGCTTTATTCTAAGGAATCACTTTGAAATGGTGAGTAGTAAAATATCGTGAGGAAGCCGGCATGTCCTAGAACTAAACATTCGAAGACATGTGGCATCCACCAACCTGCACTGGGCCCGCGTGGTGAATTACGGCCCACTGGGATCTCACAGAAAGGAGAGGCCTGCATCCCCTTTTTTTTTTTGGGTGGGAAATTATCTAATAACTGGGCGGAGCGGGAGGGCGTGTCAGAATTTACTGACTAATACCCACCCGTGTTCCTTCCGTTGCCTGTGTGCCAGGGCCACGATATCCCTTTCGGACTAACTCGCAACCCTGGCAGGCATTGGTCCTAAAACGGTCCCCGTCAGTTGGTGCTGACATCTCTTTGAGGAGCGCGTGGTACACTACGCGCCGTCGACCCGGGCCTGGTTCTTATCGGACGGCGAGCTACCCATCGCTCACCGTCCGCAGGCCCGCGCCTACGGTGGTCGGAAATCGGCTTGCGACTCCAGACGCCCGGGGCGTCTCCTGCGGCGACTAAGGGCGCGAGGGCGGGAACCTTGCCTCACCCTCACGCGTTCCGCCTCCCCCTTCGCTAGCTTTACTGCTTCGCAGAAGGAGGTGACGGCCTCCCATGCACTCTCGCTCCGAACCATGGCCTGAATCAGGGCCGGACGCGAGAGATCGCCGCCGCCGATCAGCAGACACGGCGGTGCTCCGCCCAAGCCGGGCAGACCTCCACCGTATGCTCCACCGTGGCCTCCGGGTGATCCACACAGTGGTGATACCCGGGCGTTTCCTCCCGCTTTATCCTGAACAGGAACCTCCCGAAACAACCGTGTCCGGTGAGGACATGCATCAGCAATTGTGGCGTGCCCAGCGCTGGGTTGCGACAATCGCACTCTCCATGTCGCCATGAGATCTCGCCGGAGCTCTGTCCATTGTGCCGTGATTTCTCGCGGCAGCGGAGTTTCGCTCCGGCGTTTCACCTCCTCGCGCCACTCCCAGATGTGCGCAAGGACTTTTGCCTCTAGATCCCATGGCGGCAGTCCGGCAAGGCTGCTCGCCGCCTCACGGGAGACCGTGCGGTAACCCCGTACCAGCCTGATGGCCATGACCCTTTGGGACGCGTTCAATCGCTGGGCTGGTCGCAGCCTTAAGGAATGCGCCCACATCGGTGCCCCATAAAGGGCCATGGACTAGAATAATTAAGAATAAGAATAATTTATTTGTTCAAAATCATACAGACATTTAAATATTATAAGGTATACTATATTACACTTTTGTTATATGAATACTGTAATTCACCGAACATTCAAACACTTTACACTAATACTTAGCTACTTTAAATACTGCCTTATCTACAAAATACGTACTTTTACATTTGTTCTTTATTCTATGACGCTGATAATAATTCATACATCGTATAAAATAGTTACATCCTGTTGGAAAATTTATAGCAATGACGACGTATATAGTTTTGCTCGACTACTGAATAACACTATCACATTTTTTATCTATAAAAATTCTAAGTTACATTTAATTCATCCTGTGCCTAAATATGTTATCAAAAATGCTTGATATTGCTACGGAAATTGATGAAATATCAGAGTCAAATTCAGTTATGTTTCATGTTGAGGATTGCAAAAGGTTGATTCCTTGCCCGAATGACTGTTTGACTGTTGTTACTCAAAATATACGCAGTTTGTCTCGAAATTTTGATGCATTTGCGGTGTTTCTGTCTAGACTGGGTATCGGCTGTGACATTATTATTCTGACAGAGTGCTGGTTATCCTGTAACCCTGTATTACCTAATCTCGATGGATATAATCGATTCTCTTCAAATAATTTTGCCAATCAAAATGACAGAGTTACAGTTTTTCATAAAACAAGTATCCATGCTATTTGCGAGAAGCCGCCTTGCCAAGACTATAATTGCCTCGTCCTCAAAATCGGCTCCCAAACTGCAATAGTGGCAACTTATAGATCTCCTTCAAATCGAAACACGGATGCTTTTCTTTTATCTCTCAATAACATCTTAACTAGTCCCAGCACCTTTAAGAATATCTCTGTCATTGGAGATATCAACATAAACATCTGTCCTGAAGGTCAATGCCTTAAATCTTTAGAGTATTTAAATCTGTGTGCATACCACGGTATCTTACCTGCCCACACCCTGTCCACAAGAAGTGGCAGAACGTGTCTTGATCACGTGATGCTTAAAACGCAATGTCAAGCGCTCACTGCTGTATTGCAGTCAACGATCACTGATCATCAGGCTGTTTTGCTATGTCTTCATCTCAAGCAAGCAAGAACATTTGCCCACGTCTCCGTCAACAAAATAAATGTTGAAAAATTAAACTATAATTTATCCCAAATTAATTTGCAACCGGTCTACTCCACATCTGACGCAAATATTGCCATGGAACTGTTCATTACAACTATTCAGCATGAAATTACAGCAAACACTACCATCCTAAAATTATCGAACCGTAACAAAATTATTAAGCCATGGATTACCCCAGGACTGATCCGTTGCATGAGACACCGTGACAGATTGCATAAAAAGTTACGAAAGTCACCTGACAACAGTACACTTAAAATTATCTACACAATTTACCGAAATTTCTGCAACCGTCTACTAAAGAAAGTTAAAATATCGTATGAAAGGAACCTATTGAAAACTGCGGGCACTAATAACAAAAAAATATGGGATGCAATAAAAACTATAACCAACACTAAAAAGACAAAAAATGCCGTGACAGAATTAATTAATGCATGCAACGCAAAAGAGTCGGTAGGAAAAGTGAATGATTTCTTTGTCAGTGTAGGCAAAGACTTAGCTGATAGTACTACAAACTGTGCAAATCCAGAGCACTTTCATTTCGCAACTGATAACTCATAGCACTGTCTAAAATCTCTCGCCTTATTGGACACAGATGAGGCGGAGGTAGAGAGTTTGATAATGGGTTTGAAAAATATCTGTTTAGTTGGTTGGGACTCTATACCAAATAGCCTTCTTAAAGAAAATAAACACATACTTGTACCCCTTTTAACGCATCTTTTTAATAATTGTTTATCACAAGGTGTTTTCCCTACAGTTCTAAAGAAGTCAGTGGTGCATCCGATACATAAATCCGGAGATAAAGACCGCATAACCAACTATAGGCCCATTTCTATTTTGCCATCTGTCTCCACGCTCCTGGAACGCATCCTCAATTAAAGGCTCACAATCTACCTAGAAGCAAATAATCATCTTTCTTGCAATCAATTTGGTTTCCGAGCTGGCAAGTCTACAAGTGATGCGGCCCATGAGCTTGTGGATTATGTGGTAGAAATTTTAAATGCGGGCAAAAAGACTATGGGCATATTCTTGGATTTAGCCAAAGCCTTTGACACGGTCTCTGTGCCATTGCTTTTACAAAAACTGGAACGAATAGGCGTTAGAGGAGAGCAGCTCAAAATATTTAAAGACTACCTTTCTGATCGCACACAATGTGTGAAAATAAATGGTTACTTAAGCAGTGACTTACCTGTGTCCTTCGGCAATATTGTATTTCTGTATGGGGAGGCACGTCAAAAACTACACTCAAACCATTAGAAGTTGCACAAAGAGCAATACTCATGGTCAGCACTTTCCGGCCCCGTCTGTTTTCAACATACCTTTTGTATCAGTCCTGTGAAGTCCTCACTGTCCGACAGCTCTTTGTCCTGCACGCAGTCTTGAGACGCCATGCTAATACAGAGTATAACAGGTCCTCTTATATATGTAAGCGCAGACGAAAGGTCGTTACATACAATGATCTACCGACTTTTAAACACCCATACGTTCGCAAGTACTATTGTTTCCTAGGCTCTTTTCTGTATGAAAGACTAAATAAGCTTGTAGATATGCACCCCTTAAATAGGAACAAGTGTAAATTTATGGTAGTAGACTACATTCGCAACCTAAACTACAATGAGACCGAAGACCTGTTGTCTGTAGTTAAGTAGCTTATTATAATACTCACCCTCCTACACACATCCACTCATTTACACTCCACTCATCGGAGGCCATCACTATACAACTAATTTAAGATTGTTCTACTATATTTGTCACTTCCTTTTATTTTAATCTTATTTTATTATATCTCTATGTTTAATGTGTTATAGATATGTAATAGAGGTCAAACAAAGTGTTATTTCTAGAGTCGCCTACATCAGGGGAAGAGCGCTGATGTCTGAAATACAGATATTTTATATCTAGTTCGGACACAGAAGTTCAATATCACATCATAAAATAAAATCCCGCCATGGGATCTAGAGGCAAAAGTCCTCGCGCACATCTGGGAGTGGCGCGAGGAGGTGAAACGCCGGTGCTCTGTCCGTTGTGCCGTGATTTCTCGCGGCAGCGGAGTTTCGCTCCGGCGTTTCACCTCCTCGCGCCACTCCCAGGTGTGCGCGAGGGCCTATAGTTGGTTATGCGGTCTTTATCTCCGGATTTATGTATCGGATGCACCACTGACTTCTTTAGAACTGTAGGGAAAACACCTTGTGATAAACAATTATTAAAAAGATGCGTTAAAAGGGGTACAAGTATGTGTTTATTTTCTTTAAGAAGGCTATTTGGTATAGAGTCCCAACCAACTAAACAAATATTTTTCAAACCCATTATCAAACTCTCTACCTCCGCCTCATCTGTGTCCAATAAGGCGAGAGATTTTAGACAGTGCTATGAGTTATCAGTTGCGAAATGAAAGTGCTCTGGATTTGCACAGTTTGTAGTACTATCAGCTAAGTCTTTGCCTACACTGACAAAGAAATCATTCACTTTTCCTACCGACTCTTTTGCGTTGCATGCATTAATTAATTCTGTCACGGCATTGTTTGTCTTTTTAGTGTTGGTTATAGTTTTTATTGCATCCCATATTTTTTTGTTATTAGTGCCCGCAGTTTTCAATAGGTTCCTTTCATACGATATTTTAACTTTCTTTAGTAGACGGTTGCAGAAATTTCGGTAAATTGTGTAGATAATTTTAAGTGTACTGTTGTCAGGTGACTTTCGTAACTTTTTATGCAATCTGTCACGGTGTCTCATGCAACGGATCAGTCCTGGGGTAATCCATGGCTTAATAATTTTGTTACGGTTCGATAATTTTAGGATGGTAGTGTTTGCTGTAATTTCATGCTGAATAGTTGTAATGAACAGTTCCATGGCAATATTTGCGTCAGATGTGGAGTAAACCGGTTGCAAATTAATTTGGGATAAATTATAGTTTAATTTTTCAACATTTATTTTGTTGACGGAGACGTGGGCAAATGTTCTTGCTTGCTTGAGATGAAGACATAGCAAAACAGCCTGATGATCAGTGATCGTTGACTGCAATACAGCAGTGAGCGCTTGACATTGCGTTTTAAGCATCACGTGATCAAGACAAGTTCTGCCACTTCTTGTGGACAGGGTGTGGGCAGGTAAGATACCGTGGTATGCACACAGATTTAAATACTCTAAAGATTTAAGGCATTGACCTTCAGGACAGATGTTTATGTTGATATCTCCAATGACAGAGATATTCTTAAAGGTGCTGGGACTAGTTAAGATGTTATTGAGAGATAAAAGAAAAGCATCCGTGTTTCGATTTGAAGGAGATCTATAAGTTGCCACTATTGCAGTTTGGGAGCCGATTTTGAGGACGAGGCAATTATAGTCTTGGCAAGGCGGCTTCTCGCAAATAGCATGGATACTTGTTTTATGAAAAACTGTAACTCTGTCATTTTGATTGGCAAAATTATTTGAAGAGAATCGATTATATCCATCGAGATTAGGTAATACAGGGTTACAGGATAACCAGCACTCTGTCAGAATAATAATGTCACAGCCGATACCCAGTCTAGACAGAAACACCGCAAATGCATCAAAATTTCGAGACAAACTGCGTATATTTTGAGTAACAACAGTCAAACAGTCATTCGGGCAAGGAATCAACCTTTTGCAATCCTCAACATGAAACATAACTGAATTTGACTCTGATATTTCATCAATTTCCGTAGCAATATCAAGCATTTTTGATAACATATTTAGGCACAGGATGAATTAAATGTAACTTAGAATTTTTATAGATAAAAAATGTGATAGTGTTATTCAGTAGTCGAGCAAAACTATATACGTCGTCATTGCTATAAATTTTCCAACAGGATGTAACTATTTTATACGATGTATGAATTATTATCAGCGTCATAGAATAAATAACAAATGTAAAAGTACGTATTTTGTAGATAAGGCAGTATTTAAAGTAGCTAAGTATTAGTGTAAAGTGTTTGAATGTTCGGTGAATTACAGTATTCATATAACAAAAAGTATTTTTTATGTAATTAACATGCAATAATAAAAAACCTAGGGATAAATGAGAACATAAGGATTGAGATTGATCAGAGCTAACATAATAATATAGACAGTCATTCTGTGGCTTTCTGTTCATCCTTAAGCTTATTCAGATCTTGTTCTTCGTTAATACGGATGTGCAGCATACCCTCTTTCTTTCGCAAATAAATTTTCCCATACGAAGTCCAGTAGTAGGTGTATTTATACGTTGTTGCAAAATCACGCGCCAAGAAATGAAATGAAATGAAATCGTTTATTCTGTAAATAGGATATCGGAATCACTTTTACACGTCATATTAAAAAGTAAAAAATAAGCTAGATGTAGTCGACATTTCCTATCTGACTACCCCTGAGAAGAAATGGCGAAACAAACTCAGGGGTCAAAGTCTCTTTTAAAGTCCAGACATAATCTTGGTCAGATCATGTGAGGACCATGTAGATCTGTGTCTGAAATGGTCTTTTGAGGAAAGAACCACACAATTTTGAGTGGACCTGTCCATTCAGTGCAAGCATTTGTCATAATCGTGCAGCTCGACTCAAGACTTAAGGAGCTCAACGACTCAACGAACAATACCAAAGAAAGTACATTTGGGTAGGCCTCATAAAGTGCTCAAAATGCCAGACCACCATTAAAACTTCAAGAAAAACAGTCGCCGGCCCTTTGGTGTTAAACAGTCAGATATAAATATCGGTTTCTGGGGACTATCAAGGCCGACTAAGGTAGTATTTAACTTTTCGGTCTTCTCTGCCAGAGTTAGATTTTTAAACCTATTTAGGACACTTTCTTTTGTAAGAACTGAGGTGAATTCAACGACAATCGGTTTCAGAACGTTTGGTTTTGCAAACGGACGATAAATGTCTTTAATGTCCGCAGTTTGTAATTGAAGATTGAGAGCATTTCCGATTTTCTTCACCACATTACACAGCTCAGCTTTCGATTCGTTTTTTAATTTTGGAATGTTTTAAGACTGTTTTTCAAGGTTTTCTATTTTATTATCCAGGGTGTAAATATAAGCCAAGTGTTCCTTACGTTCGAACTTGAGGCTTTCTAATTCTTTAAGAATGACGTCATAGTTGGAGGACAAGGCCTGCATTGACGTATTAATACTGTCATTCTGGATTTTTATTTCAGCTAAAGATGATTCTAAGCTTTGTAATTTTAAATTATGCTCTTCCGAGAACTTCGCGAAAGAATCGCGTGCCTCTTGCATAAAATTAGTAAGCTCATTTTCTTGTTGTTTACGTTTCAACGTGCGCCTCATATTTATGTTACCCCGGTCATCAGTACTTTGCATATCCGACAGGCTTCCCTCAACGCTCTCAGAGTCCGTCTCCGAGAGTATCTGCGGTTTCGGTGGGGTGCGTCTAAGCGGCATCATTGTAACGTTGATTTAAGTGAAGTACCAGGACAAAAGCGCTGTATTAGGGGTGTCGATGCGTGCGAGAGATTGATAGCGAAATACACTGCACGATCCCCGCATAGAGCCTCCGGCAGGAGGCATTTGGACCCCCTAGGTTGGGCAGGAGCCACTTCAATGCAGCCCAACACATAGCCTCGGACTTGTGTAATGCCACCTCGAGTCCTAATTGCCGGATCCTATCGACGATTGTCGCAACCCCACGTGCCGCCTGTTCGGCACGACATCTCTCACCGGTTCCACTCTTCATGATGATCGGGGTAGATGACGGTCCTGTCCGCCAAATAGGCCTCGACCACGTGACAGAGGTAGGTCGGCATCCGGTGATATCGAAGTGCCTCCCTAATGCAACTCCAGGGCAAAGTATTGAAGGCATTGGCGATGTCAAGAGACACCGCCAAGACAACCCCACCCCGGACAACAGCATCCCCCGTCGTCAGAGCTCGAACGCGCATGATGGCATCCACCGTAGAGCGCCCCTTGCGGCCAAACCAAACTGGCTCTCTGCCTAATTCAGCCCCACCCGCACCAGCCGCCCGACAAGGCGGTCTGCAATTACTCTTTCAAAGAGCTTGCCCACCTCGTCGAGCAGCACGATGGGCCGGTAGCGGACGGAGAGTAGGCCTGTGTCCTAACAGTGGGAACATTATAGGCTGATTATGTACTATGGAATGCTGATGTTTCATGCATTGCATTTGATGATTTGTGCCCTGTTGATGGCAATAGATATAATAAATGGCAATCCCCTATTACATGGGACTTAACTGGCGAAATGTGGGTTTACACTGTACTATAGGGACACCTCTGCCTAAACCTTGGGGGATTACAGGTGTGATGTTATATATTTGTTCAATGGTTAGTTGGTTGGTATGAGGTGGGGCACTGAAATTGCCTGCTTAAAAGTTAGTTAGATGTTCTATTCAATAATGTCAGATACTGGTTGGTAAAACGTAACATGAAATGTAATACAAGTTGAAACAAATTCGCATAGTTGTTGTGTTACATTTAATGTTAAATTGCATATATTTAGACAAGATTTTTGTTTCAACGTCCGGAGCCAATCAAATTTTCTGAGACTGGGGAAAATTCGATAGACAGTTGTCAGCCAAATTCGGAAACGATTAATCTTTTTATTCGCCCTTTACGGAAGCGCTCATTTCCCGTAAAACGCTCGATTACTCTACACCGAAGCGCGTAAACGTCAAAACGTCAAAATCATCCAAGGGGATACATTTTCATGTTACGTTTCAGATATGTCTACTATTAAAGTTACGTTTCATGTTACGTTTCAGATAATGTCTACCATTAGAGTACATTTCATGTTACGTTTCAGATATGTCTACCATTAGAGTTACATTTCATGATACGTTTCACCGATCTGGGTACAGTTTGCAAAAAATGTAACGAAAAACTTATTACGCATTGACAACAGGCCGTTTTACCTAGATAGTTAATACGGCCTTTTGTCAATGCGTAATAAGTTTTCTTTACGATGAGAAATTTAACAATAGCTGGTATACCTATCAGTATAGTAGGTACTTTGTTGACAAATGAAATGAGTCCCTAAATACGTCTAATAGTAATTTAGTACCTATTCATAATTTTCTAAAGGGTCACTGAAACGATCAATAATTGCAATTGATCAATTGTAATTGATCGTTTCGGGGATTTTTTACCTATCTCTGTCTTCTGCCAAATAATTATATTCAAATTAATGACGATTGTCAGCTGTTAAAACACGCCCACAGCCCTTAAAACTGGCGCAAGTTGGCCGGGCAATTTGTTATTTAAAACTTCCGCTATTCTTTGAATGTTATCATTTATTATGGACTGAACTTAATTTTTTTAAAGGAATATTAATTATCTGCAGTCATTATGATTAGAAATCTTCGTTAACTATGTTTGTAGCATTTGTCGTATCCTATCCTACTGCTGGGAAAAATACTCATATATTATTTGGTCGATGGTCGATACTGTGGGATATAATTATACTATACTTACATCCCACACACAGACTATATATCCCACAGTCATAGAATAAAATATCTTTACACATCATGCTTGTAATCCCCGAAGGGTTAGGCAGAGTGTACCTACATTACAGCCACATTTCGCCAGTTATGTTTTTAAGTCTCATGTAATGTGGGGCGAGCCTATTGCCATCAACCGGGCACAAATCCAGACATCGGGCTGCTTCTGAGCAAATCCTAATGGATAATCCCAATAACACTTTGCCCGACCTGGGAATCGAACCCAGGACCTCATGCTCAGCAGTAGCGGTTGCGACAACTACGAGTAGACCAACGAGGCAGTCAAGTAAAATAATCTTAAATCATATTCAGCTTAGGCACTTCTGGCAGTCTTCACATATTAACAAAAAACTTTTTACAAAAAAAAAACAACCGACTTCAAAAAAAAAACACTACAAACTGAAAAATAACTTTAATTTCGGAAGTCGGTGTCTTTGGATCTGTATTTTAGTTTTTTGCCACCGACTTCCGAAATTAAAGTTATTTTTCAGTTTGTAGTGTTTTTTTTTGGAGTCTGTTGTTTTTTTTTTTGTAAAAAGTTTTTTATTATTCACTTTTTAGTGGGTCAGTTTGTAATTTATCTAATTTACAATAGCCTAATGTCAAATGCTCATCATCTTTTACAAAATATTGCTTTTCCCGATGCAGGGGCGTTAATTGTTGAGGAGTTCTCCTGGTAAGAACCAGGAGAACTGATGGTGACTTCACCATATGCATTTTGACGACCATAAATTGCTTAGCAACCATATTAAAGTGCCTAATCGAATCGCAAATTAAATACTTATTATTAAGTAGTTCCGGTGGCCATCTGTGGTCTTCATCATCAGTTCCACTTCACCAAATGGTGCTTTTTCGAGTGCAAATGCACGAGTTACTATACAAAATACTCAAATCGCTATAGGTATGCCTATAAAATTTGAGGATTTCCCTCGATTTCCATGGGATCCCCTCATCAGATTCTGATTTGGTGGCAATGAAACCACCTCGGGAGCATACTCTTTCATACAAAAAAAGAATTTTTAAAATCCGTCCACAATTGACGGAGTAATCGGTGAACATACAGCCGAACATATAACCTCCTCCTTTTTGGAAGTCGGTTAAAAACATGCATTTATCTATCTGGCGCCAATCAGCATTGGTATTCCAGTTGGAATTATATGAGGAAAAAAATAAGAAAATACGTTTATTTGCGGTAAACATGACAAAGAAAGAAAAAAAATATGCGCACACCCCCGCAAAACGGCCATCGCTCAGCATAATGCTGTGACCCTATGCGAGACTGAGCCTCAGCACTGGTTTTCAGCAACAGCCGACGTTGACCGTTGTAGCATATAATGAGAGTGCCGAAGTAGATACAGCCGCGATAAGGCCCCGGCCATTGTATATTTTGTAGTGTTTGATTTTTTTTTTGTTATGTACCTATTTTTGTGGTGGACAATTAAGTATTATATAAATAAATACAGGCACATCATTCCGCATATGATGGTGCCTCTCGTATTGAAAATGTCCGAAGACGGCGGCAACGATAGGCTTCTTAAGGCGGCTTCCGACGGTACGTGATATTGCGGAGGGACACGGACCAGTCCGCACGGCTGACTACCACGTACATCCACGCACCGCATTTGTTGTGGTTTGTGTGGGTCTTGAGTTTCGAAGCCATTTTCATTCCAAAATGCAAAGTGAAAGAGAACTCGTAAAGAGAGCTCGCACCGCACCTTTGAAGTTACCGACTCGCCGCGGATCGGACGCACCGCAACGGACGTGCCTGTGCTACACGGACGATACTCTTCCCATGGTGCGTCGGTGTGGGCTGTTCCGCAACCGTCCGCAATATCACGCAACATGGGAAGCTAGCTTTAGTGTCTCTGAGTAACAAAGCAGTTAGGTTAAAGAAAACCATTAAAAAAATTAATATTTTATAATTTATTATTAATCATATCTTTGGTAAGTACAATGGCTTAAGGGTTATGGCCCCAGGTGTTGGTTCTTTGGTACCTACGTCTTGGTTTTTCGCTTATTTTCATACGTAATACAAAATAGTATTTAACTATAACAGTTCTACACGACTTGGTCGAGCTGTGACGGAATCATTGATGAAAATGTAACATTTAAGTTAAAACTTGCCTCATTTTATTTTAGCATTAAGAATCGATTAACAATCAAAATTGTTGTTGACTCCGAAATCAGATAAACCTATACCAAACAAGGTTTATCTTCAGACCCAGGTTTAAAACATGGAGCCATTATGGAATTTCGAACTATATACCGACTATGGTAAAGTTCCCAAACACAAAACTGACAACTTAGTACCGAACTAAGTTTTCAGTTTTGTATAAAGAACGGTATTTCAATCACTGTTACGTTCTTATTACAAAAACTGGCTGCATGGTTTAAGCCATGTCAAAATATAAATCTTGTTTTGTAATAAGGCGGATATAGTCTAAGTTAGTTCAGTGGTTAAAGTTCAGAAGAATAGGTACTTCTTGGTCACATAGAGTCGGTAATATAAATAATGAATGTCCAAACAAAGACCTGAATGATTCCGTGTGTCATTCGGGTATTTTTCCTGCTTGTGGTTTATTCAAAATTCATTGTGATGACCAAGGAAATCAAGTATACAGAAAGTCGTTTCGGATTTAGATTTATTTCTAATAAATAATGTTTAATCACCCAATGATTCTGTCACAAAACGCTCGAAATTTAACACGTAAAACAAATAAATAGGCGTAATCAAAGTCTATTCGAATTCATACTAAAATAATATTTACAAATAACTCATTTGGTATCTACATGAAAAATTAATCTAACTTATTCTTAAGAAGGACATTTGACCACAGTTTTAACTACATTCAATTACAGATATTTTCGAGTAAAGGCTCATACAGACTCGCGTGATATCGCGGGCGTGACAGGTATTGACAAAGAAATTGTGCTACTAGTGTCGCGTCGTGCTCGCGATATCGCACTGGTCTGTAAGAGCCTTTATTCAATTTTGCAGAGCATTTAGTGAGTGGTTTTTGCGAAAATCCGGCAAGCCTCCATGGGTGGCTTCCACCGCATGCTAATTGAGTTTAACGTTGTTCATGTTTTTCATTCAATATTAAAAGGAGTTGACAGGTAACGTAGCTTCTTAGCCCAGATAGCTTAGCTGGTCAGTGGAATTTAAACTTTAGTCTGTCAGTGCTTATATAAAGTTATTCAACCGTTCGAAATTGCATTGACAGTTTAGAAACATTTATTCGTAATTTCGTTTTGCTGGGAAGCTTTCATTAAAGCCGGAGGAATTGAATTTTCTGCGGTTCTTATTCAAAATTGTAACAAAGTTTTATCCTATCAGACCCATGCCAAACTTTACAACATATTTATCCTACATTCGTTTGCTACCAAAGATTATAATTTAAACAAAAGACATATTTGAGCATTCGCGTTCAACCAGCGGAAATTCTGCTCAATTAATCCCAAGTTTCAATAATATTTTCGCCGACTCACAGTAAATATTTGATAAATCAGTATGTTTTATACATGCTAAGTAACATAAATACAGTAAAAATTGCCTATTGACTAAATAAATTTCCATTATACAATTATATTTATAACATATCTTTGGGAAATCTTCGGTTACGACTTATCTCACAACTATTAAGTAATATTTCTATTATAATATATAAAACATTTTAATTCTAAACACTAGTAACATTTTAATATTTCGTCGAAAACTGACAATCATTTGGAATGGTCGTCTTTTAATTTTTGTAATAACATATTATGTTGAATCCAAGCGATGTATCGTAATTTACAAGCTTGATTAATTCGAGCGATGCTGCCATATTTTAATGAGATTTGATGCTCAAACTGTAGCAAAAAAACCGTTTCAGTTCTTAATCTACGAACATTATAAAGATTAAAATTATTCCCATCAGAAACTTGCAACTTTCAATTCTGTATTTTTTAGGTTCCATCGAACGAAACAGCACCGTCTTCGATTCAATATTAATCGTTATCGAAACGTTTTTTTATTTTTATTTCTATGTCTTTGACATCCTTCTTATTTACAATAATATCACACATTGATATTGTACACTAATACGAAACACCTTTACAACTAGGTGACTATTGTTAGTTTCGGTAAACACCCGTTCATACGTTAACCGCAAAAATAAGGAAATAGTGTGCCATCAACCCTTTACTTGTTTAATCCATTTTGAATTCTATTCCTTTTGAGTTGAGTTGAAAAATAAGTGGTCTATTCTCTATGGTAATGACGTAGAATTTAAACCACGATTACTGCACGAACACGTCATTCTAGCCGCGACAAACAATCGTCACCTATAATTAAGAGGTCTTCGGTTTTTTTTTATTAATTAGAACCCGAACTGTTTTATTCGTTCATGCTTATTTTGTTTATATAAAAGTTTAGATTTATCGTAATACTTATGAATATTATTTAACGTATAACTAAATCTTACTAGATTAGATGAGTGAGTAATCGTATAGGTTGGTTTGATTGTAATATCATCAATTTGTATAAACAACATAGAGGTAACAAAGCTTCAGTTCCTTTTTAACATAAAATTGGTATACATTTCAATAAGCATTGGTTGGTAAAGTTTAAATACTTTATATTTTATATATTTAATTCGATTAGTATTCATTTTTGGAAAAGTTTTCGTTGGTATCTTATAACCATTCAATTTTACAGTTAACGCTAAAAGTTTATTTGAATAATATGTTATATTTCGTAGTTCTTATTAAAATTTAATCGTCGTTATATTAATATACTACATGAGTAAGTTGATTGCTTTCTAAAGGTATTTAAGTTAGAGTTCTTTGCTATACATTATTGCTAAAGCTTAGTTAATTATGTACATTTAAATGACTTAATAGAATATTATAGACTCGTATTGACATAGACAGCTGAATGTTATTCTGATAGCAATTGCTTTAAAACGGAATGTAACAGTTTTGTTTGGAAACAATTAATTTCCAAATTGCATGTGTATCATAAGATAGAAAAAAGTGTTATTATCTTCAAATATATTTTTTAAATAGAGAGAAGTTTAAATGTATCACAATTTAAAAGGTAAAATAGACTAATTTGTTATTTGCGGAAAATAACAATTCATTCATGTCATTTTAATATTTTGTTTTTACCCAATACGTTGAATTGGCGTTAAGGCGTCCTCTTTAAAAGCGACCATCGCGCGAATACGGTCGATGATCGTGTATTTGAGCGGAGAGCGCGGGGTTATAACTTAATTCTGCCTAACAGTCACGGCTGACTCACAAACTAACATTTGTTTAACAAAATTTACATATTTCACCCTATTGTGTATTTACATCAATGAAAAATTCAAACAATCTCACCGTTTACATTTAAACACATTTTTATATGCTTGTCTGTATTCATTGGACAACACAACATAAATGACGGGGTTCGCACAGGTCGTGAAATATATAAGTACGTATCCAAACACATTTGCTACTGGGTGCGTCGTAGTCTCAAAGACTATTGTCTTCATCAACGTGATAGGTAGGTGGCAAACACAAAAGGAGACCATGATAGCCAATATCATCGTCAATAGTTTTTTGTCTTTCTTCGTAGGAAGTCGTGGCTTCATCGGTGTCGTAGTCCATCTCATTGTAGCTATGAAACTGCGACGAAAGTTTTTGGTTTCTTTGCCAAGTGCACGCGCAACTTCGGGAGTGGTGGACTGCCTCTCTGATTCTGATGGGGTACTATCGGTGGACGTCGATAGTTCAGCTGTTTGCATAAAACAAAGGTGCTTCATAGGAAAACTAGGCACTGTGTTTCTAGACGGACGTTTGTCTAAATCCACTATTCTTGTTGCTATTGTCGTCGTACTCATGTTTAAAGATTTCATCTGGGTAGCATTGCTGTGCGATTTTTTTGCTGTTTTTCTGACAATCCAAAGAATACGGGCGTAGCACGAAATGATCGCAACACTTGGGAGGAGAAAGGCGATGATGAAGAGGAATTTCTTCGGTGAATTGTCGTTATCATCAGGAACGATGGTACAGGAACCAGTTATGGGATCCAAGCTGAACTCGCCCCAAAGCCTGATGCACGTCGGTATCAATGCTCCGAACGGGAATACCCAGAGACCTACCATCATTAGGCAGATGTTCCTGGTCGTGTATAATCTGTTGACAAAACATAATTTAAAATATTATTTCCATTAAATGGTAGGTACATATTACGTAAGTAAATAATTCGAAATTGTTACGTATTAATACGGAAGTATAATGTATTTTGCCATGATGTAGGTAAGGCATTGGGTTGACTGACACCAGAACGAATGAAAAATTTATGAATGTTATTCCTGTTTGTAAGTAGCTTTGCTTCGATCCCTTCCGTTAAATAATATTATTTAAACAAGTTTTGCACGTAAAACAATTTCGAAGAGCGTAAAGTTGCTTCTTCATTATTTGTAAGCATCTTAAGATTAACTGACATCATATAAATAGTTATACTGACTTAACAAGGAAAAACATTGCCTCATTCATAAAGATACTTACTTGGGATAAAGCCTCGGATGCGATATCATGACATATCTGTTGATAGTGATAGCCAGGACTGTGAACAGCGAGACAGCAACCAGCGCGTATCTGGCTAAGGGGAACATGTAGCAGAGGATCTTGCCATGAGCCCAGGATCTGTTGTAGAAGGTAGAGGCAGCTAGAGGCAGGATGAAGCAACAGAACAGCAGGTCGGAGCAGGACAGGTTGATGATGAACATGGCCGTCGCATTGCGGACCTGTAAAAGATAGGAGACATATTTTTAGAAGTTGTCGTGAGTACAAATGGGAGTGATGGAAGTTTTAAAAACACATTCTCAAAACCCCAATTGCAGGTCTTTTAATTTATATCTACCAATAAACTATATTCGAATGTAGTCCATTGAAATGTTAATAGCTTTGTAAATATTGATGAAATGGCGAAAACAAATAAAAAAATTGTTGGTAATTAGCTAGAAGCTGTTGGCGATGATGGTGATAAAAATAAAGTATCGTAAGACCCTGAAATCCACAAAATGAAAATTAAGGAAATGAACCGTGTAACCAATTAAATTAATAGTCCATTAGACTCCAAAGTTGGTTTTATTATCTCGACAGTTAAATCATTACTAATTATATTGTTTTAAGTACCTATTTCATGTGAATACGAGTATAGCTACGCACTTGGTCTATGTGGGATTAAATAATGACGTCAATTTATATGCTCATATACAAATTGGTCATACAACACACAATGAATCCTTCCAATCTGTCACTGTACGTGGTTATGTGGTTTAGTCTACTTTAATATTGTACTCGGAGTACCGTTCTGTGATCTACGTAAACATTCAGGACTAGCAACAATAGCTCTATATATACAATCAATTATTGATAGATTGACAAACCTGCACTACACTACTCGCAAAGTTGATTGAAGTTAAGGTTCATGGAGACTGACGCGATATCGCGGAAGTGACAGGCAGCAGCCCGGGATATCCCGCTAGTCTGCACGTGCCTTTAATCGAATTCGAGAGTGTAGAAGGGTACTTCGGTTCGCTTCGTGGAACCTCGGCTCGACCGAATGTTCGGCCGTTTCCTGACTACGGCTGACTATGCCTGACTACGGCGAAAGAAAAAAATAAACGACAGTCAAAGAGATAAGTCAAATCAAAAATGTGACTTGAAGGCGGGTAAGGACTCAAAGTCAAAAAAGGAAACTTTGGAAGTCAAGAAGCAGCCGACCATTCGGCCGATACTTCGGATTATCGCTTCAGTGTAGACCCCCGGGTTAAAAACTACACATACCTACTACTAATGAAAACCAAGACTTCAATAATAGGTAGGTAGGTATTTGGGGTTACTTTTTCTACCTAATATAAGTGCATTTTAATATATTGGTCAATGTGTTTTAATAGTTGAGAACAAAAGGTGTATTTTCCATTATTTTTTACTTCACAAGTTGTTGTTTGTTATTCAGATGTAGGTACAGTTCAGGTGAAGTTATGGAAAAGTCACGATGTCTGGTAGGCACTCTATACTATTCAGGGTGGCGATTTAGTCACCTGCATCCGTCAACCGATGCCAAACTTAAACGGCAGTGGGCAGGGCACATTGCTCGTAGAATGGCCGATGGGTTCTGGAGTGACGGCAGCGTACCGAAAAACGTAGTGTTGGTTAAGGCCTCCCATAAGGTGGACCGATGACCTTGTGAAGGCAGCAGGTATCCGCTGGATGTGGGGAGCACAGAACCGGTCAAATTGGCGGTGCTTGGGGGAGGCCTATGTCCAGCAGTGGACGTCTTTCGGTTGAAATGATGATAATGATGATCTGTCAAGGGGGTGATTCTAACCGTCATATTAAACAACTTTCGCTCAGCATCACCTGCCTAGCGTTGGGGTCGGCTTCCAGTCTAACCGGATGCAGTTGAAAACCAGTATTTTACATGGAGCGACTACTTATCTGACCTCCACAACCCAGTTACTGGGTAACACGATATCCCTTGGTAAGACTGGTTTTCAGACAACACCAACAAAGAAACAACTTTCGCTAAAAAGCTCATACCTAACTCGGGGGAAAAAGAATAAATTCTTGGATACAACAGCTGTCGTATTCTGTATAAATCTCACCGTGAAAGTTTGGGTGAAGTGAGCTTCTAGTGAACTGTCAGCCCATCCGATGCTAGGGACTGACACTATTGATAGCTCACTTCACGTAAGTTTTCACGGTGAGATTTTTACAGAATAGAACTACAGTAGACCGACTATTTCGATGAATGTATGAAAATATATGCGGGAGTCTAAGCAAAAAGGGTTTAGTTTCCGAGATATTCTTTTTTAAGAATCAGACAAGAGTTTCATAGCGAAAGTTGCTCAGTATGACAGGTAGAATCACCCCTTTGACGGATGCAGGTAACTAAATTGCCTCCCTGTATATTTATTACTTGTTTCGGCCCGTGACTTCGTTCGAGTGGTAGTCCTACTCGTACCACAGATTTGCAAAGCAGTCGTCGGGCCACTTTCGGGCCACTATAAAAGGCCATATCTGTAACTGCTGGCAATATTGTAACCTTTTGACTCGCCTTTTTATAATTGAATGTAAACTATAGCAGAATACGAACCTTGTTATATTACTCGTCCCCCATAGCAAATAGAGTGATAATTTATAGCCTACAGACCACACCAGACCAGACTTATAGGGAATATCTATGCATAATTAAAAAAAAATCTATCCGGTATTATTTGCGTGACGTACATTCACACAAAACATAAAAATTCTAACTACTATATTTTCAGCATAAGAATCGTTCCCAGACTTCGTAGCAAAAACTTTTAGTTTTTCATAAATATTCAATGTACAGTTTCGACTCCTCAACGATTTTATTATGTTGCTAGTGTTCTGACATTCTCACGTGATCTGAAAATCTTTACAACCGATTTTGACTTCTATCGCTATTATTAATAAACAGTTGATATTGTAACCACGTTTTTGATTTTAATGCCTACGGAATAGAAATCAAAATCGGTTGAACGGACTGTAAAAAGTTTCTTTACATTTCTAATCTTATTTAAAATGGAGTATAGCTAATTTAGAACAGCATCATGCTGAGTAGAAGCCTTATTGTCACAGTCATGACGTGCCAGCAGCTGCGACTATTTCTGTTTTGCGCTCGTGATTATAGGTATGTACTTAAATCTATTTTGTTAAATTTTTCTGTCAGTGTATTATTATTTTTACTCGAGTTAAACTCTGATGAGTTTATGTTTGCGCTGCCTACTGCGTTATGTATAAAAAAACCCGGCCAAGTGGGAGTCGGACTCGCGCATGACGGGTTCCGTACCATCACACTAATATTATAAAGGTGAGTTTGTGAGTGTGTGTGTGTGTGTGTGTGTGTGTATGTTTGTTACTTGTTCACGCTCAAACGGCTGGATCAATTTTGATAACATTTTGTATGGAGGTAGCTGACACCCTGGAATAAGACATAGGCTACTTTTAATCCCGATATTCCCACGGGATCGAGAGTTACGCGGGTAAAACCCGGGGGTGCAGCTAGTTATCTATAAAAATGGCAAAAAAATCGTTTGTTGTATGGGACCCCCCCTTAAATATTTGTTTTATTTTAGTTTAATTATTTATTTTGAAAGTGAATATATAACTAAATATTCTGTGAATATTTCAAGTGTTCAAGTGTCTACCCAAACCAAACATCATGTTTCACCAATCATGTTTTTTAACCTTAAATATTTATTTTATTCTGTTTTTTAGTATTTGTTGATATAGCGGCAACAGAAATACATCATCTGTGAAAATTTCAACTGTCTAACTATCACGGTTCATGAGAACAACCTGGTGACAGACGGACAGACAGACAGACATACGGCGAAGCCTTAGTAATAGGGTTCCTGTTTTACCCTTTGGGTACGGAACCCTAAAAATGAAAGTGTACTACTGAATGAATAAATAAATATATTAGGTACTTTTATTTAGTACAATATTTATCGTCAGTACAATACTGGTATCTACATGAAATTACATACGTGACAATTGACAGCTACCGTTCTTGTTTCAGAAATAGTTATAGAATTGTTTTTAATATTATATATAATATTATACTTATTTAATATTTTACATAAACCCTTGCAGAAATCTACACACAAAATAACCTTATATATATTATTTTTTATTATTATTATTATTTATTAATAATAATAAAATAAATAAAGGCAGGTTTACAGGGCACCAAAAAGCCTACAATTTGATATTGATAACATAAGTAGGTGCGGAATCTACGCCGCAGCATCTGTTAGATGCTGCGACCAAACACGTCAAAAGTATGAATGTAAAAACTAAAAAAAAAGAATACGAACATTGGCCCAGTAATCCCGGAGAAATCAGTGGACATACAATCATGAAAAAAAAAACATAGGTAGTAATGGGGACTGCCGACTGAAGTGAAAACTTAAAACTTTGGAATAACATATAGGTATACAGAGTGGATTTTTGAGATGGGCAGTAATAGCAGCTACCTTAACCGTTGTAGCTACTGCAAAACGGTCTTAAGAGACTGTCCTTAACTTTTTTTTGAAATTTTCATCCGCGCTCACAGATTTTGACAAAAAATTACATTCAGCAGGAAAATTGGCAATTTTCACAAAAAACTTTTTTTAATGCCAAGCGATCCTCTTTCTTATAAGGATCAAAAACCTCTATTGGACCAATTGACCAATTTTCCCATACATTTCGTAGGAATGAGACTCGAACTAACATTTTTACCATCGATAAACTGACCGCTACAAAAAGACTGATCGAAAAACAATAACTTCTACTAAATTAAAAAACTTGAAAGTTTACATTTGGACTCACAAATTTTACTTTTGTGCTCTAAGAAATGAGGTGTTCAAAATGGTAGCCGTTTTGACTTAGGCATAGGTTTATTATCTTTACTACAGAGCGGAGCAGCTGATAATGTGCTAGAATTAATTCCATAGAGAATCGTGGTAAGTAAATCTTTGAATTCCTGAGCACTGTCGTATTTCTTTTTATAAAGTTAATTTTTAAAATAGCGCCACATAAAAAATCAAGAGGCGTGAGATCTGGACTGCGAGGTGGTCTAGGACCATAATTATGTTTGTATCCACTTCCTTGCGAATTGCCGGTTCAAATTAGAACGGGTACGAGTATGGCGGCTGTTGCGCAGAATTTCTGAAATTACCAGCAACCAAGCAACAAACTATCTAGATTCTGTTTTCAAAGCAAATTTTTTTTTTTTTTTTTGTTTTACACGGTTTGTGCATTTAGCCAGTGTCATGTAAAATTAGGTAAGAAGTACAAATTATGAAATGAACTCCATTCAATGCATAATAAACATGATAGATGATATCCCGCCCCGCTCCCCATGAGTTTAAGTAAAAACGTGGCACTTTACTGAAACCTCGCGCGGACTTCTTGAGAGAACTTAAAGTGATGTTGCACTGTTTTCTTTCATTTGCCTACACTAAGGCAGGTTCACGAACACTTAATGGTTAATAATCCACCACTATTACACGTTTATATTCGGCTAAACACAAATTTTAGAAAATAAAACAAAACTGCTAACATGAAGCTTCACTTTCCCGCCAAGAAGTCGCAAATTAAATTATGACGCGTATTCGTTCAAAATTCGAAGTTTATCTTTTTTTGTTTATTTTTGGCCAGTCTTTATTCTAGCGATCCATCATAAAAAACAAAGTTGGAGTCTCTTTTCATACGAAATGTAAGGGACAAGTTTTTACGATTTACGACTTTTCTAGTACTCAAACCTCAGTTGATCCAATAGAGGTTTTTGATCCTTATAAGAAACAGGATGGCACACAAAAAAGTTTTTGTGAAAATTGCACATTTTCCTGCTGATTGTTTTTTTTTCAAAATCTGTGAATGCAGATCAAAATTTTTCAAAAAGTTAAGGACAGTCTCTAAGACCGTTTTCGCTACAACGGTTAAGGTAGCTGCCCTTACTGCCCCATCTCAAAAATCCACCCTAAAAACCCACCCTATATATGCGTCGACATGTACATAGGCCGCTGTGCGTCGCCAGTTTGGCACAACACGTCCCATTAGCATGTCGCGGCTAGCATGTCGGTGATGTGAACCCATAAGGTTTACCCCAACAAAAAAATTCTCGACGCGTCTTAAGAAGTTTTCACTTAAAGAACTCGATGAATGCATAACCACCTCATTTTTTTCAAGTCGGTTGAAAACAAATTTGCGTTTGTTGATATATGGTACATAATAAATCCCGTTCGTGAATCAGTTATACAATACAATTTTCCTGTAGGTAAGTAAGTAGGTTCACTATTGTTACCATAGGTAAACAATAGGTACACAGGTAAATAATATCGCTTTCATCCAGAACGTGGGAAATCCATTTACCATTATGTATTGGGAATAAAATAAATACCTAGAACATTTTGAGAAAGACCCTTTGGAATCTGACGTAGGTCACAGAGATCGGATTAGGTAGAGCTTATTTATCTAAACTTCGAGGAAGGAAGTAACATAGAGTGGTTAATACCTCCTCTAAAATCCCGGAATAATTTTATTGACGTTAAAATCCCGGGATTTAAAAACCACGAATTATTTAATGAACTTTATTTACAAATGATTGAATTGAAGAATATATAAATCTTTTAGGGTTACGCACTAAAACTGTGTCACATTCAAGTGTTTTGTTTTATGTAGTTAAAATAAAATTAAGTTGGCTGGTTTATTAACACTTGTGCTTCGAATACATAATACGAGTATGTCTACTTACGTTTTGTTGTACAGATATTTGGTTATTCGTGCCCAGGAACAGGTAGCGGGCCACCGCTACCTGTTCCTGGGTCATGTTTCTATTGTTTCAAAATATATTTTGTCACACAACTAAATATGATATGATTTTTCAAATCAATAACTTGTATATAAATAAAGTCCAATAAATAAAGCGCGGGATTTAAACGTCATTATAATTATTCCGGGATGCTAGAGGAGGTATTATCCACTCTATGTTATTTCCTTCCTCGAAGGTTAGGTAAATAAGCTCTACCTATTCCGATCTCTGGTCATAAGGCTGTGCGCAGACCTGAGTCAAGATTGCCTTTAGACATAATCGTTTTATGAAAACAAGGATAGCGCGCAAGCTCGTAACAAAACATTTGATTGACAAAGTAGTCTACAGAAAAATTGTTTCGACACTAGAAAACTGTTCTGCCTACAACTTTTAAAATCGGCTAACTCTGTTTTGTTTAAACTCTGCTTGTAGGAGTGTCCGTGGAGTTTCTTGCCCGTTCTTCTTCATAGGTACCTACCTACTAAGCTTTGGAATGGGTAACTAGCTTCATCTTTATGACTGACCGACCCCTGGACAATTCAAAAGTGCCTGTAATTGGTTTATTTGAAAAAAATGCTTTGAGTTTGAGTTTAATACCTAAACCCGCAAAAAGTACCGTCTTAAAATTACTTTGTTTATCTATAATGATAAAATAGCCACTTACGGTGCATAATTCGATTCCATATAGCTTTTTTTTTAATATGGGGTATAAAAGTGATTCTGATATCTTAGTTACAGAATAAACGATTTCATTTCAATCTCAAATATTTACAGAACAATATATTGAAAATGTTTCAGATACAGTATTCATTAATTAATTTCAATGTATTTGCTTAGTCCGCCATTTTGAAATTGTCATTTATACAAGTACATAAATGACATCAGTGTGTTAGTTATAATAGAGATGAATCTATTTATGCTTTCCAAAGTACCTGGTCATCAACCACAAATTACGAAATGTGGTAAAATATCTCTTAATAATACTTGATTAAAAGAAAAAGTAGAAGATGGACTCACCTTTCTACACCTTGCCAGCGCGACGATGGTGATGAGGTTTCCAGGGATGCCGATGAGCATGAACAGCATGCAGCTGACATACGCGAAGCGCAGCAGCGGCTGGTCGTAGCCATCGAACAGCGGCACCTTCGCCAGGTTCTCGTCAGACTCATAGGAGGCCAGACCAGGTATACTACTCACATTCTCACTACCCCACATCGAAGAATCACCCATTCTCATACACAAGTCAATACACGTCACTCAAAGGCAAACATTCTACTACAAATGAACACGGAGACTAAATTGTTACTAACTTTTGTTTATTCTATTTTCCTTAATGAGTCAATTTAACTGTCATGGGTACGCCCGAGATTGATAATATTCCAGACCGCGGTTTGCCATACCCCGACGCGTCCTCTTTACTTTATTATTGCTTTCCAACTTTATTCACATTCGTCGGCTTATTGCAAAGTTCCAAACGTAATATTTTACAAAGTTTTACAACATACAGATAGATATGAACAATGATTCATACACATTATTTTAAAGATAAAAATATAAATCACTAAATACACTGAATGAGATGAATATTAAGGCCATAGGATGTATCATTTTTGACATCCTGATGACCGTTGCTGAGTATCATTTTACGAGATTATTAGTTTAGATACATTAACATCTTATATGAACTACTTCAGTATAAAACATTCTAATTGCTTCCTTTCCACCCTAAGCACAATCACGGACGGTTCGCGATTACAAAATTGTCTACGTAACTGAACGTCCTCCACGTTTACACAAATAACTTTAACGCTGCCGCTGTCACTACAGTATACAAGTTTATGGTCACTTATCTTTTACACACATGTACTTGAGTGTCCATTATTTGCAGTTATTCAGGCTGTCCAGCGATTTACGACTAGTCACGGCGGGCGCTTCTCGGAGGCGCCATCGCCGGGCGAACGTCACGCCCACCGACGACACATCAGCAGGTTCTTGTACGCCTGCCGGTACTCAGACGACATAACCACGTAAATGATAGGGTTGATACACGTCGTCAAGTATATCAGTATATATCCCGCTATATTCGCTGCTGGATGCGACGTGAACTCACGAAATATCTTCGTCAAAGTTATTGGTAAATAACACACCCAAAATGACAGCATTATTGCCATTATCATCTTTAATAGCTTTCTGTCTTTGGGCGTGAGACGAGGTGGTCTCACGGTGGCGGGCGATCGTTTCAGTGCGACCGCTGCTTGTCGAAGACGTTTAGTTGTTTCTCCGCCACTCGGTGTTCTAGGTTTAGCATCAAGAGCGCACTCCTCATCGTGACCGTCTAATGTATCGACACCGGAAGAGGACGACCGTTCAGGTCCTGGAGTTGGAGGACAGTGCAAAGCAGGTGGCGCAAGAAGTGCCCTTCGAGGCGGAGCGACGTGATTTATGCCATTTTCTGGACCAGGGGAACGTTCCAAAGCTGTAGAAGCTGATCCAACTGCGGAGTCCTCTAAGCCCGGCCTTAATCGTCCCCGGGCTGGAGCACGGGACTTTCTAGCGGCTTCTCTTACTATGCAGAATATCCGTGCGTAACATATAACTATTGCCAGGCAGGGCAGCATAAACGCGCCCACAAAGAGAAATTCCTTCGGAGATCGACCATTTTTATCGGGAAGTATTGAACAGGAGCCTATTGTGGGATCCAAGCCGAATCTGCCCCATTTCTCTAACCACGTTGCTATTAGCGCACCGAAGGAGAAGGCCCAGGTACTTGCCACCATTACTGCTAAGTACTGGCGTCGGTACAATCTGTTGACAAAACAAACGTCAAATTGATATGAATAACTAAATAACAATTAACAAGCGCGGAAGAGTTCATTAATTTTCCTAGTCATCTCGTACTAAGAAAATTAATTAACTCTTCCATTATTTTATATTATGTTTAATAAAATATCAAAATATGACTCTACATTTCCTCGTTGAATATCAGCGACGTCATAACCAATGGTTACGTCTAATGTATTATTAGATTTTACTCACTTGGGGTATAGTCGTGGATGGGAGATCATGACGTATCTGTTGATGGTGATAGCCAGGACTGTGAACAGGGAGACAGCGACCAGCGCGTATCTGGCGAGAGGGAACATTCGGCAGAGTATCCTGCCATGCGCCCAGGACCGTCTCCAGAAGGTCGAAGCAGCTAGGGGCAGGTTGAAGCAGCAGAACAGGAGGTCGGAGCATGACAGGTTCATTATGAACACTGCGGTTGCGTTGCGAACCTGCAATTAGAAGATTGTTTTTAGTGTCCTTATTTCCTTTAGTTTATTTTAAAGTAAATTGCTTTGCAATCTGTAACTCGCTTTTTTTATTTTCATTTATATTGGAGTGGTGACTAAACTATCAAGTTGAGGATTGTCAACAGTTTCCTTACGTGCCCTTAGACGCAAATAATATAGTAATTTTGCAAAGTTCAAAATACTTATAATACAACAGCGTTTATTATACAATCACTTAAGTCTATTAGATGCCTTCAGTTTAAGAACGGCCGCTTTCAAGCAGGTGACGATGATCGTTCGTTCAACTTATTTCAGAATGCTTTCAAACAAATTTGTTCAGTTCAACGGCACATTCAAAAATCATTGACTCACTAATTTTATTATGGACAAGTTGGAAGCTTAACTCATTACCATAAACGTATTCTACAAGTGAATTAAGTCAGTTAGTTTTGTTTATACTGAGGGACTAGCGATCACTGACCTACGCTAAGAGTGCAATATTTCATTGCATTTATTGTCATTCTTATCACGAATGGCGAATTAATCACTTCTTCCTTTACTCGGTAGTAAAGTTTTTCTATTTTTAGACTTCGGTTGTAATACTGTTAGAGCTCGTAATACGTTTTTTTTATCACTTCGGAGTTAGAACATAAAAGTAACGTGTACTTGACTTAAAAATGATAATTATCTTTGTATAACAAATATTTTATAAGAAACGTGCGTGTTCAGGCGGATAAAATTGGGACAAGTTGGACGTGTTTAATATTGTTCCAAAACGTGAGTTTGGGTTTCACCAAATAAAGCCAGATACGGACACACGTGTACCTGTCTCCGTGGCTAACAGATAATGTCACGAAAATAGACAAGACGGTAGCGAGTGCAGTGCGCAACGCCTTCCTTTTTAACATTGACGTTTCAAACAAGTTTAAAAAATAGGTCTGTATTTATTAACATTGCTTAACTTAAGAGACTAAGTTCGAGCAATTTACCAGCTGGGTGCCAGAGTTTCTCTAAGAGATTTTAAAGATATTGGTATACATCACAATTCATCTTCGCCAACATCTTATATGTTAGGCAAAATATGCACTTTTAAACTAAAAACAGTGATAGTCACAATATTAACACCAGAAATAAGGATAAATTACGTGCTCCATTTCACCGGCTTCATAAGGTTCATAACTCATTTGTTGGACTTGGTATAACTTTTTATAACAAGCTGCCCTCTTCTTTGTTAGATTTGCCTTTTAATGCGTTTAAAGTTAAAGTTAAATCCAATCTTTGTTCAAAGGCATACTATTCTATCAATGACTACTTAAACGATAAGAATAGTTGGTCGCTGTGATTAACTCAAGACAATGTTCATGTTCTTTCTCCAGAATTAGCGTACCTACTGACAGGTTATATGAGTTCATATAATTGTTTTTTTTTTTTGACTGTCTAAGTTAATTTATTTTTATTTATTAGTGACATAATATACTCATGAAAATGTTTTGTTTTATGAGTTGTATTGCAATAAGTGGTTAGCTAGCGACCTCGACAATTGATTAGATTATTCTTTCCTGAGCAACCGGCAGCAAGTTCGTCATGCTCCCTTAGATGTCACTGCTTGCGGTAGCGCCGGGGGTCGGGTTGCCTCCTTCCCTCAAATATGGCGAGGGGGGTGATGGCTGATCTTTGAATTATGCTCGTGAACGGGTGCTGCTTGTGGTGACTGGTCGTCTTGCTGACCATGGTTTTATTATTGTTATTAATGATTAACTGTTTTTTATTTTACTACGATGGTGCTAGTTTATCATTTTTGACTTCGAGTTACAGCTATAGCTTTATGTAAGCGGACACGCCCATTATGCCTGGAGGCTTTTTTAAGGTACGGTCTGTTTACGTTATTTCTGCTTGAGTATAGTTTTTGACGATTTTTATGTTTTTTTTGGTATAGTGGCTAGCTAACATAAGGCAAATAATTTAGTTTAATGTTGTGTTGCGTAATGCAAATTCTTTTACATTTTATTGTATAGATTCAAGTTTTATATCTGAACAGACAGCTGTGCTGCTGGGGAGTTTGTTGCGCCACTTCTTCTTCCCAGCTAAAGCACTAGGAAGTGGTGAAGGGTGGGCGTTTTTGGGGGACTGTCTTATGTAATTTTTGACGTTCGAAAAGTGCTGATTCTCAGTCTAGTTTGAATAAATGACTTTTGATTTGATTTTGATTTGATTTGATTAGACGTTAAATGTCAATAAACGCATGGTTTTTGGTTAAGCATACGTTAATCATCACTGGACTGCCTAGTTGGTCTAGTGGTCGCAAGCGCTACTGTTGAGCACGAGGTCCTGGGTTCGATTCCCAAATCGGGTAACGTGTTCTTGGGGTTTTCCATCAGTAATTTCTCAGTAGTAGCCCGGAGTCTGGATCTGTGCCTAGTTGATGGCAATAGGCTCGCCCCCTATTACATAGGACTTCAACATAACTGGCGAAATGTGTGTGTACTATCGACACATCTCTGCCTAACCCTTCGGGGATTACAGGCGTGATTTTATATTTTTTTTATCTGTGACTTCTCAATACTGATGTAGCCCAAATAACAAGCCTGCTTTAATATCTTAAGCTTCAATATTTGAAGTAAAGTATTAAGCTAATGTGTTTACTTTTCGATACAAATATATCTACTGCAAATGTCTATTGTCTATTAGTAAGAGTGCAATGTCCATCCAAAGACATTTACGATCTGATATTATGATTCACGATTTGTAAGTTATATCACTGTTTATTTAACACAGCGAAGTCAATTAGTCAATGGCTGAACACGTATCTGCGAGTGTCAATATCAGTTATCTCAAGAAAAATATTCAATAGTAGTTAGTTTCATTATTTATTATTGAGGAGCTTGTGGCTAACTAATAACTGCCGCACGGGTCGATCGACCAGGTTAAGCTACGCTTGCCGCGGTTGGTCCGTGGCTGGGTGACCATCTGTTCATACCAAGATTCCTCCGTGCCTCGGAAAGCACGTTAAGTCGTTGGACCCGGCTGTCATTTGTAGATCTTTGACAGTTGTTACGGGTCGTCAGAAGCCCAAAAGTCTGACAACCAGTCTTACCAAGGGATATCGTGGTACCCACTTACTGGGCTGTGGAGGTCAGATAGGCAGTCGCTCCATGTAAAATACTGGTATTCAGCTGCATCCGGTTAGACTGGAAGCCGACCCCAACATAGTTGGGATAAGGCCAGGCAGATGATGAGTTAGTTTCATTATTTATTATTTTTTAATTATACAACGTGGCGATTAGGTTATCACATTAATTCAAACCACGTATTCTACATTACGTATTTTAAGCATACATAAATAAAATAATTAATAAAAGTTAACATTCTACCCGTGAGACCTTTTTTTCCCTTTTAGTATTTAACAACATCATGTATTATAACGCCCCGCGCGTGAGCGCAAGTACCTACCCTCCGCTAGTCTCACTGTCGTTTGGCGTGTGCGCCGCCCGCCGCCTAGAGTATCAAGGGTGGATTATTTATTGCCAATTTTAACGCTATTTAGTTTGTTAGAAAAATTCAGTTTTCTATTTTTAGGTCTATTTTTATTTTTATTATTTTAACAGACTGATAACAACTTGTAATAACCGCTGTACTATTTAATGTGATAACCTAATCGCCACGTTGTATATCTTTATTCTACATGGTAAGTACAACTCATAAATTAAGACCCACAAAACCGTAGTAGTGGTTTGACTGGTTTGGTTTTTTTTTTTTTTTTTGGTCATTCTAAAACTATAATAATGATGTTCGCATCTATTTATATCTATACATATAATCCCCCTCGTTGCCTCGTTGGTATAGTGGTCACGAGCGCTACTGCCGAGCACGAGGTCCTGGGTTCGATTCCCAGGTCGGGCAAAGTGGTATTGGGCTTTTCCACCAGGAATTTCTCAGTAGCAGCCCGGAGTCTGGATTTGTGCCCGGTTGATGGCAGTAGGCTCGCCCCCTATTACATGGGACTTAAACATAACTGGCGAAAAGTGGGTGTACTATAGGTACACCTCTGCCTAACCTTTCGGGGATTACAGGCGTGATGTTATGTTATGTTATATAAACGGCTTATATAAAAAAACGGCTGAACGGATTCGGATGAAATTTGGCACACAGATAGTTTATAACCTGGATTAACACATGCATAATAATCAGCCTATAATATTCCCTCTGCTGGGACACACTCTCTGTGAGAAGGAGTGGTCCGTAATCCACCACATGGACCCAGTGTGGGTTCATAGATGTCACATGTCTTCGAATTTTTGGTTCTAGGACATGCCGATTTCCTCACGATGTGTTCCTTCGCCGTTTTGTGATCAGTGGCGATGATGCACAAAGTAAAGCGCCTGTCTGGGTTCGAACCTACAACTCGTAAGTCGCAGACCGTTGCCCACCACATTTAATTCACACATACTTTTGATCCCGGTAGTAGGTACGTTCCCGTGGGATATTTTCCGACATCCACGCGGGCGAAGCCGCGGTCAAAAGCTAGTAGTAAATATATTGCATTATGTGAGACGTAATTAGTGATATAATTATTAGTAATTTTTGCTCCTTATTGTTTCTTTTCTTTTATGTTGTGTGTTTTTTTATTATGTTTTTAGTTTGTTATTTAATTTAATACAATCTTATTTAATTTAATTAAATTAATTTTAAGTATAAAAGATTATTGATATTAGTCCTAATTACATTGTTATCCATCTTTATATTAATTAGGTATTGTATAGTGAGCTCCTAATCAAATGCTGTGCTTACCTTTAATTTAGATGCATGCAGTGCCACTGTATTTGTAAATTATATGTACTTTGAATGTCTTTATGTGTATTTAGTTGGTTTACCTTAAGAGGAGGCTCCCTATTTTTATGTTAATTTGTATGATTATTCTGAAATAGTCACACATACAAGCTTAATGAAACTTTAGTATATGATTTATTGGATCTTTTTCTTTCCATGTTGAAGACAGTTACGGAATTGTAATATTTTCTCTCAATAAATTTTTATTCGAAAATCATTTCTTTTTTAAGGATAATTCTAAAAAAAAACAAGATTGTTTAGCTTTTATGTCTAAAATAAATATTCACAGCAAGAAAATATAGTTTATTATCCCGACACAAGATATTTTTTCTCTACATAAATTATTACTTTAGTTATAAACGTAATAAGAATTGAGACTTACGCTATTTAGTTTCGTGCTCACACACGATCAGAGAGCGCACGCGATATTCAACTTTATTACTCATGTATTAGCGTTTAGCACATAACGGGGAGCGAGAAGCGGAGCTTGCGTTCGAAATTTGATTTAGACTGCCTGCTCTTAATAATTATACAACGTGGCGATTAGCTTCACATTAATTCAGTAGATTCACATTAATTCAAACCACGTATTCTACATTACGTATTTTAAGCATACATAAATAAAATAATTAATAAAAGTTAACATTCTACCCGTGAGACCTTTTTTTCCCTTTTAGTATTTAACAACATCATGTATTAAACGCCCCGCGCGTGAGCGCAAGTACCTACCCTCCGCTAGTCTCACTGTCGTTTGGCGTGTGCGCCGCCCGCCGCCTAGACGCCCGCGCCGCGCGCCGCGGCGTTGCCGTTTTTACAGGTCAGTAAACTAATAGTATCAAGGGTGGATTATTTATTGCCAATTTTTACGCTATTTAGTTTGTTAGAAAAATTCAGTTTTCTATTTTTAGGTCTATTTTTATTTTTATTATTTTAACAGACTGATAACAACTTGTAATAACCGCTGTACTATTTAATGTGATAACCTAATCGCCACGTTGTATATGCTTGAGTTTAAATTAGATGCACTGATTTACGATTGATACTGATTTTACAATTAGTTTTAAGGAGATGTCATTGATTCTCTTTATCAGAAATGGAACCCTAAACTCAAAATCCCTAAAGGATCAATTAAATTGTGAAATTGTCAATATTAGTGATCGTCTTGGGAGTGAATTATAAATCTTGTTACATTTTTTGCTGTTTTATTTATTTTTTCTAATGTTAATGATAATATCGCATAATTTAGGCGTTTGAGGAGCTCGTGGCTAAGCAATAACAACCGCACGGGTCGATCCATCAGGTTAAGCTACGCTTGCCGGGGTTGGTCCGTGGATGGGTCACCATCTTCACATACCGAGACTCCTCCGTGCCTCAGAAAGCACGTTAAGCCGTTGGTCCCGGCTGTCATTCGTGGATCTTTGTAAGTCGTTACGGGTCGTCAGAAACCCGAAAGTCTGAGAACCATTCTTATCAAGGGGTATCGTATTACCCAGTCACTGGGTTGTGGAGGTCAGATAGGCAGTCGCTCCATGCAATACACTGGTATATAGCTGCATCCGGTTAGACTGGAAGCCGACCCCAACATAGTTGGGAAAAGCTAAGCAGATTGATTTAGGTCAGCCATACTCAAAGTGTGTTCCGCGGAACCCTAGGGTTCCGCAAAAATACTGGTCAGAATAAAAAAATAATACTAAAGGAGTGTCTACCTACTATATTTTATTTTACTCTGGTACCTGAGTAACATAATATCAATCTAAATATTTCAACAAAAGTAAAAAATATGTAAATTTTAATGTCAAGTAATATGATTATTAATGAAGAATACACATAAAACCATTTTTGATTACTTTAGGGCTTCGTCAAATATTTCGTTATCGAAAAGGGTTCCGTGTCCAAAAAAGTTTGAGAACCACTGATTTAGGTAAACTAACTTTTAGAAGATTTAATTATTTATATTAGAAGGTTTAAAGGATCACAAAATTCATCAAGCTCCTGGATTCCTTTATTTATTGTATGTATATATGTATATATATTTTTATTCCTTTAGTCTGACATAAACCGACGTGCCGGTTGTGCTCGATAGATGGCGTTGTACCGGCTGGGCTGAATCCTGAATAGCGCTGTGGTTTCGTATATATCGCACTATTAAGGCGCAGACAGGCGCGACGCGACAGTAGTACTTCACTAAATTCTATGAAAACTTCATGGAAAGTGTCGCGCTGCCAGTCGCGCCCTATATCGCGCCAGTCTGCACGAACCTTCACTGTTTTTCTATATACAAGATTTTAATTTGTACAAACATTTTTATTAATATTTTTGAGAAATCAGTCTTTTAATGTCTGTAAAAGGCTGATTTATTATAAAAAATAATCTATAAAGGTAGCTTTATTCTCAACATACTGAACACGCCCGATGTCAATCCATGTGACGAAGACTCATCCGAGGAAGTACTCCAACCCCCCACCATTGTCTACTTCTGCAGCCAAGCAATATTAAGTGTTAAGCAGAAGAGCGGTGGCCGCCACATAACGGTCGCGGTGACAGCGGCTGTCAAGAAATTGATGGTAACGGGGTTTGACTTTACGGTGTCAAAAAACGGTCTCTAGGAAAACACACCACCTTACTCATAAATAACGTGACATCATTCGCCGGTAAATTGCAAACGCTATGTAGCGGCCACCGCTTTTCTAGGATACCGCAGCTAAGGTAAGAAAGCGGTGCGCTCATATTGTAACCAACAGCCGTTATTGCTAAACAAATGTTGGATTACTCCAGGGCCCCATACCACAAAACTTTACCAAGTCTACAATTCTACAAAATTGTAAAAAAAAATATGCGTAACACAAATTACAAAATATGTATGAATTACAATATTGTAGACTTGTCATTACAATTTCCATATTTGTAAGGGTTTTCCGTTACAATTGTGTGGCTTAGAGTTTTGTAGTACATAAGTAGTGCTAAGTAAGTAAGTCGTTTATTCTGCAAATAAGGGTTCAGTACGTGGTGATAAATGGTGATTGTAACTTGTATATTGTAATTGTAAAGTTTTTTGGCCCTGCAGAGTTATTACGTAACACACTATCAGTAGCATTTTGACAGTTCAACAACATTTATTGCGTTATTTACGTTGTTGAGCAGACAAATTTTTCGAACTTAATATGAAGCAATGGATTAGCAATTGCCCGTGAGGTGCCGGACGTAAAGAATAGCACCACCCTATTTCTTCCGGTGGGTGTCGTAAAAGGCGACTAAGGGACTTACTAGAGAATGGGCAGCAGTGTTCTCTATGAATTTTGACACCATACTGCGATCGCCAACCCACCTGCCAATCGTGGCGATTATGGCAAACACCCCCCTTTGGAGGAAGCTTATGTCCAGCAGTGGACGTCTTTCGGCTGAAATTATGGTGAATGATGGATTAGCAATATACTTCAAAATCGTCGTGTTAAGAGTGTGCTAGACCTTCCTAAAAATTGTTGTAGTAAAATCTGCGAGGAGTACTTACAAGACTTATCACTGAAAATACAAATATTTAAACACGACATTTTGTTTGTACTTTACACTATCTATTAGGGAAAATATTTTCAAATATGCCTGTCAGTTAAAATAACTGACCATGCTATCATTTTGTACATGTACATATTATCTTAGACCGCCTCGTCGGTCTGTGGTCGCAAGCGCTACTGCTGAGCTCCTGGGTTCGATTCCCGGGTCGGGCAAAGTGTTATGGGTTTTCCATCTGGAATTTCTTAGTAGCAGCTCGGAGTCTGGATTTGTACCCGGTTGATGGGAATAGGCTCGTTCCTAATAGATGGGACTTAAACCTAACTGGGGTAATGTGGGTACAACCTCTGCCCATAAACCCCTCGGGGAATACAGGCGTGATGCTCTGGCGGCTGAGACCATGTCATGCTCACTCAGATGTCTCGCTGATGGTGGCGCGTGTGTTGGATCATTTAACTGTCTTCAAAATGGTTGAGCTGAATGGTGCTGATCCATGTGTCATGTTCGTGAACGGGCGCTGTCAGTTGAGACTGGTCATCTCTCGCCTTATTTTAGTTTAGGTTTTTTTTTTTGTTTGTTTTTTTGCTGTACTATAGACGCGTTGTTTTTGTAATAAAGTCCTCACATTTAGTTATAAATTCAACACTAAAGAAGTAACAATATTTTTGTAACGTTATAATTTAAAAAAGTATCGATGGAGTTTCTAACCCGATCTTCTCCTTATGTACCTACTTACTACGCTTTGGAATGGGCAACTAGCTTCATATTCCTAACTGACCGACTCCTTGACAATTAAAAAGTGCCTGTAAATGGTTTAATTGAAATAAATGCTTTGAGTTTGATGTTATGTTATGTTATAATATTATCTTAGATCATAACTAATTACATAATTAGAATTGTAAAAGTGTATGTACCCTCGTAATTGTTAGTATATTTATGTGTAATTTGGATATTTCCTTGTTCTCATTCATTTGTTATAAAATTATGAATGTGCAATTAACATACACTTGTGTAAACTTGTTAAAATTGTTTGTTTAGTTGGTTTAATGAACAAGTTTTGAAATAAAAAGAATTTAGTAGTCATTTTGTACTACATGATTCTCGCGTTACAATTACGTAATGCACTCATAATAATACTTTATTTATTGCTTGCACTTCAAGAATAGAATAGAATATAATATAATACGTTTATTATGTACACCATACGAATTACAGATATAATTATAGAAATAAGGTGGTAAGGTGCATTCATAATGTAGGTGGTTAGTTTTGGAATCTACTATTGATGGAAAATAAAACTTCTCCCCATCAGATCAATAGGGGTCATCCCCCTATTGATTTGATGTGGAGAAGTTTTATTAGTTCGGTATCAGACTTGTTCACAGTACTCATTCTTGACCCTGGTAGCACACCTCCGCCGCGAAACCATAGCAGCGAAACCGCAGTATTTGACGATTGACGGCACGGTTGGCGCAGTGGTTAAGTGATTGACTGCTGCGCTGCGTGTCGCGGGTTCGATTCCCGCACGGAACAAATATTTGTATGATCTATAAGTAGTTGTTCCGGGTCTGGGTTTTTGTGTATGTGAGTTTAAATGTTTGTAAACGCACCCACGATACAGGAGAAATTCCTAGTGTGGGGCAACGTTTTTTTTTAAAAAAAAAAAAAACTTCACGCCAGTAGCACACCTCCGCCGCGTAACCATCACAGCGAAACCGCAGTAGTTCAATTCAACTGGCTCGCGTTATGTTCCGCTACTCAAATCGGATGCGACTAGCGGAACATGACGTGAACCAGTACAATTGAACTACTGCAGTTTCGCTGCTATGGTTTCGCGGCGGAGGTGTGCTACGAGCGTCAAAAAGAATATATTAATATTGCATTTCGATTTGTTTTTGTTATGATTCCGCGGTACGAAGGTTATCAACGTTTATATGACAGTGTTTTTTTGGCCTAATTTTGCATTTTAATTTGTTCATAGCTTGTAAAATTCCACTGCTGACCTAGTGAACCCGGTAAAAGAGAACGATAGAAGGGGTGATACGTACCTATTGCAACAGAACTATTACAAGCCTGCTTTTTGATTTACTCTTAGCAACGACCTTCTAAATTACGTAACCCTGTGCTGACACAGACCAGCATGATCTTATCAGGATGATGCTGACCTGTCACCTGTCATAATCTTTTGATAACTTTTCAATTTCCGCGGCATCACTGCATTAGCGTTCACTGGCTACGTTAAACGTAATAGGACGTATATTATAAAACCACTGAAGTTAATTAGGTAACTGTATATTTACGTTCGTGGGACATATACATAACTGGCGTAATATAATCAGGGACCATTTTGGTTACCCATTGAAAGGGTTTTCGATAGGGTTTTTCTAAGCGGTTAAACAAAAACCCATATAATATCGGTAACCCTATTGAACGGCTTAAATTAAATTTTGGTTACCCGTTGAAAGGGTTTTCGATAAAAACCCATACGGTATGGGTAACCTTTTTGAACGGCTTACTTTAAGCCATTCAAAATTACCCACACCGTATGGGTTTTTGATTAACTGCTTAGAAAAACCCAATCGAAAACCCGTTCCATTGAAAGGGTTTTCGATAGGGTTTTTCTAAAATGGTAACCAAAATGGTCCCTGGGTAGAATTGGTCATGCTACACGTGCTGGGCGGATATCGAAATAACATAATATTATGATTTTTTCATGTCACTGGGTTTCAAGTAGGTATAGAACCCATTGAATGGGTTATCATGTAACCCTTTCACTGGGTTTCAAGTATAAAACTCATTCAATGGGTTACCATGTAACCCTTTCATTGGGTTTCTAGTATAAAACCCATTCAATGGGTTACATCATGATAAAGGTAACCCATTGAATGGGTTACCCCTTCGAAAGGCTTAACCCTTAACTGGGGTAGTACGGTCCCTGAATATACTCGTTATAGGAATATGGGTTTAAAATGCATTGCGGCCAATTCTTTCGGGAAGTAAGGCTTGATAAGTTGTATGTTATGTTAAAACTACTGACCTTTTTACACCTTGCAAGTGCAACGATGGTGATGAGGTTGCCAGGGATCCCCACGAGCATGAAGAGCACACAGCACACGGATGCGAAGCGCAGCAACGGCTCCGGATAGTCTCGGAAAAGCTCCACGGCCGCCAGCTCCGCATCAGAGCCGTACTCCGTCCCCTCACCGTCGAGGCTATAGTTGCCCCCGTCTACCTCACTCGCGAACGTACTTCTCGGTATACTCGGTAGCAGATCACCCATCGTAACAATTCACACATCATTCCTAGTAGACTTCATCACTTATTTCATGTCCATGTTTACGTTGCCGGGTTTCGTTGGCGACTGATGGCGAACCTTCGAGCCGGTCATAAAGTTGTAAGTGTGGTTGTGATAAGGCATTTTGTCGATGTACGAGGTTATGGGTCACAGCTGCTCAGGAAGCGCTCGTATCGTCTCGTATCGCCCGCCGCTGGCCGCGCTCCACCGTATCTGAAAAGATAAATTTGTATTCGTTTATTATTAATTCAATGTAGATACAGTTATGAGAGTTGAAAGAAGATAATGGTGTGTTTGTTTAGTGAGTCGGTGATAGTGTCCGTGAGACTAAGGAGCTCGTTGTGGTCACTGTCAGATCGGGTATTTATTGCGTCTACATTATTTCTTATCGCATTGTAGATAATAAATTGTAATTTGTGTAACGACTTTGTTATATATTTTTGATAAAGTTAATCTTCCTTATTTTTGAAACGCGTACTTAATTTTTTTTTTTTTTCACTCAGATAGGTACATTTTTTTTGTATAAAGTTCTTAATAATTTATTACAATCTAGAGCAATAAGCAATTTAACTCTAACTTAATATTTTACGTGATAGAATATTATGTTGTAACTAATAATAGTGTCAATTTGCACTTTTAAACAATTCCGTAGCAAACTTAGGGTCTGATAAATTAATAAAAACACTTTGTTCATGTGTTACATGTACACACGGCTACACATCAAGCTATACAAATCCAGTTTACGCTGATCTCTCATGTACGGAAATCCTACACAACGCGAGATCGGCTTATACTGGAAATGTATAGCTTGATGTGTAGCCATGTGTAGTACACTGAAAGAAATGTATGCATAACTGTAGCAAAATATTTGGTTACTGCTTACACTAAAATTGTGACCTGCGACCTAGGTGTTATTTACATAACCCCATTTTTGTAAATGTAAGCGAAGTTTATTTTCTTATAACTAAAGTTCAGTTATTTTTTAAGTAACTTTATTAGTTCGGCTAATTATTTATTTCAGTTTAAAGAAATTTATTATTATTATTTTTAGAATTTATTCACTTAAATATGAGAAACTAAACAAAATATTTTAAGTAACAAACATAATTGTCGTTCAATCTATCGAGTACATATTAAGTAATGTTTTATTATTGTTGGTTAGCCAAATACAACTTCAACCTATTCTTAAAAATGTTCACTGATGAAGAATCTCTTATTTATTTCGGTAAATTATTATAAAGGTGCGCTCCCTCAAACCCAATAGTTCTTCTTCCGTACAAAGTCCTAACTGAATGCAGTTCTATACTATCCGTATTCCTGGTGTAGTAGTGGTGAGTTTTGTGCTTGAAGGTGATTTGTGAATATTTCAGAACTCAAAATAGGTTTTGACACGGAAGCTTGGAAATGTTTCCCTTATCTTACATCCAATTGCTGAAACTGGGTTCTTCAACCGCATACTTGACACATGGACAGGCAGACTAAAGCCGCCCCGTTTTGAAGTTGACTTGTTGAGTTGAGTTGAGTTGATTGTTAACGGATTCTGCACCCAAACACAATAACTCTTATGAAATTCACAGTGGGATGGATTGAATATGAAAAAATGTCTACATAAATCGCTGGTACCGCACTGCTATTAACATACCTAATCAGTTTGATGCTATAGTCAATTAAAGGTTGACGTTAATTTGTCAACATTGTAAACTAGCTGCAGTCCGCGGCTTTGCCCGCGAGGCTTTTTCTAAAATAAAAGTAACGTAAAATACTCCATATAACACCAGCTATCTGCCAGTGAAAAGTCCCGTCAAAATCGGTCCAGCCGTTTCGGAGATTAGCCGGAACAGGCAGACAAAAATGTTAAAAATTGTTTTTGGTTATAAGAAGGTACCGGAACTGCTGTTATTATGACATTAAAAATAGAGACTTAAATTTTATTTATTTGTATAGATGTACCAGTTTTCTATCTCCAAAGCCTTGAAAGAGTACATGTAACTTAAAATATAAACATTTTCCGTTATTTTACTCAGGTTTAATGTAGTAGTAATCTTGAACGACAACTCGCGACCACGCGGCGTGTGAAGATGCAAGATGAAAAGTTTTCACAACAAGTCAAGCATCCTTGAAAGATCGCAAAAAATTACCTTTAAAATCTCAACATATTTTTCTTGAAAATGTCATAACCCAAGATGTACTTGAAATATGAGATGAATCGATCCCGGTCAGTAACCAGCCTCCAAGCACTTAAGGGTTTGGTATCAGACATTGAGAAAATGATCTTGTCTCCTGCAAATCTTTAAATTTGCCGTGAGACCAGGATTACCTGAAATCGAGAGTTTAGGAGTACATACATATACAATCTCACGCCTTCTTCCCATAGGGGTAGGCAGAAACAATAGAACGTCACCCGCTACGCTCCTTACATACTCCTTTTGCTTCGCTTACATTCATACATCTATTCTGTTCCCCAAGTGTAAGTTTGCAAGAGAGTAAACGTAACTAGCGCGTTTGCGTTAAGATTTTTATTCTCACTCTTATAGTCTTAGCATTATGATCTATCGGTCAAATTTAACGCAAACTAAATAGTTACGTTTACTCTCTTGCAAACTTACACTTGGGGTACTGGTCAAACACTCACACCAGTTGCGAGTTCTACGCACATCACCTTTATGAGAAACAACACCAATAAATCCACTATAAGTTCTTCTAGGGCGTCCCCTCCCGGCAGATTTTTATTCTATTAAGCACTATATTTCTATTTCTACAAATAACGGTTGTCAAAACTGTTAAAGTAGGTTGTACCTGCGTACGTACTTACTACTCATCTATTTATTTGTGCTTCCCTAAAATTACAATATTTCAACACGCCTTCATTGCAACTGATATATTATGTCTGAAGAACATCACCAATTAGGTCACATGTCCTCCTAGGGCGTGAGTTCCCGGCGTTAGTTAGTTAGTTAAGGGAAAATAACTTCTAACACTATTTGGTTTTCGAAGAATTTAAATCTGAAATGTTTTGAAAACTACGGTTACCAATCTTTATGAATAACTAGCTGCACTCCGCGGTTTCACCCGCGTAAGTCTCGATCCCGTGGGAATATCAAGATAAAAAGTGGCCTATGTCTTAATCCAGGGTGTCAGCTACCTCCATACAAAATTTTATCAAAATTGGTCCAGACGTTTTAGCGTGAAGAAGTAACAAATATACACACACACACACACACACACACAAACTTTCGCCTTTATATTATTAGTGTGATTATACGAGTAGTAATACTTATTTAAGATGAGATAAATAAGTTTGAAACTTAGCAAAGTTCGCTGTACTAATAATATTCTTTAAGTTACTTTAATGTCATTTGCCCACAATTGTCGTGGGATGGCAAAGTTAGGCTCAACATTAATAAACATGGGAAATGAAAATAAATTGCCATATGTGTAGTTAGAGCAAATATATCTAAAAGCAAGCACATACGACTATTTTTATTTCATCTCAAAGCTCAAAGACCTTACGTAATCTCACGTATGTGGTACGCTGTAGTAGCAAAATCTAATAGAATCCTGTTTCAGTTTTCATTTCGTAGTGCATTACAGTGTTTCTTCGGTAATGTCGGTGGTAAAAGAACTGTGAGTGCAGTAGAACGTAAAATGAAAATCGATGGCGACTTTCACACATTTGTTGCTAAGTTTACTGTTTTTTTCCTGACAAGTCAGTCTCTACTAGTCTCTAGGGTTTCTTTTGCGTTGTTTATTATTGTTTATAAAGAACTTTTAAGGGTTTTTTAGGGTGCCGTACCCAAAGGGTGCCGCCCTATTACTAAGACTCTGCAGTCCGTCTGTCTGTCACTGTAAGTATCTTTTGAACCGTAATAGGTAGACACTTTTTCCCCCATTTTCACAGAGTATGTACCACTATGGCCGTCATAACTAAAAATCTAGTGAAAATAAAAATTAAAGGAGGTCTCCATACAAGAAACGTGTTTTTACTAAATTATTACAAAAAATGTAGTGTTTAATATAGTATGATGGTACGGAACCGTTCCTGTGCGAGTCAGACTCGCAATTGGCCGCTTTTTTAAAGGTGTTTTGTATTCTGTGTTAATAATATTGACGTACCATCGTCGTATCGGCTCAGTTATGGACCTTTGTAGCTAGATTCTAACAAAAATTAGCACTTGCTTAATATTACGCAAACGGATCCCTGAATCGAAAAATGGTCTTCACTGACCCTCAATATTACAGGCCTATCCAACGATATCCCACATCATGGGATAGGCGAGAAAAAAAATATCATCCCCACTTTACGTGCAAGAGAGGGTAGACAGGTAGGTAGGTACCTACCAAAAAGATTTTTTTTTTAAGATTTTGTTTTACCAATTTGTCGACGTGATTAATAATTATGTATACTAAATTACAGCTTTCTAGTACCTACTAAGTGTCTCTGAGCTAAGCCCGGGACAGACAGACAGACGGACATGGTGAAAGTATAAGGGTTCCTTGTTGACTACGGAACCCTAAAAACAAAAAACAGAGCAGAGTTTCTACTCTGCTCTGTTTTTTGAAGGATTTTTCAGGAAAATGTGATAAGGAAGTAGGACCCGGAAGAGGAAGTAGGAAATTTTAACAGTGGGTTGAAATAGGGTAACTCAATTTATTATTTTACGTAGTTTCGACTGCCTACTTTCGAAAATAAATGAGGCTTCGCGTAGGAAATGTAAACAGAAGACCCCTTCCGGACATATAAATCTAACCGGCTTCAAAGTCAATTGAATGAAACACCTTTACTAGAAATCTAGTGAAATTTTGGATGGTGGGAAATGCTGTAGATAGTTTTGCTACAGTAAGTAGTAACAATTAGTTTACTCATCTCGCAGTGACCTAAGAGCTTCCAAGAACCCTCAATACTCAATACTTTATTTGCATTCCACAATATGTACTTATGTGGTAACTTAAAATTATAATATATGTGACCATTATGGACCCTGTCGGGCACAGCCAACTTTAAGGCGTTTGTGGTGCGCTTTCCTAATTGTTATCTGCCCCTCGTCATGGAAGAGGACTTTTGGCCGCAGGATGTGGTGTTCCGTCGCTTCCGCAGGCAAGTACCACAGGGCAGCACATATTGAAGCTAGTGCAAAGTGAAGTTCACTAACATAGTCTTAAGTTGTTTTATTAACACAAGTTTTGTTTTGTTTACAATAAAAATATGTATGTTTAGGTTAAGGTATTTATCTATGGGCCTGTATTGCCTGAAAATAAATGTTTTTTTTTTAGCAAAATTGTAGTAGGTATCTAGAGAGGAAGCTTTGAAAGACTTAGCTTATCAGTCTTCTGGAGTAAATCTAATATTACTATAATTATTATATTTTTTTTGACATTTATAGTCTACTGTACGAAATACTTATTATAGGGGCTAATAAGTTACATAGACAAGACACTAAAAGTGATGAATAATTATAGAATTATTCATCATTTTCAGTGTCTTGTATAAGTCCTTCCGTTGAAAGGATTGTAAATAGCCGACCGCAGAGCTTGTGCTTGTGTATTGTCCAAGATGACAGCTAGGAAATGCATGCAGTGCCATCGACTTTTAAAATATTTTCCAAAAAATTGTCGTGTAAAAGTTTCTTAAAATATTTATTTATAATTACCTACCACCAATATTACCAATATTTTATTAATTTTTTATTTATTAATTCTACCTCAATTCCTTGCAAGAGTTGTCAAAGTTCCATGATTTTTTTATTAGTTTAAATGACTTTTCCAAAGTTTCTGAGAAGACAGAACTATGTAAGTCATCGCTATCGATGATTGTTTGTCTCGGCAATAACAAAAACTTATTATTCTGTAAAATAATAAACCTAGGTACGTTTAGTTTGTACAAAACGTAGGTACCTAGGTTTATTATTTTACAGAATAATAAGTTGTCTTCAAAATAATGCGCTTTGATCATTTTATAATATTACATTTATTATTTACTATCCGTCATCAATTCGCATTATTTTTAAGACAATACACTTTGTCTAACCGAATTAAATACTTTTTGTTGATATAAGAAATAATACAGGCCATATAGGTGACCATAGAGCTATTACTTGTCAGTAAAACAAAATAAGTAAAAAGGCTTAAAGAGAATAATTCTGTTTTTCGATGAATCTCTGTATTTTCCAAATGAAGAGTTGTTGAAAGGTATAAATGAGTTTTAGTTAACATCAAAATTAAACACTTATACGGTGAGTTGCACGAAACCAACATTATTATAGTTTACCTGAGACTTTAAATTGATGCTGTCACTTTCTTTTTGATAAAACATGTGAGGGATGGCATGAATTGCAGACGGCACGGTTGGCGCAGTGGTTAAGCGATTGACTGCTTTTTTTTTTTTTTTGGGTGGGAAATCATCAAATAACTTCTCCCGCTCTGGGCGGAGCGGGAGGGCGTGTCAGACTTTTACTGACTAAAACCCACCCGTGTTCCTTCCGTTGCCTGTGTGCCAGGGCCACGATATCCCTTTCGGACAAACTCGCAACCCCGGCAGGCATTGGTCCTAACGGACCCCGTCAGTTTGTGCTGACATCTCTTTGAGGCGCGCGTGGAACACAACGCGCCGTCGACCCGGGCCTGGTCCTTATCGGACGGCGAGCTACCCATCGCTCACCGTCCGCAGGCCCGCGCCTACGGTGGCCGGAAATCGGCTTGCGACTCCCGACGCCCGGGGCGTCTCCTGCGGTGACTAAGGGCGCGAGGGCGCGAACCTTGTCTCACCCTCACGCGTTCCGCCTCCTCCTTCGCTAGCATAACTGCTTCGCAGAAGGAGGTGATGGCCTCCCATGCACTCTCGCTCCGAACCATGGCCTGAACCAGGGCCGGCCGCGAGAGATCGCCGCCGCCGATCGCCTCCGTGAGGACACGGCGGTGCTCCGCCCAAGCTCCACCGTATGCTCCACCGTGTCCTCCGGGCGATCCACACAGTGGTGACACCCGGGCGTTTCCTCCCGCTTAATCCTAAACAGGAACCTCCCGAAACATCCATGTCCGGTGAGGACCTGCGTCAGGCGGAAGGTGAGGACGCCGTGGCGCCTCTCCAGCCACTCCTCAAAGAGGGGACTTATCGCCACAATTGTGGCGTGCCCAGCGCTGGGTTGCGACAATCGCACTCTCCATGTCGCCATGAGATCCCTCCGGAGCTCCGTCCGCTGTGCCGCGATTTCTTGCGGCAGCGGAGTTATGCCCCGGAGTTTCGCCTCTTCGCGCCACAAAGCGATTGACTGCTGCGCTGCGTGTCGCGGGTTCGATTCCCGCTCGAAACAAATGTTTGTATAACCTACAAGTAGTTGTTCCGGGTCTGGCTGTTTGTGTTTGTGAGTTTTAAAAAAATGTTTTTAAACGCACCCACGATACAGGAGAAATTCCTAGTGTAGGGCAACTTTAAAAAAATATAAATAAAGTTCCGTTAAACTAATGTTGGTTTCGTGCAACTCAATGATAGACACGTCAGAGGCATAACAGCTGTCTAACAGTCGATGAAAACAATTAAAAAAGTTGCACATCCCCAAAAGGGTTAAAGACAGGATGCTGCTAGATTATTGATAGGGCTGTCGCTACCCAGATAATTCATTCAAACATTGGCCGACTACAAGCTTTGAACTTGTCAGCCCCATTTCAACAAGAGCCGGTGTGTTCACAGTATGTAGCTATAAAGTAATTGAGATGTGATCGAATTAAGATCCTGTAATTGAATTCTACCAATTTAGGGTCGGTTCAAGACTATGAAGAGGATTTTGTGAAGGAGTCTTTGTTTTCGACGTAATTATTGAGTCTTTTGAATTAAGAATTTGTTAAGGATTAGGTAGTGGTGGCTGTACCTAGTGTATCTATTTACGGCCGAACCCAATAACCTATTTTCAGTGAAAGACAGATCGCTGTTGGTGATAGACAGTATAATTCTATCTATCATTGAATAACGTCTCACAATCATTGATAAAGGTTATCTATATAACAAAAACAATAAGTTAGGTTTTCTACTTGACCCTCTCGTGCGTTCCGTTACAACCAACATCACTTAAAAAAAAACCGGTTAAGAGCGAGTCGGACTCGCGCACCGAGGGTTCCGTACGTATATTTATGATGTTGATAATTTCTGAAAAACTGTGCTATTTAGAGACATCGTTTTAATTTTCCTGTAATCTTTACATAAACTTCTATCACATAGAATAATTTCAGATTTTTATCTATGCAAACTTCGGAGATAAGGCCCCCCCCCCCCTTATCTCTTATCCCTTTTCTATCTCCAGTATGCCAAAACTGGTGATAGATAGGTTATTGGGTTCGGCCGTTAGTAGATATGGAAACACTGTCTCATTAAGACAAGATGAGGTAGCTGCTGTCACTAATGTCATCTGTCAGTTGCGAGAAATGGCGGTAAAAAGGTACAAAGTGAAGCAGGCGTGCACGATGGGATTTGTTGTGGTACTGAGCCAGTGAAGTGATATATTCATCTTGAATACGGAATAAACAGGATTCTACAGTGGAGGATTCTTCATGAGTTGTAGAGATGAACGTAGTCGGGTAAAAAAGAAGAAGGAGGTGGCTGTTGAGATGTCTATGGCCAACAATTTACTTTTACAAAACTAAATTATGTTAAGTTATGTCTATGGTATGGCACTCTAGGTTGCCTGGATACATTTACATTCTGCCGCATGCTATATTTGTCAACAATAATATTATAAATTAAATCATGAAATATCGTTCTGTAGTACAATCATTTTGTAACACTGAATATTTCGTTTTAGGTCTAAAAAAACATTTGGAAAGCAAATCCTCAGTACCATCGTCATAAAGATTTTCTCCCTTTTGTATAGATACTATATCACCTCTTGACTTGAAATAAGAACCCACTCAGTTTTAAATTAATTTTAAATTAAGGCTATAAAATAGTCCAGAAAAATTGTAAAAGAATCAAAACATTACAAGGTAACATCACAAGATAAGATATTACACTTTCCATAATTAGCAAATACATCTTATGACGAAGAAAGTTTGTCAGAAAAACTGACTGTTTTAATGACCAAATTAATTTTCTTACCTTTGTTACTTTGACTTCACAACTTTTGCGTAAGATCCGTTTTATTCCCGCAAAATATATTTATGGACTCTAGAAAATTAAATCTTCTTTTTGGGGACAAAATTTCTTGTACTTTATTCTATTTGGTAACTCTAAGGAATCATAATTTAATGTTTTGGGCGAAGCCTTTTGTTTATTATTATCACTGTGAACAAATGAATTTATTGTTTTCGGTATAAAAAGGGATTTAAAGAGAAAAGTTAATAAAATAATAATAAATAATGTTTATTTATCCAAAATAATACATAGACACAGGTTGAGCACAGTAGTAGATATACATAATTGTTTGGACAAAAGTTAAAAGGCTACAAAAAATCTATATAAACAAAAACATAAACTCTCTTAAACTAGGAGGCTTGTATCTTAAGAGACAGTGTTCGGCCAGATGGTTGCGTAAATTAAGTTGTACCCTTTATGAATGAAATAGTGTCAATCTATTTATTATTATATGGTGAACAACAGTTATGATTCTATTACAGTTTTTTGGGCTTAGTAAGAGTCATTTAATTTCGCCAACTGATATGTTAGCCGGATGGTGTTACACAATTAATAGCTTTATCTAATTGTTATTACACTCGGTCACTTATGGGACCAAATGGATTTACAAAAATGTTTTAATAGCCGATCCCAATGCGTTGCTATATAAGAGATCATACATAGGGTTTTCCAAGCAATTTAGGGTGTAATAGAGTTTTTTCGGATTTTATAAAAGAGTTTTTATCTTTTTGGACAATACCTATGTGTAATTTATACTGGGTGGTGATTTAAACTCAGTCTCTAATCTCTAACTCAAACTCAAAAAAGTGTGTGTGTGTCAGCTCCGACGCACGACTTGGGCCTTATAATATAAGGCCCCCGCGGTATGGAATATTTAGGAGGAGTGAAATTAATACAAGCGCGTTACGTTTTTCTGCACAACGTACCTTGCGCACCTTTCTAAACTCCGCCGTGGATCGGAGCAACACACACACACACACACTTTATTGTTTTTAAATTACTTTTTGAAGTTTACTCCATAAGAATCGATTTTTATAAATTATGAAAATCGAACTTTTTGATGAATCAAACGAAAAATGATGCGGATGAATATGGGTTATAATTCTTATGACTGAAAAACCGAACGCCGATTGATATCTATTGCCAAAATCGAAAGGCATAACGTAATTTCTGAGCCACGCAATTGTCTTTTATTTCAATTAAATCAAATTCAACAGTATCTGTGTATTCTGTGCTATAAATACTGTTAAACTATTATATATTAATTCTTTAATTATTAATACTGTAGCGCTTGGTAGGTATAACAAGTAAAACTCCAGATGATAGTAAATTGTATGTATTTTGATAATTATTCTGTACAGACTTAAAGCTATAATTCCTAACAGATAGTGTATGTGTAATAGGAGATCAGCATTAAATATTATAGTTTAGTAAAATTAGTTTATAATCTATCCGTGTGATGTCTCTTGGACTCGCGGTCGCGCGGTGTGGCATTTGTATAAATATCCCGCAGCGCCATCCGGTGCGCTTTTCTTTGACGTGGCGAAAGCATTTGACAAGGTATGGCACAACGGCTTAATTTATAAGCTGTACAAACTTAATGTGCCCGATCGTCTCGTACTCATCATCCGAGACTACCTATCAAATCGTACCTTTCGCTATCGCATAGGGAAGGCGCTCTCTTCCCCCCATCCGATCCGAGCCGGCGTTCCCCAAGGATCCGTGCTCTCCCCCCCCCCCCCCCCTCTTCTCGCTCTACACCAGCGATATCCCCAAACATAAGAAGTGTCAGCTGGCTCTATTCGCCGACGACACTGCTATATTCTACTCAGGCCGACGCACAGAGTCTATTTCTCGACACCTCCAATCAGCCGCCAAAGCTCTCGAGCAATGGTTCAAGAAATGGAGAATCGAAGTTAACCCGACTAAAAGTGCAGCTGTCCTTTTTGTCAAAAATGGCAAAAACAGCGACGCTCGCACCCGCACAAAACCCATTACCATGTCAGGCCAAATGATCCCTTGGGAACCCAAGGCCAAATATCTGGGGGTCACACTAGATCACAAACTCAGTTTCACTGAACACATAAAGGAAGTACGTAACCGTGCTAACTTTGCGCTCAGTCGCCTCCACTGTCTCCTCAACGCACGTAGTAAATTGGCCCTTAAAGCTAAGGTGCGAATTTACACCACGTGCGTGCGCCCCATCATGACCTATGCTGGCGTCGTGTTTGCACACGCCAAGCCGTCACACTTATATAAAATGCAAGTACTGCAAAATCGATTCATGCGACGAGCCACGGGAAGCCCCTGGTTCGTACGTAATGATCAATTACATCTAGATTTAAACCTGCCGACCATCAGGCAATTTCTCAAAAAAGCGAGCAAACGCTTCTTCGATTCTGCTGCTACTCACACTAACCCACTAGTGGCAGCAGCTGCCCGATACACCCCCTCAGTCATCTCACGCACACGACGACCTAAACACGCCCTCACAGACAAAGACGACGACATCACTCTCTATCAAGAGAGTATGAAGTCTATTCGAAAAACATTCATTACAAAACACAGACTCCGTACTCAACGGCGAGTACCTCCGCGAACTAGATTAAATAATCACCCCCCCCGTCCCTTGACCCCGCCCGCCCGCGCGGAGCAAGTAGCAATAAATATAATCCATAATAATAATAATATGCTGCAAGTCCCCTCTTGCTCAGTAACCAGTAGCGCCCTAAGCCAAAATTCGAGTCCCAGTAGGGGACGCCCTTAGGCCTGCGAGAGGCCCTCCAGGCCCCGCCAACGACCGGTGAAGCAGCAAAGGCACTCCGGAGCCAACTGCAAAAACGCCCGCATCAAAAAAAAAAAAAAAAGAAGCGGAATCGTCAGTGAACCTTTGGCTGTAGCGGCGGACGGATGTGTTGATGTGTTGCAGCTACAATACTATATTTTTAAGTTCTATAATGTTCTCTAGTAAGTGAATAATCCTTGTAAGTTCTTATTGAGAAATAAATTTCTTTAACCATAAACTATTAATTAAATAGTTTCAGGCCTTCCAGTCTTCCAAGTACTATCGGAGTTACTGAATAAAAAAGTTTATTAGGTAAGTTTTCGCAGAAAATGCTCTTTGAAGTTTCCTCATTAAGTAGGTTGTTCAAAGTTTGACTCGTCTTTATTATTATCTAATTCTAAACTATCAGCTTATTGTGTTGGAGAAAATGTAATTATTTTAATCGGAGCATTTATAGTAAGTAGGCTTCAATTTTGAAAATACTTCATGTTCCTCACTTGGATATCGTTTACAGGGTAAGATTTTTCGAAGGTTATTAAAAAAAAAAAAAACTGCTGTTTTCTACAAAAGTGTATGCGGTCAAACTGTATGGAACAGATTTTTTTTTATTGCGAAATATTTAATCGCAGGTGGGTCCAGGATCATGTACTGAATCCATGGTAGGTATAACAGGTTGTTCGTCGATGTCCCTACCACCCTGTATAAGTAAATGAATAATATATAATATTTATTATACTTATTTTTTCTCCAGACACACAGAAATAACTTCCCTGTTCACTGATTAGGTGCTTAAATCATCTGCTATCCTTTTCCCAACTATATTGAGCTTCCATGATCGGCTTCCAGTCTAACCGGATGCAGCTGAATATCAGTATTTTACATGGAGCGACTGCCTATCTGACCTCCACAACCCAGTTATTGGGTAATACGACACTCCTTGGTAAGACTGGTTGTCAGACTTTCGGGCTTCTGACTACCCGCAAAACCTGCCAAAGATCCATGAATGACAGCCGGGACCAACGGCTTAACGTGTTTTCCGGGGCACGTAGGGTCTTGGTATGTAGAGATGGTCACCCATCCACGGACCAACCGGTGAAAGCGCAGCTTAACCCGATCGATTGACCCGTGCGGCTGTTACCACTTAACCACGACCCCTCGTTCAGGTATTAATTTATACAGCGTGTCGCTACAGTGGCGACGTTAATTTAACACACGTATACAGTTTCGCCTTTACGTTTTATGAAAATATTTTAATGTCATTAAACATTATTATTTATTGATTTATTTACAACTACCTGCGCCCCACAGTTTCACCCGCGTAAGTCTCGATCCCGTGGGAATATCAGGATAAAAAGTAGCCTTAATCCAGGATGTCAGCTACCTCCATACAAATTTTTATCAAAATTGGTCCAGCCGTTTGAGCGTGAAGAAGTAACAAACATACACACACACACACTCACAAACTTTCGCCTTTAAAATATTAGTGTGATGATGCTTTTCAGAGTTTCTGTTTTTTGTAGGCTGTAAAAATGAGTAGGACAATAGCAGCTTTCACTCTGTTAAATAACGATGTTAAGGCGAAATGCGAGGGGAAATAAAAACACAACCACAGATTACTAGTATAGTTAAACCATTTCACGAAGTCCGTTTGGTTATTGCAATTTGAACCTTATGTTTACCGCCATTAGAGCGACAAGAGAGGACTTCGTGAAATAGTTTAACTATACAACGCAATGCTTTTACAAAACAAGGAAATGTTTTTAAGAAAAAAAATATATTATAAATGCGAAAGTGAGTTTATTTGTTACACTTTCACGATAAAACGGCTGAACGGATTTGGATGAAATTTGGCTCATGGGTAGACCATGATCTGAATTTGGACATAGGATACTTTTTATCCCTATATTCCCACGGGATCGAGACTTATATGCGGGTGAAAACGACAGGGCGCAGCTAGTAATATTATTAGTATATAAATTTGGAAGTTTGTGGTTGGATGTTTGTTACTCAATCACGTAAAAATGGCTAAACGGATTCGGATGAAATTTGGCACACAAATACTTCATAACCTGAATTAAGACAAACGATATTTATCCCGGTATTACGTTCCTGTGGGATAATTTCCAACGTAAACGCGGGGGAAGCTGCTGGCAAAATCTAGTCTCTTATAAATTCATAATTTTATCTAAAAGAGGTAACTAATGTAAAATCTGTTCAACCTACAATTTGTTAATTTAACTAGTTATCTAGAATTCCTTTAAATATTATATTACTAAGTAAATCTGTGTTCCTTATAATTAACATTTGCTTTAATTACTGCAGCATCACAGTGTTTTCCGCTTAATTGTATTAATATGAGCTGATACGGCTGACAGAGTACTTTGTATTTACGACTAAATCTAGACAAATATGTAGGTTATATAATATTTACATTTAAGTTCAAAGTCCAATTAAATATCAGTTAATTTTAGTAGAATTTTGCACGTCAGCATGAATAGCCATTCTTATGTATAAGTTTTGTACCCATAGGTCAACAATTAACTAATTAATAAAGATTCTGAGAAGAGGAGAGCAAAATTAAATGGTCATGGTAGACATGTGAGAGCAGTGGTGGCCCAGGTGGTAACAGCCGCGACCAACGAGTTGTACACGGTCGTTTGTTAAAAAAAAAAAACGTCGCCCCACACTAGGAATTTCGCCTATACTGTGGGTGCGTTTACTAACATTTAAACTCGATAGCGACAGCCCTATCAATAATCTAGCAGCATCCTGTCTTTAACCCTTTTGGGGATGTGCAACTTTTTTAATTGTTTTCATCGACTGTTAGACAGCTGTTATGCCTCTGACGTGTCTATCGTTGAGTTGCACGAAACTAACATTAGTTTAACGGAGACTTTTTTTTTTTTTTAAAACGTTGCCCTACACTAGGAATTTCTCCTGTATCGTGGGTGCGTTTACAAAAATTTAAAACTCACATACACAAACAGCCAGACCCTGAACAACTACTTGTAGGTCATACAAATATTTGTTCCGTGCGGAATTCGAACCCGCGACACGCAGTGCAACAGTCAATTGCTTAACCACTGCGTCAATCGTGTCGTCGGGTTGTTTCGGGAGGTTCCTGTTCAGGATAAAGCGGGAGGAAACGCCCGTCTGTTATCACTGTGTAAATCGCCCGGAGGACACGGTGGAGCATACGGTGGAAGTCTGCCCGGCTTGGACTGAGCACCGCTGTGTCCTCGCGGAGGCGATCGGCGGCGGCGATCTCTCGCGTCCGGCCCTGGTTTAGGCCTTCGGAGCGAGAGTGCATGGAAGGCCGTCACGTCCTTCTGCGAAGCAATAATGCTCGCGAAGGAGGAGGCAAAATGTGTGAGGGAGAGGAAAAAGTCGTGCCCTCACGACTCTAGTCGCCGCGGGCCCCTAGTCACGGTGGCCGGAAATCGGCCTGCGACGCCCCGAGCGTTGGGAGTTGCAGGCCGATTTCCGGCCACCATAGGCACGGGCTTGCGGAAGGTGAGCGATAGGTAGCTCGCCCTCCGATAAGGACCAGGTCTGGGTCGATAGCGTTGTATTCCACGCGCGTCTCAAAGAGATGTCAGCACCAACTGACGGAGTCCGGTAGGGCCAATGCCTGCCAGGGTTGCGAGTTTGTCCGAAAGGGATATCGAGGCCCTAGCACACAGGCAACGGAAGGAACACGGGTGGGTTTTGGTCAGTAAAAGTCTGACACGCGCTCCCGCTCCGCCCAGAGCGGGAGAAGTTATTTACTAATTTACCACCAAAAAAAAAAAAAGTTTCGAACCCAGATAGACGCTTTACTTTGTGTAAATTGTTTCATCACCACTGCTCTCAAAACTGTGAAGAAAAACATCGTGCGGAAATTGAAAATGTCCTAGACCTAAAAATTCGAAGACATGTGACATCTACCAACCCGCGATGGGCCCGCGTGGTGGTTTACGGCCCACTACCTCTCACAGAGAGGAGGCATGTGTCCCAGCAGTGGGAACATTTATGATGTATATTATTGAATCTATGATGTAGATTATGATGTATAACTACTGTTCAATGCAGTATGTAAACTTTCATTGTTATATATATTTTATATTATACCTAACTATCTACAAGACTCATTAAATGCCCAGTTGCTAGGCATATCATGTCATAATCACCACGTTCGGCGAAAGATATAGGTACTAAGTAGTCATGATAGTATAGAAAAAATCTCTAAAAAGCTTTTTTTTGATGCCCCGCAATAAAAGGCATCTAAATTTTACCTTTAGACGTCACTTCTCCAGTCACCCTGTATAACGAAGTTAAAAGGAAAACTATCACAGCTAAGTAGGGTTTACGGTGCCCGCCCACGAGCGTTTTTCTCGGCGATTTTTGTTAGAATAAATTACTATACAAAAAAAAAAAAAAAATTATGAATTATTTTTGTTTATTTTTATTTTTTGTCAATCTGACAAAAATCGCCGAGAAAAACACTCGTCGGCGCCCCGCCCTTACACATTAACGAGTTATAGTCAACCAACTTACATTAATTTGCAGTTGGAGAATTGACCGTGACGTATATCGATGCATGTGAACATGTTTTTCAACTACAATGTTAAGATTGATTTTGGGATAAATTCATCCCAACTACGGAAACCTTCATTGTGCGTTGTCTGAGACGCACTTGACCGGTTTTGATTGTTTGGATACCTATATAATATAGCCTAAAAGATGCGTAAGTACTGTTATCTTATATATAAAATAAATAAATATACATAATATCTTATCTTAATATAACATATAGATAAAAAAAATTGTTTTAACAAAACGTAAATATCTTAATACGAGTACACGGCAATACTGTAGCTTCCCATTAGTGAAATAATTTTCAGAATAGGATCAGTAGTTCCGAGGGTCACCCCTACTTACAAACTAACAAATTTTACCTCTTTATAAAATGTGCATCATCATCATCATCATTTCAGCCGAAAGACGTCCACTGCTGGACATAGGCCTCTCCCAAAAGGGTCGCCATAATCGCCACACTTGGCAGGCGGGTTGGCGATTACAGTATGGTGTTAAAATGCATAGAGAACGATGCTGCCCGTTCTCCAGTAAGTCCCTTAGTCGCCTTTTACAACACCCACGAGAAGAAATAGGATGATGCTATTCTTTACGTCCGGCACCACACAGCCATATAATATTAGTATATAATAGATTTGCATCTAAACACAAAAACAAAACACCCACTAATAAATTAAAGCTCATAAACTAGATTGCACCTACGTAAACAACTCGTCATCAGTTTCCATCATTATAAGTAGCAGTAAATGTTTCGTAGAATTAGGGGTGAAACAGAGCATAGCAATGGGGTACAAGATTTAAATCGCTAGATTTGCCCTCATCGTACTTACTGACTTGAAAAAGTTGCCATACTGAGAAGAGTGAGCTCTAAAATAGTCTTTACATGCCAATGTAAAGTTAAGAGAGGACAACCCGTCATACTTTTTATACAAACGCTCGTACGTGAGTGTTGTAACACATCTTTCTTTGACATAATTATTTGAAACAATAGGTATCTTGTGCACTATACCTAGGTTTCAAGGGAAGCAAAAAATCTAAATTTCGAGAAACAAATTCAGTACTCGTATAAGCCTTCAAAAATCCGCTTTTTTGCATACATTTTACCTGAACTTTACCGTTCATAATGTACTTATAAATTGTAAAAGTAAATAAAACATTTTTATAGAAACCTCGCTCATGTAACGGAGATTCTAATAAGAAATAAATGACTCATAAACTTGTAAGGTTTACTCAAAAACACGTATTTCCTGGAACAAGCTTTATGAAATTTCTGCACACAATTTTTCGCCCAATGTTATCGCGTTCTCACTTGCTTGTTAGTAGTTCTGACTTGCGCTGGATGAAACAACAAGCTTTTCGATGTCCGCGTTGACGATAGACGGTCCGGAAAGGGCCCTCCGGACCGGAAAGGTGTCAAGACAAAACAGAAAAGCGAGTATCTTTTGACTCGGTAGGGCGAATCCTTTGATTATTTATATGTCTGGATGAGTCGCACTGCAAAAGAACTACCTATAAATAACAAAAAGGCCAACTATGCTAGGCTGGTGTGTGTCACAGCTACGCCTTACACTCGCGTCATGTCATTGTCTTATTCTTATGTGCGCGCATTTTGCGGCCTACAGTTGGACGCAACTTTATTTGATGAGTACACAGCTTTGGCTGTCTATCTAGACATTTTTATATCTTTGGGCAAATGTAACGATTGAAATCTTTTGGGACAGCCATTTTCAATTAGGCACGGGAAAAAATGCGTGGGTTGTGCTAACTAGAGCCTGTATGCCCGTAAACATTATCACGGTCTCATTGTATATCGTCTTTATAAATTTGATGGCTGCAAAACAAGCGGGGTGACGGTTGAGCTTACGTTTATGGGGCTGGATTTAAGGAAATTGTAAATGATTGGATTGGTGTAGAAGCGCTTAGTGCAGTACGAAGTGAACAGAATTTGGTTTAGGACCTTTCAGAACCGTAACTTTGGCTTAAATGGCCCCAGGGCAGGACAAAAAATGGGGCCTCGTTCATAAATATTTTTCAATGCTTGGAACAAAAAATACTTTTTAATAGGCATTATTTAAAGTATTTAATAAAATTATAGTTATTTTCGCAACGTAAAGAAAGCGAATCAAATCGGAAACAAAGCTCAAAACTGTGACATTGACAGTGACATGTCGCCTATCTCTACGGAGACTGCTAGTTAGCACCAAGGCAGGTTCTCAACTTTATTGCAGACCTGCACAGCTAATATGCGCGAAATTCTAATTTGAATATACAAAAAAAAATAAGTTTTATTTGTTTTTACGGTGCTTTCTCGTAGAACGGGTGTCAATTTTTACTCCCTGCCCAGGGATCTTTTTACAGTTGCTGAAGCGTTGCTGATGTATGGAAAATTACGTTTGTCTCATTTGTGAAATAAAAATACTGTGTCATTGTAAAGAACATCAATCAGAGCATAATAGGTATGAACGTACAATACGTACAAACATTGTAACACTGCTGCTGCGCTGCTGCTTGTAGTCACAAGCATAAAGTAGAAACAAACTAGTGAAAAGTCTACAAAGAGTTTCTCTTGGACTATAATAAAGATCAGGTGGTAAAACATAATTATATCAATAATATACAAATCACACTAAAGGCGAATTTCGCCAATGAAACTGAACGCGTTCAGCATACTTGAACCGAGTTCAAGTGCTGTCAGTGCCAACATTGTTGTGGAATATTGACGTTATCAGATCTTGAATGCGGTTTAGAAGTGCTGATCGTGTTCAAATGAATTGGTGAAATCCGGATTTCGTTGTCATTCCCGTAATGCGACTAATTAAACTATGCAATGATCGCGCTTTTGTCACTGCAATGGCTTCCGAATTTCGTAGCGTTTTAATTCTTTAACATCCAGCTAACAACTGAGCTAATTTTAAATACCTTCTTTTCTTTCTTTCTTTTTTTCTTTTTTTTGTGTACCTTGTTAATTTTGTAATTATCTACATGCAGTAAGTCGTAAGTATCAAAATGTAATGAGGCTTAGTTTAATTATTGAGAGTAGGTTAACGTTATAGCGTGGCCATTATGGCTTGAAATTTTGAGGTGGCGCTAGTTGTAAGGGCAACTGTCAATCATCTGTCAAATTCAGTACATTTTGCAGTTTAGTTCTGTATTCCGCCGCAGTTCGATTTATATTGGGCGTTTGATGTTGGCGTTAATCTTTAGCTATACATCGTATCGCATTGGGTCGCAGCATTATGCTGAGCGATGGCCGTTTTGCGTGAATGTGACGCATATTTTTCCTCAACTTGTTCTTTCGTGTTTGTGTTTTTATTTCTTTGCGTTATGTTTACCGCAAATAAACGTATTTTCTTTCTTCTTTCTTTCTTTATACGTATTAACATTTAATACACGAGTTTGGATTCTGGTACCCTAAATAGTTTTATGTAGGCTTATAAATGAAATGTTTACATAGTTTTGAAAGGCAAGTACCAGTTCAAGTAAGTTCAAGTAAGTAAGTTCAAGGTAAGTACCAGTATTGTCCTGAAACTTCTGAAAGTTTGTGTTAGTTATGCAATGAAGAATAGGATTTATACCACAAGTTATGCCGTAGGTGTAAATATCTTAACATAGTTTCAACCTTTCAAAGTTTAAACCCGTTTTACATAAAATAGTACCTTTATACTAACACTAGTTGCACCCCGCGGTTTCACCCGCATGAATCTCGATTCCGTAAGAATATCGGGATAAAAAGTAGCCCATATGTTAATTCAGGGTGTCAGCTATGCTAGCTATGGGCACGCCACAATTGTGGCGATAAGTCCCCTCTTTGAGGAGTGGCTGGAGAGGCGCCACGGCGTCCTCACCTTCCGCCTGACGCAGGTCCTCACCGGACATGGATGTTTCGGGAGGTTCCTGTTTAGGATTAAGCGGGAGGAAACGCCCGGGTGTCACCACTGTGTGGATCGCCCGGAGGACACGGTGGAGCATACGGTGGAGGTCTGCCCAGCTTGGGCGGAGCACCGCCGTGTCCTCACGGAGGCGATCGGCGGCGGCGATCTCTCGCGTCCGGGCCTGGTTCAGGCCATGGTTCGGAGCGAGAGTGCATGGGAGGCCGTCACCTCCTTCTGCGAAGCAGTTATGCTAGCGAAGGAGGAGGCGGAACGCGTGAGGGTGAGACAAGGTTCACGCCCTCATGCCCCTAGTCGCCGCAGGAGACGCCCCGGGCGTCGGGAGTCGCAAGCCGATTTCCGGCCACCGTAGGCGCGGGCCTGCGGACGGTGAGCGATGGGTAGCTCGCCGTCCGATAAGGACCAGGCCCGGGTCGACGGCGCGTTGTGTTCCACGCGCGCCTCAAAGAGATGTCAGCACAAACTGACGGGGTCCGTTAGGACCAATGCCTGCCGGGGTTGCGAGTTTGTCCGAAAGGGATATCGTGGCCCTGGCACACAGGCAACGGAAGGAACACGGGTGGGTTTTAGTCAGTAAGAGTCTGACACGCCCTCCCGCTCCGCCCAGAGCGGGAGAAGTTATTTGATGATTTCCCACCCAAAAAAAAAAAAAAAAAAAAGGGTGTCAGCTACCTCCATACAAAATTTTATCAAAATTGGTCCAGCCGTTTGAGCGTGAAGAAGTAACAAACACACACACACACTCACGAACTTTCGCCTTTAGGCATAATATTGGTGTGATTACAATTATTACATATTAATCACGCCGACAAAGTGCTAAAACAAAATCTTGAAAAAAAAAATTGTAGGGTAGGTACTTCCCTTGTACGTAAAGTGGGGATGAGACTTATTTTTCTCGTCTATCCCATAGTGTGGGGTATCGTTGGATAGGCCGTTCAAAAATATTGCAGGAATGTTAAAACCATTTTTCAATTTAGGGATCCGTTTGCGTAATATTAAACTTTTAAAGTGCTAATTTTTGTGTCCTCCCCCTGCCAGCTAAATGGTTGTTTTTGGATATGTGAAAAAATTCATGGCAGTAGTATATATAACGAAATTAAAAGGAAAACGGATAGGATTTACTAATTAACGAGTAATACTCGACCAAATTACATTTGCAGTTGGAAAATAGACCGTGACGTATCTCGATGTATGGGAGAACACGTTTTTCAACTAAATATTTAAGTTTGTTTTTGGAATATATTCATTCCAACTACAAAACCCTTTATTGTGCGTGGTCCAACAAGCACATCACAGGTTTAAAAAAAAATATGATTGACGACGTGTAAAGTGTTTGTACAAACCTACTTACAGAAATAAATAATTTATCATTATCATTTATCATTACATAGAACAGTTGCTGTTGTAAGACAAAATAAGTAAAATAAAATTATGTTTATTTATCTCCACAAATTACATAATTATTACACTAGTTATACATATTAAGGGCGAATTTCACCAATGAAATTGAACGCGCTCAGCACATAAACTACGTTTAAGAGCTGTCAGTGAATATTATGTATGTAAGGAAAAATCTACATATTTTTAACAAGATAAGCGATAGACATAATTTTAATACTAGAAATAAAGATAAAATAGATCAACCATTTTTCAGATTATCTAAAGTACATACATCTTTTATGGGGTACTGTGTTAAATGTTACAACAAAATACCTTGTGATATATTGAAATTAAATGAGAGAAAATTTAAAACACATATTAAAAGTACACTTTGTAAACAAGCATATTACAAGTTAGAGGATTATATCCAGGACAGGAATGCTTGGAAACATGCTGGTCCAGCTCCATAGGACAATCTAGAGTCTAGGCAAAACCAAACTGGTTGCTGTTTTTATGGTAAAATCTGTTATTTTTATGATATTGATTTTACATTCTGTAATAACCTATACTCACACACTGACTTATTTTTTATTTTTTTTAGAAAAACATACTTTTATGATGTTTGTAAATATGTGAACACCATGTATCTATCTAATAATTAAGTTATTTTTCATTGCTTAGTTTTTAATTCGGTTTACCTATTATGGTATAGTAATTTTATTCTAGGTGCATCGTCTTCACATATAATCATATAATTAATGTAATCAAACAAAATATTGTAAAACATTTTTAAAAGAGTACCGGTGGAGTTCCTTGCCCATTCTTCTCCATACGAAACTACCTTTTGGAAGGGGCAACTAGAATCAATTCTATTTTTTTTGTAAATTTTGACGTTCAAAAGTGCCTCTTATGTGCCTATTTGAAATAAATGGTTTGACTTTGACAGTGTCATTATTTTCTTTGGAATATTGACACTGACAGCTCTTGAACTCGGTTTAGATGTGCTAAACTCGTTCAGTTTCATTGGTGAAATTCGCCCTTAGTTGATAGGTATTTTGAGAAGATTTTGTGATTTGTGGGAGATCTGGAGTCTAAACTAAGCCTAGTCTAAGCTAGTTTTGTAACTTCCACTATTTTCTACCCTTTTATTATTTACTTAGTCCGCATCTAAGCTTATTCCCTAGGTATTAAAACTAGACAGATGAGGGTTACATGACTCATTAACTTATCCCAGTTTTGGATGAGACATAACAGCAGTAACACTGTCCCAATCCAGGCCATTAAACCCATAACATTACACCACAATTTTTACATGTAAGCGTACGCGTCACGGCCTCTGCTCCGACCCTATAAATCACGCTAATTTCGGGGCCTGCACTTAGGGATGTCCACCGACCTAATTCCGGTTTTTAGGTCGAGAGCTAGCAGTGTTAATGAATTATTGTTTACCATACCAATGCCGTTATGAGGCTGTAAAAGATGAGTCCGTTTGTCGAATGACGTCAGGCTGTAGGTACCTATTTTGTTTGTAGGTGCTTGCATACATCTTGTGTTGTAGTGATTTACGTTTTGTTGTTATGTTAGGGAAGTGCGTTGGGGAAATTTTGTTGTGTGGGTTTGTAATTGTTGTTTGTGAAAAATGTTATGCATATTGAGATTTTTGCCATGTGGTGTTCACTATGCACCATTGGTTTAGGTATTAAATAATGGTAAACAAATTGTAAAAAGGGTTTTTTATAGATGACATAAAAATACTTCTTAAAAAAATGGCTGTAACTTATAACCATATTAAATTTATTTTAGATTTTTACGATAGTTGCCTTCTGTCATATCTTAGCCGTAGCTCCAGTTAGTAAAATCTCAATACGCAAAGAATTTATCCAGCTGGTAAAATGGGTGTGGGAATGAATGAATTTGGTGTTAACGCAGTTTTTAGTCGGATTTTCCCCATTGAGGTAAGTACACATTTCTAAAGGGAAATATAATATGACGTACAATCAATTGCGAGTAGAAGCTAATTATCAGCGCTGAGGTTCAGCGCGAGACGTTTCAGTATCATGCTGATCACTGCGGAGTACAGACGCACAAAAATGCGAAGTGCATTAATAATTGTTCACGCTGAAGGCGTCCGCTCGGCTCGACACTAGAACGCTTACTGAAGGCAGAGGCGTGATAGGTACGCGTTATTCTAAAACGCTTTCTAGAAGTTCATATGTTTCAGCTGTCAGAGCCGACGGTCAGCGTGCAATCAGCGTCACTCTAAACCCAGGCTTAGATTTTGTTATCTTCATTTATTGAATTAATGTAATCAATTATTTTGCGTGCTAGTTTTAGCGAATTGTTTTAGAAACTGTTAAAAAACCCGCTTATCTGTAATGCATTACAATTCTTGCAATTAAATTTATTTTCAATAACAATAACATTTTTGATTACTTATGTACCTACTTATTTAGTGTGTGGGTGGGTGAACTATAGATACACCTCTGCCTATCCCTTCGGGTAATAAGGGGTGTTATATAATTTAAAGTGTGAACTCATACCGCTTTATTACAAAACAAGATTTATATTTTGACATGGCTTAAACCATGGAGCCAGTTTTTGTAATATGAACGTAACTGTGATTAAAATACCGTTCTTTATACAAAACTGAAAACTTAGTTCGGTACTAAGTTGTCAATTTTGTTTATGGAACTTTACCATTGACGGAATAAAGTTCGAAATTCAATAATGGCTCCATGGGTAAAACCTGGGTCTGAAGATAAACCTTGTTTTGTAATAAGACGGTTTATGTTTTACTAATAAAATCTTTCGCAAGTTTTTGTTAATCAAACACTTTGAAAACTAAAATAGTCCTCACTTAATCACAGACAAGATAAACTAGCAGTCCGCAGTTATATAAATTCCGCCCAGTTACCGCTGAAAAAGCTTAGCTTCCACGGTAATGCATGAACTTATTAACGACATTATTATGCCGCCGCACGCTGTGGAAAAGTAATTTAGATGTTATATCCGACGCATGCAAATATTAAGCTCCGGGAAGTTATCGAATTAGGGAGAATCGAAGGGAATATGAGAAAAAGTTTGTGTGTACTCTGACGAAACTGCGAATAAAATCTGGTTTATGATGTTGCCCGCAGTTTCAGTTTGCTTTGCGTATCAATGACTTTTTTAGTACCTGCTACAAAATACCCATGTGTCAAATAGAAAGATGATTAGTTCGGTTTAAGCGTGAAAGCACCGCAAACCACAAATACTTACCATAAGGGCTCAATACTCAATACTTTATTGCATTCCATAATGTGTACATAATATAACAGTTGGTATGTTAAACATAGAATCAATTATGGACCCTCTCGGGCACAGCAAAGTTAATTTTTAATAAGAGAGAGGATGAAGGCGCTTTTTGTTAAGAAAAAAAAAAAAAAAAATTAAAATAGTATCATGAAAATGCTCGTGCAGACTGGCGCTATAACGCGGGCGTGACAGGCAATAACATAGAAATTGTGCTACTAGTTTCGCGTCCCGCCCGCGATATCGCGCCAGTCGGCTAGAGTCTTCAGACCAGAGACCAGAGATACAGCATGGCGCTTTGGTGGCGACATTAATTTAACACACGTATACGGCTTCGCCTGTACGTTTTATGAAGATATTTTAATTTCATGAAACGTTATTATTTATTTATTTATTTAATATTTCATTCAGCTTCACAGCTGACATGTAAATATAACATTTTTATTATTCGAAAAATTACGAAGTACACAAAAAATAAGAAATACAGAGAGTGACATAATTAGTATTTAAAGTGTATGAGTGCGTGTATCTATGTGGTGTTGAAATCATGATTGTGTGATGATGTGTGTATGTCTATGTAAGTATGACTAAAACTGGCACTAGGTACTTACTAAGTTAGCTGATTTTCCGGGGCTTGACGGAGGATTTGAATAATTTCTATTCATTTCTTTTCTATTAAGGGGAATGCGCTAAGGTAGCCCGCGAAATTCAAATTTTATTACGTTTTTTGTAATATGCAGGTAAGTAACAGGTTGTATGTTGATCTAAATATGATTCGCGGCCGTAACAAATATGGCTTTACAGAATTATAATCATTAGAATCGGCAATACAACTCTCTAAGTTCATAAAATCCTACTGAATATTTTTTTTCGGAAATAGTCATTCAATAGGATTTTACGAAGAGAGTTAGTTGTACTGCCTATTCTAATGTGTATAATCCTGTAAAGCCATGCGAATCATATATAGATCAACATACAACCTGTTACTAACCTGCAAATTGCAAAAAACGTAATAAAATTTGAATTTCGCGGGCTACCTTAGCGCATCCCCCTTAATTGATTTATTTACAATTTTCTGAAATAGCACCTCGGAGAAACCTGTACTTAAAGAACTGTAAAGCAGAGGTCATTTTCCGGGGTCATGGATCATAACATCGCCTTAGAGAGAACTTTATTATTTAGTTCGTTTGAAAAAAAAATATTTTTCAATTTATTATTTAATCTTATTATATTTTTTATGATTACTGGCCACTAGCCCTACCCGTGTGTTGAATTAATGTCACCATTGTGGCGGTTGAATAATATAAATACTTAAATAAATAAATGTATAGGTAAATAAGGTAAGTACTTACCTTCAGACCTACTCAATACATGAAAGAAAAACCAACATAGACATAACATCACGCCTGTATTCCCCGGAGGGTTAACAGAGCTGTACCTACATATACTCATACTAGGTACACCCACATTTCGCCAGTTATGTTTAAGTCCCATGTAATAGAGGGCGTGCCTATCGCCATCAGCTCACGAATCCCGACTTCGGGCTGCTACTGAGAAATTCCAGACGGAAACCCCAATAACACTTTGTCCGACCCGGTAATCAAACCATGGTCAGCAGTAGGAAGCAAAAGTAGTACTTAAATACAAAACATATTTATCCGAGAATCGATAATCGTTGCAGCAAATGAATCGAGTGGAAACTCAAAGAAAACAGCTCTAATAAGTGCTCGTGACCCGAAGAAAATGGTTAAATAAGGAAAATGGAGCTAAGAAAATTGCTGCTTTTGTACTTTATTGGAATGTGTCTTTTAGATAAAATAAATAGGCAAGATCGGGTCCCTCTTTTAGGGTCTTGCATATTTCTTGTGTTTTCGAGTACTAATTATTATTTTAAAGGACATTCCGGTAATATGCGTTCTAGGGATAAGGAGGTTGGGTCAATATTTAGAAGTGGTCATTGTTGCCTATGTATTGAAGAAATAATAATATATTCTCAAGGTCATTTTCTTACAGGAAGGGTGACTGGACGCTGAACGGGAGTAGATAATTGGGAGAACCTCATGTCCAGCAGCAGACTGCGGGTGTAGGCCGAGTTGATTTAGGTACAGTCGGTGACCAGCATTATCTGACCTCTCTTACAAAGAAGAATAATAGAAGAGAGGTCAGGGAAAGCTGGTCACCGACTGTACTAGTATTCAAAATAAAACTTTACTGCACATTATAGTTCGTTTTTAATCCTAGATAGTAATTTAACAGTTGCAAATGGCAAACTCAAAATTGAACAATACTTTTTACAAAAAAAAAAACCTTCCGAAAAAACACTACAAAGTGAAAAATAACTTTAATTTCGTAAGTCGGTGGCAAAAAACTGAAATACAGATTTTTGAAATTTAAAAAACTTTTTAGTGGGTCAGTTTGTAAATTATCTAAGTTACAATAGCCAAATTTCAGCTGCTCATCACCTTTTACAAAATATTGCTTTTCCCGATGAAGGGTCGTTAATTTTTGAGGAGTTCTCCTGGTAAGAACCAGGACAACTGCCACGCATTTCATCATGTCAATATGCATTGTGACGAGCATATATTGCCTAGCAACCATATTGAGTACATAATCGAATCGCAACCCGTTGAATACTTTTTATTAAGTAGTTCCGGTAGCTATGCGTGGTCTTCATCATCAGTTCCACTTCACCAAATGTGGCTTTCCAAAAGCAAATAAACTAAGTGCTACAAAAAAAAAACACAAAATTTGAGGTATTCCCTCGATTTCCATGGGATCCCGTCATCAGATTCTGACTTGGTGACAATAACACTAACAAGGGAGCATAACCACACAAACAAAAAAAAAATTCAAAATTGGTCCACAATTGAAGGAGAATACAGTGAACATACATTAAAAAAAATCACTATCAGGACATTCATAGCCCTGCAATAATCCCCCTAGAGGACAGAACGGAAGGCGGGATAGTGAAAGTTGTATCGCTGGACTTTATTAACAAGCCATTTTTATAAATTTGAATTTTCGTGATCTCATCTTGCGTATCGGCGTATAGAAATTTAGGTTTTATGCTCCGTACGGTCCGAGGGTTCATTAACGTGAAAGCTATTATAGCATTATATAATGCACTGGTAAGGAGTCAGCTACAATGTAATGCAGTCATCTGGGCTCCGCATAAAGCTAAATACAGTCTTATGCTGGAGATAGATTGGCAGAAGATATTTATATAAGTGTTATTACGGAGTCTATCCCTTTTATCCGTTAATGTATCCAACCTTATTTATTTTAGGTATGGTAGGATACAATGAGCTAAGGGTTAGGAGGGATCTTGCAACCACCTCAATATAATATTTAAATTACTGAGAGGGAAGGTGCATAATGCAGTTATTTTAGCGCAGGTGAGCCTGTGTGTTCCAGACAGGTACGTGTGGCGACGACGGCAGCCGCCACTGCTAGTAGAACCGCGCGCTCGGACCAACCTTGTAAGGGAGGCGCCGCCGCCGCTGCACTCCGCACGCTCAACCTCATAGCGATTGAGACGGACTTATTCTGTTGTTCTCTGAGTTCACAAGGAATGCATTGTTTGTAATTTGTTATAGGTAGGTACCATGAATGTTAGTACCTATTTAGAATAATTAAGTTTGGATAAGCGCATTAGGTTACCCTGTAATGGTAGATGTAAGAAGAAAATAAATAAAACATGTGATAAGAAACAAAAATCTCCGGAAGTTAACGGGGCAGGTCGATAAAAATCCAGCTTCCCTCGCCGGTTAAACTTCCTAGCTTTTAGTAAAGCAAGATTTTCCATTAACCGTTTTCATAATTTCAGAATGTTTGGTTATCCAATATTAACTAAAAGTATTTTACATATCATAACGCCTTGTTTCCCCGAAGGATTAGGCAGAGGTGTACCTATATAGTACACCCACATGTCGCCAGTTATGTTTAAGTCCCATGTAACAGGGGGCGAGCCTATTGCCATCGATCGGGCACAAATCCAGACTCCCAATAACACTTTGCCTGACCTGGGAATCGAACCCAGGAGCTCACAATCAGCAGTAGTGACTACTTGACCAACGAGGCAGTAAATGTATTTCATGGGTGCTTGTACAAACTATAGGTACTAAAGTTCATTGTATACTCATGTACATACAGTGAGGTACGTTGAAGTTCGTATTGCGCGACCTATCTCCAGTCTGCATATTTGCTCTACGCATGCAGAACTGTGTTTGATTTAGTTCAGCATATTTCAGTACCACTGTTCTACTACATCAGAATCTTTGATGGAATTTCGTAGCAGACAAAAAAGGTAATAATACACAACAAACAGAAAAACACTAGGGCTATGGGGTTCGAGTGCCCACTTAGTTTTTCGAGACATCGCCAAGCGGTTGGTCTACTCCTCAGGTGACTGGCCTGTTTTTTGGCCAAAGAATCAGCATTGCCAGCCTTTTGGGCACTTTTCCTGTTGACAGCGATGCGGACGAATTTTTTGATTCCCTATGATTATTTCCCCTCCTTTTTGTTATACTTGTAAATATTATTATTATTATTTTAAGTCGTGTTAGTTTTTAAACGATGTAAATATTTTTGAAATAAATTTCTTTATAATGCACTATTTAATTGTGTATTTTTAGGGCATTATACCGATCCTCTAAATAAAAACTGGCCATGTGCATGTAGGACCACGCACATTGAAGGGTTCCGTAGTAAAAACAAACTTAACATTGTAGTTGAAAAATATGTTCTCCCATAGATCGATATACGTCACGGTCAGAGCTCCAACTGCAAATATAACTTGGTCGACTAATACTCGTTAATTTGTAAAGCCTACTTAGCTGTGATAGTTTTTATTTGAATTTCGTTATATATACTACTGCCATGAACTTTCACTTAACCAAAAACAACCATTTAGCTGGCAGAGGGTCCGACAATTGACTCTAAAAATTTGCACTTTAAAACTTAATATTACGCAAACGGAACCCTAAATATAAAAATGATTTTCACAACCCTAGACGAGAAAAAAACATCATCCCCACAAGGGAGATCCCCTACAATTTTTTTTTAAAGATTTTATTCTACCACTTTGTCGGCGTGATTAATATGTAGGTATACCCATGCCAAATTACAGCTTTCTAGTTACTCTGAGCTAAGCCAGGGACAGACAGACAGATGGACATGGCGAAACTATAAGGGTTTCTTGTTGGCTGATTCGGAACCCTAAAAACATTAATTACATTGCAGATATCATCGTATTATCGATATGACGAACCCGATTTTGCACGCATGCTATCGCCTTGATTGATTGGCATTCAATTATCTTTGTTTTTCCTTGAAAAGGAACACAAGTAATCATAAATAATTACTTAGCAAAGTGCGGAGTTCTGTTTTCTGTCCAAGCAAAGGGTTGTAATTACGATGGAGAAAAAACAGGAACAAACAAACATAAGACATACAATCAACAAAAAATGGGAGTATGAAACTACGCCCCTGTCTATCTCACTAGGTCGCAGGCGTGACGTTTGTCCTATTAACTGTTTCTAGGTTTATGTACACAAGTGAGTGAGGGGTTCATTTCCTTCTGCAGCCCAGATTAACTCAAACATTACTGTGAATGGGTGACGTCATTTGCAATTGTAATTCTGGGGCAAATTGAACGTCATCTAACTAATAACTGAACTCGTTTGCGTCAAGGGATATAATTCTGGAAACGGCAAGATTTAAAATTATTGAGGTGCCTTTGGTTGTTTGTACTTAGGTTTTAGAGTTGGTTGTAAGTACGTATAAGGCGCAATTCAAGTGTTTTTTTGTAGTAAAACTTCTTTACGCTCTCAGACTTCGTTCTGGACATATCCCCTTAAACAAGTTCGCAGATCTAATTAAAAAAAGGTCCTTCCCCCAACTGCACAGAATGTGGAAAACTGGAAGACGTTCTTCACATCATGGTGGAGTGTGCCCGGAACGAAGATCTCTGAGCTGAGTTATTAATACAATTTGGTGTTGATGTTAAAGAGGTGGGAAGATGCAATAACATTCTAGCATTCCCTTTGTCAGAACCAGCGAGGCTACTATATAAACTTGTGCGCATTGGTATCCGTAGAAGATAATTACTGGTGTAATATGGTATAAGAAAGCCTTACGGAGCGACTTAGTCTTATTGACCAAGCTCCTTAAATAAAGATTAAAAAAAAAAAAACTTCTTTACGCACGCTTGACTTGGGGAGTACGCTGGTGAATGCGTGACGAGAGTGTTACGGAAGCGAGCGAACGGAAGTTGAGAGGGAGATATAAGTTGGTGAAGATAGAAAAAGAGAGTGTTACCTACGTTTCGTATATTACTGTAGGGGCAAGAGAGAGAGAGGCGCGAGCACACATTTTCTTTCTCTCTTTCTCTCATAGCCAGTTGCGTTTCGTATATCTAAGACACAGTGCAGGCCTATTGTTGTAAGTAAGTATAATTAGTATTACTATTTGTAAGTTTTACTTCAGTCGTGTGGTCTAAAGCACACTCGTTTTTTTTATAATCAAAACTGTACCTAAACGTATAGGTACCTATTATATATTCAGCCTATAATTTTCCCACTGCTGGGACACAGGCCTCCTCTCTGTGAGAGGGAGTGGGGCATAACCACCACGCGGGCCCAGTGCGGTTTGGTAGATGTCACATGTCTTTGATTTTTTAGTTCTAGGACATGCCGGTTTCCTCACGATGTTTTGCTTCACCGTTTTTGAGAGCAGTGGTGATGAAAATATTTACACAAAGTAAAGCGCTTGTGTGGATTCGTAAGTCGAGGCCGGTGTAGGTACGAATATAACAAGCTGAAAAAAAAATCCTTTAAGATTGTAAAACTTTACGGCCATAATATATTTACGCCTCTCAAACACGTAGTGCAGATAAAATTGCTCTACACGAACTGCCTCACAATCAAAATTTTATTGCATAACAACAACTTCACGAACGCATACACGATGCATCGTACGTGAACCGATCAACTCCTAAGGCATTGCTTACGGAGACGCGGGGCGTCACGCGTCGCGTTGGGCGGTCCGGCCCGCACTAAATTCAAACATATGGCGTTGTATGAGAGCGTTTACGGAGAAGCGATTTTGCAAGAATTTTTTTTGCTTGAAATGCCGGCGGAGCACGCGGATTGCACCGCCGCGGCCGTTCGCACGCGACGATTATCGCGGCGGCGCACGCGGCGTTGCGTTTCTGTAATTCTCCGTTTAGGGTAAAACGTAACAACACCCGCGGCGTCGCACGCCCCAGTACGAGCAAACGGCGATACCCGCTACGCTACACGCTAGAAGTTCCGCCGCGGCCGCAGTGGCGAACAACACAACAACATCGTACAACATAAACAACATCGTACATTGCCATAATATGTTTATGTTCAAGCGTGTGATGACGCGGGACGCTGCATGCACCACGCCTCTGTAAACAGAAAAACCGACCAAGTGCGAGTCGGACTCGCGCACGAAGGGTTCCGTACCATTATCTATAAAAATGGCAAAAAAATCACGTTTGTTGTATGGGAGCCCCCCTTAAATATTTGTTTTATTTTAATTTAATTATTTATTTTTAAAGTGAATATATAACCAAATATTCTGTGAATATTACAAGCGTAGACGCTTGTTGCCGTTATCGATATCGAGCAAAAACGAGCAAAAAATCACGTTTGTTGTATGGGAGCCCCCTAAATATTTATTTTATTTAGTTTTTTTAGTATTTGTTGTTATAGCGGCAACAGAAATACATCATCTATGAAAATTTCAACTGTCTAGCTATCACGGTTCATGAGATACAGCCTGGTGACAGACGGACAGACAGACAGACAGACAGACGGCGGAGCCTTAGTAATAGGGTTCCCGTTTTACCCTTTGGGTACGGAACCCTAAAAACGTCCAACGCGCCGCGAGACGCCACGCTGCACGCGACGCGCGAGTCCCCGCGTCTCCGTAAAAACGAGCACTAAGATACGAACCAACACATCAATATCATCGGGCAGCTATCGACTCAGCACGTCTACCAAACATTTATCTAGGAAAATGCTTCAGATTTTCAACGAAACTTTTCGCCAACTTCAACAAGTCCAAACAGATATTGCTGTGGCTTAGATTTCAATTATGATCTGAAAGACGGATTGCGACTTACATAAATAACAAATATCTTTGTCAGATTCACTGTTGAAAGCAAACATCTAGTTTTATGGAACATTGTATGGGTTTTTATGATATTTCTCGCGCAGGGAAGTCATTTTTGTGAGGATAATATTTTATAGCATATTAGCTTGTACCTTTAGGGGAGTAATATCTCTGAAGGGTGGTTTATATCTCAATATTATTGCGGTAGTGTGGTCACTAAGTTAAAGAAAATTGTGTATTTTTGTTTTTTTTTTGTTAATTTATACACCGTGGCATTTTAATCTTCTTACAACGGAAGCCCACTTTATGTATCCAATGACTACTAATCATTCATGAAAGTAAAAACATATTTATTAACATTTGAATAATTAAAAAAAAAAAACATTATGACGCTTGACGTATTTGTAACACCCTTTTACGAGCGCGGTGCGAGCCTTGCGTTCCAAGGGCGGCGCGGAATGGAGCGCAAGGCTCGCACTGGGCTCATAACAGGATATTCAAACTATAGCATGCGTCATAAATAATAATATTAAAAAAAAAACAAATGTTAATAAATATGTTTTTTAATTTCATGTATGATTAGCAGTCATTGGATACATGAAGTGGGCTGCCGTTGTAGGATGACTAAAATGCCACGGTGTATATTTAAATATAAATTTGGTAATGTCCGACTTTATAATGACACTTATTAGTAGTTAGGACTTCATTTTACTTTTCAACCAGCGACACTCACCTTGTACCTCCAACTCTTCAGTTTTGTTTTTCTCATTTTAAATCCCCTAGCTCGAACTAAAAATTCCAAAAGCGGCACAATAAATTCCAAGTGTATCAAATCTAGGAAATTCACGTACAACTATTCAGCTCGCAACATTAGCTCACATCGTCACATAATTCCTTCTCTAAATGCAAATACTCGTACCTGAGAGTCTAGGACCCATATATTTATATACAGGAGCTTTTACCGTTTCCTCCTCAGAAAATAGATAGTACAGAAGGCCGGCTCCATTCAATGAGCGAAAACGCACACACACATAAACACGCTTCACGTACGGCGAGTGCAAGCGCACTCGCGACAGGCATTCGGTTAAGATCGCCGTATGTTCACGTATGTGTGCGTTCGCCTGTTTTCGCTCGCGGTTGTATGGAGTCGATCTTCTGTACTATTCTGTGTCTAACAGTTAGATAAATGGGGAAACTACATGCATGAACACGAATACGACGTACATCCTAGTACGTATTCGTGTTCATGCATGTAGTTTCCCATTGTGCCGTTAAATTCAGTTGGTTGGAGTAGTGCCAGTAAACTAGGATTAATGGAATCTTTTAGGTGGTTAGTTGACGATTTGTGGGTGAATTTGCATTGAATTGATTTGAGTGTTTTACGGACTTTTTTTTTTTTTTGTGTGGGAAATTATCAAATAACTTCTCCCGCTTTGGGCGGAGCGGAAGGGCGTGTCAGACTTTTACTGACTAAAACCCACCCGTGTTCCTTCATTTGCCTGTGTGCCAGGGCCACGATATCCCTTTCGGACAAACTCGCAACCCTGGCAGGCATTGGCCCTAATGGACCCCATCAATTCGTGCTGACGTCTCTTTGAGGCGCGCGTGGAACACGACGCGCCGTCGACCCGGGCCCGGTCCTTATCGGACGGCGAGCTACCCATCGCTCACCGTCCGCAAGCCCGCGCCTACGGTGGCCGGAAATCGGCTTGCGACTCCCGATGCCCAGGGCGTCTCCTGCGGCGACTAGGGGCGTGAGGGCGCGAACCCTGCCTCTCCCTCACGCGCTCCGCCTCCTCCTTCGCAAGCATTACTGCTTCGCAGAAGAAGGTGACGGCCTCCCATGCACTCTCGCTCCGAACCATGGCCTGAACCAGGGCCGGACGCGAGTGATCGCCGCCGCCGATCGCCTCCGTTATGACACGGCGGTGCTCCGCCCAAGCTGGGCAGACCTCCACCGTATGCTCCAACGTGTCCTCCGGGCGATCCACACAGTGGTGACACCCGGGCGTTTCCTCCCGCTTTATCCTGAACAGGAACCTCCCGAAACAACCGTGTCCGGTGAGGACCTGCGTCAGGCGGAAGGTGAGGACGTCGTGGCGCCTCTCTAGCCACTCCTCAAAGACTTATCGCCACAATTGTGGCGTGCCCAGCGCTGGGTTGCGACAATCGCACTCTCCATGTCGCCATGAGATTCCGCCGGAGCTCTGTCCGCTGTGCCGTGATTTCTCGCGGCAGCGGAGTTTCACCCCGGCGTCTCGCCTCCTCGCGCCACTCCCAGACGTGCGCGAGGACTTTTGCCTCCAAATCCCATGGCGGCAGTCCGGCAAAGAGGCTCGCCGCCTCACGGGAGACCGTGCGGTAACCCCGTACCAGCCTGATGGCCATGACTCTTTGGGACGCGTTCAACCGCTGAGCTGGTCACAGCCTTAAAGAACGCGCCCACACCGGTGCCCCGTAAAGGGCCATGGACCGCACGATCCCCGCGTAGAGCCTCCGGCAGGAGGCGTTTGGACCCCCTAGATTGGGCAGGAGCCGCTTCAAAGCAGCCCCGGCCCGCTCCAGTCTGGGAGCCAAACATCAAAAATGCTCCACGAAGTTCTACCGGCTGTCGAGGGCGAGTCCTAGGTACTTCATCGTTGACTCGACGCCGATGTGAACCCCTCCCGCCGTTATCTGGGAACCCGACAGTGGCGCGTTCCGACGACCATAAAAACACATGGCCTCGGACTTGTGCAAAGCCACCTCGAGTCCCAATTGCCGAATCCTATCGACGATTGTCGCAACCCCACGTGCCGCCACCTGATGCGACCTCCCCTGCGCTAGGACCAGCGTGTCGTCAGCGTAGCAGACTACGGACTGTGCTTGAGTGTCGTAGTGTAATGGATGACATCGTATTTTGGTGATAATGTTTTGTTTGCAATGCAGAAAGATACCTACTTAAAATTAATAAACTTAATAACTTATTAAAATAGAATAGTATTTATAAAACATTGCACTAAGATAATCTTACATTTAAACTGACTAATTTTATGATTATTTATTATTTTAACTTAACAGCGTTATATTAAAAATAGTCCACACTTAAACACACTTTAGAATAAATTTAAAATAACGACAATTAGTATTGTAGAATAATTTTTAAAATGTCGATGGTAAATAGATACATTGCTTTGTATTTATCGCGAAATAACGGAGTTTACTATACGTTTATATCGAAATAACTAACAGGTGATAATGGATAAATTATATTATGAAACTCTACTCTACTTAATAACATTTCGAGAAACCATTAGCGATATTAAAATTCATACTAATACTGAATGAAACTACAGCACATTACTGCTTTCGAACTGAGGTTAATAAATCCCTTAAGGGTCGGGTACACGCCGTTGACCATTGCCATACAAATGCGCGTCGCGCTCACGCTGCGCCGCCGCCGCCCGCGCGCCACCGCGCGCCGCCGTTCGGTTTCATAGGGAATATTTATTTTTATTAAAGAAAATATGAATATTTGAAAAAGTCACAGATAAAATTATTTTATATAATAAAATAGTCTGTTTATACAAAAAATAACACATGACCATATCATAAGTAGTTTGACAGTAATATCCTTTTTTGTGCTTTACATTTTGTGCTTTTTTGCCTTTTTTGTCCTTTCTGAATTTATTACATAAAGTATTTTGTACATGCGTTCTAATTTAACATACATTGTTTGCATAACTTACTTGTATTCTATGAAGGCGTAATAACTGAATTAAAAGTGACTAAAATCATATTTCTGCGCCTTAAGGGGAGAGCTACAGCTGGGACTGACCCTGCACACTCGGATCTTGCTGCTCTTTCTCTGGATTTCTCCGAGTATAAATCCTTTGTTTGCAAAACTTTATCTCACTTCAAAACTCAGATTGAACTCCTGTCTTTGAGTCTGGACAGACATGAGACGACAATGCGAAGAAAGATCTTGCTGTTTCACGGTATTCCTGAAAAACCGAATGAAAAGCTGTGTGATGTGATTCTCCTCACTTTAACGAAGCAACTAATGATTGATGACATTAAATTGGATCACTTAGAAGTATGCCACAGACTAGGTGCGCCCCAGGGCAAAACAAGACCTGTGCTGGTGCGATTCTATGACATGGAGCATCGTCGGTTAGTTTGGGACGGTAAAACTACTCTCAAGGGCAGCGGCATCACCATTTCGGAGTTTCTAACTAAGACACGGCACCAGGTATTTATTGCTGCCCGCAAGCACTTTAACATCAATAGCTGCTGGTCTGCAGAGGGCAAAGTTATTGTCTTGACGCCTGACAAGGCTCGCCGGAAAATAGCGTCCATGGGTGAGCTTGAAACGTTAATCGCGTTATTCCCTGCTCCGGCCAGTGCTGCCGCACCCAATGATCCTGTGCCTGTCGATTCTACCCCGCCAGCATTGGCATCTACATCGACTGCAACCCCTAAAAGAAAGGTCGTGAGGAAGGCTCGTCGCTAACTTTACTGTTTTAGATGTATCCTTGCATGTTTTATGTTGTCCGTTTTGTAATACATTCGTGTAATGTCGGTTCACTTTAAAATTTGATTTTCCTTTTGTTAATCTACCCATTGCATTTACTTTTAGTTAAATTTTTCTTACTTCTTCTTGCTTGCCGGTAGACGTTTTTATTTTACCTGAAGTAGTGACGTGACGTCTGTCACTGTCAGTGTCATTTTAGTATTCAAATGACGTTACGTTTCGTTACACTTGTTTTTTTTTTTCATAGTCTTTAGACGAATGTTGTGGCTGACATCGTTAGTTAGCTTTCAATTTTGATTTTATTAATTTTTTATGTCTTCTGTTCATAATCATAATGTAAGCCTTGATTTATTCTCTTCACAGTTTTTACCTAGTTTATAAAATGTTGTGTTAAAATCTCTACCAACTACAGCGAATAGGTGTTTTTATTGGTTGAGCGTATTTATTTATTATTATTGTTTTGTTCATTTACCGTAGTTAAGTAGTTTTGATATTATTATTTTTTGGTATTATTTTTATTTGTATACGTATTATTATTATTTTTGCAAACTATGACCGATATCAACCTTGATAATGATTTTTTCTCTTGTTCTTCGTCTTCTAGCAGTTTTCATAGTGCGGCGAGTGGTTCGTCCTCTCCTCTTACTCTCGGCGATCAGATTTCCTCCTTGCTTTCCCACCTCCCCAACAATCTCAACATAGCCCACATCAATGCCCAGAGTGTTCCTGGCCATTACTCTGATCTTCTGGCGTCCTTTAACTGTGCACATATAGATGCTTTGCTCATCTCTGAGTCCTTCCTCAAACCCTCTCTTTTATCTGCTCAATATGCTCTTCCTGGTTTTGTCCTTATCCGTAATGATAGAACTGGGAAGGGTGGTGGTGGTGTTGCCATTTACTTGCGTAATGATATTCCCTACAAGATTATCAGCACATCACCATCTTCCTACTCGGGGTCAGCGGAGCATCTATTTCTTGAAATTTCCTTGCATCATGCTAAAATGCTACTTGGAGTTGTTTACAGTCCTAACCTCAGCATCGATTACTTTGCCTCTTTTGATTCCCTTTTAAATGATTTTTGTCCCTCTTATGACCACGTTATCTTGATGGGCGATTTTAATACTTGTCTTCTTAGAAACGACAGTCGTACTCACAAACTTCAATCTCTCTTATCTTCTTATAACCTTAGTATTCTGCCTCTATCTGCTACTCATCATTTCCCAAATTGCACTCCTTCTCTGTTGGACCTGATGATTGTCTCTAATTCTAATAATGTAGCTGTCCACGGACAGATCACTGCTTGTTTCTCTTACCACGACCTCATCTTTATGTCCTACAGGATTCGCCCTCCCAAGCGCAAGCCGCAATATATTTTCCTTCGGAACTACAAGGGCATAGACCTGGAGGCATTGCTGCGTGATGCAGAGAGCATCGACTGGACGGACGTCTTGGAGAGCTCATGTGTCAACAATATGGTTCACATTTTAAACGAAACTATACTCAACTTATACGATCATCATGCCCCTATACGTCGAGTCAAAGTCAAATATGTTCCGGCTCCTTGGCTTACTTCTGCCATTAAGGATGCGATGGCAGGTAGGGACAGAGCCAAAAGAAGGTTGAAACGCTGTCCTTCCGAGCGCAACCTGAATGCGTATAAGGTTTTGCGTAATCGTTGCAGGCGTATGTGTAGAGATGCTAAGAGACGCTACTTCCATAATTCTCTCGACAACCGTAACTCCTCTGAAGTCTGGAAGTTTCTGAAAACTGTCGGCATTGGCAAGTCTCCAGTCGTTTCCAGTAATGACACTGACGTGTGTGCTCTTAACAAACATTTCTCACTTCCCCCTGTTATTTTAGATCCGCACGTCAAATCAGCTACCTTAAATAAACTTTCCTGTTTGCCAGTACCGCAGTGTTCTCCTTTCAAATTAAGTCCAGTGAGTGAAATTGAGGTTAAAAAGTCTATTTGTGCTATCTCCTCTACCGCAGTAGGTAATGATAATCTTTGCTCAAGAATGATTTCTCCTATTCTCCCCGCATTACTTCCCGTCTTAACCCACATTTTTAACTTTTCCTTGTTTTCTTGTACTGTTCCTGAGGTTTGGAAACAAGCTCATATCATCCCCTTACCCAAAATTCCTAAGCCGGTCTCACCCACTGATTTCCGTCCCATTTCTATACTCCCATATCTCTCTAAAGTTCTTGAGCACATTGTTCATCGGCAACTTTCGGCTTTTCTATCTGCGAATGACCTACTTAGTCCTCTTCAGTCCGGTTTTCGACCGGGTCATAGCACAGTGACGGCTCTGTTGAAGGTTACTGATGACATCCGCTGGGCGATGGACCACAAATCTCTAACTTTACTTGTACTTCTCGACTTCAGCAGTGCCTTTAATTCTGTTGATTTCGACATCCTTCTAGGGATTTTTAATTCTTTAAATTTCTCCTCTTCCACTATTGGTTGGTTCGACTCCTATCTCAGAGGCCGTTCACAGCGTGTTCGTCTCGATGAGTCGTCTTCTGATTGGTGCTCTCTTACCGCAGGTGTGCCTCAAGGTGGCGTTCTCTCTCCTCTTCTCTTTTCTATTTTCATTAACTCTGTCACGAGAGTCATCTCTTCCTACTTCCATCTCTATGCCGACGATCTGCAGCTTTACAATAACTTCTTAAGGGAAGACGCGGCAGCTGCCGTGGCTGCCATGAACAGGGACCTGGACTTGATTAGTGAGTGGTCGCGGTCCTTTGGACTGCTAATCAACCCTAGGAAATCCCAGGCCATGATTATTGGCGGCAGGTATATGCGGAATAGGCTCAATGTTGCGTCGCTGTCTCCTCTCTGCTTGAATGGAGTTCAGATTGAATACGCAAATACGGTTAAAAACCTGGGGGTGACCATGGATTGCTACTTGTCGTGGACTGCCCATGTTGCTCAAGTCAGTCGCAAAGTGCACTACACGTTCCATTCGTTGAAATGTCTCCAGAGATTCTTGCCCTTGAACACCAAAATCTCCCTTGCTCAAACTCTCATTCAGCCCATTATTGATTACGCTGATGCCTGTTACTTGGATGCCACCGAGGAGCTTTTAAATAAACTTGAGCGTTTGCAAAACATCTGTATTCGTTTTGTTTTCAACCTTAAAAAGTATGACCACGTTTCTAACTTTCGCAAGATACTCAAGTGGCTCCCTATTCGACTTCGCAGGAACTCGCGGATTTTGTGTCTGCTATTTAACCTCCTTCACAATCCTAAAACACCATCCTATCTGCGGGAACGTTTTTCCTACGCTCGTCCTTCTGATGCGCCTTGCAGGTCGCATCTTAGAAATCTTCTTAAGTCCCCTCCCCACACCACCGACTTCTACTCCTACTCCTTCACTGTGCACGCGGTGCGGTTGTGGAATTCACTGCCACCTGATATAAGGGACTGCCATACTGTTTCAGTATTTAAAAGAAGAGTGAAAGAACACTATCTTTCCACTTCGTCATAGTTGCGTATATTTTTATTATTTTAATAGAATTATAATTAATATTCTAGTGATATTTATTTTAGAAGTATGTATTTGTGTGTATGTATGTATGTATATTATTTGTTTAGTTTTATTAAGTAAATTGTTTTTGATTATATGTATTCTATTTTCTCTTCTACTCTTACACACGGTGTCTACATCTCTTTATCGACTTTCCTATCGCAGGTATGCTGGAAGAGATTTCTTTAGAAATAAGCATCACCTTTGTACGTATTTTTCTGTTCCTTTCTTCTTGTATGTTTATAATGTGTGTACATAAATGGTTAAATAAATAAATAAATAAATGGTTATTCGGGCCTCTGGGCATTTAAAACGCTATCTCCGCCTCCCCTTAAATGCAGCGTGACGAAATTATTTATGATATGCCGCCGACCATTGCACGGAAAGCCTATGCCACAGTATAAAATATTTGCAGATGATCAAATCTGAATTAGTTTTTTCTTAGGTTCGATTTTTTTTACTATGTTTACATTATACGGTATTTATAACGGTGTAGTGAACTAAAATTATTTCTTAAAATGTCTTGTGTAACTAATGGGCGTTTTCACATTAACAGATAATGACACCAAACGAATAAAACTCGTAACTTCACCTTCAGTTAAAGTGCTATTGATTTAGCCATTTAGCCACTGTGTATCATTCAATTTGCCAGCTTTTTCCCAACTATGTTGGGGTCAGCTTCCAGTCTAACCGGATGCAGCTGAATACCAGCGAGCATGGCCAGTTTACATGGAGCGACTGCCTATCTGACCTCCACAACCCAGTTACTGGGTAATACGATACCCCTTAGTAAGACTGGTTGTCAGACGTTGGGTAAAGATAGGCTTATGATTTAGATTTACATGGGTAAAGATAGGCTTATGATTTAGATTTACATGGGTAAAGATAGGCTTATGAATTAGATTTACATGGGTTAAGATAGGATTATGATGCAGATTTACATGGGTTAAGATAGGTTTATGATTTAGATTTACATGGGTAAAGATAGGCTTATGATGTAGATTTACATGGGTAAAGAAAGGCTTATGATATAGATTTACAGGGGTAAAGATAGGCTTATGATGTAGATTTACATGGGTAAAGATAGGCTTATCATGTAGATTTACATGGGTAAAGATAGGCTCATGATGTGGATTTAAATACTTCAGGTCTTAAAGTTACTACCTGCTAGATTTAGCCGTGCTGGCATCAAAAATCACTAAATTGCGTTGAGCGTCAAAGGTATTTAGAACCATTTAGTGTTCGCCATCTTCAAACGATTGACAGAAACTGCGCGATGTTTTAACTACGTTTAGCGGCAAATGTAAACCTAAGTGGTAGCCCGCCGAAATATAAATTTACTTACGTTTTTAGCAAATTTGCAGGTCAATGTCAGGTTTTATCTTGATAAAAATCATATGATTCGCGACTATATGAGACATGTATTTACAGAATTATTATCATTAGTGTAGGAAATTAGGTTACTTGTGTGAATTAAAAAGCAGTACTTTGAATTTAAATAACAGTCATTATATTTAACGTTTCACAGGGAAGGAATTATGTCTACTTCCTAACAGAATAACTATGAAAAGAGGAACTAACTGAGGACAGTTGTTGGTTTTATATTAAACATTGACGCCAGTAGCACACCTCCGCCGCGAAACCATCACAGCGAAACCGCAGTAGTTTAATTGAACTGGCCGCGTCATGTTTCGCTACTCGAATCGGATGCGACTAGCGGAACATGACGCGAACCAGTTGCATTGAACTGCCGCGGTTTCGCTGGTATGGTTTCGCGGCGGATATGTGCTACCGGCGTGAGTGACAGTACTGACAGTGCTACCATTATCAGAAAGTAAGAATCGATTCATTTTTGCACAGTCAAATTGATTAAATACCAACAATTAGAATCATTAATACATCTCTATGAGTTAGATTTGTTCCATTGAATGACTTTCTCATGAAATCATGATATTGGTTAACAAATCTAACTTAGAGAGATATATTAATGATTCTAATGATAATAATTCAGTATTTACATGCCTGTTATAGTTGCGCATCATATTTTTAACAAGATGCAACGTGACACAGACCTGCAAATTGCGAAAACACCTAAGAAAAATTGAATTTCGCTACAACTGCGGATTCACCTTAAAGTATAGTTTTAAAACTTTAATAAAACCACCTAAGATATCGGTGTTTATGTTTACCAGCCTGCAATATTTTCTTGCCTCTACGCCTCACTTCCCCTACGAAACCATGTTTTCACTTTTCCACTCACATGTACCTACATGTTGACTGTGAACTTCACGCAGCGTGCAGTCACGTCCAGAGTATCTTAGCACCCGCTGAGATCGACACATTGGCGCCTGAAACAGGGATTTTCTACGCCCATACACCGGGGTCAACGCCCTTTCCCCTTAAAATACAACATAATAATATTAACATTGAAAATCGATTGTGTCCCGATAACGTGATTTGTTCCAGTCTGCTTCTTTTTCTGACTATTGAATTATTACAATATTGAGTGTCTTCTCTTTCACTCCGAGATTAGTTTTCGAGGAAAGAAAATATTTTTTTCATTTATTTCGGGGAAGGACCAATGAACGATCATTCCTTTAGATCTAATATACTTACAAAGTGATGGTTATTTGGGACTCTTTGATCGCATTAGGTCATACTTAAAAACATTGCTGAATTGTCATTGGCAGCAAGCAGGTGCAGAGCACAATGCATCCAGGAGTTCTATTGTAAATGACTAAAGTCTAGACGACGCTTACATTCCGTTTGTTAGGACTGACGTAGGCTAAATACAGTCAGGAAAATGTACTGTTAAGCATATTAACACAGTACGTTAATTTGCTGTGTTATAGCCATTTCATACAACTGTCAAAATATGACAGTTTTGATTGGAATATACGGAAGTTATTCAATTTGTTTAACAATTAATTTCTCTGACTTTACCTGGAGACTTATCCTACGTTCACAAATTCTTCCAAGTATTTTTGTTAAGACGAGGAGCTTGTGGCTAAATAATAACTGCCGCACGGGTCGATCGATCAGGTTAAGGTACGCTTGCCGCGGTTGGTCCGCGGATGGGTGACTATCTGTTCATACCAAGATTCCTCCATGCCTCGGAAAGCACGTTAAGCCGTTGGTCCCGGCTGTCATTTGTAGATCTTTGACAGTTGGTTTAAAAGTCTGACAACCAGTCTTACCAAGGGATATCGTGTTAACTACCCAGTAACTGGGTTGTAGAGGTCAGATAGGCAGTCGCTCCATGTAAAATACTGGTATTCAGCTGCATCCGGTTAGACTGGGAGCCGACCCCAACAAAGTTGGGAAAAGGCTAGGCAGATGATGTTTTTTGTTAAAACCTAAAAACATTTCAGAAGGATTAAAGGAAAGAAATGAATAACGAAACCAATAAGCAAAATGTGTGATACATCATTATCATTTACTATAGCTGTTAGCCACAGAATATTATATGTCGTCAAAACAATATTTTATTTCACAAAAGTAATGAACTTACAGACGGTCTTCTCCATTTTATCTCTCTGGAGACTTGAGCTCAACATGGTTTCAGAATTTATTAGCTTATTATAAAAATATGGTCTGGCTTGTAGTAGTGCCACGGATTATAGATCTAACAGAGACCAAGCTTTAAACGATCGAGCTGAGATACTGTTCCTTCACTAGTACATAATTATGGCATTTGATATAGGTACTGAAACTACCTATTTGTTTATTTATGTACCGTTTTAATTTATTGACATATTATTATTAACTTACATATTACTATTAGGTATGAAATTGTGACATCTACCTACCTATTGACTTTATTGTTTTCATTCTATTAATGTGACATTTGATTACCTAAGCTATTTGGTATGTCTTCTGGCGGGACGTAGTATGGACCAACATTGTTTTATATAACATCCGTATAATTTTACCCTATGTTCACAAAATAAATAAATGACTTTGAATTTGAAAGGCTGTATTGACCTGTAGGTTTTCTGTCACGACGTGACATGATCGATTGTGGTCATGTTAACTTATGTTGGTAAATCTGCTTCTTTCGTATCGGCTTAAGGGTGCTATCACAAAAAAAGAAGTTTTTCGTCAATTACTTATCTAATTTTGACAAAGCGTGAAATAATTGAAATATTAAGTCTGTGTAACTATAAAAGTACAGTTTTCGTGGTGATAAGCCATTCGTGTCAGTCTCAGCACCTGTTAATAGTTTCATCACTTTTGCGCTCTCGAAAATATAGCTTATATCGCCGTTCATTTACTTAATGAAGATATTGTATAATCAGAAAATAAAATTTTGATTTTATCACACGCATAGCTGAAGCCGAGTGTGTGGTTTTTAAATTTCTTGATATGGTTTGTTAAATAATAGGACAAAAACCATTACCGACAGTGTTTTTAAAAAAAATATAGGTTTTTTCAACATTATTTTCTGAGACTATTTGTATCATTTCTTGTATCAGTTCTTTTTGCTACCCTTTTGAGTTGAACATGTCTGCTTACATAAAATATTTTTAATAATTTAATTTATGTTATTATATTGAAGAAAAATGTTCCTAAACTCAACACGATATCCTCAATTTTGTGTGAAGAGGCAACGGAAATTATTTTTTACATTATTATTCACCAACATTTTCGAATAAAAAATTGCTACCAATGGAGATGAAGGAGTAATCTATCTGAGGCAATTATTAGTTACATTTGGTTTAGTTAAATTTTGCCGCAAAATGTACCTAATTGCAAATTTTTGTCAAATTTTGTGATAGCGTCCTTAAATTAAAACGTAGTACCCTACTGTCCAGAGAGGGTGTAGGGACTACAGGTGACAATCTTGCTGGCGGTGCAAAATGTAATATTCACTGCACATAGAGTTTAGCGCCAGTCATCCGCCAGCGCCGTCGCAATAACTCGTGTACTATATTAAATATGTAAAAACGTCACTGTATCGTTGGTATCTACTAATTATAACAATAGACTTAATTCGGTACACTGGAATTTATTTTTTTCTCCTTCTCCAACCACCGAGTAGTAAAGGTCCCAATAGAGGGCAATCCAAGTACACATGTCATTTGATAACTGTCGATCTATCGTGTATAAATATTTGTCAATAGTGTCTATCCCTTGGAGGGGCTTGTGGCTAAGTAATAACAGCCGCACGGGTCTATCGATCAGGTTAAGCTACGCTTGCCGCAGATGGTCCATCTTTACATATCAAGACCACTCCGTGCCTCGAAAAGCAAGTTAAGTGGTTGGTCCCGGCTGTCATTTGTAGATCTTTGACAGTTGTTACGGGTCGTCAGAAGCCCGACAGACTGACAACCAGTCTTACCAAGGGGTATCGTGTTACCCAGTAGCTGGGTTGTCGAGGTCAGTTAGGCAGTCGCTCCATGTAAAATACAGGTATTCAGCTGCATCCGGTTAGACTGGAAGCCGACTTCAACATAGTTGGCAGATGATGAGTGTCTTTCCCTAGCATCAGGTGGAATGACAGCTCACTTCGCCAAATTTTTCAATGTGAGATTTTCACAAAATAGGCAGGTTTATTTATCAGAATCGTGATCGGGTTTTCAGTTTACGGATGTTCTGTTGTAGTCTCTGTTTGTATATCTACTCATGTGTTTGTTCGTAAATTGTGTAGGTTCTACTGCATACTAATCAGTATTCAAATTAACTTACTATTTAATTTTTAGATGCTTTATCTAATTTGAATACTGAAATCAAGCAAAATATATTTGTAAGCCTAGTTGAAGGATCTCTCTATATTATTTGAGTTTACTTCAAATTGAAATGCCAATTTTCGATAGTCTAGTAAAGTCTAATTAAATAATATAGGTACCTAATTGGCATACACGAGTGAGAGGTTAACGTACCTTAAATAAGCCAAATTTATATTTAAAAAAAAACATACGTACATACGTTATTACCCCACTTCCAAAAAGGAGGAGGTTATTATGTTCGTATACATAATAACCTCCTCCTTTTTGGAAGTGGGGTAAAAATAGGTTGAGTTTGCAGTAGCAATAATTATCTCGCTTGGTAATGATATATAGATATATATATTATAATCCTCATGTGTTTGATCATAATCAGTGATAACAACACGATTGGGACTGGCGTAACACTATTTTGACAATATAGATAAAATCCATTGAAACAAAGAAAAATATTTTATTTGCGACGCGCACAAGAAATACAAAAATAGCATTTAAACTAACAATCACATCACATCACTCACGCATCACAACACACACACACACATCAGACACGAATCACACACACACACACAGGTATTCACTCTCTACGTACGTACGGCTCTTACAACAGGACTACAATAACACCGAATCTCTACTGGCATATAAAGTTTAACAAATCACTATTAAATAGGAACACAATACACTACACACAAACATACACCTCACAACACACACACCCATACAACACAACTAACATTACACTCACGAACACGAATACACACACCTCTTTCCCATTCACACCCCCACTCTTTCTCCATACTTGTATCCATCCATCCATGCTCAAATAAATCTAAAATGACTTACTCACCTAACTCAATTTTTTTTTTGTTTTGTTTCATAGTAGAATTAGCATCGGCACTCGAAACCCAAGGTCCATCATTTACATTTCAGCTCGGTCGAATCACTGTCTCCTCAGATACAGGCTATCCCTAGTTTAGGAAACAGGATTAAATTTTTTGTTATTATAGACAGTTATTATTTATTTTTCCACTTTGTCCATTGTTAGTTGATAAGTCTTAGCATGTAACTAGTATAAAACCCGTGTCTATGTATATTTTTGAATCAATAAATTTTTATTAATTATTTACACACACATCACTCGCACATTACTTCATCTTCAACGTAATGAGTACCGCTGTGTAGGGTGTTTTGATCACATAATTTTTAAATAAATATTATAAGTATTAAATGTTCTTGGTAGAACTATTTTATCTAGGTTCCTATAATTATATAAATAACCCAAATAAACTTATATTTAGTAGTTTTAATTTAGTTTAAATCATGAATTGTAATTTCGTGGGAAAATCTTATAAGCTTCCTGTGGGACAGGCCTAGCCGCAGGAAGTCTGGAAAGTGTTCATTAGTTAAATTCTAAGAAAACTTTAACATTTTTGCTGTAATATTTATTCTGTAACCTTCTTTTTCTTTTTCATTGAAAAAACAAATGGTTTTTCCTACTAATATTAAAATAAAAATATAATATCCTAACCTAACTAAAAATATGGCGTCGAAAAATTTCTCCGCATCGCTGTCGACTGGTAATGTACCCAAGAGACTGGCGGCATTGCCACGTTGTATGGCAATGCTTAGTCTCTAGCCAAGGTAAAAGCCAGCGCTTGGGTCACGGGAAGTGTCAACTAGACGGCTGGTCACTTAATACGCACACTGGTTCTTTTGGATACATTAATTACTTATTCTTTGTTGAATTGTTATAATTAAAGCGATTGTCATAACAATTCTCATTACACACGCAATTAGGTAACTGAACTCGTGTTACACATTTATTACTCTTGTTCTTTCGTAATGCGAAGCTGTGTTCTATAATATTAACCGTTTAATTACCACAAACCAGCTTTAAATGTGTTATGTTTACATGTGGAATCCAAATTACGTGAAGGTGACACCAGGGCTGCGGCCAAGATACTGTTCAGCAGCGATGTGTTGGAGCCTTTTTTTTTTGGGTGGGAAATTATCAAATAACTTCTCCCGCTCTGGGCGGAGCGGGATAAGTGTCTGACTTTTACTGACTAAAACCCACCCGTGTTCCTTCAAATGCCTGTGTGCCAGGGCCACAATATCCCTTTCGGACAGACTACCCTCCAGAAACGCTAATAGCTCTAGAGCGTAAACACCCCGTGCCTGCGGTCTGACCTATCCCGACCCCTTCGACCCTCCCGACCTAAATTCAACCTTCCTTAACGTTTCGGCCTCCCAGTTGATTGCAGCTGCGAGCTCCTTCCAAAGTGGTTCCGCCAGCGGCCTCGATGTCCTGACTGCACAACATCTAAAGGATCTATTGAGTTCAGGCGCCAGGGAAGCTGGTGAGTGGCTTTTCATCGAGCTTGCGGCCCTGATTAACCTCATGCTCATCGGCGATGTGTGAACGAGGCCGTCATCGATGTCTTATACGGGGCCAGCCTATGTGCCCTGCGCAAAAAGGACGGCGGCATTCGTCCCATCGCCGTTGGGTGTTTAAAGGCGGTAGCCAAAATATGCTGTAAGCTGCATAGCGAATCGCTTATAGTTAAGTTTCAGACCATGCAGCTTGTTTTTGGATTGAAAGGGGGCTATGAGGCTACCGTGCATGCCCTAACCACCTTTTTAAACTCCAATAAAAGTGAGGTCGTCCGACTTTAATTCTGTCAACATGGGACACTTTGTTGGCTGAAGTCAAAAAGGAACTACCCAAAATGTATAGTTTTAGGCAATGTTACAGGTAGGTTCTAAATTATTATACCAAGACAATGATTTGGAATCTGCAGTAGGATGCACAAGGTGATCCTCTCGGGCCAGTTATTTTGAGCTCGGCTATTCACCCACTTATCCAGAAACTAAATTCAAAATTTAAAGTGTGGTATTTGGATGATGGAACGCTAGGAGGTGATGTAGACACCGTTTTGAAAGACTTACAACTCCTGAAACTGCCATTTAAAACCATTGGCCTGGACGTTAACCCATCAAAGTGTAAAATTTACCTTTCTGACATTACCGAAAGACATTTAATGCAATGGCCCCATAAATCAAATTTTAGAAAAAAGTTCACTGCTCCGTCTAGAGTTCCCCAATTTTAGAAGATAGCTATTGTCCATTTATCGACGAAATAATCATAAACTTCATCGATATTTCGGACAGATTCTCTCATGTGTCATACACACATTCGGCCTTTACCCTTATTCGATGGCCCAAATTTTATATATTTTCTACGTTCTTCCCATTTAAGCCATACAGCGTGGCAATGCTGCCATGGGCACTTTTCCTGTTGACAGCGATGCAGACAACTGTTTTGATTGTTTCTCCTCCTTTTTAAATACTTGTACATATTATTATTATTATTTTAAGACATAACACTATACATTGGGAATTGAAATAAATGCTATTGCAGTTACAGTTGATCTTTTTTTCTCTTGCATCTTTTCGAAATAATATATAGGTCTATGAGAATAACTAATGAGCTATTCAAAGTCAGAATAGCTAATTAGCAAGGTGGTAGTGGGGCTGAGGGGTTAAATGTATGTTAGTGTAGGTATATCGGTACCCATCACGTCTGCGGAGTTCAGCTAGCTAATTTAATTGGACCCTGTAGATATAAATATGGACGCTGTGTGACTATTTATAAGTAGAGATAAACTACGATAACATGACTCGCTTCTCCAAATTACTGTTTCAATGTGTGTAGTCACATCCTTACGATCGAGTTTGTATGTAGTTTTTTTTTTTTTTCTTTCTTTGTTGGCTTCGCACGGTTTGTGCATTTAGCCAGTGTCATGTAAAATTAGGTAACAAGTACAAAGTTATTTTTAAATAATTATGAAATGAACTCCACTCAATGCATGATAAAGATGATTGATGATATCCCGCCCCGCTCCCCTTGAGTTTAAGTAAAGACGCGGCACTTTACTGAAACCTCGCGCGGACTTCTTGAGAGAACTTAAAGTGATGTTGCACTGTTTTGTTTCATTTGCCTACATTAATGCAGGTTCACGAACACTTAATGGTTAATAATCCACCACTATTACACATTCATATTCGGCTAAACACAAATTTTAGAAAATAAAACAAAACTGCTAACATGACGCTTCACTTTCCCGCCAAGAAGTCTCTTTGTATGTAGTTGTAAGTACTCGTAATATCTCACTTACCTATTACCAGATTTGTTAGTCTAATAATCATAACTAGCCGATCGCGCAAGACAACGCACGTGTCGTTTTCATAGAGTACGTCAGTGCAGCGCCCTATTAATAATAATGAGCGACTAATGACGCCACTAGTCGAGCAACAAATCTGTGATTTGTTTTAGTTTGACGGCCGTCTCATTACGCACATATGCGTGCAAATACTTTCAAACGTTTTGAATTTTGGAGGGCGGGCCATATTATCGTAGTTAATCTCTAAGTACGTAAATTTTGGAGAATAGCCTACCAATTAAAAATAATTGTGTCTATGTTATTATAGCTTTGTTTACTCAATATACCGACTTCATCAAGGCTTCCGTAAATGTGAGGTAATCATGTTTGTTTACGCAAACAAATTGAGTCGTAGGAGCTACAGGGTGTTAATTTTCATCATCCACCCTGGTCGCCTTTTGCCCTTTGTTGTTAAGCGTATTACGAACACCCTTATGATTAGGTACCCACATCGTAACACGTAAATATATATTATGGTGATACTGTTTAGAATTAATACAAGTGTGTAGGTATATAAGGGCTGTTTCTGATATAAACTTGGCCAGGGATAATAATGTTTTTGATTACAAGATTATAGGAGCCTAGCTGGTTAAATCTTCTGGTTCATGAAACCGTCTTTAACTTTCTAGTAAATGTAGGAACAAATATCTAAATATGTCTAGTTTTATTTTATTTGGGAAGACAAACAATCGTACATTGTATATTAAATCTAGATAACCAGTAAATAAATAGTTATACAGTCAAAGCTATGAACTTGTCGAAAAAAATTGTGTCCAACTGTTGGCCGCAAAATGTATATAGACTATATTAACATAATGACGTAAGACGAAGCAGTCACACACACTGGCATAACAAAGTGGGCCTGCGCCCATTCGACCCGCTTAGACTCGTCCCGAAGAATAATACCTGAATATTTCTGTTTTGATAGGCGTAAAAACGTCCATGTATAGTCAGACAGAAAAGTGTCGATTTAACGCTAACCACAGAGACTGTAAAACTTAAATAATGTTTCGATAAATAAATCAATAATTAACCAAGTAAGTCCTTTTTAGGGTTCTGTACCCAAAGGGTCAAACGGGAACCCTATTACTAAGGCTCCGCCGTCTGTCTGTCTGTCTGTCCGTCTGTCACCAGGCTGAACCTCATGAACCGTGATAGCTAGACAGTTGAAATTTTCATAGATGATGTATTTCTGTTGCCGCTATAACAACAAATACTAAAAAAACTAAATAAAATAAATATTTAAGGGGGCTCCCATACAACAAACGTGATTTTTTGCTCGTTTTTGCTCGATATTGATAACGGCAACAGGTAGACGCTTGAAATATTCACAGAATATTTAGTTATATATTCACTTTAAAAATAAATCATTAAATTAAAATAAAACAAATATTTAAGGGGGGCTCCCATACAACAAACGTGATTTTTTTGCCATTTTTATAAATAATGTTACGGAACCCTTCGTGCGCGAGTCTGACCCGCACTTGGCCGGGTTTTTTAAGATAGTATACGCTTTGTACTTTGTAGTAAAAATTGCAAATTATTGTTAATTATCATTACAATCTTATAGCTAGTGGTACGGTGGTATTATACTCGTATAGATGTTAAATCAGTCTTTATACGTGGTTATAATTATTTGCTTAACAAGTAGGTACTAACTTCTAAAATATAAAAAAGCATGATTGACTAAATACTCTTTGAAAAAAAAAACCGTTTCAGTACCTTATCATATTAGTACGGTGGTGTTTATTGAATCAGTCTTTATACGTGATTATAGTTATTAGCTTAACAAGTAGGTACTAACTTCTAAAATATAAAAAAGCATGACTGACTAAATACTCTTTGAAAAAAAAAACCGTTTCAGTACCTTATCATATTAGTACGGTGGTGTTTATTGAATCAGTCTTTATACGTGATTATAATCATTAGCTTAACAAGTAGGTACTAACTTCTGAAATATAAAAAAGCATGACTGACTAAATACTCTTTGAAAAAAAAAACCGTTTCAGTACCTTATCATAATATATTAGGAATGTATAATATGATAAGGTACTGAAACGGTTTTTTTTAAATTCCTCTCTTTATTCCATTTTTGAGGTCTACCTGGTTATTATAAAAAAAAAAATAGAATTTAAAAATAACACGATGGTTTAAACCTGGGTCTAAAGATAAACCTTGTTTTGTAATAAGGCCGGGTATAATGGACAGCAGTAGGTACATCTGACCACAATTTATGACTTCCATAATAAAACATTAATGTGCGTCAGGATCTCAGGATTGAGGAGTCACCTCTGCGGTTATACCTAATTGTTTTTGTAGTAGGTACCGTTGAGGGGGATGCAGTAAGGTCGCCCGCGAAATTCAATTTCTTACGTTTTTTGCAATTTGCAGGTCAGTAAAGATATATCCGTAGCATTTGATAGCTCAATTCGTGAAAAAGGTTGTTTAAGACTATTTAACGTCACACTACGACCTTCAGAAGCTGAGTAAAAAGAAAAAAAGTCAGAAAGAACGCTATATAAGCGAAAAAGAAGTAAAAGCGCGGGCGCGCGATGCGATGCGACGCGGTGGGATATACACGTTCAGTCCCGGGAGCCCTCCTGGAGGGTTCACTCAAGTCGCACATGGGATGCCGGGAGCCCTCCCGGAGGGCTCATTTTAAATATCCATTTTTCTTAGCGAATACAGCATTATAAACTGTGAAAATAAAATCAGTCGTATATTTTAGCAAGATTTATTAGTAGGTATACTCGTTGGTTTTCAAATACAAGCATTTTTAACTATATTTATATTCATATATATTTTTTCATTATAACTTGCTATAAGTATGGCGGCGAAGTCGGCTTCTTGGCGGGAAAGTGAAGTGTCATGTTAGCAGTTTTGTTTTATTTTCTAAAATTTGTGTTTAGCCGAATATTATGTGTAATAGTGGTGGATTACTCGTATTAACCATTAAGTGTTCGTGAGGCATTAGTTTAGGCAAATGAAACAAAACAGTCTCGAGTGCATTAGTTTAGGTAAATGAAACAAAACAGTGCAACATCACTTTAAGTTCTCTCAAGAAGTCCGCGCGAGGTTTCAGTAAAGTACCACGTCTTTACTGAAACTCAAGGGGAGCGGGGCGGGATATCATCTATCATCTTTATCATGCATTGAATGGAGTTCATTTCATAACTTGTACTTGTTACCAAACTTTACATGACACTGGCTAAATGCACAACCATACGAAGCCAAAAAAAAAAAAAAAGTATGGTGGCATGGCGTATGAGCTCTACAAAAAGTGGGTGGAGTCGAAAGTATTAAGGGCCGAAATTTCACTCGGATGAAGTCTCGGGCAGAAGCTAGTTGAAACCAAAGCTAAGGGCTCCTGTCCATCGGAGCGGAGAAACGGAGAAATCTCAACCAATAGGATTGCAAATCCCTGTCCACTTGCCCCTATTGCAATCCTATTGGTTAATATTTCTCCGTTCCTCCACTCCGCAGTTTCGCTCCGCTCCGGTGGACAGGCAGCCTTAAAATATCCAAAGAGGAAATGCTAGATCTCACAGACGAATTCAAAATTAGAACAAGTTTGAGTAAAATTATCTGGTAAGGTGTTATTCCATCAGGAATTTCTGAGTAGCGGCCCGGAGGCTGGATTTGTGCCGGTTGCTGGAAGCAGACTCGCCTCCTAATACTTGGGACTTATCATAAAGCATAATCAGACTATAATTTTCCCACTGCTGGGACACATCAGGCCTCCTCTCTTCGAGAGGGAGTGGGCTGTAATCTACCACACGGGCCCAGTGAGAGCAGTGGTGATAAATTAATTTACTCAAAATAAAGCGCCTGCCTGGGTTAGAAGCCACGATCTACAACAAACGTGGGACTTAAACATACGTAATTAGTGAAGTGTTCCTGTGTTCCTACTATAGGTACACTTCTGCCTTACCCTTCGGGAAAAACAGGCGTGATGTTATGTGATTAGTGTTAGATTACCGAAACTTATGATACGGAAGTGTGAAACAGTCAAGCTGAAACTTGAAATTGTCTTGTGGCGCCTCCAAAAATAGTTCCACAAACACAAAATACACATGCCTATAATGTTTCTGTTGCTCAAAGTTCTTGTCATAATATTAACTTGTGTAATTCAAACTGATCTAAACTGGCTTTAAGTCGCAGATATATGATTTTAGTGACTTTTTAATCTGTTAAGACGCCTTTATGTACTGAAAATAAGTTGTACAAAAAATGTATTTTAAACTAGAACGCATGACAAATCAATTCTTTATGTAAATATTTCAGTATTGTAGCAAAATACTATATGAAATAAATTCAGGAAGTAATGTCAACCCAATAAAAACGATACTACTTTCAAATGACTTCAGATATTTTAGTTTTTTTTTTTTTTTGTATGAACAGACTATTTCATCATCTATTTTATATTATCTATGATTTTTTTCCAATATTCATATTTTCGTTACTAAAAATAAATATTGCCTTTGAAATCGAACGGAAATCACGCACAATGAAGGGTTCCGCAGTTAGGATGAATTTATCCCTAAAACAAACTTAACATTGTAGTTGAAAAAAAACTTTTTATAAAAAAATAACAACCGACTTCCAAAAATAACACTACAAAGTGAAAAATACCTTTAATTTCGGAAGTCGGTGTTATTGGATCTGTATTTGAGTTTTTTGCCACCGAATTCCGAAATTAAAGTTATTTTTCACTTTGTAGTGTTATTTTTGGTAGTCGGTTCTTATTTTTTTGTAAAAAGTTTTTTATTTTTCACTTTTTAGTGGGTCAGTTTTGAATTTATCTAAGTTACAATAGCCTAATGTTAACTGCTCATCACCTTTTACAAAATATTGCTTGTCCCGATGCTGGGACGTTGATTGTTGAGGAGTTCTCCTGGTACGAACCAGGAGAACTGCCACTCACCATATGCATAGTGAAGAGCATAAATTGCTTAATTGCAACCCGTTAAATAGGGGTACTCATTATTATATTGTTCCCATGGCCATATGTGATCTCCATCATCAGTTCCACTTCACCAAATGGTGCTTTCCTAGAGCAAATGCACGAGTTACTATAAAAAATTCCCAAATCGCTATAGCTTAGCCTTTATCTTAATTTGAGGTTTCCCTCGATTTCCATGGGATCCCCTCATCTGATTCTGATTTGGTGGCAATGGGACCACCTCGGGAGCATATCCCTTCTAAAAAAAATATTTTTCAAAATCGGTTTATAATTAACGGAGTAATCGCGTAACAAACATACAAAAAAAAAAAAACATACCGACAAATTGAGAACCTCCTCCTTTTTTGGAAGTCGGTTAAAAACATGTTCTCCCATACATCGATATACGCCACGGTCAATTTTCGAACTGAAAATTTAAGTTTATAATCGCTAAAAATGTTTTTTTATGTGATAAAACTACAAATTAACAATTTTCGAACTTTTTCCTTTACTTGTGCTGTAAGACCTTGCTTCTTGCCAAATTTCATGATTCTAGGTCAACGGGAAGTACCCTATAGGTTTTGATTTATTTGCGAGTATTGAAATATGTCGCCATAATGTCGCTTATATCGCCGTATTTTTTTATTGCGTTGACTTGGAAGCTTGATTTTTTTAGAGCTTCAAGGGACTATAGACTTACGTATTTGATATTAATTTCAACTTGATACCTCTACGCGTTCCTGAGAAAAATGGTTTTGACAGACTGACAGACAGACAGACAGACGAACAGACATACAGACGGACAACGAAGTGATCCTATAAGGGTTCCGTTTTTTCCTTTTGAGGTACGGAACCCTTAAAATACTGGTATTCAGCTGCATCAGGTTAGACTAGAAGCCGACCCCAACATAGTTGAGAAATGGATAGGCTAGGATAGATACGTTTGGGGGGGCCTAGCGCGCGATGCCGGCAACTCTACGCCGGCATCTTGAGGAGTATGGCCCTCTACGGAGCTCCCATCTGGGAGGACTCCCTCCACAGGAGGGAGAACGCCGCGGCCTTGCGGGCACCCCAACGGGCTATAGCACAGCGTGTGGTGCGGGCCCATCGCACAGTGGGCTTTGCGGCAGCATGCGCTCTGGCCAGCACCCCTCCTTGGGAACTCGAGGCGTGGGTGCTCGCCAGAGTGTATGAATGGACGGCGGGGCGGAGGGCGAGAGGAGAACGCCCAGCCCCGGAAGAGCGGGCTGCAGTCCGGCGGGAGGCGAAAGACGCCATCGTCGTCCATTGGACGGGGGAACTCGCCACTGCAGCCTTCGGCCGCCGAACCCTCGACGCGATTGGGCCAGTCCTGCGAGACTGGCTCGAGCGGTCGCACGGGTTCCTCTCGTTCCGTCTTGTGCAGGTGCTGTCCGGACACGGTTGTTTCGGATCGTACCTGCATCGAATCGGACGGGAGGAGACGCCGTCGTGCCACCACTGTGGCGCGGCGGAGGACACGGCGCAGCACACCCTCGAGGTGTGCCCGTCGTGGTCCGAGCCGCGCCACAGTCTGAACGCGGTGATTGGATCGGACCTCTCACTCCCCGGCTTGGTTAACGCCATGCTGAGGGATGAGGGGTCCTGGGCGGCAGTCGCCTCCTTCTGCGAACACGTCATGTCCCAGAAGGAGGCGGCAGAGCGCACGCGGGAGGACGATCCTGCCGCGGCGCCGCTCCGAAGGCGGAGGAGGGGTCGAAGAAGACGTCAGTTTGAACGTCATCTCCGACTCCTCCCAGGTGGAGGCCAGCAGGCAACGGGTGCGGGGGCACCCTTACCTGTATTGCACAGGCCTCCACCAGTGTCGGACGGGAATGGCCAGGTGTTCCCGGCCATTCCCGTAGCCCCCCAGTAACGGGGGGGCATGAGGGGCCCGCCAGCTAGGCGGGCATGCGCCGGGAGGGTTGTGGAAGAAAAGGCTGAGCCGTTATCCCATGGCCCTCCCAACACGGCGATGTGGGAACACCGCTGAGTTTTAGTGGGTATACTGTAGTGACAGGAGTCCCACATACCCCGACTCGTCCCCCACGAGCGGGCATGCGTAATGCATTTCTCAGCGTGAAAAAAAAAAAAAAAAAAAAAAAAAAAAAAAAAAAAAAAAAAAAAAGGATAGATACGTTTACTGTGCTGTCATCATTAACATTAGGATGTTCTGACGTTGCAAATCCATAAAATATAACGCAACGAATAGCGACATCTAGCATCACAGCAGACAGGCCCTCATGGCATGGCTGTAAACGTAATCCGTGCAACACTAGATGGCGTTAAAAGAAATTATGTCAAGTAAATAATATACATAATTAATAGTTAGTTTAAATTAATAAACATACAGACATAATTTCCCACATTTAATTTATAACCTAACCTAACCAATAGACAACAATACTATTTGGTCTATGGTGGCGGAAGCGTCTAGAACGATGACTGACGGATTTTATCTCGCGAGCTGAGAGATTCGCAATATTGGGACATACGAACCAATAGGTTTTGGAATAGGGACTTAGAATCTGGAGGACCAGACTGTGCCCAAATAACCAATGGGGTTTAAATAAGTCCAATACGAAGCTGAATCTGTGAGTATTCAACCATATTCTTTGTTCATGCTAGATAACCTAGGATTACACAACATGTGCTTTTTTGACACGGTTGCGTTCTTGCAGGTCTGGCTGTTTATGCTGGCCTTTTGAGATGGTTGTAATTCGCAATTGAGACGTGATGCCTTGGTGTGGCCCCATGGTCTGAGATTGAAATCGATCCGGGTGCAGCCAAACCTTGAGGTGTGGTCATCCGTTGATAAGGAGGGCTTTACTTGGCCGAATGTCGGTGATGAGGGAAGCCAGCCACAGCAGGTAACCAGATCCGGGTAACCTACCGGGTATGCTTTCTAACTAACGATACGTCGGCCTTGCATACTTCGCTCCAGTGAACTTTCGAACTGGCGTACATCGAGATCCTGTACTTTAAAACTAACATACGTCGACATTTCAAACTTCGACATTCGGTAGCGGAGTCCTTATTTGTTTGGGGAAGGTATGTGGCCTGCTATATTATTTATTGTTCACTTTTAGGTTATAATATATGTATGTCACAATAAATATTATATTGTGTAAGAAGGTACTTGTTTAATTGAATCTTTCCCCTACCAACTTATACCTATAAATTTACGTTAGCACGGTGGTGAGTGGTACAACCACAACAGAAACATCAACATCAAGTTTCCTAATCATTTCTGTACACTCCGACGGAGCCGGGTTACAATGTATGAATAAAATAATCAGCCAATAATCAGTTCCAGTTCCAAGTTCAAAAATAATCAGTTCCAACTGCTGGGACTCCTCCTTTCCTCAAGAGGGAGTGGGCTGTAATCCACTACGCGGGCCCAGTGTTGGTAGATGTCACATTTCTTCGAATTTTTGGTTCTTGGGACATGCCGTTTCCTCACGATGTTTTCCTTCACCGTTTTGGGAAATTAAATCATGATGATGATGATGAAATTATTTACACAAAGTGGATTCGAGCCTGCATTCGAGCCCATGACCTACCACTCTTAAGTCGGTGCCCTTACCACTGGGCCACCACTGGTCTAGGTAAGACATTAGTTAAGTGACAGAAAACTTGAGAGGAAATCATTTGGCTATGTATGGGCATGTGATTAAAGAAAGAGTCATCATCTGCCTAGCCTTTTCCCAACTATGTTGGGGTCGGCTTCCAGTCTAACCGGATGCAGCTGAATACCAGTATTTTACATGGAGCGACTGCCTATCTGACTGACTAGTTGTCAGACATTTGGGCTTCTGACGACCCGTAAAAAAGATCTACAAATGACAGCCGGGACCAACGGCTTAACGTGCTTTCCGAGGCACGGAGGAATCTTGGTATGACGTTCAAAAGAGCCTCTTATGTGCCTATTTGAAATAAATGGTTTGACTTTGACTTTGACTTTATGAAAAGATAGTCTCCCATTCACGGACCAATCGCGGCAAACGTAGCTTAACCAAATCGATCGACCCGTGCGGCAGTTATTACTTAGCCACAAGCTCCTCCATGTGCAATAAGTAAGTCCAGTAAGTCTTCAATAAGTTATTATCTAATCTCTCTAAGTTGCCTAGTGACCTTCTAATGTCACAGTTTTACCCATTACCTTTGTACGGGTGATTGGGACATCAATGCTTCACAAGCATTATCTCAAGATACTAGGCATAAAATAATAAATGGTATCTTGAGCTAAGTATCTCAAGACGGTGTCTTGAGCTAAGAATAGAATACTCTTTATTATGTACACCATAAAAGTTACAGATATAAATGTTGAAATTTTACACAGGGTGACACAATGGGCGGCCTTATCGCTAAAAGCGATCTTTTACAGACAACCTTTGGATGGATTAAAAAGAGAAGGAGAGACAGTACTGCAGGTAGTCAGTGGTGAACTATTTACATGTACAATAAATACATACATACACTAAGCATAACTTATCCATAATATATATATACAATAATAAACATGAAACAAGATCAAGGAACTGTATTCTGTAATGATGCTGTTTAAGAACAGAGAAAGTGTTTTTTTACCAGAATTTTAAAAGCGGACAAAGATTGAGCACGCCTTATCGACACGGGCAAGGCATTCCATAACCGTACTGCTTGAACTGTAAAAGACTTGTCATAAAAACGGGTAGAATGCATCGGCATCTCTAGTCTCAAGTTTTCCGATGACCTCAGATATCTATTATGTGTGTCATGAAGGAACTTGAAACGTTCTTTAAGATAAGAGGGGGTTTTAGGATTGAACAGAATACTGTAGAGCTGAAATAAGATATGAGAATTCCGGCGAAGACGTATTGGTAGCCACTTGAGCTTTGTACGAAATTCGGAAATGTGATCATATTTGCGCAAGCCAAATATAAATCTTATACAAAAGTTTTGAAGTCGCTCAAGTTTATCTAATTGTGCCTCAGTGAGATCGAGATAACTGACATCAGCGTAGTCAAGGATGGGTAGTAAAAGGGATTGTGCAAGCGCAGTTTTAGTTGCAGTTGGAAGAAAATTCCTTAATCGTCTCAGGGACTTCCCGGATGCAAAAATTTTGCGACTTACGTCCTGTAGCTGGGGACCCCAAGAAAGATGTTTATCTATCCAAACTCCAAGGTTCTTAACCTTTTCGCTTACTGGAATAGGAATTCCGTTAAATTGAACTTGGGGAAGTTGCGACCAGTTTATCTTGGGGGTCAGCCTTGAGCTGCCAACAACAATGACCTGAGTCTTCGATGGATTGACCTGCAACCCATGTGCCTCACTCCACTCGCAGATTGAACCCAAATCCTTGTTAATGGTATTAATTGCATCAGCCAAATCCACAAGGGCAGCTTGTTTATATATTTGTAAATCGTCTGCATAAAGGTGGTAGGAAGAAATAAGTTTTTTGGAAATATAGTTTATAAATATTGCGAAGAGTAAAGGAGATAAAACACCACCCTGAGGAACACCGGCAGAAGTATAACACCAAGAAGAGCAACACTCTTCTATGCATACACGTTGCCGGCGGCCATACAGGTAACTACGAAACCAGTCAATCGCCGTTGGAGATATGTTAAGCAAGCGTAGCATGCCAAGAAGGATATCGAAATCGACAGTATTAAATGCATTACTAAAATCCAGTAAGCAAAGAACCGTCAGATTTCCTCCTTCCATGCCTAACCGTATGTCATCAGTGACGTTAACTAAGGCTGTAGCAGTGCTGTGACCAGGACGAAAACCTGATTGGAAAGGATTCAGCAGACTATTCTTACAAAGAAAAGTACTAAGCTGATTGTGGACAAGGCGTTCTAAGACTTTGGAGAGGAAAGGCAAGATGGAGATAGGACGGTATTCGGAAAAGGAAGTAGGATTAGATTTTTTGAGTAAAGGAGTGATTTTTGCCTCTTTCCACATCGATGGAAAAACACCATAGGATATAGAATAGTTTAGGATATAACATAGGATAGGAAGGATTTCGTCGAGGACAGGGAGTATCATTTTCTGACTTACACAATCACTACCAACTGCGTTCGACGTGATTGATACTACGCTTTTCTTAACATCACAATCAGAGAATTGACTAAACACAAATGGAGGATGGTCCGGAGTTGGAAGGTTTGAAATATAGTTTATTGTAGCTGTTTTCATGGTCCCATTACAGTGGGACGAAGATGAGAAGTGTTGATTCAGTAGATCAATATCTAGGTTTTTAGGAATTGATTCTTGGCGTGACTTTCCAACTCCCAGGGACTTAAGAAATTTCCAGACTTTAGCTGGATCTCCGTTTTCAACTGAGGTGTGGATATGACGGCGTTGGGCATCTCTACACACCCTATTGCAGCGATTTCGAGCATCCACAAGGATCTCCCGGTTCGATGGTGAGGGCCGACACTTAAATTTAGTCTTGGTTACAGCCTTCCTGTGCATGATGCTTCTTATATCGTCTGTAAGCCATGGTGCCGGAAGGTGTTTAATTTTTACAGCACGAATAGGAGCGTGGACATCGTATAGCTGCACAAGGTTGTCTGTCAGCAGGTTGACTTTATCATCAATTGACTCGACACTGACTAGAGGAGACCAGTCAATGCTGTTAACATCTCTTCGGAGGTCATCTGTCTTCATGCCACCAAAATTACGCTGCAGGAGGATTTTAGGTTTAGCCTTAGGTGGGCGAATTTTGTAGGAGAGGAATAATAGGTCATGGTAAGAAAACATGTCAGCTGGGCATTGACCATGCTTGCTGACATGTTGAGGAGACGAAACAATGAGAAGGTCCAAAAGTGAGGGATTACAGTTTGGAAAATGGTGCGTGGCACTTAAAGGGAGAATTGATAAATTCGACGACTGAACTATTGATTGAAGAGAAGAAGACCGGGAATCGATTTTCAATAAACAAGTATTGAAATCCCCCATGATGATTAAGCTAAGTATCTCAAGATGGTGTCTTGAGCTAAGTATCTCAAGACGGTGTCTTGAGCTAAGTATCTCAAGACGGTGTCTTGAGCTAAGTATCTCAAGATGGTGTCTTGAGCTAAGTATCTCAAGACGGTGTCTTGAGCTAAGACCTCCCAACCCCAATTGACATTAAAGGAAAAGTTACAGCTGGAAATTAACAAGAGTATGAAATCCCCAGATCCTGAAGTACAAGTACAAAATGAATTGGGGTTGGCAAATAGTATTAGACGTGAAATGAGCCTGTTCGAAAATGGAGGAGTTCGTGGATATCATTGTACATATATAATATAATTTTTTTATTTTTTTTATTTATTAGGAACAATTTAGGAATAACTTAACAAAAGACACGAAGATAGCTGCAAAAGTAAAATACTGTGGCGCAGCTATCAACGCCCCACACGACATACATGGAAGATATTTGTTCCAGACATACATCTTTAAGGAAGTCTTATAGTAAAATCAACAATTAAGTACATAAGAAAAAAAATCACTCAAAAGTTTGTATGTAATGATGTAGAGTGGAAGTGAGGGTGAGAGTGTTTGTGAGTGTGTGTGGGTGTGAGTATGAGTGTAAGTGTGAGTAAAATGTGCAATTAGTGTATTATGAGAGGATGCTAGCATGAGAGTTTATTTAAGATACTAAAAGTTGGTCAGTTGCATCATAGGACATAGATTTAAGCCAGTCTGTCAATTTCTTTTTCAATAAGTTCGTTATAGTTAGAGCTAATGTGGTTGAAGTGGCGACCCACCAACGCAAACCTGCAGAGCTCAGTTTTACAGATTCTATCAGAGCGTCGCTTTTTAGTAAGGTACTGAGGGTCGTAAAGCAAAAGGTGGTGTTTCATAAGCACTGTTTGTAGTACGTACAGCTGTCTTACTGCGAGGACCTCACAAAGTGAATATAATTCGGTAGTCGGAAATCGAATAGGTTTCCTCGCGAGTACTTTTAACACAGCTCTTTGTGCCCTCTCTAAACGCAATATGGTAGTTTTGTGGGTTCCCCCCCACGTAGTTATGCAGTAACCGAGAACTGATTGAGCAAGAGCGAAATAAATCACTTTTAGGCATTGAAAGTCAGTAGCCGCGCGAAGTTTTTTAAACAAATAAATCAGTCTTCTGACACGAATCACGACAGAGTCAACCTGTTTTTTCCAAGTCAGAAGATTGTCCAATATAACTCCAAGATATTTGACACTGTCAGACCGTTCTATCTGGGCACAGTTACAGGTGGTGGCCGCTGGGTAAGGACAAACATGAGTCCTGATCCCAAATGTCGTAGGTGGTTGGCCAAGTATTCCCGGGGAGAAGGGCATGAACTTGGTCTTTGGGATATTGAGTGTGAGCAGATTCGAGGTTAACCACACCATGACTAACCTCAAAGCAGCTTCTGCCCTCTCGCGAGCTTCAGGCCAGTCCCTACCATAGGTTAAAAGAGCTGTGTCATCCGCATATGTAATTATTTTTGTGTTCGGAAGAGATAACTGACACAGCTCATTCACATAGATAAGAAAGAGAGTTGGCCCTAGGACACTACCCTGGGGTACACCACAATTAATATTTTCAGAATTGCTAATAAATGTTTCGATTTTAACAACCTGTTTACGCCCCGTCAGGTAGCTACGAAAGATATCAAGGGCAATACCACGAATGCCAGATTGTTCCAGCTTATTAATTAATTTGGGGATAGAAACAGTATCGAACGCCTTAGATAGATCGAGGAAGACACCGACAGACTTTTGCTTATTGTTTAGGTGTTCAACTATTGTATTTGACAGTTCCAGAGTAGCGTCTACCGTGGATTTTCCAGCTCTGAAGCCGTATTGATTGTCGGCCAGGATATTTAGTTTAGAAAGAAATTTCACTAGTCTCACATTCATAATTTTCTCAAAGATTTTAGAGATAGTTGTAAGGACGGATATAGGCCTGTAATTAGAAACAAGGTCCCTGTCTCCCCCTTTGTGAATAGGATGGACTATAGCCGATTTGAAAACATCCGGAAAAACTCCAGAAGATAGGCACAGGTTAAAAATGTGGACAAGGAGAGGGACAATTGTGTTTTTTGTGGCCTTAATAACCGTGGTCGGGATTCCGTCAAAACCAACAGCACATTTATCTTAAAGATATATGCGTGCGTGTGAATTATGCGTTCAATTTCGGCGTCATCCACGCCATGCAAGACCATCGACTCAGAAGGGGCAATCGGGGAAGAGCTTGCTACTAGTGGCGTAGAGTTAATTTCCGAGGTACTGCTACTTCGTGGTGAAGACTGAGAAAACTTAGATGCGAGGCTACTGCCCACATTTGCAAAGTAGTGGTTTACCATATTGACAGAGAGAATAGGATCGTTACCGCACTTTAACAACTCGGAAGGAGATGTTTTACCCTTATCTAAATAAGATATTTTCTTAATAAACTTCCAGGTGGCCTTTGGATTGTTCCTGGCCCTCTGAAATTCAGACCTTTCATATTCGCGTTTCAGTTTCTTTAGTAAAATTACCTACAGTACACAGTATATTACTTTTGTATTATATAATGCAATGGCCTGTTGACTCCAGACAATAAGTAAGTCCAGTAAGTCTTCAATAAGTTATTATCTAATCTCTCTAAGTTGCCTAGTGACCTTCTAATGTCACAGTTTTACCCATTACCTTTGTACCGGTGATTGGGACATCAATGCTTCACAAGCCTCTCAAGATGGTGTCTTGAGCTAAGTATCTCAAGACGGTGTCTTGGGCTAAGTATCTCAAGATGGTGTCTTGAGCTAAGTATCTCAAGATGGTATCTTGAGCTAAGTATCTCAAGACCCATAAATATGGGTTGACAGCAAATAGTTAATATCGGCACCTACTCCATATATTTTACATGATTACGGTCTGGACCTCTACAGCATGATCAGTGATGTTTATAATGCAATGTGACCCCAGTTAAGACTCCAGACAATAAGTAAGTCCAGTAAGTCTTCAAAAAGTTATTATCTAATCTCTCTAAGTTGCCTAGTGACCTTCTAATGTCACAGTTTTACCCATTACCTTTGTACGGGTGATTGGGACATCAATGCTTCACAAGTATTATCTCAAGATACTAGGCATAAAATAATAAATGGTATCTTGAGTTAAGTATCTCTAGATGGTGTCTTGAGCTAAGCATCTCTAGACGGTGTCTTGAGTTAAGTATCTCAAGACGGTGTCTTGAGCTAAGTATCTCAAGACGGTGTCTTGAGCTAAGTATCTCAAGACGGTGTCTTGAGATACTTAGCTTATAAGTATCTCAAGACCCATACATATGGGTAATTGATTGACAGCAAATAGTTAATATCGGCACCTACTCCATATATTTTACATGATTATGGTCTGGAGCTCTACAGCATTTACGATCAGTGATGTTTATAATGCAATGACCCCAGTTAAGACTCCAGACAATAAGTAAGTCCAGTAAGTCTTCAATAAGTTATTATGTAATCTCTCTAAGTTGCTTAGTGACCTTCTAATGTCACAGTTTTACCCATTACCTTTGTACGGGTGATTGGGACATCAATGCTTCACAAGCATTATCTCAAGATACTAGGCATAAAATAATAAATGGTATCTTGAGTTAAGTATCTCAAGATGGTGTCTTAAGCTAAGTATCTCAAGATGGTATCTTGAGCTAAGTATCTCAAGATGGTATCTTGAGCTAAGTATCTCAAGACCCATAAATATGGGTAATTGCTAACTTAAACTTTAAGGGGGATTTGATAAGGCTTTTCAAACTGAATATTAGTAATAATAGCAGAGCAACAATAATTTCATCAATTATCCTCAAAGATTAACTTTGAAGCCCATCTCCCATGCTCTTTGAAAGACTGGTGATTTTCATTTATTACACAAAATTAAAACTCCTAAAGCAGGCTTAGCATGATGCTTTCTATTTCTACTCTATTGTAGAATAGAAATCGCTTGTCTATCTTTCTTCGTAGAAAACTGTCAGCTGTCTACACAGAAGCGTAATTTTTATCTACTTTAAAACACTTCTCTACGGTTCTCATGCTAAGCCTATGGAACCAGGAATGGTTGGTTAAGTTTCTTTTAGTACTAACCTTATAAGCAATGTGGAGATATGAATAAGCAGTTTTTTATACATGTATAAGATTTTGCAATATCAGGTGGCGATGACAAAGATAGGGTCAAAGTAGGTCTAGCCTTTGCTCCCGCCATTTGAAATACTTAATTTCAGATAATTGACTTTTAAGTTTTAATGACGTAGCCTACGTAACCCGTCGTCACTGACGTAGCCTACGTAACCCGTCACTGACAGAACAATAAATGAAAAAAATAAAACCTGATTTGCATATTTTTACTTTCGTACAGGGAATCCCCGACCGACGGGAAATACCCGCAACAATATTATGATATGAGATGATCGGGTGATTCCCCTGTTGGTTCGTTGGGGAATTACCTTAAGAGTATTGTATTAAAGTATTCCGAGTGGGGAAGTCCCATCTAAGTTCTACGACAAACATATTATTAGGACTGTACCTGTGTAGTAAATAGTGGGTACCTACGTATTGTAGGAGTTGCTTTTTGTCTTAATGTATTAAAATAATCTAGGCAAGGTTATTTTCAAGGCGCAACGGAGTACGGAATACAAACTAGACTTGTTTGTGGCAATCCCGAAAATCCCGAGATTAGCCAAGTACAGTCCGGGGATTTTCGGGGCCAGAAAACGGTCGGGATCCCGGGATTGTATTCTCTACATGCGAGAGGCCATTCACAAAAAAAAAAACATGATTTTCTTACGTTTATCTTGTACAAATACACAATTCAACACTATCTGTAAATTATGCAGGTCAGATATAACTTTTATGATTTCTTTGTACATTGTAGTGATAGTAAATATAGTAGTGATATATATAGTAGTGATAGTAAATAGTGGGTACCTACGTATTGTAGGAGTTGCTTTTTGTCGTAATGTATTAAAATAATCTAGGCAAGGTTATTTTCAAGGGGCAACGGACTACGGAATACAAACTAGACTTGTTTGTGGCAATCCCGAAAATCCCGAGATTAGCCAAGTAAAGTCCCGGGATTTTGAGGGCCAGAAAATGGTCGGGATCCCGAGATCCCGAATCTCGGGATCCCGACCATTTCATCATTGTATTCTCTATTTGTATCCGACTACTCTGAGTAGAAAGGCTGAAACAAACTCAGAGGTCACAGTTTCTTTTAAATTTCAGACATAATATTGGTCAGATCATGTGAAGACCATGTAGATTGGTGCCAGAAATGATCTTTCGATGAAAGAACCACACAGATTGAGGGACCTGTCCAGTCAGTGCACGCATTTGTCAGTAGTCGTGCAGCTCAACTAAGAACTTAAGGAGCTCAACGATTCAACGAACAATACCAAAGAAAGGACATTTGGGTAGGCCGCATAAATTACTCAAACTGTCAGACCATGATAAAAACTAACTGAGAAAAAAGAAAAATAAACAATAACCCACAAAGTCTTCACATTTACAATACTTAATTAAAACAATACAATACTACTACTAGCCTATCAGTCCTGATACCATCAGCTTGCACCAAAGACATTAAATTATTTAGGTACTTAACAATAGACGGGACATAGTGACAAAATCGTAACCCGTTAAATTTGTCCTAGTGGGCAAAAGTCGCTCCGTCTAGTGTGGTACGCCTGCATGTCAAGTCGCATTCGTGTCCTCCAAAAGAAAATTATTTTTGAAGTATATGCCTAAATATGCAATATGGTATTGCAAATCTTGTAGTGATAAAACGACTAGACTTATCCACGGTTTTTTTCACGCCAGAATTTAGATAAAATATATAATTTTCTTAAATGTTTCAATCTATTTGACGGTTCATAATCAATGGTTAATCATGCTTGTCGCAAAATGCTAAAGGATAGTTGTATTTTTAATAAAAAATCGTTTGTTCGTACTTCCGTTTTGTGCTAGCGCCTCTGACTAAATATTTAAAGGAAAACAATCTACGCTACATTTCCAAACAAATAAACTTTATTTATTTATAACTCAGGGAAATGATTTGACAGTGTTCCCAACAACATGACTTTCAAAGTTAAATAATGTTTCTCTACTTAAATAATATATTCGGAATACTTTAGCTAGTAGTAATGCAATCTCGACCTTATTCCCTAGGAATTAAGATGTTAGGAAGATCCTGGGACAATTCGTCACGAAGCGAATTAGGGCTGGTAGTTACGTTCGGGTCGCTTAATTCTGTAAGCCTACGCTATGCGTGTGGAACGAACGCCTTCCTTATGGTCAATTTCTACGTCCGGCTCACATATAACTTTGTCTATTTCATTGGATTTGGGTTTAACAAGGTGTAGTTATCAATTTTTGGTGTAAAATGAGTGAAGTTGTATTAAAAATTAGCTTGAAGGATTGTAAATTGCAATTGATTGTTTGTTTTGGATTGTTTGAATGTTGGTCCTACCATAATTTATATTCTCTGCAAAATCTAGCTTTTTGGTGAGCACCATCTTCGAAAACTTTAGGGAGGAATCATTGTGTACAAATTGCGGATAGTTCCTGTTTACGGATACATTTGCATCAAAAACCACCAGTTCCCGTTGTTACAACCACCTAGGGTTGCCAAGTTTTTTATATCAAATTTAATATTTTCGAAGCCATTGCCTGTAAAATATAGCAGATGATATAATATAAAATACAGCAGAAAATGTAAAAAAAATATATATTAAGTATGTTTCAAAAACATTTTTTTCTTTAAATGCGTATTTTTTGCTACTATGAACCTTTACTAACAGTTTTTTATTTTATAATACATGGCTATTTTGACACTAAATTAAGGTACTGAAACATAATATCGTTAATTCAGCTTTTATAAGATTAATTAAAATACTGGCACTATTGCAATTTTGCGTTGAAATAAAAATAATTAAACCACAACACACAACTGGCGAAACAACAACTGGTTCAAACATAACTGGCGAAATGTGGGTGGACTATTATAGGTATACCTCTGCCTAACCCTTCGGGGATTACAGGCGTGATGTTATGTTATGTAAAAATAATTATAGTAGTTACGCCTTATATATTTTTTCTTTACAAAGTTAATATAGTATTATGGCTCTAATATAGCAGGATATTATATTATATATACAAGGGATGGCAACCCTACAACCACCTCATGGTTGATACAGCTGGAGAATTCTAATAAGTAGCTATGTTAGTGTACCAACAATTTTTTAACACCAGAACAAACATTCACAACGAAATCAAGTTATCAAAAACGCTGGGTTTATTCAAGCCAGGCTGAAAAATATACTTATGAAAATATTATACTCGTAGAAGTCTACATATTTTTGACAGTGAGAGGTTTCGCAGAATTTCGCACTAAAAAATATTTAGGTACTTACAAACTTATATGTAGGTATAGGAATCTCATGTGAATAATTTCCAGTATAAACTCCGGACTACCTACATATTAGAGAAAATCATGTTGAAAATGAATGGCAACTTGAATTTATTATCGGGTTCTAAGAATCTAGAAGCAGATTATTTTACAGCAAACTACGGCATTGCCCGTGTGGATTTCTGATTTTCCAAGACTAACTTCACCACATTTTGCACCTGCAGGGGAAGACTTTTATACGCCGAACCCAACAGATGGATGCCTATTTTTTTCTGTAGGTTTCCATCTGTTAGGTTCGACGTTATAAAAGCGGAAACGTATAACACACAGACATCAGAGACACTTTTGCAATTATAATAATTTATTAGTATGGAAATATGGATGCAGTTTCAAATGAATATGTAATAATTGTCTTGCAGCAAGTTAGAAAGATCACTGTCAATCAATGTTTCCTGTGGCCATGTATGAAACATCAAGTTTTTATTGAATGTCATATTGACCTCATTACAGTGAAAATCCAAATTAGACTCATGCTAATTGGTGAATTCATAACTATTTATATATGAGTCATGTTCATGAATCAATTATAGGCGGCAGTAAATAAAATTATATGTGTGAGATATGCGCAGTTTTGTAAAGTTGGGTGAAAAAATAGCATTTCTTGATTTTAATTGATTATTAATTAATGCTCAGTTATCTACAAGTTCATATAGTTTTTCTCAAATCAAGCTTTTTCAGAGTTTCAACTTCAAATGTCTGATTAATAAAAAAGTAACAGTTTTTATATTTTTTTTTTAAATCTTTATTAAAAATAAATATATTTATCCTTATTATCCTTTTTTTTATCCTTATTATTTTTCTTCCTTTTTTGCTTAGGACGCCCACATATTGATAAAGTAAACATAAATAAACTTACGCCTTCTTCCCATCGGGGTAGGCAGATACTAAAGAACGACTTGCTACAATCGTTACATACTCCTTTTGCTTCATTTACGGTCAGTACTACTGATTTAGTAAAGTAGACCAATAATTAATTAATAAACAAAAGTAGGCATATTAATAAAAGAACGAGATTGTTTTTGGATTAAACAAATGTTGGGAACATAAGTCATTACTAAATAAACTTTCTCACCCTAAGTAATATCGCAAAACTTTATGACCTAAATAAGATTTCGGCCGACTTCGTCCGTGGATTTCATATTACATAACTTGTTTACTTTTTCTATAGCTTCTCAATAACACAATTTGCAAAGGATACAAACTCACATTCACGTGGAATCATAGCATCAAGAAAATTAAATATTTTGACTTTTGTTTAAGGCGCAGATTACATGTTTTTAGTGACTTTTAAATCTGTTATACGCCTTCGTTTATTGCAAGTAAGTTATGCAAAAAATGTATGTTAAACTAGAACGCATTCACATCAATTCTATATGTGAACATTTAAGTATGTATTGTAGTTAAATACTTTATGAAATAAATTCGGTAATGACGGTAAAATAAAAAGTAATGTCTACCCAAAGCATAAAAAACGATAAATTACTTTCAAACTACTTATGATATTTTCATGTTCTTTTTGTAAGAACAGTCTTTTTACCCGACTGCTCCAGAAGGAGGGTTATGTTTTTCGAGTGTATGTATGTATGTATGTATGTACGTATGTCTATTTCTTTGGCACGCTCTGTAGCCTAAACGGCTTGATGGATTTTAACATATCCTCATAACGATACCTCTATCGTTAGATTCGTTTTAGTTGCAGAAGTGTCATAGGGTATAAAAATTTTATATGGCATCTGCGAATCAAAAAAGACAGAAGAATAAAAAATAAAAAATTGTGATTTTAATAATATGGGTATCAAATAAAAGCTGGTAAAAAGCCAATTCTAAATATATATATTATAACACTTTTTAGCTACTATTTTGACTCAAACTACAAAAAGTACATTTCCTATACAATAACAAAATGGTAACGAAATCAAAATTGTACATTGAATATTTTTGAAAAAAGCAATTGCTATGAGGTTTGGAATCGATTCTAATGCCGAAAACATAGTTTTTAGAATTTTTGTCTGTTTGTCTGAATGTGTTCCAGCATCACAAAAATTCTACTGGATAGATTCTGTTCAAATTTTTCATAATATTACCTATAAGTCTGGTAATCCGGTAGGCTATATTTATATTATCACGCTATTTATTATGGGAAATAAGCAATATTGTATTATGTTTGTATACCTGTATTTTTAAGATGGGGAGGTAAATCTTAACCGTTGTAGCTACATAATAATGCGACATTGCGACGTCTTAGGAGACTGTCCTTAAAATTTTGTGATATTTTAATCTGCATATGAGATATTTTCACAAAAAAAAGGCCAATAGATCCTGGTTCTTATGAGAGAGTTAGACCAACTGTGGTTTGATACATCGGATCTGGTACACTTGCGTGAATGACATTTCCGCTAAAGACACTTGCGCGAACTTACTTGCACGAAAATAGGATCACTTCGTTGTCTGTCTGTCCGTTCGTCTGTCTGTCTGTCAATACCCTTTTTCTCAGGAACGTGGGGAGATATCAAGTTGAAATCAATATCAAATATGAAGGTCTACGGTTCCATAAAGCTCTAAAAAATCATCCTTCAAGTCAACGCATTAAAAAAATACGGCCATTCATGTGACATATCTTGATAAGATAAATTCATCCAACCTACGGAACCCTTCATTGTGCGTGGTCCGACACGCACTTAGCCGGTTTTTTATAATGAATAGACTGGCCGCTATAAAACTCAGAGATAGCAAAAAGCGTTTCCCATCAAAATCGTTTATTTGCATAAATGTGTACAAATGGGTACAAAAGTTGTATAAAATTCATTGCAAAGACATATTCCACCGTATACTGATGGCATGCAAATATTTAATGGACGTTAGTCAGTTAAAGGCTCTTACAGACTCACGCGATATCGCGGGCGTGACAGGCACCGACAAAGAAATTGTGCCACTAGTGTCGCGTCGCTTCCGCGATATCACACCAGTATGTACGAGCCTTAAAAAAAAAAATAGGAATTTTATGAAAGAAAGGAACAAATTATTCAAGTCAATACAGGTCATAAAAATATACCCATAAAAGTCTAAACCTTCTAAATTATTTCAGGTCCTAATTTTTTTCTTAGAATGTCAGATATCACAAGCAACATACTATCTATATAAATTAATGTTAGGCGACTGTTAATGAGAACTGGTGATTGCTATTTTAGTAATAGCCGTTCTTCAGGAAAAGTAAGAATGCAAATTCTGTAAGAATGCATCAAATAACGTATCAGTGTTCTGACATTAGGTAGTTTAAGCAGGAACGCAGGCATTCATTAATACACTAAAAAGTTCGCAAGTAATGGGGAATCGCTACTGAAGACTACGGAGTCGACCTCAAGACTAGGACTGCTTCTAATACGGACAACTATAAGTCACTTGCTCCCGCGTCACCAGTTCTGAGTCTCTGTATATTTTGGCTGCTAAGATCAAAACTACAAACATAGCATACAGGGATTTTTTTATAAAAATAACATAACAGCTTGTATTCCCCGAAGGGTTGGGCAAAGGTGGACTTAGTACGGCACATTTTGCCAGTTATGTTTAGGGCCCATGTAATAAGGGGCAAGCCTATTGCCACTAACCAGGCACAAACCTAGACTTCGGACTGTTACTGCGAAAAATGTCAGATGGAAAACCCAATAACACTGTCTGACCGACCTCTGACCGGAATCGAACCCAGGACCTCATACTCAACAGTAGCACTTCCGACCACTAGACCAACTAGGCTGTTTTCTATAAAACTGTGGCTGTTATTTTAGAATGTCTTACGACATCCAAGCGTACGGAGTCGCGGGCAGAAGCTAGTCTTTTCTGAAACCTATCCTATCCTATCTTGCTACCCCTAATTAATAAGTTAAATGTTATCGTTTAACTTAACAATACTTAACTGAACAATTTGTTCAATAATAACACTAAAAAGCTTAAAATAAAACAAATTATTAAAATAACAAAAAATCCGACTGCAAAAACATGAACTGAAAGGATGGAAACAAGATGAACAGTAAACCAGTATCCTGTAGGTACCAAAAATAAATAAATGCAGTCGGAGGCAACTAGGATGTTACGAACGCCTTAAAATTTGCCTCCGACTGCATTTTTTTATTTTTGGTACCTACAGGATACTGGTTTACTGTTCATCTTGTTTCCATCCTTTCAGTTCATGTTTTTGCAGTCGTGTTTTTTGTTTTATTAATAATTTGTTTTTTTATTATCTAAAATTCTATCTGTAATTTTTTTCAATTATTCATATTTTCGTTACTAAAAATTTAAATTCCCTATGATATCGAACGGGTGCGCGCATTTCTATGGCCAAGGTCACCTCTGTTTACCCGATCCTTAAGATTCTCTGTATAGTAATCATTGTTTTTCTCTTTAACGCCTACTCTATTTGAAGTTGCTAACATTTGTGCCTCGGCGTTGAAATTAATTGAAACCAGTTACAAAGACGTGGAGTTTAATTTATTTTGGTGTAAAGGCGGTAGGATGGGGGGTTAATTTGTTTGACTGCCACGCATCCGTAATCTTCACATATAATAGAATAATCCTATAACGTTCCCACTGCTAGGACACATCACACAGCCCTCCTCTCTGTAAAAGCGAGTGGGCTATAAACAACACGCAGGCGCAGTGCAGGTTAATGTATGTCACATGTCTTCGAATTTTTGGTTCTAGGACATGCTGGTTTCCTCACGATATTATCTTCACCGTTTTGGGAGCAGTTGTAATGACATAAATTACACAAAGTAATTTTCACACATGACAAAGCGCAGCAACTGCGCCTTAATAAAATTAAGTCCCAAGTCATTTTGTTCAACTTCTAAGTAGGTATTCCTGTAAAAGACTGTGGGCGTAACGATAAAAGGTTTTCTGTGATTATGTAACAGATGTCTACTGAATTTAATAACTTCGTCAAGGAAGTTTGTCAAATTATTATTGTTTATGTAAGTACCTATTTCAGTGGTGAATTACAGAAGTTTTGAACGTTTATTGAAAGGGTGAATGGAATCTCTACAGATGAGCCTTTTTACTTAAATAAGACTACAATGTGCCTCAAGCCGTTGGTCCCGGCTGTCTTCATAGGACTTTTACAGTCGTCACGTACGGATCGTCAAAAGCCCGAAAGTCTGACAACCATTCTTATCAAGGGGTATCGTATTACTCAGTAACTGGATTGTGGAGTTCAAATAGGCAGTAGCGCTATGTAAAATACTGATAATATAAAGCTGCATCCGGTTAGACTCGAAGTTGAACCTAACATAGTTGGGAAAAGTCTGGGCTGATGATGTTAGTGTTATAATAAATAAATAAATGTCGTTAATGACTCGTACAGACTGGTGCGATATCGCGGGCGCGACGCGACTCTAGTAGCACAATTTCTTTGTCGGTGCCTGTCGCGCCCGCAATATCGCACAAGTCTATACGAGCCTTAATGCGTAGATACTACACAAATAATAGTTATGTGATTTACAAGTAATGTTCGTAAAATGTCTTTAGTGAAAGAAAAAATAACCTATTCTTTAAACGAAATTCAAAGAACATATCTGAAATGCCGCAAAACGCGAAGATACAGTTTGTGACAGTTGGAAAGAACTTTTAAAAAGCTTTCTGATTGACCCACTTGAGAAGCTTTCAAATGTAATAATTTGAGGTCTGTTACAAATTATTTTGGCAGTTTGGGAGGTATCTACTAACCACTTGGTTATTATCAACTTTATGTTCTCTATAAATAGAGGTCGAAATATATATATTTTATTTATTTATTTTCTATATTTTTGGAAGGCTTACAGACTAATCACATTATAATAACAATAATATATAACTAAGTTGCTAATTACAAGCCCCCACAGATAAATAGTAAATGAGTACTCCCTCATAGTCTGAAGTCCTGTATTACGGAACGCCACTCAACACCCAAACACTACTTAAAACCAGTCTCAACCAATCAAATGGCTTGAATCTAGCTTCAAGCAATGCCCGAGCGATGAGCGACGCTCTGTAATACGCGCCTAAGTTACATCGTATCTGTATAACTAACTTAAATGATTTCTATTGTATTGTTATTGTTGTAGATCTAGGTAGAATCAGCCTGAAGTTGTTGTATACATCAACAAGAATTAATTTAATTGTCTACAACCTTTGCTCCATAAAATTGTGTCAATGTTTAACCCCCTTGGATACTTAAGTACACATTGACAGTATTTAGGGTCGTATTACAGATCCTTATCAAAAACTCAAACATTACTTAAAACTAGTTTAAATCCATTTGATTGGTTGAAACGAATTTCAAGTAATACTTGAGTTTTGAGTCATAATTATCATAACCAGCTTATAATGTTCCCACTGTTGGGACACAGGCTTCCTCTCTTTTGAGAAGGAGTGGGCCGTAATCCACCACGCGGGCCCAGTGTGGGTTGGTAGATGTCACGTCATGTCTTCGAATTTTTGGTTCTAGGTCATGCCGGTTTCCTCACGATGTTTTACTTCACCGTTTTGAGAGCAGTGGTGATGAAATTATTTACACAAAGTAATGCGCCTGGCTGGGTTTGAATCCATGGTTTATAACACGTAAGTCGGGGCCGTTGGCACTGGGCCACCACTGCTCCTTCCACCAATGTCCTGCAATAGGAGCTTAAGACAGTCAAATGTTTTATTATTTATTTAATACTTTAAGCACACAAATGTACAGAGGCGGACTTTATGCCATAGGCATTTTCTACCAGTTAACCTTTGGGTAATGCAGAGACAAGCAGTGGTAGGTGCAAAAACGAAAATTGTGAAATCAATATTTATTTAAATATAAGGATAATAATATACATACATATATACCTATTAAACCACCACCACCATCACCAATTATCTATTCTTGTCGATGTATACTTACATGTTTTTGGGGCTAACTATAGGTACCATAGATTCGGCATTGAAATTCGTTCTGCTGCTGAAATTTTATGGACTGACAAAACTTATTAGCTGGGTCAGTTTGTGTCCATTTTATGGCAACATCTTGAGCTTTGTGCATTCTATATTTAAAATTATCTCTTTTATCGGCACGAACTAAATAAATTCATAGTCTAGAATATATTTTTTTTACCAGTCATCAAGATAATAGCGGAACTGACTATCAAGGGTATAGGTATGCTGTGTGGAGATAAATTTACGACAGCAAATGAAAACACTGGCAAAAGAGTATGTTGGAGCTACCAAATAAATTCTAGCATCGAATTTAAAAAACCGGCCAAGTGCGAGTCGGACTCGCGCACGAAGGTTTCCGTACCATTATCTATAAAAATGGCAAAAAAATCACGTTTGTTGTATGGGAGCCCCCCTTAAATATTTGTTAAAATTTAAGAATCAAAAAAGGAGCGCACCTTACAGAGTCGCATGAGATGTGTAATATCTGAGATCTCACCTTGTTAATGAGCAACTGATGAGCAGCGACAGAAATTAACCTCAAAATTTTAAAAAGCTAAATACCGAAATATTTATTCGAATAATAATTCATTACTAGTACAATCTATAAGTACTGACTAATTCCATGAGCACACTAATTCCATGGTATTATAAAGTACTTACTAATTCCATGCTATTAAAAAGTACTTACTTATTTCATGCTCAAGCTGTCACTTTCTGTTACACCCTTCCGTCCCTTTCACGAAATCACTACTATAGAAAGTGAGAGGAAAAACATCAAAAATAAAAAAACCGGCCAAGTGCGAGTCGGACTCGCGCTCGAAGGGTTCCGTATCTATATCTATAAAAATGGCAAAAAAATCACGTTTGTTGTATAGGAGAAATAAATATTTGTTTTATTTTAATTTAATTATTTATTTTTAAAGTGAATATATAACTAAATTATCTGTGAATATTTCAAGCGTCTACCTGTTGCTGTTATCAATATCGAAGAAAAAAGAGCACAAAAATCACGTTTGTTGTATGGGAGCCCCCTTAAATATTTATTTTATTCTGTTTTTTAGTATTTTTTGTTTTAGCGGCAACAGAAATACATCATCTGTGAAAATTTCAACTGTCTAACTATCACGGTTCATGAGATACAGCCTGGTGACAGATGGACAGACAGACAGATGGCGGAGCCTTAGTAATAGGGTTCCCGTTTTACCCTTTGGGTACGGAACCCTAAAAAGGGAAGTTTTCAAACAAACTAAAATAAATAATATGTAGTACGAGTAGATATGGGCTGACTATTGATTTTGTTGGAACGTCATTAGATATAATATATCTAATGACGTTCCAACAAAATCCATCTGTCTTCTCTATTGGTATATTATACCAATAGAGAAGACAGTTCGATAATAAATTAAACTGCGTACAGTTTAATTTATTATCGAATTGTCTTTTCAACCTTGTATAATTATGTACCACAATTCGAACACAGACAAATGGTAGAAAATCACTACATACTCAAAATTAAAAACAAAATCTGATCAAGCCCACTTTTAATCGAATTCAGTTGTTTGTCAGCGTCGCGATTCAATCAGGTTGATTGATTTACGGGCACGTTACTAATACGTTGAATACAGATGATGGATATGAAAAAGTCCAGTTTTACTTGAAGCCTATAAATTTACTTCATTCATTAACACTAAAACAGTTTTAAATATACATAAATCTTCGCAAGTATACAATTCTGTAGAAAAACATAACCTACTTATCCCAAAAACCGAATATTCGTAAGATAGTTTATCCTCTTAGCTGTTAAAAAGACCAAAAAGATTAAAGAGCTTCGTTGATAACCGTTTCGTGCAGGTTATAAACGTAGTAATGGATTACGGCGGTATTCGCCGGTGACAGGGCGATCTCTCACGAGAATAAGCGTTTAAATATCATTTATCATGCCTATGGTTCGTGTTAGTGGCTATTATAGGGTTATGTTACTACATTAAAGGATGTATATTTGAGGTTTTCTTTATGATATTGGCATATCTATACTTACTAATATTTTAAAGAAGTAACATTTGTTTCTTTGTAAGTTCGTGTGTAGGAAGTAATCTCTGGAAATACCATTCGGATTTGAAAAAATATTTTTGCATTTGAAAGCCCAATTCTTAAGGAAGGTTATTTAATATCACGCTATGACCCTTAGAAGGCGAGCTGAAAGAAAAGTAAGAAAGAACGGTAAGTGATAACGAAGTAATCGCCCGCGGGCGGGCGATGCAATGCGACGTAGTGGGTCAAAGCTAGAAGCTAGTTTTTTTTTTTTATAAAATGACTGTTTTTGTTTTGATTCTGGCAATGTTGGTTTTTTTTACTGCTAAGCCTTCGAAATAAGCTTACCTTTGTGATTTCTTTTGCTAAATTCCAGCCTATAGCAGCCTATAGTAATTTTATTGTTATCAGCTTTATTTAGGAGACAAAAGAATATTTTACAGTTTTTATTTAGCGAACTTTTAATCAAATTCTGGCTTATGCTATTCCTGAAATACAATGTAATCAAGGAATACCAAAAAATTTGAAAAGGACAATGGAAGCTCAGCACAGTACAATAAATAGTCGTGTTTCATGATTTAAATAGAGGCACAATGTTTGTTCAACTATTTTCGTAACCAGATGAAAATGTTTGGAAGCCTAGATAGGATTTAATTGTGTTTTGTATTGCGTAGAAATAATTTCGGCCTAGTTTTGTTCAACAAACTCGTGTCTAGACCGTTTCAGACTATAACTAGGATCATTTTCGGCTGGTATAACTACTCGAAATTGTTGAGGCTTTCTAAAGCTTCGCGACAACTACAATGGACATAGGCAGGAACCTTGACAATGAGTGTTTGAAAGAAAATGTTTTATTGTCACAGGATAATAAATAGTAAATTGTTATACAAGGGTCGAAAGGAATCAATTCCCATACGAGGTATTTAGACTATAATCCGAGTAGGAATTGGTGACTTTCACCCGCGTTAAACACTCTACTTTTCATTTCGAATATAAGGAAAGTTTTTCTAAAATATTGTATTTTCTTGATTGCTCGCCACTTCATAAAATCATTGTATGTATTTAAATATCATTCCTTTGAAGTTTCTGGCAAAAGATTTTCGATTACTGTATTTGCCTCGTCTTTAACCGAATCTGGGGACAACATTTCAAAATCGCTTGAGCTCATGTTTATTAATTAATCAAATAATAGTCTATAACCGAGATTTTGAATTTCGGTGCAGCTTACATAGTTAGTATCCCGCCAAACTATAAGTATAGTTTTAAATTTTATACGTGGAACACACCGCGTCACTGCCGCAGGCCGTCCCGCTTAATATGTTTTTTTTTTTAAATCACACTGGCTGTTTATACACTCACATGACTGCAGCATTTATTTTAATCGACATTTCTTTTAATTATCTATGTAAAATTTTGCGTAGCCGACTACCTAACCAAACTTAGTTCTACTTTTAAAATTCATTCCCGCCCAAGAGAGGGAAGTAATTACTATGAGTCTTTCCCGCCCAAGGGTGCATCAGCGTCTCCCACCCGCTACTCGGGTCAAACAAATACTACTTTCCGAGTATGAGAAATGAATGGATTATTGTTGTCTTTATTTTCTTTTTCTTTGTTCCTTTCATCACTTTTGGCAAAGGATTACCTACTGAACAGAAGAACGAGCTCCGTTGTTTTGTTGGTCCTAACAACACGAAGCTGTTTATTAGCCTGTTAATATGACACGTGATTGTAAACGGAACAATAGTAGACAAATTAAATGTTGGGAAGACGATATGAAACAGATAGCTGGTCCAGAATGGACACTCACTGCAAAGGACAGGACAAACTGTAAAGCTTTAGAGGAGGCTTTTGTCGAGGGACAAGCTGTAAAAGGAAAACCAGCTCCTAATGATACAATTAGCTAAGACCAAAATAGAATTAGGTAAGTAAAATGTTATATTATTCTTGTTATTAAGTTACAGCAAAAAGAGGCTTATTTTATTTTTATTATTGATTTTTTATGACACATTACTCCAACACACCCGCGTCGTCGTCGCGACTCCGTCCATGGGTTTCGGTAAACCCAAAATGATTATGTCAATTCCAGGAATTTGTAACTGCTGAATGTTTGTTTTTTTGTTTGCTGTGCTATCAAGTGTATCCTACTAACCTATACATATGTAGGCGTCCAAGCAAAAAGGGTCCAGTCTTCGGCATTTAGTTACCGAGATATACGCAGTTTTGTAAAATTGTATATCGCGATTTTAATTGATTAATAATGAATGCTCAATAATCTACAAGTTCCTCCTCCTATAGTTTATCTCAAATCAAGCTTTTTCAGAGGTTCAACTACAAAAATGTGCTAAAAAAAAACCGACCAAGTGCGTGTCGGACTACCCACAATGAAGGGTTCCGTAGTTGGGATGAATTTATTCCAAGAACAAACTTAACATTGTAGTTGAAAAATATGATCCCCCATACATTCTAATATGAAATCCTTAAAACACGCACTTTCATTTGAAGTTAAACTTCTGAAAAAGCCTGATTTGAGAAAAACTATAGGAAGAGCAGAACACGGTACAGTCAGCAATAATAAAAAAAAAAAAATAGTTTTCCCCCCAAAAGTGACCTCCATATTCAAAATTTATTTATTTACGTAACACGTCCGTGTTTGGGTCACAGGAGTTCATATGTGTACCAAATTTCAACGTAATCGGTCCAGTAAATTCAAATCAAGCAAAAGTCAAAGTCAAATCAGTTGTGACAGATGCACAGACAGACACACGAGTGATCCTATAAGGGTGCCGTTTTTCCTTTTAAGTTACGGAACCCTAAAAATGTGCCAGGTGTTGAATATTTTTTGAATCCTTATTATAATTGACTATTCTAGATACCGAATCTAGTCTTAACTCAATGACCCAGTACTGGATCCTTTTTGCTTGGGCTCACACATATCTATGTGCTGTACCTAACGCACATAAACATCTAAAAATTCCTTACCTACACAATTACTGAACATATATAATTTTATTACTAAACAGATTAGGACACTAGTTGAACTAACTAACATTCAACCGCAAGCCAAATAACCCTAAAAAGCTTACCCACACTTGCGGCAAACAATTTGTCGACACCACAAAATATTCGCGCAAAGCGACTTACAAAAACATTGTACGCTCAACTTGGATTACAATAATAATGTAAAATATGATCTGAAACTCCGCTAACTAAACCGGGTTGCAAACGATAAAGTGTGCGAATAAATCAGGCGAGCGAAGCTTCCTTCGCAGATTTTCACGTAATAACAACAGTAGTGCAATCACGTAATAACAACTGTAGTGTAATCGATGAGTGTGAACCTGTAACAGGAGTACTTATTTCTCAACAACATCATTTCAATTACCTTATTTTTGAACTAAAACTTCTTTACGCACGCTTGATTTGGGGAGTAAGCTGGCGAATGCGTGACGAGAGCGTTACGGAAGCGAGCGAACGGTAGTTGAGAGGGAGATATAAGTTAGTGAAGATAGAAAGAGAGAGAGTTATTTGTAAGTTTTACTTCAGTCGTGTGGTCTAAAGCACACTCGTTTTTAGGGTTTCATACCCAAAGGGTAAAACGGGAACCCTATTGCTAAGGCTCCGCCGTCTGTCTGTCTGTCCGTCTGTCACCAGGCTGTATCTCATGAACCGTGATAGCTAGATAGTTGAAATTTTCACCGATGATGTATTTCTGTTGCCTCTATAACAACAAATACTAAAAAACAGAATAAAATAAATATTTAAGGGGGCTCCCATACAACAAGCGTGATTTTTGTGCTCTTTTTTCTTCGATATTGATAACAGCAACAGGTAGACGCTTGAAATATTCACAGAATATTTAGTTATATATTCACTTTAAAAATAAATAATTAAATTAAAATAAAACAAATATTTAATTCTCCTATACAACAAACGTGATTTTTTTGCCATTTTTATAGATATAGATACGGAACCCTTCGAGCGCGAGTCCGACTCGCACTTGGCCGGTTTTTTTATTTTTGATGTTTTTCCTCTCACTTTCTATAGTAGTGATTTCGTGAAAGGGACGGAAGGGTGTAACAGAAAGTGACAGCTTGAGCATGAAATAAGTAAGTACTTTTTAATAGTATGGAATTAGTAAGTACTTTATAATACCATGGAATTAGTGTGCTCATGGAATTAGTCAGTACTTATAGATTGTAAGTAGTCGAGTTTCGACCAGTGGGCAACCACTAGTAATGAATTATTATTCGAATAAATATTTCGGTATTTAGCTTTTTAAAATTTTGAGGTTAATTTCTGTCGCTGCTCATCAGTTGCTCATTAACAAGGTGAGATCTCAGATATTACACATCTCATGCGACTCTGTAAGGTGCGCTCCTTTTTTGATTCTTAAATTTTGTAATAGGCTTATAAACACATTGCCATGCCAGCCACATCATAACTTAAACTATTCTAAAGGAAATCTTATTTTTTTATGTTTCGCCGAATATTAATGTGTAATAATGGTGGATTATTAACAGTTCAGTCGAGGCGCAGTTGCAGTCCGTCAGGAATGTTTTTTTTACTTAAACCTTCACCTGCAGTACTACGCACGCACGCACGGCGTGCGTGTGCTTTCTACCTGCAGTATTGTCTCTCCTTCTCCCTTTAATCCATCCAAAGGTTGTCTGTAAAAGATCGATTTTAGAGATAAGACCGCCCATTGTGTCATCCTATGTAAAATTTTAACATTTATATCTGTAATTTTTATGGTGTACATAATAAAGAGTATTCTATTCTATTCTATTCTTCACGTTTAATTACTACTTTTTGCGTTAATTTTTTGTTGTAGTTGATATTTAAACCAGCTCTGTTTCGGGCGGGATAACTTAGATTCATCTTTAAAATATAATATTCGTTTGACAGGTTACGTAATTTAGGGTCGCGAACCTAAAACCAATCGCAATCGATTCATGCGTTCGTAACCCAAATGCGTGACTAACATTTACCATCCGATGTACATTAAGTTTTCTCGTAATCCCTCTACAATTAGCCCAAAAATTTTCGGTTCGGTAACTATTTTGATCATTTTACCCGTCTACCCGAGAAGGGAGGGTTAGGTTTTTAACTTAAGTTTTTTATATTGTTTGTTCGTTTTTTTTTATTATGATTAAATTAATATACGTATTAAAGTGGTGAATTCGCTACAGTTCGTAATAAAAATCATAATTTCAGCGGAAAGACGTCTACTGCTTGATATAGGCCTCCCCTAGGTAAATATTAAGCAAAAACAAAGGAATTAATTATCTATTATACGCATATCCTGTGTGATCATTCAGGAAGCGAAAGATAAACAATAACCTTGGTGATAATAACAAATAATTTATTAATTACTAACTAAACATCATACAACAGCTGCTGGACTTCCAAGAACAAAGTTTCTCTTCCAACAATTTTCGGATCAATAATAAAGTCAAAGTCAAGGTTAAATCATTTATTTCAAATAGGCACATAAGAGGCACTTTTGAACGTCAAAATTTACAAAAAATAGAATTGATTCTAATTGACCCTTCCAAAAGGTAGTTTCGTATGGAGAAGAATGGGCAAGAAACTCCACCGTTACTCTTTTAAAAATGTTTTACAATATTTTGTTTTAGTATATTAATTATATGATTATAATAATTAAATAATAAATACAACACATAACATCACACCTGTAATTCCCAAAGGGTTAGGCAGAAGTGCACCTACCTATAGTACACCCACATTTCGCCAGTTATGTTTAAGTCCCATGTAATAGGGGGCGAGCCTATTGCCATCAACCGGCCACAAATCCAAACTCCGGGCTGCCACTGAGAAATTCCTAATGGAAAATCCCCATAAATAATAAATAATTTATTAATGATCATTTTATCTACTATGGTAGTGAATAAATAGGGTTCGTACAAGGTTCAAGACTGCCTCCTTGGTCAGTGGTTGCAAGCGCTACTACTGAGCGTGAGGTTCTGGGTTTAGATCCCGGGTCGGTCAAGGTCTCAGACTAAATAAAAAAGTTTAGACAGAGCGCTGTCAACAGTGACGTGAAGCCGGTTTCGTAAACATGTGTGCACTTAGTCGCAGTAAAAACTGGTGTAGTTTGGTTGTAAATGTGTGCGTGTGAGCGTGTATGCACAGAGTTTGGTGTAGTTTTGCATCCTTCACTTTATTGTTCGCAGTGCTATGTCTAGGTTTTGTTTATTTGGTCTGAGGTCAAGGTGTTACTATGTTTTTCCATCTGGAATTTTTCAGAAGCAGCCTGGAGTAAGGATTTATGCCAGGTGGATGGCAATAGGCACGCTCGCTAATACCCATGTATTAGCTGATGACTTAAACATAACTGGTGAAATTTGGGTGTACTAAAGGTACACCTCTGTCTAACTTTTCGGGAATACAGTTATGTTACTGTCAGACTGTCCTGTAGGTAAGGTCCTGTACTAACAGGATGTCTTACAACGCCCGTAGGCTCCAAGAAAAAAAAATATACATATTACCATCCATAAAAAATGTAAATCAGGCCCTAAATATATGGTCATTACGGATATAAGAACATTCATTTCTATCTCCCAATTTAGGCACACACAGAAGTTATTTTGTACACCACTTCCATGAATAACAAGGGTAACCAAGCGATAGAATTAATTCACCTGCTGCCGAACTTTCCCCACCTGTATTAGTAGAAATCTATCTGTAATCCAGATTTATAGCCTACCAGTAGGGTGTCCATAAATTACCAAGTGCTTACAACTTATATCGTCTCCATTAGCATAGTTTTTCTCCCGATTGGAGGTTAGCAGATAAATTGTCTGCGAATTTGCTGATTTGCGGCAATGGAATCATTTGTTGAGGCTTCTGATGTATGGCAGTTGAATGAGAATGGTTTTTGTTTGTGATATAATACCGAAGAAGTAATTTGTGAGAGTAATTAAGTTTGGTGTTGCTATATGGTAAAAGCTAAAGCAAATCTAAGACTAATATTCGAAACAGAAAATAATATTTTACGAAGTACGCATGTCTTATCACCAAACCAGACTCTAGCACTATTGAAATTGAAATTGAAATTGTTTATTGAAATAATTGATTTACTTATATATTTACAAAATAGGGTCTTAGACTAGAGGTCACGGTAAGTTGGATTCTACCTGTACTAGGAATAAACCTGTATCTCAGGTATCTCACTTAAGTGCTTATACATAAGTGTTATCTAAGATTTAAAAAAAAAAATGGAACTTATTTAATGTTATCTATGTACCTAATATAAACCTACGATTTACTGGGTACATCTTCCATTGACTTGAATGTGCCCTGGCGGCTGAGAGTATGTCATGCTCACTCAAGTTTCTCACTGGTGTGTGTTGGGTCATTAAGTTTCCTTCAAAATGGTTGGAGCTGAATGGTGCTGATACGTCATGTTCGTGAACAGGTGCCGTTAGTAGGGACTGGTCATCTCTAAGTTGTCTCGGCTTGTTTTAATTTATTTTTCTTATTTGTGTGATTGTTGTTACGTTTGTATTACGGACGCTTTTAATGTATAATTGTATAACATGTATAATTTTAACATGAATGATTTAACCAATATTTTGTAACAATATTTTGATCTAAAAGAGTGTCCGTACCGTTTTTTGTCCGTTCTTCTCCATAGGAACCTACTACGCTATGGAATAGGCAACTAGCTTCAGCTTTCTGACGAACCGACCCCTTGACAATTAAAATTTACCTTCTATTGGTTTATTTGAAATAAAGCTTTTGCGTTTGAGTTTGACATGTGTGCATAATTTGCTAAACACCATGTCATATTCACTCGCAGAAAGAAAGCGTTAAGTTATTTACAAACACATTGCATTCCCACATCTTAAATACACGTTACCTTTTCAAACATCGCAACTATGCGATTTTGGTTATAATTGTTAGGTAGAATAATAAGGGCCAATGTAACACAAGCCAAATTTTGCACATTTAAACCGCGATCAGGAGCTGTCAGTGTCAATATTCCACAACAATGATGACACTGACAGCTCTTGAACGCGGTTTAGATGTGGAGATCGCGTTCAGTTTTATTGGTAAAATTTGCCTTTAGGCGCTCACAAGTGGCAAATGATAAAAGCAGGCTTGTTTAAAACAAAAAAAATGCCAAATCTATATAGTTTGTGGTAGCGGAAAAAATATATTATGTTATTCTTGAACATAAATTTCTCAGAACTTGGTTGTTACCAAATCACGTTTAGAAAAGAAAAACTCGATAAAAATTAACGGTAAACTAACCCGTTACTTTGAGTTTCAATCCAAAATATCTGTATTAAATATCAAAATACGGTTGGTATTTAATTAATAAAAATAAAAAAAACATTGATTTCAGACAAAAAAGTCCATAGGCAAGGCAAGGTTGTTAGTAACAAGAATTTTGCTTATAACTAGTGTTAGTAACTAAAGTAAAAAGAAAAAACTAGACACACCCCTACACAGTAGGCTCATCGGTCTCCCAACACATGGAGCTCAGTGAACCTACTGAGCAACTGAGCAGAACAGTATCGATTCTCTCGCCAATCATCCTTAGGACGCTATTCGGGCTCCCCCGTACTCTTCGCACCAGCGACGCCACTTTTTTACGCACAGTAGTGTAGAAGTCATCTACGCTGGCGTCAGCAAACAACGGATGCACTGCACCATCGAGGGAGCCGAAACAGAGCCCTGAGCGACTTTACACAAAAAGCCTACAATGCTGTGCGCATCCAGTATAATAATGTGTTCAGGGCTCTGTTTCGGCTCCCTCGATGTGAAAAAGAACGTCTTATTTATATGCAGAACTTGTTTCGTTTACTCAACTCATTTTTGAGTAAATAGATAATTGCTTTAAATTTTGCAATAAATTACAAGCCTTGTGTCATCGCGCTTGTCTTTCTTTTGTATGCAGTCAGCAGGGCTAACATGACATGCGCGAGAACGCTCTCGTTCTCGATTTATCGAAATTTGTCGACGATTATGACGTCATTCTAAACACTAACATGACCGATAGGCTCTAGTAAAGTCGAGAAAGGCACTTTGACAGTTCTTTATCTCGCGACGAGAGACCGATGTAGCAAATTATTAAAAATAAATCATTTTTATGATAGCAACATCGGCTCATTCATTCGATCTTACGCATGGAATTAGTTTGTACTATATTGATTTTCATCCACCTCTTTTAATTTATGTTTAGTTTTTTTTGTGTAACAGGCTTTTTTGTTTAAAAATAAATATGTTTCTTTGGCATGCTGAAATTAAAATACAAAACAAAATCACGCAAATGAAAATGAGTGATACATTTTTGGTAGGGGCAAAATCTGTGGTGTCGTGTCACCGACGTGCTAACCGACCGAGTCATCAACATGCTAAACGCGTCACTGACTTGTCATCAGCGTCACCGACATGCTGTCAGTGTCCCCGACATGCTGTCAGTGTCCCCGACATGTAAACCAATTCACGACTTGCCAACCGCGTCTTCGACATGCTAAAAGCGTCCCGACATGCTAACTGCATCACCTTCTTGCTCACAGAATTCCGACATGCTATTAGCGACCCCGTCATACCACCTGCATCACCGACATGCTGAAAGCATCCCGACATGTTTAAAACATGCCAACATGCTAACTGCGTCACCAACGTGCTCACTGAGTTCCGACATGCTATCAGAATCCCCGTCATAGTACCTGTGTCACCGACATGCTAACTGAGTCACAGTAATTGGAACCGCGTCCCGACATACTAACTGCGTCACCAACTCGCTAACCTAGTCACCCAGATGCTAACAGCGTCCCCGACATGCTACTTGCGTCACCTACATGCTTACCGATTCGTCAACATGTTAGCCACGTTACCGAAATGCTAATGTGACGTGTTGCAGCAGACTGGCATCCCACAGCGGCCTGTGTATATGTATACGTATTTATTATGTTATTCCAAAGTTTTAATTTTTCACGTCTGTCGCCAGTGAATGCCTTTTTTTTGTATCATAATTTTGTCTACTCTTCTCGTCGTCAAAATCGAGGACGAGTAAATGACAGAAAAATCAGAGATATCTCGTGTTGAAATGTCAAAATTCGAGATAAAATACGTGCCATGTTAGGGTTTGTCGAGAAAACATCAAGTTTGACAGAACGAGTCGAGTATTTTGTATGGGAGCGCTGTCAGAAAACGAGATAGTTACAGAAATAGACAAGAATTACTCGCGCGAGAGTGAGTAATTGTCGCGTGTGTCATGTTAGCCCTGCTGGACAGAGACCGCGGTTTACCTGTTGTCGGCGTCTTAAGTTTCTAACACTGTGCAAGTAAAAATTAACCTACATACAATCATTTTACTACACACAAATAAACTATAGTGGTTTACGCTATAGTTTTTTCGTTTCGTGTCGTCGACTCTAGCAAGTCAACTGTTTTTAAATAAAGGGTTCACTAAACCGTTTTCCGTGTATTTGTTTTGAAACGTACAATAAACGAAGCTGAAAATAGTTTCTGATGCAGCTTCCTATAGCAGAGTTTGTTTGTTCTCACTGATATTGTGCATAAGGCTGCGCGTAAGCCTACGTCCTCACGGGCGCTCTTTTTAACGCAACGTTTCTTGCTGCGCATTGGATTATCAACGCTCGGCTTAGAGGCGTGAGCTGAAAATCCAACCGATGCACTTTTTCAACGCGCTAGGGATGCACTCTGTTGGATTTTCAACGCTCGGTTTGACGCCGAGAGTTCAAATTCAAGAGCACGGTCAAAAATTACGCGTTTATAAAAGCGCCCGTGCCGTAACATTATAGAAGGTGCGTTGCACAATAATTCACCACAGCGAGCAATCATTTGGCTTGTGTTGTCATTTTTATTAACGTATTTCGAAGAAAAGCCACTTAGTTCAGTTTGTTTGTTGGTCGTTTCAGGCTATTGTGACTCAGTTAAGATGTTTTGATGAAAGAAATCAAACATTATAAGGTCTTAAGAATAATATATCATGAAAGAATAAATAAATATCTTTAAATTGTACCTGTATTTTGGGAGAATGTTAAGATCTTGTAGCTTTTGGTTAAATAATAACGATCAAAGAGTCAGATAAGGCATTAATGTAAAGAACGAGAAACACAATTCTCACGTTTGACGACGTCTAGGTAGGTACTACAAAATAATGATTTAGTACGAGTATTCGTACATAAAGGCCAAAATTATAACGCTAAAATGAGTCTAGTTCCCTTTGCCCCTGCTAACATAAAAAGAAATAACATTGTACAAAAAAAGGAAACCTAAATAATTTCTCTGTGGGACTATTGACTTATTTCCTTTGACGTACTAATGGAAACACAACAGAACCATTACTTACGATCGAACGTTACAATAGCCGATTACTCAATAGGGTGCTATGTCCTTATGTACCTGGTATATAAAGCCTTTGAAACAGTATGTACTCTAGTAATTATTGAACTGAACTGAGTATTAGCATCGAGTAGGGATAAATAGAAGCGACAGTCCTGCCACAGTATAAATATAGACAGTACAAAAACTACGTAGTTAACGTTGGAATCGGCACACTCACGCAGACGCGCTCATTGACGAGACGCCAAAGCGGTTGTCGCGGGGCTGTCACTTGACAGGACAGTCTAATTCTCCAATTGTCCGTATAGGTAATTATTTCAACAAAGGTCTAGTTTCCATACTATCCATAAGTATGTATATTCCGGTCCTGCTCTACACATTGTAAATGCCTACAGCGTTAGGGTGTTTAATACGTCAAAATACCTATTCAAGATCATACCGCCGTTTGTGGTAGATGTTACCAACCGCGCTTGTTCATCAAAAATATTGAATACTAGCTGCGCCCCGCGGTTTCACCCGCGTAAGTCTCGATCCCGTGGGAATATCGGAATAAAAGTAGTACTATGTCTCAATCCAGGGTGTCAGCTACCTCCATTCAAAATTTTATTAAAATTGGTCCAACCGTTTGAACGTGAAGAAGTAACAAACATACACACACACACAAACTTTCGCCTTTATAATATTAGTGTGATGTGATTAATAGACTTTAATTTGGTTTTGCTTCAGCCGAGTGTAGGTCAAAGCGATGTGTGGTGGGGAGCCTCAGATTATAGAAAATCTGCACACACATAGATAATTATTATGAGAGAAGGTATTAAAAGCCTAACAGCTTCATCACCAAGGTTGAATGTTCCTTGTTCGTCATCAAACGACAAGGTCTATTTGTCTATGTGACAGTTCGATAGTTTCAACGTCAGCGAAGATTAAATTTAGTGGGAATTGTTATCAATAATGATAACGTAATTACGAGGCGACTATAGTATATTATAGGCTAATAATTTTCGAGGCGACTTACAACTTAAAGGGCGACTAATTATTTGCTGCAAAAAAAAATAACATGGCAGCGATTAAATATTATTTCTTAATCGCTGCCAAGTCATCTACTGTTATTGAATCATTTGGGTTAGGTTAGGTTAGAACAGTAACCATTAACAAGCGAAGGCGATCGAGCGAAGCGAGCGTGCCGCGGCAGCGGCCGCCGAGCGCCAGATCCCCTCTGTTGTTGGTAATTTCAGTTACCAAAACAAAAATTCGATGCCAGTTTAAATTAAAATAAAGCTAACAACTGATTATTGAGCTGCTACTTTCTACTTAAAATAATCCTTCGCTGTAGCTGCCAACCTACTATTTTTGCTACCGGCTTTATTTATTTATTTATTTATTTATTTAACCATTTATGTACACACATTATAAACATACAAGAAGAAAGGAACAGAAAAATACGTACAAAGGTGATGCTTATTTCTAAAGAAATCTCTTCCAGCATACCTGCGATAGGAAAGTCGATAAAGAGATGTAGACACCGTGTGTAAGAGTAGAAGAGAAAATAGAATACATATAATCAAAAACAATTTACTTAATAAAACTAAACAAATAATATACATACATACATACACACAAATACATACTTCTAAAATAAATATCACTAGAATATTAATTATAATTCTATTAAAATAATAAAAATATACGCAACTATGACGAAGTGGAAAGATAGTGTTCTTTCACTCTTCTTTTAAATACTGAAACATGTCCGTCTGTGTGTGTGTGTGTGTGTCTGTTCATTATTTTTTAATCCCAAATTCAGATTAATTTGTCGCTGCGTTAAATACATGCCTATATTATATAGTTTCGCATCTATACGGATTTCTTATTCTATGGAAATGGTAATTGCTATGTAGACATGCGTATTCCGCTGCGTAGTAGATCCAATTAGTTTTGTTTCGACACTATTGAGTATTGTATTGGTTTTCTGAGGAATATTTCTCTGATATTTTTAAAGAAAGAATGAAAAATGCCTATATAAAATATGTTAGACGCGTGTAATGCTATGTAATAACTACTAATAAATTATATTTAAAATTCAGACAGGCAGTCACTCCATGTAAAATACTAGTATTCAGGTGCATCCGGTTAGACTGAAAGCCAACCTCATCATAGTTGGGAAACGGCTAGGCAGATTGATCGAAATTATATTAACTTATCGTGGTACTTTATTTCAGACAAACGTACTTTATGAGAGCATTAAAGTACGTGAACATACTGTATTTTATTGTACCTATTTAGATTTTTCAAGGTTTAATTCTGTTGTTTAATAAAAATCAGAAAGTGTTGAAGATAATTTTTCGCGGAACGTAAAAACAGTCAGTCAAAAACATATTAACTTTATTTTCATAAATTGTACTGTATTGTTTTACCTTAAGTAAGTAAATATTCTTAATCTCCTCAAAAAAGGGGTGGCCCGGGCGAAAATAGCACTCAAGTACCTAAAGTATGATTAGTATTGTAAGCGGCAATCTAATAATTTCGTTTGTAGGATCACAAAATTAAATTATCAGATTTATTTGATCATGTCATTTAAATTGATTTGGGTTAGACCAAGCGACAAAGAGGATAATCAAGTACATAATATTATTATGTTTACATAGGCTACACACTCAAACAACGGTGAATGTAGGGGTAGGGTGGATATATAGCTTGACTTCAGTAAGGTAGACACGACATCCTGATTATTGTCGTTTTCCACTGGCGGAGAATCCTACATATTAATATGCTTTAAATGAGAAAGGTAGAAAGAGAAATATATTACATGTTTCTTAGAACAAAACTAAAATGTACCAAATTAATTTGAAATTTATTTCCCGTTGAAAATTTTGATGCAAATATTCACAGCTAGTTCAATTAGAAAAACTTCTGAAAACCCACATCTGGAAATCACTTCGTGTGAAATGAGAACCTTTAGATAAGTATATTATTATTGTTTGTTGTTGTTGTTATTGTTGTTTATTGTGTTATTTTGTACTACGCGATTTGGATGGTGAATGTCACATTTCTTCGAATTTTTTGTTCTAGGATATCCCTCACGATCCCTCCCTCACGATATTTTCCTTCACCGTTTTGAGAGCAGTGGTGATGAAATAAATTACACAAAGTAACGTGTCTGCCTTTCTTTTTTTTTTGGGTGGGAAATTATCAAATAACTTCTCCCGCTCTGGGCGGAGCGGGAGGGCGTGTCAGACTTTTACTGACTAAAACCCACCCGTGTTCCTTCATATGCCTGTGTGCCAGGGCCACGATATCCCTTTCGGACAAACTCGCAACCCTGGCAGGCATTGGCCCTAATGGACCCCGTCAATTCATGCTGACGTCTCTTTGAGGCGCGCGTGGAACACAGCGCGCCGTCGACCCGGGCCTGGTCCTTATCGGATGGCGAGCTACCCATCGCTCACCGTCCGCAAGCCCGCACCTACGGTGGCCGGAAATCGGCTTGCGACTCCCGACGCCCAGGGCGTCTCCTGTCTGCCTGGGTTCGAACACAGAAAATTATTAACACGTAAAATAGTGTTTATGCTCCAAAAAATAACGCACTGATTCCTCAAACCTAAACGTCTGAATCATGATGAAATGACAAGATTAGTAAAGCAACACTAACTTCTAAATAATTTCCCGCGTACACATTGCAATATTTATTTATATTTTCATGGTTAATATCACACAATTTGGCATTGGTTGCTGTTAAACATAATATTAGAACATCTGTTTACAAAACTGGATAGGTAATTTTCTGGTATGAATGTTTTGGTAGTCATCCATCTAATTAATAAATGTGAAAGTACATCACGTAACCGCGGATGAACGTAATGTCTGCAAGGATTCAATAGAACAAAAGTTGTAAAGTTTTTTATAGGTACTAGCAGCAAACCACGGTTTTACCAGCATAAGTCTCGTTCTCTGCGAAGTGTCGGGATAAAAAGTGTGAATCCTATAAGTTAATCGCGGTTATAAACTATCTGTGTGGCTTTCATTCAAATCCGTGTAGCCGTTTTTGCGTGATCTGGTAACAAACATCTAATCATACATACTTTTACGCTACGTTTCAAGTATTATAGTAGGATTACCACATAATTATGGTACTTCACATATCAGATAACGGAGTGTAGATACGGGCAACTTCCCAAGTAATAACTCTTCTGAAACAGCAAACTCCCCAAAACATACGAACATCGAGGCGGACTTGATGAAAACATTATCTATTTATCAAAATTGATTCCAGCACAGTTTGCAAACATACATAAATTTGGTGCAGATTCTCTTAATCATAAACCTTCCTCCAGGTCAATAATACATAGAAGTTTACCCGGTATTCCAATAAATAAGGGATGTGACGTCATTCAGCTATGAAATCTAACCGCGAACGATGTTGTACCGGAACTTGCCTATAATAATCTTTATAATAAAAATTAAATATTGCTCCTTGGTAAGCGTATAACTTGAGAACGGCTGGACCGCACCGGTTTGGCATTTTTTTTATAATGTTCGTAATAGTCTGAATTTGATTTTTGCGGAAAGAATATTTTGAAACGTTTCCCGGAAAATCTTCAAATTCGAGAAGAAATTAATGTTCTTTTTTGTATGAATTATTGAAATTTGGTCCGGATTAGGACAACCTCTGTCTGCTCAGCTAGTTAATAATAAATAATAAACTGTCGGTCTACAAAAATACAAAATAAAAACAAAAAAAAAATACGAATATAAACTACAAAAACTCACAACAACACTCACTGTCACAACTGTCTGCGTAATATTTTGTCGATGGATGGAAATATTTCAAGTATTCGGGTCAGGGACGGGCCCTCAATTTTTTTTTTGCTAAATTTTCCTCGAGGTTGCCTCAACCAGATGACGTAGTGATGTTTAATGGAACGTCTAAACCGATGAGTTTTTAACTTAATATGATTAAGGTTATGCGGACGATGTGTCTAATACGCTGTTACTGCGTCGACGTTGTATGATTTTAATATTGTGGCAAAGTGTGGGTAATGGCTTAGCGGAGAGTAGGAGTCTTTAAATAAATTTTACTGAAATAAAAATAGAAAAGGACTTATTTTATTACATAGATACAGAAGTAATTATACAGGGTCCAATTCGATATCTAAACAAAAACAAATAAAATGAAAAAGATTTGTAGATTTTTTTTGGGGTTCACGACCGCTGGTGCTGTTGTTACTGGAAATATGAAAACTAATATTTCAAGTGACAACACTACCGGCGGTGGATGACCCCCAAAAAAAACTCAACATTTTTTTATTAAATTACTAGCTGCGCCCCGCGGTTTTACCCGCGTAAGTCTCGATTCCGTGGGAATATCGGGATAAAAAGTAGCCTATGTCTTATTCCAGGGTGTCGGCTACCTCCATACTAATCCATTTGTCCAGCCGTTTGAGCATGAAGAAGTAACAAACATACACACACACACACACACACACACACACAAACTTTCGCCTTTATAATATTAGTGTGATGTTTAGGTATCAAATCAAATCATTTATTTTTGCAAACATGGGTAATTGGTACATATATGTTTTCTTAAAAAAGTAGTCCTCCATATTCTACCATCTCATGGGCATGCAAATCACATTCAATTCCAAAATTAAACAAAAATTCTATTGTTATCGAATAAATATATAATAATAAATATAAAAAATAATAGAATTCCAAAAAAAAAACAAAACACAGACAGGAATAACAGTAGTAACCTTTTTACAGTAATGTCAAAAAAATTATAAAGTACGAGTATGGTGCAGCGCAGACGACAGACTTTGTGCGAAGGAGTGATTAATAAAAGCTTGTGAGCTAATAAAATGTATTCACATTGGTGTGTGCATCAGACTCCTTCGCACAAAAAGTCTGTCGTCTGCGCTGCACCTTAATCAAAGTGTCAATAAGAATATTTTTTTTGGAATAGGAACATGTACCTATGTCAGAGATTTATCATTAATGAAGTTGTCAATTGTGTAATAGTTTTTCTCAATTAATATTTGGTTTAGTGCCCTTTTAAATTTGATTACAGTCATATTTTTTATTACATCAGGTACTTTATTATAAATACGTGGGGCAATACCACCGATATCCACCACGTCTTAGAAGCTAGATTATTTAATTTAACCCTGTATATTGGCTTTTTTTTGGTGTTTATAAGCTAGGTAAAAAAAAGGAAGACTTAAATAATTATTTAACTAGATGAAATTCCTCTCTTTACTAGTTGAGCTGCACGATTACTGACAAATGCTTGCACTGATTGAACAGGGGGCCGATCGCTATTTCTCAACGTAATTACCGTTCGAACGGAACGTTTTTGGTTTTGGTTTAGTTTTGGTTTAGCTGATGTAAGAAACGGTATCGCGCTATTTTTTGTGAGAGTATTGTTCGATCGATCGTTCCTCCAACGTAACTTCCAAAGTAAAGCTAAATCGTTTCCGTTGAAATGATTAGCGCGATACGAAATGTGTCTAACGTAACGTTTTTGGTTGTGGTAATAACGTTCAAAATTAGCGCGATCGGCCCCCTGGTCCACTCAAATGTGTGTAGTCTACATGGTCTTCACACATGATCTGACCAAGATTATGTCTGAACTTTAAGTGCGATTTCTTCAGCGATTTTTGTCAGAATGTATTACATCTGACAAAAATCGCTGAGAAAATCGCTCGTGGGCGGGCACCCTAAAAGAGACTTTGTAGAATTGTGTGTTTGTAGAATGTCGACGATCTAGCTTATTTTTTATTTTTTAATATGACGTGTAAAAGTGATTCCGATATCCTATTTACATAATAAACGATTAAATTTCATTGTTTAATTAAAATATTAATAAAAACGCGACTTCAAATAAAAAATATACACAATTATTTTCAATATTACTCACTCTGCCTGGTTATCCATGAGGTTATCCTCATATCAAAAGGCTTCAGGAGACGGAGGAGGAGGGACCCTTCAAGCATTAAGTATCTACATAAACGTTTATTTTATGGCAAGGGTCCCTTCGTAACAAAAAATATTGTTGGCGGTCTCCGACCCGAGTTATATTGCAATATGCGGCTGGATAAAAGTTTGCGTATGCTTCTTTGTTTGATTTCATAATTGTGATGTGATAGAATATTGTAGGCTTAAACTCATATTGTTTTGTTTTGTTTTTTGGTCTCACAATTTCAGCTGAAATACTATGCGTGGTTGGTATCCGTGACATTAAAGTTAATCCTAGATCTGAAAACATTTTTAAGATTTCCATGAAAGTATCAACAAATGGCTTTTAATAAATCATACTTATTAGTGGAGCTAACGTATTTTCCTATTACAAGCCTAATTAATAATCAAATATATTTTAATAACCTGTCCAAAAATAAGGAAATTGCCTAATTAGCTGGTACGTCGGACTCTGACTGTTTGTGACGTTAGACTCATGGAATCGTGGCTACAGGGGATATCCCTAAAAAAAATTAACGTTTCTCTTTGACGGCTTAATTAACTGTTCGCGTTTGTGTAATTTTTTGTTTGATAGAGATGTCACTTTTTTGTGGGAATGTAATTACGTTTTTGTAGGGGGTACCTTAATGATAATCTGGATTATATATACCTACGCATCTATGCGTAGGTATTACGCTATATTAGGTTATTGAAACACAGCGTCATGTTTTTTCCCTTTTAATTCATTTGAACCGGAAAATAACTTTTGAACATGTTTACAGTGTTCCTGTTAATGGTCGGATTTCAGTACGCTAACAAATAATTCTTATTTGTTTATTCACTTCTTCCTCTCAGTCTAGACCAGCTTCCAAATTCAAAGGTCTAGACTTCAAAATTAAAACTTTTGTATACATTATATGAACATTTAGCTCCATACTCTTAAGTTCACCAATTTCAGGCTAATTTCTGTAATTTCTTGTCACTAAGTACACTCGCGAGCAATAAACTGGAATCTCTTCATCGCGCGTTGCTCAAGGCATTGTGGTATATCACCTGAAAGGTAATTTTGTTAGCTTTTAAATGATATCAAAAAGTTAAAAATTAATTAAATTTTCTACATAAATTTAGAGGATTATTGCAATAGGTCGAAGTTGTGGACGTCTAATAGGAAGTAATATGAATAGATAAAAAAAAATATTTACAATTTATGTTATTTACCCCTTATTATTTTATGTTACCAGACTCCGGGCTGCTACTGAGAAATTTTACATAGTGTGACCTACGATATCACGCAACCAGCATTCATTTGAGCCGAAAGATATCCACTGCTGTATATAGGCCTCCCAAGGGACGGTTTTCCGTAGTCGCCACGCTTGTCGGGCGGATTGGCGATCGCAGTATAGTGTTAAAATGCATAGAGAACGCTGCTGCCCATTCTTTAGTAAGCCCCTTAGTCGCCTTTTACGAAACCCACGGGAAGAAGTCGGATGGTGCTATTCTTTACGTCCGGCACCACACGGCAACCAGGATCGTTATACACAAATTAATAGAGTTTGTTTGTTTGTTTGAACGCGCTAATCTCTGGAACATCCAGTCGGATTTAAAAAAAATCTTTGTATTTGGTAGATCAATTCATGAGGAAGGCTATATGCTAGGGATATTTAACATCACGCTATGACTCTTAGGCACCGAGCAAGAAGAAACAAAGTAAGACAGAACGCCAAGCGAAGACGAATTGGCAGGCGATGCGATGCGACAGGGTGGGCGATGCGGGTGACAAGACATTTCACGTAGATGAAGTCGCGGGCAGAAGCTAGTACTAAATACACCGTGGCATTTTAATCGTCTTACAGCGGCAGCCCACTTTATGTATATTCATGAAAGTAACAAATAAATATTTAGTCACATAAGAATAATTAAAAAAAAAAATGACGCATGACGTAGTTTGAAACACCCTGTTACGAGCGCGGTGCGAGCCTTGCATTCCAAGGGCGGCGTAACCCGTCTTGAGTAAGCGTGGTGATCAACCCTCGTGGCTTCTCTGTATGAGAACAGGCCTTTGCCCTGCAGAGGGACAATAATAGGCTAATATTTTTTAATATTATTCTGTAACTCATCATCATCATTTCTGCCGAAAGACGTCCACTGCTGGACATAGGCCTCCCCCACTCCGATTGGTTCTGTGTGTTCTCCCTCCCCCGCACTGCCATTTCGATTGATTCTGTGCTTCCCGCATTCATCGGCTGTTCTGCGAGCAATGTGCTCTGCCCACTGTCACTTAAGTCTGGCAATTCTTCGGGCTATGTCGGTTACCTTGGTTCGCCTGCGAACCTCTTCATTTCTGATTAGTAGGGAAACTGCAAGCATAGCCCTCTCCATTGCCCTTTGGGTGACTTTTTGCCTTCTGATAAGGCCCATTGTGAGCGACCACGTTTCACGATTCTGGAACTGGTATGATTAAACGTCTTAGAACACAAAGTTGATAATTGAGAACGCTGTAGACCGAGCAAAGTGGATAGGATTATCCAGAATACTCGGCATTATCAACGTCCAAAATTATAAAGACAAGAAAGAAGGAAATATTGCCGGACATTTAAGTGACGGTCAAAGAATAAAGTTTACATTAATGAGCAAAGTAGAGGGCACAAGCTACTCTCAATAATCTTTAAGAATGTATAGTTAACCTTGTAATTGCTTTATCAGTTTTGACAACAATACCTGGTTACTTGTTATTGGGTTTCTTCCATCTGGAATTTCTCAGTAGCAACCCGGAGTCTGGATTTGTGCTCGGTTGATGGCAAAAGGCTCGCCCCCTATTAAGTGGGACTTCAACATAACTGGCCAAATGTAAGTGTAAGTACTAGGGTGATAAACCAATTACGAAGTCGACTATATCTAAAATTAAGCAGCAGAAGAATTATAAATTCCGTCATAAAGGCGTGGGCTAATTTAAATGATATCGTAGGGTTTCTTGGAAATGATGTATATCCATATTAAAATTTTCCGTATGAATATTAGATGTGATAACATCCTATGATATCAAAAGGTAATGACATTGTATAGGTATTACCTGAAATTAAAGCTATTTTTGGCTCGCCCCCTATTACATGGGGCTTAAACATAACTGGCGAAATGGGGTGTACTATAGGTACACCTCTGCCTTACCCTTCGGGAATACATGTGTGATGTTTTGTTATATTAAAGCTATTTTAGGTAGCCATTTCGGGTTCTAAAAATATGAAACATAATAAATTTGCTACTGTCATAATAATAAAAAAAAAATTGTTGACAACATTGATATTCTTTTTCTTTTGTATCAGGATACACGGATTTACCAAAGTCAGCCGTCACTGTTCGAAAACGTGTTATGAATTACAGTGAAAAAATCAGAAAGCAAGTAACTGCAGAATTAAAACATTTACAGACTTAAGTCTTTGACCGTCGTCGTTTTTTTTTCTTTCGCCGTAGTCAGCCATAGTCAGCCGTAGTCTGGAAACGGCCGATACTTCGGATTTATCTTCTGAGTTAACACCCTGCCCCTGCTTCGAAAGGTTTTTACGATTTAACAAAACATCAAGATTTCTTTAATAAAGGTAAGTGTAATATAATGTATCATACAATAACCACACACGAATGTATATTAATAAGAAATGAGTACATAAGAGTCTGAAAGTGGCACCAGTGCCTGAAAAGTTGTGCGGAAATCGGTTGTCATGTTATGGGCATGTGATGCGGAGGAATGAGGAAAATGTCGTGAGGAAAGTTATGAGTATGGATATCGATGGCTATAAAAGTAGGGGACGACCAAAGAAACGATGGATGGACTGTGTGAAAGATGATATGGCTAGAAAGGGGGTGACTACCGAGATGACGACTAATATAGAAGTATGTAAGAAAGGGATATGTTGCGCCGACCCCAAATAAATTTGGATAAGGGCAGGAGAATGATGATCTTCCAAAATACATTCTCTAAATGATGGTGACGCCCGCAACAACATCCGTTGCGTAGTTTAGAAGCGCGGTCATACAGACAGTCACGAAAAACGACTTTAATTTATAATATTTTTAATTTATACAGGGTCTAGTGTAAATTAGCTAGCCTAACTCCGCAGAAGGGATGGGTATCGATATCTATAAGCATGATAAAATTAAAAAGAAGTTAATTTGATGATTTTTTTTTGTACTCATTAACCGCTGCCGTCATTAATGTTTAGATATACCCATTACGGCTGCGGAGTTTCGCTAGCTAATTTAATTTGACCCTGTATATTCAGGTAGAAACTGTTTAACACCTGCATACTACCGTTGTAAAGGGGTTGTAAAGGGACAAACTCGCGTGACTCGCAAAGTGGGGATATCGTGGCCCTGGCACACAGACAACGGAAGGAACACGGGTGGGTTTTAGTCAGTAAAATTCTGACACGCCCTCCCGATCCGCCCAGAGCGGGAGAAGTTATTTGATAATTTCCCGCCCAAAAAAAAAAAAAGCTTTAACAAGGAACTCAACAAATAAACTAGATACATGCCAACATGCGATGGAAAGAAGCATGCTAGGACCCAAAAAAGCAGACAAAACAAGGAACAAAACCATCAGACACAAGACCAAGGTTCAGGACATAACCCTAAAAATCAGAAGACTAAAAGTGGAAATGGTTTGGACACATGATTAGAGGGAAGGACAAATGGAGCAAAATAGGTACACAGCGTTAGCCAAGAAATGGCCAAAGAAACAGAGACAGGTCACTGGAACGACATGGGGCAGAGTAGCCAGAGAGAGAGGCAGGAATGGAGAAGATTGGAGGAGGCTTTCGCCGACTGGCACATGGACATACAAAACATAACTAAACGCCAAATACGAGACTGAACACTACACTCTAAGTTTGTCCGACTGAAAAGATTAATGATAATATGCAGGTAGATATAGACACAGAAGATTCATCAGCCTTCACGAGGTTAAGCAATTTGTATTACAAAGTCAAAACCTACCAACCAATGTTGCTGCCAGATTCCAATCTGATCATATTCACCTGAATATTTGAGAGTCTTGTCACTTTCTGATACGTTCCGTTAGATAAAGACAGTATTACTTTTAATGGGGAATTAAATTGAATGAACTTACGTGAACTAGCGGAGTGTCCATTATTACCCAATCAGCTTCAAAACCATTTAGCTGTAAATAAACCTATGATCCCAAAACCAAATGGAATCTATGTTATTAATATTGTTCATAGATTGCTTACAATCTGTCAATGCTGATGCATTATGCAGTATTTAGATCAAATGGCAGCACGCGGCTTGATATCGACTAAACACGTGATCGGGGGCTATATTGGGTGGGTAGTATTGTTATAATTATTTACCTGCAGTCTGGCCGTCGAAAGAATGCGTTCCTCACATCTGTCAGTTGGACAATTTGTAGTTGTAATAAGGATCAAATTCGCTTTCTCTCTCGGCCGGACTATAGTGGCATATAACTGATGGGGGTAGTTAATCATAATACGGGTCCGAAATGGAGGGACTGGGACCAAACATTCGCTTGAAGATAGAATGTACGATCTCATAGGAGTCTGTCCGTGAAACCGAACAAAAAACTCGGCACGATGAAGAAGAGTGATCTATTACTCTCCTTCGTCTGCACATGCCACTCCGCAGACATGATCGGTATCGTATTTAAACACAAAAAAATAAAAATGAAAAAGATTTGATGTTTTTTTTGTGGTCAACGACCTGTGGTAGTGTTATACTGGAAGTATTTATATCAATTCACTTATTTTACAATAATGTTGCATGATTAATATAAGGTAGATTGTATATACAAGGATCACCCATATATTAACTGAAACATCTTATTTACTGACTGCCTGTATGACTGCCTTGTTGGTATTGTGGTCGCAAGCGCTACTGCTGAGCATGAGGTTCCGGGTTCGATTCCCAGGTCGGGCAAAGTGTTATTGGGATTTTCCATTAGGAATTTCTCTGTAGCAGCCCGGAGTCTGGTTTTGTGCCCGGCTGATGGTAATAGGCTCGCCCCCTATTACATGGGACTTAAACGTAACTGGCGAAATGTGGCTGTACTATATGTACACCTCTGCCTAACCCTTCGGGGATTACAGGCGTGATGTTATGTAATGTTATGTTATCTTATTTACTGTACCTACAATCTATGCAAATAAATGTCTACTTTACTTTACTTTATGAGTTGAGGAAATCTGTTTTATTTTGTCGTGGTTAGTTATTGATACCTATCAAGGTCTGTGAAGTTTACTACACAACCGGCGGTTGATGACCCCAAAAAAAAAACTCATCAAATTAATTTATTTTTTATTTTATCATGTTTACAAATCGATACGCGTTTCACGTATGTTCATTTCATGTCTACGGAGTTTCACTAGCGATTTTAATTTGACCCTGTATACTTAAAGATAGAAAGAAAGAAAAATTGTTTATCGTTTTTTTTACTTGATAATGACTAAGGGTCGATGAACCCAAAGTACCCTGTTGTTCAAAAGTACAAGGAGGCAGACGCGTAGCGTGGTAACAAGTTCATTCCTGCCGGCTTCCTTTCGAACGATCCGAAGAGCAACTTCACCCATCACCATTGAAAAATAGCAGGGGGGGTGGGGGGGTGCCATAATCACCACGCTTGGCAGGCGGGTTGGCGATCGCAGTATGGTGTTAAAATGCATAGAGAACGCAGCCGTCCATTCTCTATTAATTCCCTTAATCGCCTTTTACGACACCCACGGGAAGAAATAGGATGGTGCTATTCTTACGTCCGGCACTACACGGACAAAGCACATTCAGTAGTGTCTACGATTGCCAAATAATGTAGATATACTACAGGTATTTAATACACCATAATATTCAAAAAACAATAATGCCTATTTTTAACTTTGAATTCCAACAACAACACAAATTGTTCTAAATACGCCGGCGGCAAAACGTCGTGATAATCCACTGAGGAGGGAAAGGTACCTATAGTTATATAATTATATATGTAGTTAGCCAGAAAATGATGGTCAATTTCACATTAATGATGGAAATATCGGTTAATAAACGAGGGAAGTACGCAGAGTTGTCAAAGAGAGAGGCAATGGTCAAAAGATGAAACAACCCATTGGTTACCCGTGGTCCCCTCCCTCCCGTAGTCCCTGGAGGGACCACGAATATTTTTTTTTACCCGTGGTCCCTTCGAGATATGTAATGCTGCGAAATTAAACTGGTAGACCGTTAGTTTTAGCTCTTAGTTACTTGAAACATTCAAAATGATTCACCAAAAATAGAGAGATTCTGGCGCTCGGCGGTCGCTCCCGCGTCCCGCTCACTGCGCTCGCTCGCCTTCGCGCGTTAATGGTCACTGTTCTAACCTAACCTAACCCAAATGATTCAATAACAGTAGATGGTTTTAATTTGGCAGCATTGTATTTCTCGAAGGGACCATGGGTAAAAAACAAATACCCGTGGTCCCTTCCAGGGACTACGGGAGGTACCACGGGTAACAAACTAAATGAAGTGGCTAGGACTGGGGCGACGATTTCATATATTAGCAGAATGCTGGACAAATGACATATATGATAGAAATAGGACACACAGAGAATAATGGTTGTCTAAATTCAATAGTGAGTGGAGCAGAAATAAATACTATAATAATATTCCAAGGATAAGAACCAAGTTTCAAGAATTCAATCAAATTAAACTACAATGTGATTTACTCACACGTGTGATTTGATTTGCGTGTCACGGGAACTGACTCATACATTTCTAAGAATTTGTAAGATCAAAGCCGATGTTACAACTGTTGGTAAATGGGTCACACTCATAGAAATATAAAAACCGGCCAAGTGAAAGTCGGACTCGCGCACGAAGGGTTCCGTACCATTATCTACAAAAACGGCAAAAAATCACGTTTGCTGTATGCGAGCCCCCATAAATATTTGTTTTATTTTAAATTAATTATTTATTTTTAAAGTGTATATCTAAATATTCTGTGAATATTTCAAGCGCACCTGTTGCCGACTTGCCGTTATCAATATTGTGCAAAAAAATCACGTTTGTTGTATGGGAGCCCCCTTAAATATTTATTTTATTCTGTGTTTTAGTATTTGTTGTAATAGCGGCAACAGAAATACATCATCTGTGAATATTTCTACTATTTAACACAGACAAATCAACGAATCTGGCGAACACTGGAAACTGTCAAACTGACTCGACTGTCTAATCTGCAAAACTGACCAATCAGAGAAACTGACTAATCAACGAAACTGGCAAATCAAATAAACTGACGAGTGAGGGAACCTGACCAGTGATACGCGGACTCGTTATAGTTAAACTATTTCACGAAGTCCTCTCTTGTCGCTGTAATGGCGGTAAACATAAGGTTCAAATTGCAATAACCAACAGGACTTCGTGAAATGGTTTAACTATACGCTATTAGGGTTCTGGTGAAACACGTAATCACACTAATAGTATAAAGGCGAAAGTTTGTGAGTGTGTGTGTATGTTTGTTACTTCTTCACCCTCAAACGGCTGGACCAATTTTGATAAAATTGTGTACCAGTTTTTATCCCGATATTCCCACGGGATCGAACTTACGCGAGTGAAACCGCGGGACGCAGCTAGTGGTATATAAAAAAGTTTATGCATTATGCGTTTCATACAAAAAAAATCTCTAGTTAAATAATTACCTAGGTATAAAAACATGGCCGACTTATCCGGTAAACCCATTATTAAGGATCAAAAGCTTAATGCTCTGTAACTAAATACCTACATAATATTTCACCGACATATTACTTCAGTTACCGCTAATATTAGGGCCAGCCTAACTCGGGTCAGTGCGGGGTAATTTGCATTCTAAAGTCCGTCCGTACATTCAGTGTTCTATCGACTATTACGGTGAACCCACGCTAATGTTTTGGATTAAGCATAATATTATATGTAACTAATGTTTCGCGCTAAACTTTGACCAAATAATTTAATCTGGCTTAAGTATTTATGAGTCCTAAGCCTATGTTTGAATAGATTTAGTTCCATCATGTGTGTTTGACTTTGTGTATTTTATTGATTCTGTGACTATCTCCCGATTTCTGAATTGAGAATTATTTGAAGTTGAGAAGTTGTCTTTAACTCTACTTCCTTCAATGTAGCCTGCAAAAGTTAATATTTCTTTGCTTGGAAAAAATCTCTTTCTTGGAAGTAGTATTTGCCAAGTTCTCAACTTCAAATTCTCAATTCAGAAACCGGGTATTCACCCGGTTTCACTTACACATACGTAAAATAATCATTTAACCTTACGATTTAAAACCATTCGATCCAAATACCTACCCAACATATAAGCCTGTAGTAGACTAGAACGGATCCTGCTGTCATTCGTGGATCTTTAACCGTCGTTACGGTTCGTCAGAAGCCTGAAAGTCTGATAGCCAGTCTTACCAAGGGGTATCGTATTACCCAGTAACTGGGTTGTGGAGGTCAGATAGGCAGTCGCTCCACTTAAAATACTGGTATTCGGCTGCATCCGGTTAGACTGGAAGCTGACCCCAACATAGGTGGGAAAAGGCTAGGCAGGTGATGCCTTTTAATAGTTACATCTAGACTTATTAGATTTTCTACATCCGGCTCAAAACTTCGATTTCATATCACAAATGCTTGGAGGCACGACACGTTTCAACGCCTCCGATTCAAAAGCTAAATTGCAAACTTTTAATTACTTTTTATGATATTTATATATCGCGTAACGAACGTAAAACCCCGCCCCTGTTTTATTAATACCAAAAATTAAAATAAGATCAATCGTCGAATCGTTTGGCCACCTGTTTACATTCGGAGCAATAAAAAATAAGGAATGTTTCATATGTGAAAATGGAAGTCATGCGTTATTTTGGTGCAACCTATTTACCTAAACTTTGCGTTCCGGTTAATTAAGAGCGGGTATTTAAAAACGTTACATGTGTCTCATTCCTGATACATGACGGCGAATTGGAGCGGTCGTTGGCACACACGTGTTGACGAGAGAGCCGCCAGTGTAACCTGGCCCCTTCTCACATTGACACAGTAAAGAAATAAGGGGCAGTTTATCTTGAGCTAAATGGGTCAAACGAACAATGCTTTAGGCCAGTTTACGAGCAATCTCAGTATACAATATTAAGTCAGATATATCATGTTGCATGGAAGAATGCCGTAATGAATAGTTTTTGTTCTTTGGCCAAAGTATAATGTATCCATATTGGAGGAAATTAGTTCTGCCCATTTTGTTTTGGAATGTAAAATCATTGACGCTGAAAATAAATTTCACTCCGCAGTTTCCAGCGTAATGTTGATGAAATTACTGTTTGTAATATCCGGTATAATTGAGGTATTCCATGATAGATGTTGCTTTAATCAATTTTCTATTTAGTTCAGCAAATACTTACTCGAAGTTTGTGTGTTACGAATTATAGTGACGTTATACCTTAATGTTCTTGCAAAAGTTTGGGGAAAGGGCTTATTCGAACGGTTAATAATATTATAGGAGTTTGAAGATGGATAGGTATTTAAGTTTATATACGAATTATCTAGGTAATCTAATTAATACCTAATCGTCCACTGCTGGACGCAAGCTTTTCCAATTTTATTAGATACTCTATCCCACCATTACCTCAAATAAAAATAAATGACTGAAACAGGTGACAAAAATACCGCTTTCAATCTCAATTTATCCAAATTCAAACAGCAAAATATTCTCTAGTAAACCGAAATCGTGTGATTTATCTTCTGAAATCTGTCATGTAACCGGTACAGTCGCGGGCTCAGAGCCAAACGGTTTCAGTTCCCGTTTTCAGGGGTGCCACGTCGACAACTCGATCTCTCATTGAAATGATACAATACTAAGCCTAATGAAATTTTACATAATACGGGCAGCAATTTATAGCGTCTTTTCTTACTGGTGATATATTTTCTCGGTGGTTTTTGTTTAGCCTGATGACGTCGACTGAGGTTGGGCTGAGATCATGGTTTTAACAATAGCACTCGGAAAATTAATGTTAACTTGGAGAGTCATTCATGTTTTCAAGAACTGAATAGGTTACGTGACTCGTAAATTCTATTGAGTCTTGTTCTACACATCAGAATAATTTGTTTGTTTGTTCATTTTGTTGTTTGCCCTCACGCTGAAAATATTTATTTCTGATTTAACGTGTTGAGTGAGATCCTCCGAGAAGGAATAATATTGACTAATGCCATCTATTTTTAGCAGAAAAGATATTACGAGTATGGAGTCAAAAGTAGTCCATATATTATATTTGACGGCGCAGCAAGTGGCGCCGCCTAGTTTTGCTACGAAATTAGTGGAATCACCGAAAAGGTCGGGTAAGAGTGACACTGGCTGGTGACAGTCACTCTAGCAGAGCGTCATCGCATCGATAGTTGCGTTGCGGCTGTCTTCTGATGACAGAAGAAGATGTCAGGGGAGCCGCTGTCGTACCACGTCCGCGACGAACTACTATATTCTGGCAATTTTACCGGAATATAATAGCAGTTGTAGCCTGATGATATTGAAGCTGCTGAACCACTAATACGATGACCACTTCTGATGAAGGCTATCCTGCGCCGTTATATTTATCTTTAATTCTCTCTTAAGATCAAGTTATTTTGAATCATAATGTATGTAAGTTGTTGAATAAGTTAAATTGCACTAGTAACAAATAAGTTGCCCAGTGTAACGGTCAACGGATTTTATTCCTTTATCTACTGTTTTACACAAATTGTAACGCAAACATTAACTTTCAAAAAACAAAAAATCCACAAAAAAATCTCATAATTCCTGTCTTAATTGCGTGCTAACCCTACCAGCCTACCTAATTGGTAGATCCGAGCTCGTTTCTCAGCGTCGTCACCACACTAACCACACGTGTTGTCGCGAAGGGACAGCTCTTTTGTTCCTTTTACTGGCCATCATATGTCGAACATATTGGACGATGATGTACTTTGATATGCTTGAAATCCTCCTGTTATATCGGGACATCTGTGTATAGATTTGTATTAATAAATTGTGTGTTAAAAATCTATTACATGGAAAATGTGCACGTTTGTACACGCCTTGCGATGAGAGATTGAGTTCCTGACATCTATCAGTTATACAGGGCGTCCCACGGACATGATACAAGGAGGGAAAGTACCTTGAATATTGTAGATGGAACATTTTACTGAAATAAGTTATTATTTGAATTTAAAAAACACATTACATGGTTGAACCGGAAATCGAACTCGTTACACGAGAAAAATAATCACCTGTAGCTTTATCATACCGATCGAAAGGCTTCATCATAAGGATTATTTTCTGCTAAATAACATAGTGTCACAAATAAAAGGAAGACCATGAATTTTAACGTTTTTAATACAAAATTAATCAATTTATCAAATCCTCAAAATGAGTCCCTTCCTATTGAATACAAAGTCGCACTCTTTTGATTACCTGACCTGGTTTTACAGTCCTTTTGCAGTTATTTTATACCTTTAATTTTTAATTGAAGTGATCTTTATTGTCTGGACTGTAGGGTATATGACTGACAGGTGTCAGGGACGCATTTCTCGGTGGTGGGAATGAAGATTGTAAGATATCTCTGAGGAAGTCAGTGGAGGCCATAATTATATTGATAACTCTCCAGCCTTGCCTACCCTTTGGGGTCAGATAGGCAGTCGCCCCATGTTGAATACTGGTATTCAGCTGCATTTGGTTAGACTGGAGGCTGACCCCAACAGAGTTAGGAAAAGGCTAGGCAGACGATCCTGATGATTCTTTGGCCTTTTGAAATTTATTTAGGGTTGGCGCAGGTTGTCTACCTCTGCCATCATACTTCTCTCTATTAGTCGTCATCTCAATAATCACCCCCTTTTCAGCCACATCATCTTAGGTCATATTAGATTATCATCATTTCTTTTCCCAACTATGTTGGGGTCGGCTTCCAGTCTAACCAGATGCAGCTGAATACCAGTATTTTACATGGAGCGACTGCCTATCTGACCTCCACAACCTAGTTACTGGGTAATTGTATATTCTTAATAATTGCATACGTTATTTTTATTAATTACACATTTATGGTGTATCTATACATACACAAAATCTCTTAAGGGGTCATTGTACTCATCAATAAGAACAACTTTTACTATCGGACTAAACCTTAAATTGCGAAAAAAAAAACAGCTTTTCCCAACGTTTTGACGAGTTAAGCGTACATAAATGTAGGGAACAGCTGATTTTTTTTTCACGATTTAAGGTTTAGTCCCATAGTTAAAGTTGTTCATAATGATGAGTACAATGACCCCTTAAGAGATTTCGTGTATGAATAGATACACCTTATATAAGGTCATATTAGATTTTAGGGACTATGAAATAAAAATAGGAATCAATTGCTTCCAAAATAAATTGTCGCAGAAAAAACGGAAGTTCCTTGCTGTAGATTACTTAGGACCTAAGTATTTTTTCCATTTACTTTTTGTTAGCTCCGATTATTCAAACGTTTATTCTAATGAAGAGTCCAAAATTTTCTCAGTAAGCTTCAGCTTAGTAAGCAGTAAGCTTTAGTAATAAATTCGTTCCTAATGATCAGGACCGGTATCTGAATTCGAATAAGGTAATAAATTCTCTGTAATTTCTCACTTTAGTTTGGAAAACGTAATACGAGTAAATCATATATTATTTGCATGACATTTAACATTTTACCTTTTAACTTGGATTATTTATGAAAGCATTCACATTCGGTTATCGTACCTTCCCAAGATTTAGTAGGTATCATTTTATTTGTGTCGAAGGTACAATCAGCACCGTTGTTTATAATATTTTCAAATTATCACAGGAGCAAATTCTTAACTATACTGTAACTTGTAGGTTTCCTGCTAGTAGGTAGCTACAGTTTTTACGGGTACAGGTGTAGGTACAGTTTTAACCTTCCACGTAAATTAGGATAGTATTTTTTTTCTCGTCTACCCCATGGCGTGGGGTACCGTTGAATAGGCCGGTCAAAAATATTGTGGGTCTGTGAAAAACATTTTTCGATTCAGGAATCTGTTTGCGTAATATTAAGCTTTAAAGTGCTTTTTTATGTTAGAATCAAGTTCCCCCCCCCCCCCCCTGCCAGCTAAATGGTTGATTTCGGATATATAAAAAAAATCATGGCAATAGTATATATAACGATATTAAAAGGAAAACTATCGCAGCTATGTATAGGCATTACAAGTTAACGAGTAATAGTCGACCAAATTACATTTGCAATTGGAGAATTGACCGTGACGTTTAACGATGTATGGGAGAGCATCTTTTTTAACTACAATGTTAAGTTTGTGTGATAAATTAATTCCAACTACGGAATCCTTTATTGTGCGTGGTCCGATACGCACGTGGCCGGTTTTGTTATAAAGTATACATTGTTTTTGAAAATAAGACTTGAAAGGTCGCTGAAATACGATTTTACTTGTAACATGACATCGAATTGTGATTAGGTAGGTACTGTTACAAAACATCAATAGATCGAGATATGAGATTGATAATGCGATGTGTGCTCCGTTAATGGCAATAGGCTCGGCCCCTATTACATGGGACTTAAACAAAACTGGCCAAATGAGTACTATAGGTGCACCTCTGCCTAATCCTTCAGGGAATACAGGCGTGATATTATTTTGTGATAGATATATAGCTACAATAATTGTTTATATGTGTAAATTCACATAAGTCAATCTTTTGATAAAGCCCTGGTCAAACAAAAATGTCTATTTGTAGACGTTTACAGTTCCCAGGAAAGGTATTTGTAGATGGGCGTGAGGAAACGGTGTCCTAGTAAAGCTTCTTATGTAAGAACGGTGTACTCTATAAGTCTTACGTCATTCCTCTAAACTTTCTTACGTCGCAGTTTACACTTTTTACTTGTTTTTTTTTTATCTGCTGTATATTTTGTGTGCTTTTTAGGTTGTGTTAAATAAATGTATTTTCTTTCTTTCTTTTTTTAACGGTAACAGACTTATATTCTTACTTTTATTTGAGTTTGTTTGTTACGCTTTCACGCTAAACCGGCTGAACCGATTTGGATGTTATTTAGCACATGGGTAGGTTATGACCTGAGTTAGGACTTAGAATACTTTTTAACCCGATATTTTATGAGATCGAGACTTATGCGGGTGAAACCGCAGGGCACAGCTAGTTACTTTTCTCTTTATTTATATTTTTGTTGGTTGTTTGTTTGGTTGTTTGTTTGTTTCTTTGTTTGTTTGTCGTGTTTGTTTGTTGGGCCACCAAGATACAGGCTGTGCCTAGTTCGGGGCCCACAGCTACTTCTACTTATGCACTCCTTCAATTAAAATTGTTCCTGTTTACAAATGTTTCCTAACTTGTCTGTGTCCATAAATTGTTTTTTTTTTATTTTTATTATTATTTCCTTTATTACATTTGTATACACATTAATTACATTTTTAAATATTTTTATAAAATCATAAAAAAAAAACATTTAAAAATATAAAAAATAGTGACCCATCGGCATCAGGAACAGGGTCCAAGCTGCCGGTGGTTAGGGCTCTAGAGAGAGGAACCTCCTCACTATACGTGCCGTGTCCAGGAGTACTGCTTTCTGAATCAAGCCTGTTTCTGATCCAGCCGCGCAATGAGAGCCTCCTGAGGTGTTGGTCAAGGTGGAGAACCTTGACCATTAGGCCATTTACTGTTACAATGATTATCACTATGATTATCGGTACAATGATTGCAGAGTCCACGTCCCACATGTCGACAATCTCGTGTGCTAGGTCAAGATATTTGATTTTTTTATCTTTCTCAGCTTTCACGAGATTCTCGTCATGAGGGACAGCGATATCAACAATCATTGCACGGCGCTCTCGTCGATCTATCACCACAATATCAGGCTTATTGGCTACAATAGTCCTGTCAGTGATGATAGATCGATCCCAGTACAATGTGGCATGACCATTCTCGAGAACTGGGTCGGGCACATACCTGTAGTATGGTACTTCAGACTCCACAAGGTTGTACTGCATGGCAAGTTGCTGGTGGATAATCCTAGCCACTAGATTGTGTCTGTGCAAGTACTCGCCGTTAGCAAGACGAGAACAACCAGAAATAATATGTCGGATTGATTCACCGGGACGGTGGCATGCCCGGCAGATGTCAACCGTACCGTCCTGGACAATGTATTTCCGATAATTATTCGTCATAATAACTTCATCCATAATCGCACAGACAAAACCTTCGGTTTCCCCGAAGAGGTCGCCGAAACGCAGCCAGGATACGGACGCCAGAAAGTTTACATCAGGCCAATGGAGGGCCCGGAAAAAGCGTCCATGAAGCTCTTTGCCTTGCCATACTTCCTTACGATCGTTAGTATCAAGAACTGTAGGTTTGCGCCAGTTCTCTTTCGCCAAGGAGAGCGGAGTGAGGCCCTTGTCCACTGCAACCACATCTCGGTGCATCCCCACGTCAATTTGAAGGAAATATTCCCTGAGACTGCAAATCTCGCGGTTGTGGAGGGTTTTAGCATTTAAGAAACCTCGGCCCCCACACTTCCGCGGGGTGTACAGTCTCATCACTGATGACCGTGGGTGATGCATTCGATATGCCGTCAGCAATGTACGGACCTTCCTGTCCAGGGCATCAAGTTCTGTCTGAGTTCATTTGAGTATGCCGAAAGAATACAAACGGATTCGAATGAAATTTTGCACATGGGTACGCCATAACCTGAGTTAAGACTTAGGATACTTTTTAACCCGATATTTCTACAAGATCCAGACTTATGTGGGTGAAACCGAGGGGCGCAGCTAGTTCAGTGTATAAAATGAGTCTATTACGATGGCGTAAACAATTAAAACACAACAAACCTTACGCCAACTGGTATTTCCCACTGACTAAATGTTGAATTTCCATATAAAACTTCAGCCCTTAAAGGTATATAGGTAGGGAACCCCTTTAGGGGATACATTTTGTTAAATCCTTCCTTAATGCTCATCATCGTTACAAAGGGAACTCTTGTGAATGTGTAATTTCATGCTTTCAGATCCAGCGGTTTAGGTTCTACATTGTCAGTTAATGAATGAATGAATTTAAGTATTTTTTTAAGTGGATAAAATGTTTAGGTATGTTTTGGATAAATCAAGAAAGAACATAACTTTACGCCTATAATCCCCGAAGCGTGTACCTGTAGTACACCCACATTTCACCAGTTATGCCTAAGTCCCATGTAATAGGGGGCGAGCCTTTTGCCAGCAATTGGGCACAAATCCAGACTCCCACTCAATCCAGGCTGCCACTGGGAAAGTTCAGCTGGATAAACCCAATAACAAGGTTGCCTGGAAGAGATCGCAGAAAGCGATAAGGCCCATTGTATATTTTGAAGTGTTTGATTTGTTTTTTGTTATGTATTTTTGTGGTGTACCTACAATAAAGTATATATACGGACAAGAAACTAGTCGCAAGCGCGCCACTGGCGACATCACGTGATCTACCCACACCTCTAGCGCGCTTCCACAGAGTCGTGATGTTTTGAAACGATGGCGAGGAGGATATTCAGTGTCTGGTCGCATCGGAGTTAAGACGTCACGGAACCGTACTCGAGTCAGTACTCTGTATTACCTAACCCCTGTTACAAAGAAAAACAGTGGAAGAGGGGTCGGGTTATGCAGGTCGCTGACTGTACTACATTTATCAGTTGACCTAACAATAAAACTTCTTCCATCTGAAAGTGGCACACTTCATTTATCAGAACTAATTACTATCTCATTTTACGGGTCTCTAAGTTCCCTGAGTTGCAGATGGACTCGACAATCGCTAATCTTAATTAGGTAATTAGTGGTACGAGTATCCGCTTGACAAAACTCTCTGTGGCTGTAGATGAAGTTTTTATATAGTTTCTTGTCTCATTTGGAAGACCACGACCGGTATGAAAGGATTTTGTATAAAACATGTCCCGGAATTAACGAATACCCCCAGAAACCCCATTTAGAATATTATGTTATAATTATAATACATACACTGAAGTTTTATTAATATATTTATTTATTTATTTATTTATTATTTATTTATTTTTAAAACATTGTTTATTATTAAATTAGTTATACTGATTGTAGGAGAAAACAGTCACATTACAAATCTACGCACGCACGCACTCGCACATTTGTATGGGTCTAGCGTAGGTATAGTCCCATCTCATCCCCTATGCGTTTATACCTAAAAAAATCCCATCTCTTCCCCCTACCATAAAACACAGCATAAATTGACAGCATAATCATAATATTGACAGCTTCTCATACATAACCCATTTAGCATTATTTTTAACCGAATTCCAAAACAGAGGAGGTTATCTAGCGTAGTAGGTCCTTCGTCCATTTTGGTTTCTTTTGACTGTAGGTACAGTGGAAGTGGAAGTGTGACTTTAATTTACGTAGTTTTAATTATTTTTGATGAAATCGATTCAGTCAACGATTCTGTTCAAACTGCTTTCATAATATGTATTAATTCAGATACACATTGTGTACAGTTAGGGAAAAAAAATATTTAGCAAATTTACACCACCATACTTCCACAAAACCACGATTTCATACAACTGTCAAAGAATGACACTTGTGATTTGAATATACAGACAATTTAAGTTGTTTGTTAATTAGCTCTACCATTAATTTCCCGTTTTTTTTTTTTGGGGGGGAAATTATCAAATAACTTCTCTCGATCTGGGCGGGCGGTGTCAGACTTTTACTGACTAAAACCCACCCGTGTTCCTTCAGATGCCGGTGTGCCAGGGCCACGATATCCCTTTCGCACAGACTCGTAACCCTGGCAGGCATTGACCCTTTTGGACCCCGTCAATTGGTGCTGTCATCTCTTTGAGGCGCGCGTGGAACACAACGCGCCGTCGGCCCGGGCCTGGTCCTTATCGGACGGCGAGCTACCCATCGCTCACCATCCGCACTAGTAGTGTGTAGTAGTGCGGCGACTAAGGGCGCGAGGGAGCGAGCCTTGCCTCACCCTCACGCGTTCCGCTTCCTACTTCGCGAGCAATACTGCTTCGCAGAAGGAGGTGACGGCCTCCCATGCGCTCTCGCTCCGAACCATGGCCTGAACCAGGGCCGGACGCGAGAGATCGCCGCCGCCGATCGCCGCCGCCGATCGTCTCCGTGATACACGGCGGTGCTCCCCCAAGCCGGGCAGACCTCCACCGTATGCTCAACCGTGTCCTCCGGGCGATCCACATAGTGGTGACACCCGGGCGTTTCCTCCCGCTTTATCCTGAACAGGAACCTCCCGAAACAACCGTGTCCGGTGAGGACCTGCGTCAGGCGGAACCATTAATTTCCCTGACTTTACCTTCCTATGATTCGACTCTGAAGAACTAATAGCATAATGTGCTGAGGTGCTTCCATAGCAATATTATTAAGTATGAATTAATCAATGAAATGCACTGACCCCAGCGTGGTTAAACCAGACTTGATCATTCGAATTAACCCAAAGATTCACACTAGCCCCTGGGACCCTCATGTTTCATGGGACTACAGAGACCATTGCATATCAATGAGTGGACCGGGGAGCGCAATAATGGTAGGGAAGACGTGCCCTTTGGATATGGAAGGATTATTAGAGCCTACCGGATATGCATCCTTGTGCAAGCATTGGAATAGTGGAAAGACGGGTTATATTTATCTATGGGATCTTTTAATGATGTCGCCGTCAGGTTGCGTTCAGATTTAGCTTCGCCGAATCTTGCATGACCATATTTTAATGAGCAATATTATTAAGTAGTATTATAATTATTTTATACATTCTCTAGCATGGACGTGTTTGAAATGAGGTGTACGAAAATAGCTATAGCAAAAATCGTGGTGGCTTGACTGTTGGGCCCCGACTTACGAGTTGTAGGTCTTGGATTCGAACTTTGGCAGGCTTTACTTTGTTTAAATAATTTCATCACCACTGCTCTCAAAACGGTGTAGGAAAACATCGTGAGGTTATCGGCATGTCAAAGAACCAAAAAAATCGAAGACATGTGACATCTACCAACCCGCACTGGGCCAGCGTGGTGGCCCACTCCCTCTCACAGAGAGGAGACCTGTGTCCCAGCAGTGGGGATATTATAGGCTGATTATGCTATGGGTTGGCTGGTTACTAAAGGAGTTTCATTTGCATAGGTATTATTACGCTTTAAGATATTAAAACTCACATGAAAAATAAATCCCGCTTCAATAACAGGCAGCCATACATCACAAAAGAAAATTCTGTTCAACAAAAAATATTTTTCTCTCCGAACTCATATGAATTCATTCATTTCTGTTTACTTTGAACAGGTATTCACAGCCGTGCAGCCTTCAATAATAATGAATGATGGTATTCTGAATGCTTCTGACATTTTGATCACGCTCACCGTGTCACTCACATCAGAACATACAAACTACTTTCCGGTATCCTTGTAAGAGAAAAAGAGGACGCCGTGGTTTAGTAACAACAGCCGTACGGGTCGATACATCAGGTTAAGCTACGCTTGCCAGGCTTGTTCCGTGGTTGGGTGACCATCTTTACATACCAAGACTCCTCCATGCCTCGGAAATCACGTTTAGCTGTTGGTTCCGGCTGTCATTCGTGGATCTTTGACAGTCGTTACGGGTCGTCAGAATCCCGAAAGTCTGACAACCAGTCATATCAAGGGCTACCATATTATCGGTCACTGGGTTGTGGAGGTCAGATAGGCAGTCGCTCCATGTAAAGTATTGGTATTCAGCTGCATCCGGTTAGACTGGAAGCTGACCCCAACATAGTTGGGAAAAGGCTAGGCAGACTGATTGACCCATTCAAAACAAAAAAGTTTGCGCTTTATCTTGTGTATATTATTTCATTACCACTGCTCTCAAAACGGTTAACACCGTTTTGAGTTACTTCACCAAAATAAAAATAAAAAAAGACTTTTGATTTTGGTGAAGGATAACATTGTGAGGAAACCGGCATGTCCTAGAACTAAAAATTCAAAGACATGTGACATCTACCAAACCTGCACTGGGCCCGCGTGGTGGATTACGGCTCACTCCCTCTCACAGAAAGAGGAGGCCTGTGTCCCAGCAGTGGGAACAATGCTGATTATACAGATTATTTTCTTCTTGGGGCCGATCGCGCTATTTCTCAACGTAATTACCGTTCGAACGGAACGTTTTTGGTTTTGGTTTAGTTTTGGTTTAGCTGATGTAAGAAACGGTATCGCGCTATTTTTTGTGAGAGTATTGTTCGATCGATCGTTCCTCCAACGTAACTTCCAAAGTAAAATCGTTTCCGTTGAAATGATTAGCGCGATACGAAATGTGTCTAACGTAACGTTTTTGGTTGTGGTAAATTAGCGCGATCGGCCCCCTGGTCTCTTTCGACACCCAAGAATGGTTAATGGTTCCATGACACACACTTTGTGACAAGTGCTCACATCGTTAATGTCGTTTTTTACGCCTTTAAGGATATCCATCCTGTCAGGGAAACACGCATGTTACTTACGTACATCTCAAATCTATAAATAAACAATACGACATCCGAAATCGATTTCAACGACAATAACGTTTGTAATTGACATTTGTTTGCAAATATTTATGAATAGCTTTAGCTCGTGGCTTCGCTCGCGTAGAGCTCGTAAATTAGAGGCATCCACTAACAGCACTGATTTCAACAGCACTTGACCGAACCGCACCTGAGCACTTCCACTATCCCACTTGAGGCTTAGCTCGCGCAGAAGTTGGAAATTATCCCATGTGAACGTACTACTGGAACATATTATTTGTCCTAACACAGGTCTATCCGTGTGTCAAATTTCATCAAAATACGTTCAGCCGATACGGCGTGAAAAGATTACAGACTACATCTATTATTGTTTTTTTTTAATTTGTATAAAAATAAATAAATAATAAAAAATTGAAGCGGCTGTTTGTAATGTCAAACAGCTTTTAACCGACTTACAAAAAGGAGGAGGTTATATGTTCGGCTGTAATGTATGTTCACCGATTACTCCGTCAATTGTGGACGGATTTTGAAAATTCTTTTTTTGTTTGGAAGGGTATGCTCCCGAGGTGGTCCCATTGCCACCAAATCAGAATCTGATGAGGGAATCCCATGGAAATCGCGGGAAATCCTCAAATTTTATAGGCATACCTATAGCGATTTGAGTATTTTTTATAGTAACTCGTGCATTTGCACTCGAGAAGCACCATTTGGTGAAGTGGAACTGATGATGATGACCACAGATGGCCACCGGAACTACTTAATAATAAGTATTTCACCGTTGCGATTCGATTAGGCACTTTAATATGGTTGCTAAGCAATTTATGCTCGTCAAAATGCATATGGTGAAGTCACCATCAGTTCTCCTGGTCTTTCCAGGAGAACTCCTCAACAATTAACGCCCCTGCATCGGGAAAAGCAATATTTTGTAAAAGGTGATGAGCATTTGACATTAGGCCATTGTAAATTGGATAAATTACAAACTGACCCACTAAAAAGTGAAAAATAAAAAACTTTATACAAAAAAAAACAACCGACTTCCAAAAAAAAAAAAAAATACAAAGTGAAAAATAACTTTAATTTCGAAAGTCGGTGGCTTTTGATCTGTATTTTAGTTTTTTGCCACCGACTTTCGAAATTAAAGTTATTTTTCACTTTGTAGTGTTTTTTTTTTGGAAGTCGGTTGTTTTTTTTTTGTAAAAAGTTTTTTATTACTAAATGCATGAAAGTATATATTATTTATTTATTTTTTATCTGTCTGTTTAAAATCAGTCCAGCCGTTTCGGAGATTAGCCGGAAAATCTCCAAAACGTCTGGACCGATTTTAACGGGACTTTTACTGGCAGATGGCTAATGTTATAAGAGTGACATAGGCTTAGGTCAACTTACTTTTATGTTAGAAAAAGCCACGCGAACGAAGCCGCGGGCGGCAGCTTATAGTTTATAATATTAAGTACGGAAAAATGGACTAAAACATTTACAGTTTAATAAAACATTTGCTCGTATCTTTATGTGTGAATGATGTCACTTCCGTTACAGACAGATGAGGCATTAATATGCAAGTGAATATCATTTCGTACTTTGCATTCTGCGCTTGCGCCTAGTTCCTATATCGATTTATTTTGAGTCACTCCTATCGATAAAATCGTAGCGCCGATGTGTCCATAATGTGTTTTGATAGGAATGAATAATAATTTAGGAATTAATGAATAAAATAATTTGTAATTTGTCCTTCGTATGAAGGTTTGTTTGTTATTTTTGCCGTTTGAGCGTGAAGAAGTAACAAACACACGCACACACACACACACACACACTCACAAACTTTCGCCTTTATAATATTAGAGCGACTAGCTTCTGCCCGCAACCTTGTTCGCGTGGAAGTCGTAAGACACCACAATATACTAAAATAAAACCCACATTTTTATAAAAAAACGTGGGTGTACTATAGGTACACCTCTGCCTAACCCTTCGGGGATTACAGGCGTGATGTTATGTTATGTTATTTTTATAAAAAACTGCCTCTTTGGTCTAGTGGTCGCAAGAGTTACTGTTGAGCATGAGGTCCTGGGTTCGATTCCCGGGTCAGGCGAAGTGTTATTGGGTTTTCCGTCTGGAATTTCTCAGTAACAGCCCTAAGTCTGGATTTGTACCCGATTAATGGCAAAAGGGTGATTAGAATTGATTATTGATTATTCCCTAGTACATGGATACTAAACATAACTGGCGAAATGTAATGTGGGTGTACTATTACACCTCTGCCTATCCCTTCGGGGAATACAGTCGTGAAGCTATGTTATTTTTATAAAACAACTCACGCCTTCTTCCCATGCGGGTAGCCAGAAAATACAGAACGCCCCAGCTATGATCCTTACATACTCCCGTTTGCTTCGTTTACGTTCATACATGTGGTCATTGACGCCGGTTCCCAGTACTACGCACCTGACCTTTCTAAAGAACAGCACCAATAAGATTTCTATACATACAGGGTGAAATTAAATTAGCTAGCGAAACTAAAACTAAAAAAATAAAGATTTGATGATTTTTTTTGGGGTCAACGACCGCTGTTAGTGTTGTTACTTGAAGTATGAGTTGAGAAAATCTGTTATGTTTTATTATGTTTAGATATCGATATCGTCAGTGAAGTTATTCACTAGTTTTTTTAGTCATTTTTTTTTATTGATAACTGATTTTTTAAACTGATATTTCAAGTGACGAAAATAATTAATTTAATGATTATTTTTGGGGTAAAAAAAAACTCATCAAATTAGTTTATTTTTTGTTTGATCATGTTTAGATATCGACGCCCATCTCGTTTGCGTAGTTTCGCTAATTTAATTTGAACCTGTATATTTATTCATGTTCTATTTTTATTTTAGTTAAAACTAAATAAGTACACTCCTGAGCACTAATATGTAAACACTTAGCAAAATTCTAAACCGATTTTCTCACGGAATAACGATTGCAACTTTGAGAAAAAATCTATTTCATAATAGTTTGGGTTCCCAAATACTATGTTCGTAGTAAAATAAAATTACAATCAATATTCTTGGAGGAAATCACTTTTGAACGTTGCTAAGTATATTCATATTAGTGCTCGTGACTGTACCTACTTTTACATACAATATTTAGCAGAAGTAATCCAAAAAACTAATAAAAAGTAAGCTACGAGAAACAAAGCATCAAATATTTTCATTAGAAATTATGTAATTTAGTCGAATATCTAATACTTTCCAAAAAGTATTAAATTCCTTCATAATTTAATACAGCAAAGTCAATAAGCAAACTTGGATGAGCGAAAAACAATTTTAATACCAACGTAGTTCGGTAAACACTTTCCTAATATGAAATATAGAAGCAATGTAGACACAAAAAGAAAACTCATTTTCATAATAAATACAAGGTGCGCTTAACGGATAAACCCATTTTTAATTTAGCCATGTCCGTTTGTCTGTCTGTCTCTCTGTCCCCGGCTTAGCTCAGATACATAGTACTAGAAAGCTGTAATTTGGCATGGGTATATACATTAATCACGCAGACAAAGTGGTAAAGTAAAATCTTGAAAATACATTCTTTTAGGATACCTTCCTTACACGTAAAGTGGGGATAATATTTTTTTCTCGTTTATCCCATGATGTGGGATATCATTGGATAGGTCGTTAAAAAATATTGAGGGTTTGTGAATACTATTTTTAAATCCAGGGATTCGTTTGCGTAATATTAAGCTTAAAAGTGCAAATTTTTGTTAGTCAAGTGTCCACCTCCTCTGCCAGCTAAATGGTTATTTTTGGATATGTGAAAAAATTCATGGCAGTAGTACCTAATTAACAAAATTAAAAGGAAAACTATCACAGTTAAGTAGGCTTTACAAGTTAACGAGTAATAGTCAACCAACTTACATTTGCAGTTGGATATTCGATCGTTACGTATATCGATGGATGGGAGGACATGTTTTTGAACTACAATGTTTAGTTTGTTTTTGGGATAAATTCATCCCAACTACGGAACCCTTCATTGTGCTGGTCCTACACGCACTTGGCCGGTGTTTTTGTTCCCTATGGTGAAATCAATTTGGGTATTTAGGCTATTCCTAAGTAAATACCCCTATTATTAGTTAGGATTATGAATGACTTTTTAAAAATATGATATTGCCGTTTTAACGTACTGGCCACTTTGAATTAAAATTAAACCTGCATGGCGATATTCCAGAGTAAAACTTTTTTCAATAACATTCTGGAAAATGTACAACATTGGTTTGTTTGACTTTCAATTGTTATTTCATTCAACTTTTAAAGTGAAGAAAATTGAACATTGAAAATTTTAGTAATTTTTGAATACGAATTCCGACGTGGAAATAACGCAGCAGAAACAGCTCGCAATATCAATGCTGTGTTTAGAGAGGATACGGCTAATGAACGCACTGTGCGTTTTTGGTGTAATCGCTTCGTTCTGGAAACTTTAACTTGAAAAATGAACCCCGAGGAAGACCAGCCACTAAGGTAAATAACGATGACTTGAATGCGATGGTGGAAGCCGATCCGTATAAAACTACTCAGGAATTAGCGGCATGGTTTGATGTTAGCATACCCACAATATTGATCCATTTGCATCAAATCGGTAAGATAAAAATGCTCGAAAAATGGGTGCCCCATAATTTGACTGATTTGCAGAGAGAAGCGTTCATTGAATCTTGCCTTACCTTGTTGAACCGGTACAAAAATTGAGGGATTTAAGAGCGAATAGTGACGTGTGATGAAAAGTGGATTCTCTATTTTACGATAATCACAAGTGAACAACGCAATGGCTGACGCCAAGTCAAACGCCGCTCGTAGCAATGCCCTAAAGCGAAGCTTACCCTTATAAAAGTGATTGTGAAGTGAAACTGTTTGGTGTTCACTTCATGATGTAATTCACTACAGCTTCCTCAGATCCGGTCAAGCAATATCAACATATGTCTACTGTACTGAACTTCGAACAATGATGGCAAAACTCGCAGCGAGACAGCCCCGACTCTTCAACTGATCTTCACCACTACTGCTCCATGATAACGCAAGACCTTTATACACTTCTCGAGTAACCGTTATTAACACTATAGGAACTACAGTTAGAATCCAGTAGTCATCCTCCGTCTTCGCCGGACCGGGCCGAAACGACTACCATTTTTCCGCGTTTTAGACGATTTTTTACATGGTAAAAACATTTCTTCCAGGAAGAAATACGAAATGGCTCTATACAGTTTGTTGAGCACAGGTCCCCAGAGTTCTATCGCAAAGGCATAAATGACCTACCCATGAGATGGCAGAAATGTATAGACAATGAAGGTAAATACTTTGATTAAATAAATATATTTTTCATTAGAAAAAAAATATTTGAATTTTTCAGTACAAATCGGCATTTTATATTATAACCACTAATATTATAAATGCGAAAGTGAGTTTGTTTGTTTGTTCGCTTTTACGCTAAAACGGCTGAACGGATTTAGATAAAATTTGGCACATGGGTAGACCATGATCTGGATTAGGACCTAAGATACTTTTAATCCGTATATTCCCACGGGATCAAGACTTATGTGGGTGAAACCGTGGGGCGCAGCTAGTAATAAATATTTACACACAATTTTGCATCACATTTTCCAGTAGGTAGCAACGCGTCCTGGTAATTCCTAGTTGAGTTTCCAGTTCCACCAGGATAATGGACATACGATTGGCTAATGTGTTGGAAGTTACACAAGGCCGTTGGGATTACTTGACTTCTTAATTTATAAGCCAAATAAGTCTCACGTAACACATCTGGAATTGGTGATTAGGTAAGGCAATTTCCCTTCTTATGAGGTAAAACTTCTGAAGAGATTTTTGAGTCTAATTCCTTACGGAGTTCCATAGAATTCAGAAACATTTTCTGGATGGTATTCTATTTATTTAATTAGTTATAACAAAACGGTCACTACAATTATAATTTTCCGGGTAATTTGTACTTCTCCATCTCGTATAATCTACAACCATGTTGTGCAATTATAAACTTTATTGCCACAGCTGAACGACTAAAATATAAAAATTAAGTACAACGAATAATTAAATTAGTAATAAATCCTCCAAGATAACAGTTCTAGAAAATATTTCTTTGCGATAACATCGAAGCACTAATTTTACAAATGTAAAAAACTGCTGTAAAGAAATAACACAAAAACTTCTATGCGAGATATCTAAGTTTTAAATAAAGTTCATTCCTGAAGTTCTTGACACCGATTTTCTTGTTAGCAAAAGTAAAACTTATGAGCGAAGTCTAATCTAACTTTTGAATTTATGTTCAACACGAAACTATAATATGTAAAATTTACGTCGTGTATGCCGCGCTTTATCACGCAAACGACATGCAAGAACAAGATGGCGTCCCATTTTTTCTAACTACCCTGCAGAGGTTAGAAAATATAAGCGAGATAATTTAATATCTGCACGACAAGACGTTAAAATAATTGACAACAAACTTTACGAAGCTAGTGAGTGCACTTTTGTACAGAGACAACTAATCGAAATGCATAACTTTCTTGAACAATGTCAGTGCAGAAACAACCAGTCCAAAATCCAGTCTTGCCCTGAAAACTTACTCCTTACTATAAAATAAGTGAAGCGAATTTAAACTTGAGTAAGTACCTATCTTAGAACTTTGACAAAGACTTGAATGCTCAAACTTGGCTGTGGTTAAAACTAACAACACTTTCGTAGACTGGAATTTGGAATGACTAATTAATTAAATTTGAAGGTAATCTGAATTGTCAAGCTAGTCAACTGTATTAATTGTTATCGAGGATATACAATGTGGAGACAACAATACGACAATAAATGAAAACACTGGCAATACTAATGCATATGAGTATTTTGCAACGATCAAATAAATTCACTCCTCAAAAAACACTTCCTCTCTCCTTAAACATCATCATTACGGAATACAGTTCCTTGCTCTGGTTTCATGTTTATTATTGTATATATTATATTTATATAGATAATGTATGCTTTATGTATGTATGTATTTATTGTTTATGTAAATGGTACACCACTACCTGCAGTATTGTCTTTCCTTCTACCTTTAATCCATCCAAAGGTTGTCTATAAAATATCGCTTTCGGTGATAAGACCGCCCATTGTGTCACCCTATGTAAAATAAAGTAGTACTCGTAAAGAGTATTCTATTCTATAAATTCTAGCATCGAAATTAAAACAGTGATTTTTTCAAACAAACTAAATAGCAGTGGTGTGCCGACTATGGGTTTTGCCAATTTTGACTAGCTATAGCGACTAAACTATTGGATATATTTGATTGAATTTTGGTGTGCAGACTGCGAACGTCATTAGTTAAACGCAGTTGAATTTTTTGTCATATTGCCGTCTCCACGTTGTATAAATAATGATGGGTGGGGAGGAAGAGGAAGGCCGAAGAAAAGATGTATGGATTGTGTGAGGGATGATATGAAAGATATGGGAGTGAATGATACTGTGATGGCTGACAGGGGAGGATGGAAGAAAAAAACGTGTTGCGCAGGCCGCAAGTAATATGGGACAAGGGCAGGAAGATGATAATGACAATGGTGATGTTGATGATAATAATGACGATGATAATAATGATGATGATAATAATGATGATGATAATGATGATGATAATGATGATGATGATAATGATGATAATGATGATGATGATAATGATGATGATGATAATGATGATGATATGATCAGCCCATAGCATAGGCAATTGCACGCCATTCAGCTCGATTCTCGGCAACTCTCATCTAGCTGCCACCAGCCACCCTGCGAAGATCGTCGCTCCACCTAGCCTGAGGGCGTCCTACCTTACGTTTGCCGATTCACGGTCTCCACTCAAGAACACGTCTACCCCAACGGTTATCGATTCTACGGCTAATATGGCCGGCCCATTGCCACTTCAGCTTGCTTATTCTGTGGGCTATGTCGACAACTTTGGTTATCTGCCGGATCACCTCGTTCCGGATTCGATCCCTCAGAGAGACTCCAAGCATAGCTCGTTCTATAGCTCGCTGAGCGACCTTGAATGTATGAGACCTAATCATGTTTCAAAGTAACAAGTAAGGCTTCTTGCGTAAGTATTAAATATTTCTAAAATTAGTGAGCCCTTTCGCATAATTTGTTGTCCTGAAAAAGGATGACATGAAAGCTCTTAAAATTTTGATATCGGACGGCTTACCTATAAAAAGATTTCCCGTGGGTTGTGACCCATTTTATCGGAGATATTAACTGATTATCAAATGGCTGACCAGCCATAAGGATCAAAACTTCGTTATAAAACTGATACAAAGATAAGAGGATTAAAAATAATTTATTAGTCCTTGAAATAAAATAAGGTACACAAATAATTTATATTTTTAGTCACTGTAGTCCCTCATTAAAATTAATCATATCAGGAGAAAATTACTTAAAATCCCATATTTTCTACGTTTCAAGTTTCTGAACCATGCAAATGCTTTTGAAGCTTACGTTTTCATCATGTAATTAGAATCAGAGATTTTACATTGTACTTTACAGTACATTAAACGCAGATTTAAACGTTATTTTTTAAGTTGCGTCAAATGTTACTTTTTTAACATTTTACTTTTTTAGTTAGTTGGGTAAATTGAAGATGTGTGAACTTTAAATAATTTTATGTTTATCAGTAATTATTTTTAATTGTAGGTATAGATACCTAATTGCTCATATAAATAAGCCTGCTTATTTGCATGACTATGCTGACTGCAAGAATTTTTATTTACCACCTTTTGTTTTACCGCATTTAAAGCAAATTAATGACTTTGGTAAATTAACAATAAGTACTTGATAAGAACTCAATTAATCATATTTCTTTGATTCATTTTTAATCTACGTTTGATACTTTTTCTTTCGTCTAGACTGTAGAAGTACCTACCATCGTTTTTACTTTACAGTAAAAAAGTAAAACCATACAACATAATATGAAGGTAGGTATCATATTATGATGATAATTATTAAATATAATAAAAAAAATGTTAGTCTGTTCAAATAAAACTCAAAGGAGATGTTTCATTTTCGACCTTAAAGTGTAGGTACGGTAATGAAAAAATAGGAAAAAAAAATCTACGAAGTGAGAAAAATATTCTTTCATGATTACTTCGGCACACAAAATAATAGTTTTTCACATTATTGCTATATTCTATTGATCATGGCATCGACTGAGTGCCAATTTCACCAATGAATCTGACCGCGATCAACACATACCACGTTTAAGAGCTGTCAGTGTAATTATTTTCATGTTACATTAAAACTGAATAATATTACGTAGACGTTATTTATATAAACCTCCGCGAGGACGCAGCGGTGCTCAGTCCAAGCCGGGCAGATCTCCACCGTGTCTGCCGGGCGATTTACACAGTGCTAACAGCCGGGCGTTTCCTCCCGCTTTCTCCTGAACAGTATCTCTCGAAACAGCCTGACGGCACGGTTGGCGCAGTGGTTAAGCAATTGACTGCTGCGCGGCGTGTCGCGGGTTCGATTCCCGCACGGAACAAATATTTGTATGACCTACAAGTGGGTAGTTGTTCCGGGTCTGGCTGTTTAAATGTTTGTAAACGCACCCACGATACAGGAGAAATTCCTAGTGTGGGGCAACGTTTTTTAAAAAGAAAGAAAGAAATAAATATGAATGAATGTATTTATGTGCTATTAAGATATGATAATAAGATAGATCTTAGACAACTTTTTTGGCTAATTATAAGAAAGAAATGGATAAAAAAATATATTCCATTTTTGTAGCATGACAAATGTCATACATTTTTAATTTTTATTTAGTGCCTTAAAATATTAGTTATTATGAAAAAAACATTATTTATTGTATTCAGGGGTTCGTTTCCCAGGTTTTCTAAAGCGTAAATGTTATGGCCGGTGTCGTATACAAAAATGAAACGTCTCTTTTGGCTTTACAAATCGGTTACCATTGAAACCAATCCTTATAATTAACCGTCTTTTCTCATTTATCTGTTATTTACTCTGGTGATATTAAAACATAATTACTTCTGTATCTAGGGCGAGTTTGAGAGCCTGTTCGCTATGTAAATAGGATGTTGTTGGTCGGAGTGGAGCCAATATTTGTTATAGCTGTGTCACATAATTCATTTGAAAGCAAATAAAGTTCCCAATGTTGGCATTGTTACGACATCGTGATTATTTTGATTGAAATTGTATTATTTTTATTTTATGGGACGAAGTTACTCTCGCTATATTGTGATGTTTAAGCAATTTGTGTATTTATTTAATAACAAATAGTACTTATTATAATTCAAGTGTGTGTGTGTAAATGTGTAGTGTTAGCTTAGTAATAATAAAAACTTACATTTTGAATACTTTCAGACGCAGCTGACGTTCGAAGAAATCTGTAATAAATAAACGAATGTCAATAACCAAATCCTAGAAATAGAAAAAGTTTATTTGCATATAATGTAGGTATGTATACAGATGAGATGTTACAAAAAAAAAAAAATGTTTGGTTCCAGGTAAATTCCTCCATTTGTTACAGAATTATACATAAAACAAATACATACTTAATTGGTGACTCTAATTGTATATTAAAAATAAAATAACATGTCTAAAATATATAATAATATATTATACAATAATAAAATATAATAAGGATCACCTTTTTGTTCTTATCTGTGTGCATAATTAGTTAAATAAATAAATAAAAACGTTTTTGTACTGCAATTATGTTTAAAACTGGACTGGCACTACGGGTTATTATTTATTCAAACATGTTTAATGGTAAATTCCGAATACATAATCTAATCTTTTGTCTAGATTCATGCTCGAGAATCGTTCTAAAATACGGTTTTGTATATGCAACCTACATATTACGCTATCTCAACAAAGGAATCAAAATCACGCCACACACATAAAGTAAATCAATTAACCATTCTGAGCACGCATCTTATAAACGGTAACATAAGCATAGTCATATATAACATTATTCACTTGAACCGCTGTCTGTCCCTTCTGTGTTTGCCAAAAGCTTTATTGCCCCGTCCTGTCAGTTAAAATGTCAGTGGCAAATGGTTGAAATTTGTCCAAACTTTAGATCAGATAAGTAAACTGTCCTTTAAAGGGATGGTCTAAGATAGCCAGCGATACCTATATTTAAATTGTTCGTTACGTTTTTTAATACTTAATTAAATTATTAATTGTTATTGTATGTTAAACTGCAGCTCTGTTAAGTACCGTTTGTTGATTAAAATGTGATTCATAATTTATGTAATTAATGTAATAAACTTGAGGCATACCGTAACTGGAAGCAATAATGAAAGTTGCACTAGTGTGGTAATAAACACTGTTTAGACGATAAAATACATTTTTCAAATACATGCTTCAATTTCTTTGTATGTATGCCACATGCAAGAAACTTGCTTTTTTGCATAAAAACGTCACATTTTCCATTAAATATAATTTCGACAAATATATTTGCATTTCTATTTATTTCTAAATCAAATCAAATCAAATCAATAATTTATTTGCAACGAATGCAGGTACATTAAAATACAGGTGGAGTAGAAAATAGTGAGCCATGTACATTCTGCCCGGAAATAGGTACGCAAAAATTATAAAAATTGTTAAAAATAATAAATAAAATTACAAATTAAAATGTCACAGTTAGAATTATTACAATTATACTTATTTACATTAATTGATATTGAAAAATGTCAAATTAAAATGTTACTTAGAATAAAATTTAAAATAAATGTATATTAGGTACATTATGTTCAAAATAATATTAATTATACACATTGCTGATTAACAAGTTTAGTCCATTAAAAAATCATTAATTGAATAATAACATTTTTCTATTAGGAAGGCCACTAATACGAACTAATTCCGAGCTGTAATTTGCAAAAAATCTTAAGAAAATATAAATTTGATTGGCGAAATTAGAGCACGCCCGCCCTTAAGTGAATCCTGTATAGCTAACAATGTTACCGCGGCCCATTATTTTCCTAATACAACCTCTTTTTGCAGAATAACTTTTCTTTTACTGACTTTAGGAGATTTATCCTCGTTGACCTTAACTTGTAAGGGCTTATGAGTAATCCGTTTAATTTTTTGTGATGCCAGTATTTTGAGGTACACGGTTAAAGGATTATGTGCCTGAAAAAGGGTTCGCCCTTGTTTTAGCGTACCTCGTGTAATTATGTCAAAATAACCTAAGTATGTACGAGGTTTTGTTTATGTTAGAAACTTTTTTTTGACTTAAATCTTACAAAGTATTAAAAAACAGCCGCGTGTATCTGTGGTACTACACACAGGACACTATTTTTACCCGACTGCGGCGAAGCCAAAAAAGGAGGGTTATGTGTTAGACATGTACCTATGTGCCCCGTAGCTAGGTACTAAACGGCTGAACCGATTTTGATTAATGATATGTCATTAGATTCGTCTTTATTGCGCGATTGTCACTAGGTAGGTATATTAAAATTATAAAAATAAATGGTCCGAGACTATCGAGTGGGGTAGGCATCAAAATGAAGGGTTTTAAAAGGTGATTGCAAATTATTTGTTAAATGTAATTTCGAATGAGAAATGATAAAAAAAACTATACCGAACATTTGGAGGGAGTAAGAGGCCGTTATCACCCGATTATTAATGGGTAAATAACCCAATGTACCGTCTTATAATCCTTACTAAGAAGTGTAAAATGAAATCTCATGCAGTCGATGTTTTTAAATTTAACAATAAAGTCCTTGCCTCCGATATAAATCTTGTTTCCATCTTTTTTAAAGTTCGCTTTTAACGCAGTTGGATTTTTTGTATTTACTTTTTATTTTTGTGGAGAGGAAATAAAAAGTAAGTCCATATTTACGGTACCTACCTACTACGTATTTCTGAAGTAATGAAACGGCAAATTATTTTCCAGGCGACTAACCAACTTAACGGGCGACTAACTATTTGCTACTAAAAATGTAACTTGGCAGCGATTAAATATGATACGGCACGGTTGGCGCAGTGCTTAAGCGATTGACGCACGGAACAAATATTTGTATAACCTACAAGTAGTTGTTCCGGGTCTGGCTGTTTGTGTATGTGAGTTTAAATGTTTGTAAACGCACCCACGATACAGGAGAAATTCCTGGTGTGGGGCAACGTTATTTAAAAAAAAGAAGAAAAAAAAAGTTATGTAATTTTTAGGGTTCCGTACCCAAAGGGTAAAACGGGAACCCTATTACTAAGGCTCCGCCGTCTGTCTGTCTGTCTGTCCGTCTGTCACCAGGCTGTATCTCATGATCCGTGATAGCTAGACAGTTCAAATTTTTACAGATGATGTATTTCTGTTGCCGCTATATCAATAAATACTAAAAACCAGAATAACATAAATATTTAAGGGGGCTCTCATACAACAAACGTGATTTTTTTTCTCGTTTTTGCTCGATATTGATAACGGTAACAGGTAGACACTTGAAATATTCACAAAATATTTAGTTATATATTCACTTTAAAAAAATAAAATAAAACAAATATTTAAGGGGTGCTCTAATACAACAAACGTGATTTTTTTGCTGTTTTTATAGATAATGGTACGGAACCCTTCGTGCGCGAGTCCGACTCGCACTTGGCCGGTTTTTTTTTATTTAGTTCACACAATCAATATAGTAACTAGACATATACTGTAATACTAATAATTATAAAACAAACTGTTGTGGTTGATATGATACCATCACTGTCCTACCGCGACAGCGGCCGCCGACCGCCAGATCCCCTCTATTGTTGGCAAATTCAGTTACCAAAACAAAAACTCGATGCCAGTTTAAATTAAAACAAAGTTAACAAATGATTACTAAGCTGCTAATTTCTACTTAAAATTATCCTTCGCTTTAGCTGCCAGCCTATTATTTTTACCATTAGCTTTAATTATTTTGTCGTCACATTTAATAAATGCCTACTGAAACTAGCAAAGTCGTGAATTTCGCTATACAATTCGGATCCAATTCAAAACTCATTAAGATGAATTCGAGAACTGTTAACCGAAACACGGAAATAAAAAACACTACATCAACTAGGTCCCCAATCCCCATAACGTATATCCACTGGGTTGGATCACTCTCATCGGGTTCTAATTGTAGCATTGGAATCGGGATTTAGTTTACCAGCTAAGTTACACTTAAAGTACCTACTAGTACCTACTTTGTATCCACTTATCCCTAAATCCTACAGATACCTTCCAAAACCTGCCCAATTCACAATCTGAAATTAGACTTTTGTTCCGCTTAATTGCAATTAACCACTGAATATGCCTTTTTAATTGTACTAGCTTCTGCCTGCGACTTCGTCCGCGTGAAAGTTCTTGTTCCCCCAACCCATTGCATCCCCCGCCCGCGCTGTTACTTCGTTTTCACTTAGCGTTCTTTCTGACTTCTTATACTTGCTGCTCGGCTCCTAAGAGACGTAGCGTTATGTTAAATAACCTATAACCTTCCCCAAGGATCGGGCTTTCAAAAGCAAAAATATTTTTTCAAATCCGATTGGTAGTTCCAGAGTGTAGCGCGATCAAACAAACAAACTCTTTCTTTACTCTCTCTCTCATTACTAGCTTTTATCCGCAACTTCGTCTGCTCACTCAGGTCATGGTCTACCCATTTGCCAAGTTTCATCCAAATCCGTTTTGCCGTTTTAGCGTGAAAGCGTATCAAACAAACTCACTTTTGCATTCATAATATTAATTAGGATTAGTATCTCACATCACGCTAGGACCCTAAGAAGCAGAGCAAAAAGAAAAACGTTAGAAAGAACGCTAGGCGAAAACGAAGTAATAGCGCGGGTGGGCGATTCGATGCGACGGAGTGGGTCGGGGGAGCAAGAAATTTCACGCGGCCAAATTTGCGGGCACAAGCTAGTAATTTATAATTTTTATGATTTTGATGATTATATTAGTAGGTAATCCTAGATGTTCGGGAAACGATTCGGTCAATACCGGAAACCTTTATTTCGAAAGCCTCCTTGTTTTCCCATCTCACATTACACATTATACACACATACGACCTCAATCCTAGTTACTTTTATAGGGTTTTAAACTCCTATTTTATACCCTCCAATGAAAACAGGAACATTTTAACATGTTACTGCTACGAAAATGGCCAAATTGCTTACGAGCAGTAAAAGGTTATGTTAATTTTATTACCGCCTTACGTTCATTTCAATTTGATGTGTCTCTTTGTCAATGTGACATTATCTAAAATTATATTTATTTCCGATGTTCACACAGATTACAGAAAAGAATGGAAGAAATGAGGACGGCCGCTTTGTGCATAATTTCACACTCGCCGCGTTGAAATTAAAAAAGTATGTATTTATGAGAATAATGTTCCCGCGGGCAAACGTTGTGATTATATTCTCTTAACTCGTGGGAGTTTCATTCATTACATTGTCACAGTGTGCAAAAATATAGGTCATTTAGGTACCTATTTACATTTTTTCCATTTGTTTTTTATATTATTTTCTCGAGACAATAGACAAATACATAATGGTTAAAAATTCTATGTGAACAATACCTACATTTTCTAAAACCTTTAAGGGGGATGCGTTAAGGTAGCCCGTGAAATTCTAATTTTGTTACTTTTTTGCAATTTGCAGGTCAGTGTCAGGTTATATGTTGATTAAAATATGATTCGCGACCTTAAAGGCTCTTACAGACTCACGCGATATCGCGGGCGCGACGCGACACTAGTAGGACAATTTCTTTGTCGGTGCCTGTCGCGCCCGCGATATCGCGTCTGTAAGAGCCTTAACGAATATGGTTTTATAGAATTAAAATTTTTAGAATCAGTAATACAACTCCTTAAGTTAGAATTGGTCTCAAACGTCATTATTTCATGAAATAGTCATTCAATAGGATTATATGAACATTTGTGAAGACGGTGCTCCTAGAATAAAATGACTATACCACAATAGGTAAAAATAAATTCAAGTCCTCTGTAAGAGTTATTTCAAACAGCACCAGAAAAAACAAATTTTGGTACTTAATCCGTTTAAAATCTCCTACGCTTCCTAAAGTTGTCTAATTGGTAAAACCGTCCGATTCTCTTTCTGGCACAGAGGCACGAAATTACAAGTTTGAAGCCAATTGCCCTTCTCCCAAAATTGAATTGGCTTCCAACGTGGTAGGTACTCGTAATACAATATAAAAAGTAGGGCTCTGTAATAATCTACTCAGCTACAAGAGTACACTCATCGAATAGACTTTTTTCTACACAAAGTCAAGTTTCGTAAAATATGAAATATTGTTAGCGTGTCCAGACAGCGTGAAAACTAGGTCGAACCCTGTCATCTAATACATTGGCTGTATTAATAGTCGGTCCATTCTCGCACGAAACTCGTCTGGCCATCTCCTGATGACATTTGTTATGGAACCATTAGGAAATTGAGAAGATTCCAGATCTGGTCGCGGCGACGGCATTAATGTGCCTTTTATGGCCCCTTCGTCATTTTCATGTATTGCCCAAATAAATTGCGAAGAGGGTGTATTTCTGCTAAGGGTCATTACGTCTGAATTTTATATTATATCTTCCAGTTTTTCGACTCCCTTTACAAAGTAAGGCTCAATTCTCCTTAAGAGTTTATAATTTAGTTCTTTTGTTGGAATTGTGAGAGGTTTGACTTGTAATTAAGACTGGGCTGGGATAAGGAGATTGGACGGAGTAGATTCTGGAAGGTTCTTTCTTTTTCTTGATATCGATCGGGTGTTTTGCTAATGTCATGGGATACATTATGTTTCCTTCTACTTCTGTCACAGTAAGGCCTATTTTATTCTTGGGGGTTTAATAATTAACTGTTGATTTTTAGCATTATTTTTTGACGTCTCTTGACATATCTCGGCACCCTGGGGTCCCGGACCTTTGGAAGGCCGACGTACGAGGGGCCGAAGCTAACTCACAGAGGCCCATTAGACGTTTTTAATGAAATGAGGTTCCAATCGACGACGTTTGTCCCTGTTGGCACTATGTAAGTGCACCCAAGGACAACCCTCGGTTGGTATAGGACTATTACAAGATATTGAATTATGGGTTTGGGCGGCTACATTACTTTTATTATTACTACGGTTATAATTTATCTGTAATTTATATGATTTACATAATAAAGTATTCTATTATATTAATTTAATTAAACTAAAATGCAAGACACGAGCAACTTGTGCTAGAAATTCCTTCCTTAATAGAATACTAATTACGTAATGAGTAATGCCATGTTTAAATAGCTCTCCCTAATGTTGATTTTCAAACTTGGATGTTTAAAGTTCAAAACGTGCTCCGCTGTACGTCCCACATTCCGCACTTAATAGTCATTACAATAAACAGATTACAAGCATCGAGAACATACCTTTGTAATTCCAGCATGGATACAAATTAATCCTATAAATAAAGTGTGGAAATCCAAATCTGTACTGCTAAGAATACCACTCGTATCTGAGCATAAAATATACCTGAAGCGCAACACATTAGCGAAGAATTTCATTTCGTTGTATCGCTACAATAGAAAGTAGGTAATATTTTCATTAGATGAAGTACTCCGATAAGTTTAGAATTACCCGGTTCGATGGTTTTAGGTGATGGTAGAACCTGAGCTTTACCTTCAACGACACTGCAAAGGACTCTACACACCTATGCCGCCGACAAAATTTCGCAATGATTCTTTGAAATTTTGTCACCGCCGAAATTCGCCGACATTAGTGTGCTTAGGTGTGTAGAGTATTTTATACTTACGGGTATTTACGGGTTACAAAATGGGCCTGAAGGTACATAAGGACTGAAATATGAGAGATGATTTACCTTAAACGCCATTTGGGCTCCGTGATTTCTGTAATCATACTTTCAAGAACTTCTTTCAGGCTCAGCAAAGTTTGCCTCTCAAAGTAATTTTCTACAATGAGAAGCACAATGAGCCAAATTTTCTAGGCAAGATGACGACGGTACATGGCAATTCTCAGTTTAAACGAATTCACACTTCTTGCATTGTGTAAGCAATCTACAAATCTAGCTTTCAGTTGTAATTTTAAACAAAAAAGAAGGTCTTATAAAATGATTAAATAAATACGGGGCGAGAGAAAAGAAGCTCTTTAGGTATTTTTGGGTACAATATCGAGTGAAGTATTCGGTGAAAATGGACCTAGGCCTAATCCAAAAAATCTCGAGAAAAGTCATTTACAACAACGAGGCTTAGATAGAGATCAGTTTTTTTTTAATGGAGGCTAGTCTCCTGCGGCTAAAGAAATAAACAGATAAGAAAAGACTGTGAGTCGGCATTACATTCAGACAGCGCTCAGCGGGGCATGAATTAGTATGGAAATATGATTAATCGTCTATCGGTCCGGAGATGGGCTTTCACGGAAATATTACAATAGAATAGACGTAAATATTTTCGAACAGATAGCCTGACATCGTTTGCTTGTAAGTAAACTTTTTGTAAGTAATAATGGTTTTGTTTTGCAATCTTTCGGCAGTTTTAGTAAGTCGTAATTTTTTGGGTTCCGTAGCAAATTGCTAAAAAGGGACCCTTATGGTGAGACTAAGTCTGTCTGTCTGTCACAGCTGGATATCTCAAGAACTACTAATGCTATCAACTTAAAATTTGGAATAGTTTTTGATGACGTTTACCCAACTATGATGCAAATAAGAAAGAAATTTAAAAAAAATATATCTTTTTTGCAACATGGTCTGAAAAGGGGTCTGGGGGGGAAAATTCGAATAGTCTACTAGGGCATGTGGGGCATATGAAAGAGCGCTGTTTGCACATTCTCAAACATTTTTTTTTTTGGCATCATTGTTTTCGAAAAAATACCGTCTCCCCCCCTTATCTCCGAAGTTTGCATAAAGAAAAATCTGAAATTATTCTATGTGATAGAACTTTATGTAAAGTTTACAGGAAAAATAAAACGATGTCTCTAGATAGCACAGTTTTTCAGAAATCATCAACATCATATATACGTACGGAACCCTCGGTGCGTTAGTCCGACTCGCTCTTGACCGGTTTTTTTTAGAATAGAGTAGTAGAATTTTGTTTATTGTTGCTGCAGGTGGTTAACAAATAAAGTTGGTCATAACTAAAAAATATCTCTGCAAAATACCTCTATCCCCTTACGATTTCTTTTCAGATTTGCGGTACATGTTCTTGAGAAGAAAAGATTTACACATCAACAATGTGCATTGTTGCAACATTTCACACCATCAAATTTAGAGCATTATGCCTTATTTTTCGGATCTGTGATATAAAAAGTGTGGACTAAAAAAATAAATGGAGGTTTTACTACTATGCCAAAGCCGGAACAATTTTTCACGTAATACTCGTGAAGAAAAAGACTTGACAGGCTCGATGGGATACTGCTGTCTATAATATATCCGATATTCTCGGAAGTTATCAATGTGTTATCGAAAAGGGTTTTTCATTCACTGTTTGACCGTACCCATGGGTATTTTGGCGTAGATTTTCATTGGTTACGGCCCGTGGTTCCGTTTCGTGTAACAGGGGAATATAATCTGTCAGTATAAGTAAAGACGAGTGTGTATTATTTTTTAGAATAAAGAATATTCTTTTGATTATTTGGTTGATGGATTACGATAGACGTTGCTCATTTTTGTAGTCTAAAATTCTACCTTGCTTATTTTCTTTGCAAAAACTTTATTATAGCCGCTGATTAATACAATAAATATGCTGTAATTTATTCTTGTCTGGTAATAATCTTTTCTGCTTTACTATGTCTATGTCTATCATGTTACAACTAAGCTAATTTGTCAATTTCAAATCCAGGTCTTGGTTATTTCGAGGGTTATTTTACGAGCGGTATGACGGATTGTAACCCTGATTTATTTATTTATTTATAGACATCGTAAAACAGTACATTTATTTTGCCGTAGGTGGTATAAAAGTGAAAACAGTTCCCGAATCAGGTTACTAGTTTGCTAATTTTACACAAGGTGTATACGGATACGAAAACATATCCAGGAATGGTCAGTCTACTTTAGTACTACTTTTTTATAGTCCCTTTAACTTCTCTTTTAATACTTATATGGTACAGAATAAAAGTACCTTTATTGTTTTACGGCGTGTACATAGGTTGGTCCTTTCTTTGTTGAAACATTTTGTTGGCAAGATTTTCCGGTAAAGTTTTAAATGTAAGCAGCGGGTCTCGAGGGTTGTATAAACGTTTTTACAGCCTTTTGTAACACGTCCTTCAAGATGAAACGAGATTTATTTAAAGGTAAACGAGGTTACGTTTTCTGGCTGTTCTCGTGTGTTTGTGATAATTCTGAGTCGTAATTTATTTGCACAAACTTTTACTAACGTTCTATAAACGCAATTTTATGGAAATTACTATTGTAAAATATGCTATTCAGATTTCCTAAGTCTTTTTGGTCAGGAACATAACTTACTGAATAGCTTTATAGGCTGTGAAATCCACATCAAAAGACATTTGAAGTGCCTTACAGATTTAAATCTTCATTAAACATGAACCACCGTTTTACTAAGCATAACTAAAATTACCTTGAACTATGTATATTTTATGTTGTAACTAGTTCATATTTTCTGGTTCTGAAATTCTGCTTTCTGACACAGAAAATGAGGCCATATTTGGGTAATATCTATAAAAGGAATAAATTTTTAATTTATATTTTTTTCTTGCGGCTAAATAATAACTGCCGCACGGGTCGATCGATCAGGTTAAGCTACGCCTACGCGCCGCGGTTGGTTCATGGATGGGTGACCATCAGTTCATACCAAGAGGTCTCGGCTGTCATTTGTAGATCTTTGACAGTTGTTCCGGGTCGTCAGAAGCCCAAAAGTCTGGCAACCAGTCTTACCAAGGGATATCGTGTTACCTAGTAACTGGGTTGTGGAGGTCAGATAGGCAGTCGCTCCATGTAAAATACTGGTATTCAGCTGTATCCGGTTAGACTGGAAGCCGACCCCAACATAGTTGGGAAAAGGCTAGGCAGATGAGGCAGATGATGATATCTTTTGCGATAAAAACTATATTATTTAAATAATTAAACATATTTTATCTCATTGAGATTGTAAGGCAGCTACGAAATCCTCAGGACAGTAACAGAAACATCAACTGTTGTGATTAGTAGGTATCTAACTTAGTCTTTAAAAAAAAACAACCGAGTTCCAAAAAAAACACTACAAAGTGAAAAATAACTTTAATTTCGGAAGTCGGTGGCTTTGGATCTGTATTTTAGTTTTTTGCCACCGACTTCCGAAATTAAAGTTATTTTTCACTTTGTAGTGTTTTTTTTGGACGTCGGTTGTTTTTTTTTTTTTTTTTTCACTTTTTAGTGGGTCTGTTTGTAATTTACAATACCTAGCCTAATGTCAAATGCTCATCACCTTTTACAAAATATTGCTTTTCCCGATGCAGGGGCGTTAATTGTTGAGAAGTTCTCCTGGTAAGAACCAGGAGAACTGATGGTGACTTCACCATGTGCATTTTGACGAGCATAAATTGTTTAGCAACCATATTAAAGTGCCTAATCGAATCGCAACGGTGAAATACTTATTATTAAGTAGTTCCGGTGGCCATCTGTGGTCTTCATCATCAGTTCCACTTCAGCAAATGGTGCTTTTCGAGTGCAAATGCACGAGTTACTATAAAAAATACTCAAATCGCTATAGGTATGCCTATAAAATTTGAGGATTTCCCACGATTTCCATGGGATTCCCTCATCAGATTCTGATTTGGTGGCAATGGGACCACCTCGGGAGCATACTCTTCCATACAAAAAAAGAATTTTCAAAATCCGTCCACAATTGACGGAGTAATCAGTGAACATACATAAAAAAAATAAACAAACAAACATACAGCCGAACATATAACCTCCTCCTTTTTGGAAGTCGGTCAAAAATGAATTAGCATGTAACACAAATAATAATTGAACATGCATAATAACCTGCCTAACCAACAAATTATAAAGGCCACTGTAGTCCCCTCATCCTAATTACAAATTCCAACCGCGTGTACTGACCGACAAACTTATATTAACATGTCTTGGCGGCGCTGCTTGTACAGGGAAGCTGTCAAAAAGCTGTCAAATCTAATACATTCCATTTTAGTTTTCTATTTGGCCACAGGCACAGATAAGTATGTCGGTTTATTAATTCTGACTGGCCAGTGTCGATGAGTAGCGGCACCACGTCAAGTCTAAGTAGCGCGAAGAGGCGCTAAGTGTTTTGCATTAGTAATAACTATCCTTGATTTATGGTCTCCTGGTACATCCGCACTGATGATAGGGCGAAGAGTCACAGGAACTAATGAACACTACTAGATTTTTAACTAAACTAAGTGCCAATCTATGACTGCTTTACATAACTTATCTATTTGATTGATTGACAGACTTCTACAAATAATTGTGTTTTCTCACTTTTTGCATTTGTAATAACTATCCTTGATTTATGGTCTCCTGGTACATACGCGCTAATGATAGAAAAATGACAAGAATTAATGAACACTACTAGATGTTTAATTAAACCAAGTGCCAACCATAATACTCGTATTATATGACTTTTTACTTAACAAACCTATTTGATTGATTGATTGACAGACTTCTACAAGTACCTAATTGTGTTTTCTCACTATCATCGATGAATGTACTACTACTAAAAATATATGATTTACATCGTTTAACTATACATGATACATCTTGATTCTTGGCACGTCACAGTAAACTAAATTAATGCATCGAATTTAGCGTATCACTATCATTTTCTCCGCCAAGACTTTGACACAGAGTTCGTTTGTTTACGTTCAAAAAACAGGGCAACACTGGTCTTGTGGTCTTGTGAACACGTAACAAAACGCCGTGATATGAACATCGTATACATTATCTTTTCACCGTTATACATTGTTTGCAAACAGATGACTTATGATAATTTTATTCGGCCACGTTTTTCGAAGGAGCAATGCGAAAAACATGTCTATTTTTCGTCGCACTGTTTTTGGGTGACCAAGTTACAACTGGTTTGTGCCTTTTGTGCCAATGAATAAAACGAGTCTCTTTAATATCACTTTAGAAGACATTGTACTACTTATTTGTGAAACCTAGAAAATATTATTCGGTGTCTCAGATCCAGGACGGAAAATGTATTGAAGGCAGCAGGATAAGCGGGCAAGGGTCGTTATTGTGGTGAACTCAAATTCAAAGCATTTATTTCAATTAAACCAATTACATTCACTTTTGAATTGTCAAAGAGTCGGTCGGTTAGTCAGAAAGTTGAAGCTATCTGCCCATTCTAAAACGTAGATCTCTATGGAGAAGAACAGGCAAGATACACCAAGGACACTCTTTTAAATCAAGATGTTACAAAGTCCTAGGTACATTATTCTTGTTGCTTCTTTAACTGAGAACAATGGAAAAAAAAGCACTTCTTTATAAGATTAAAAGATATACAAATAAGCCCTGACAGTTACGAGATGACCAGTCTCAACTAATGGCGCTCGTTCACGAACATGACGCGTAGGGAAGGCTTATTTCCAACAGTGGACATGTTACGGCTGAGAAGATAAAGATGTTATTAATAGACAACAAAATAATAAACCGTTTCTACTCTAACAGGAGCCTGAACCATTCATCATCTTCATTGATCATTGCTATCAAACTGGAAGCTCGCCTAATTTAAATCACACTTGTTCTTTTTTTCCCTTTTTATCAGCATCTGGCATCGGCTCTAAAATTCTTTCTTCTTTTGTTTTATGGGGTGATACGGAATGCCATCAAGCATGGCATGTTATTTTAGACGCCTGAGTGACAGTCGCTGAAGCAATTAATTGTTCAGTGTGCCCATGTGTGTAGCTTATGACATAATGCGCTTGGGTCGTTGACATGGGAGTGGGGAACCAAAATGTCTTGAAAATAATGATTATTATAAAATAGAAATGTGTCAGAGGGTTTTTTTAAAGTTATCGGTGTTTTCACTTGAATTTGGTCGTGATTGCTCGATTAGTTTTGGATTCAATTGGAGGCCACAGTTAATGAGATGATTTTGTGGTAAGTACACAAATCCATTTTTTTTCTGTGCACGATTATCTATAATCTATCCCCCAGGCATCATCATCATCTACCTAGCCTTTTCCAAATTGTGTTGGGGTCAGCTTCCAGTCTAACCGGATGCAGCTGAATACCAGTATTTTACATGGAGTGACTGCCCATCTAACCTCCACTACTCAGTTACTGGATAATACTATAGGTATCCTTTGGTAAGACTGGTTGTCAGCCTTTCTGGCATCTGACAACCCGTAACGACTGTTAAAGTTTCACGAATGACAACCGGAACCAACGGTTTAACGTGCTTCGCGAGGCACGGAGGGGTCTTGGTATTAAATATGGTCACCCATCTACGGACCAGTCGCGGCAAGCGTAGCTTAACCTGATCGATCGATCCGTACGGCTGTTATTACTTAGCCACAAGCAATCTATTCTCCAGGCATGATCGATGAACATTCTGATAATCGACCATATGTGCCGATACCCTTGATCCTTTATATACCTTAGCTAGACCATTATTTTGAAGGTATCTTACAAGCTCAGGAGGTAACAGTCTTAGTTGAATGAACCTGTAACCTATTTACATAATCAGCCCATAATGTTCCCACTGCGTGGGACACAGACCTCTGTCAGTGAGAGGGAGTGGGCCGTAAACCACCACGCGGGCCCAGTGCGAGTTGGTGGATGTCACATGTCTTCGAATTTTTAGTTCTAAGACATGCCGGTTTCCTCACGATGTTTTCATTCACCGTTTTGAGAGCATGAGGTGATGAAATAATTTACACTAAGTAAAACGCCTGTCTGGGTTCGAACCCACGATCTATCTACTCGTTAGTCGAGGTTGTTACCACTGGGCCACCAGTGCCCCTGTAACTTGTTTACAGAAAATAAGTTATTTACTTCTACAATACCCACAGGAAAATATAGAAAAAGGTTGAAGCAAACACAGTGGAATATTTCAGTAGGTACTTTTTCTATATACCTACCCAGGGACTACCTGAATGGAAGAAAAACTGAAATTGAAGAGGCGTAATGAGAATTAGGCAAAAATAGAACCTGTAATTACATGTCTAGTATCATTGGGGACCTGCCGATACAGTAAACAGTTAGTTTCGATTAAGTAATGAAAGAAATGCTCTAGGGTTGATCCCAATTCCAAAAAACCGGCCAATGCGTGTCGGTGACACGCATAATGAAGGATTCCGTAGTGGGATTAATTTATCCTAAGACCTAACTTCACATTGTAGTTGAAAGACATGTTCCCCCATACATTCCAACTGCAAATGTAAGTTTCTATGCACATTATTGAGAGATTTACCATGTTATTTTAAGATCATAGACTTCTTATAAGTTTTCGTGTAATCCGTAAGTAAATAACAATGTTCTGTATTTTTAGGCTCAGTGGTTTTGGAGATAATCTATTTTCTAAATTATTTTTAAAATTATTTATTTAAAAATTATAAAAAAAATATCTGAAATCATTACAACAAGCCCTTTCATTTGAAATGTCACACGGTACAGTTTGCAATTTTTTTTTGTTTTTTTCCTAATTTTACCCCCAAAAATGACCCCCATGTTCAAAATTAATTTATTAACGTTACATGCACGCATTAGGGTCAAAGAAGTTCATAATGTGTACCAAATATCAACTTAACTGGTCCGGTAGATTCGGAGCAAATCGGCTGTGACAGACGGACAGACACACGCACGAGTGTTCCTATTTTATTCCTTTTGAGGTACGGTACCCTAAAAAATATCACAGTAATTGTCTGGGTTCCATTGAATAGGTCGATAATGGAATGTGCTCGATAAAAAGCCATGGGCTAAACCTAAACCTAAACCTTTTACATTCGATCTAATCGGAACAAGCCATCGGCGAACTGTGAATGGGCGTTAGCACATCCTTGTCTAATGTCTATGTACTAGGTACATACTCTTATGTAAACGATGTCTACATCTCTTTATCTACTTCCCTACCGCAGGTATGCTGGAAGAGAATTCTTTAGAAATATTCTTAAGACCTTTTGTACGTAATTTTCTGTTCTTTTCTTCTTGTCTATTTATACAGGATTACTGGTAACACGACGTATTCCTTGCAGGATGTCATAGTTGTGTTAAAATGCAACAAATTAAGCCACCATATGTTCAACCGATTTTTTTTTATTGAAATTGTTGAATTTTAATATTCATATCATAGAACAACAAATCAAATATTCTCTATCCTCATATTGCTTCCAACTTATTACCAAGAAAAACATTTTAACGAGTGATTCATCCAACCCAAATGATTCACCAAGAATAGAGGGAATCTGACGTTAATGTTATGTTCTAACCTAACCTAACCCAAATATTCGTTTGCAAATAATTCTACTGTTTGATAAGTTTGTTCTAAAAAAAAATGTTATTATAAAATTTATTGAATTGTGTTTCTGTGAAATATGTTTCATTCAACTAAATAGTCATTGAAACAATATTATTGGAAATAAAAATACAAGGACCAAATATAACTATTGAAATACTATAATTAAACTACTGAATTTCGGTAGAACATTTGGTGGCTTAATTTGTTGCATTTTAACCCTACTCGTGCAAGGAATACGTCGAATTACCAGATAAGTAACCCTATACTCTATGTGTGATAATAAATAAATACATAGGACATGTTATAGACGCAGAATGAAAATGTTGTGCACAATTATGTAAATTGGTTACGCAGTGCCAGTTTACTATTTTCTCGACTACGTTCTGCGCAAATATGAATGAAAATATCAAATAAGTATGGTGACATTGCAGCGAAAGAATTATGGGGAAAACACTTTTGTTTTTCGAGTATACAAGTTATAATAAAAAACCGGCCAAGTGCGAGTCGGACTCGCGCACGAATAATGTTTAATGTCGGAATTTTGCCATAAAAATGGCAAAAAAATCACGTTTGTTGTATGGGAGTCCCCTTAAATATTTGTTTTATTTTAATTTAATTATTTATGTTTAAAGTGAATATATAACTAAACATTCTGTGAATATTTGAAGCGTCTAGCTGTTGCCGTTATCAAAATCACGTTTGTGGTATGGGAGCCCCCTTTAATATTTATTTTATTCTGTTTTTTAGTATTTTTTGTTATAGCGGCAACAGAAATACATCATCTGTGAAAATTTCAAGTGTCTAACTATCACGGTTCATGAGATACAGCCTGGTCACAGACGGACAGACAGACAGACGGGGGAGCCTTAGCAATAGGGTTCCCGTTTTACCCTTTGGGTACGGAACCCTAAAAAGGTAGGTTTCGCAATTCAAATAACTGAAAATCTGAAAAGGGATCATTGTATCCATCATTTTGAACAACATTTGTTATGGGACTAAATCTGAAATCGCGGAAATGAAATCAGCTGCTCCATACATTTATGTTCACATAACTCGACATTTACGGCTTGTTTCGCAGACAGAAATTTCATATAATTTTGTTTCGTAGAAAATCACACTAATATTATAAAGGCGAAAGTTTATGAGTGTGTGTGTATGTTTGTTACTTCTTCACGCATAAACGGCCGGACCAATTTTGATAAAATTTTGTAAGGAGGTAGCTGACACCCTGGATTAAGACATAGGCTTTTTATCCCGATATTCCCACGGGATCGAGACTTACGCGGGTGAAACCGCGGGGCGCAGCTAGTGTTTCATATAATATTTGGTCCTTGTATTTTTATTTTCAATAATATTGTTTCAATGACTATTTAGTTGAATGAAACATATTTCACAGAAACACAATTCAATGAATTTTATAGTAACATTTTTTTTAGAACAAACTTATCAAACAGTAGAATTATTTGCAAACGAATATTTGGGTTAGGTTAGGTTAGAACATAACATTAACGTCAGATTCCCTCTATTCTTGGTGAATCATTTGGGTTGGATGAATCACTCGTTAAAATGTTTTTCTTGGTAATAAGTTGGAAGCAATATGAGGATAGAGAATATTTGATTTGTTGTTCTATGATATGAATATTAAAACATAAAATTTTATTTGTAACAAAAATCATAGATTTAAATTTCTTTAAAGTAAGTATTCTGCGTATTGATTATTCTATGAAATGATATTATGAGAATTTTTTTATGTGAAACGAAATTCTATGAAACTATTTTCTATAAAATAACGTACAACCCTCGATAACATTACGGAACGGTTGTTTTTTTTATATTTCAGAGTTGTACCTACAGTAGAAGTTGTTTATAACCATGAGTTCAATGAATCCTTTACACTTTGTGTAGGTAATTCTCCAGGGAATAACACACTTACCTAAACTCACGCTACAAGAGACAGAATAACTACATTCTTTTGTTTTGCTTTGTCTACAGAGTTTCTTCAAAATACTTATTATAATGTTTAACTTCGTCAGTAACATTTTGTGCGACAGCCATCATAAATATGTTCCAAGCTTCATTTTTAGGGTTCCGTACCAAAATGGTAAAAGGAACCCTTATGGTGAGACTAAGTCTGTTTGTCTGTCACAGCTAGATATCTCAAGAACTACTTATGCTATCAACTTGAAATTTGTAATAGTTTTAGATGACGTTTACCCAACTATCTTGCAAACAAGAAAAAAAAAATCTTTTTTGCAACAGGGCCTGAAAGGTGGTCTTAAAAATTCGAATGGAGTCTACTAGGGCATGTGGGGTATCATATGAAAGAAAGCTATTGGCACATTCTCAAACATATTTTTTTTTAATAGGAATCATAGTTTTCGACTTTCGATAAAAATGTAAAAAAAACCCCCCTCAAAAAAATACCCTCCCTTATCTCCGAAGTTTGCATAGAGAAAAATCAGAAATTATTCTATGTGATAGAAGTTTATGTAAAGATTACAGGAAACTAAAAACGATGTCTCTAAATAGCACAGTTTTTCAAAAATCATCAACATCATATATACGTACGGAACCCTCGGTGCGTGAGTCCGGCTCGCTCTTGACCGGTTTTATTAACCAGTACGACAAACCATGTTTGATATTTTCCAGACATCATAATTTTATTATAATTTACTTTTGAAACTCATGAAATTAATTAAGCATTTGAAAACAGCTTTCATATATACGGTCGGGCTTATTAGTATTATAAAATCAGATGCTGAATTGTGTAGCAAAATATTCAATTCGGGTACATAATGAGGTCTATTATGTGCTAATTAAATCGTACCGCCTTGATGAGCATACATTGTTTCCATTAAAGTTATTGATGTGTAACATATTTTCTCTCGGTTTCTTTGGGAGTGATTTCGTGAAAAGGGACGGAAGTGTGTAACAGGAAGTGACAGCTTGAGCATGGAATAAGTCAGTACTTTTTAATAGCAAGGAATTAGTTAGTTTATAACTTATTTATGTACTTGTGCACCCGTTTTATTTATAATTAATTATGTTATAATTTAATATTTTTTAATATTATTTTTTTCTCTCAATCAGAGCACCCGCCATCTTATCTCTTCATCACCCTTGGTTGTCTGGTAGAGAATGCCTAAGGCATTAAGTCCGCCTTTGTACCTAATTGTGTGCGAGAAGTTTAAATAAATAAATAAATTAGTGTGCATGTACTTTCGGCAAGGTTTTTCAAGTTTGATTGTGTGCGTTTTTTAGCACAGTACCTACCTACATACAATGACCAACCTTTTTATTATATTCCCGTTGTTTTTCAGTATCACTTTTATGACGAATGAAACCAATCACTTAATACATTTAATATTTTTCTGTCACAAGCCCGATAATGGGACACGTAGTTTTTACAAGTTTCACAGTACGTAGTAGTAAAACTTTGTGTATAACTACACTTTTTTAGTACCAATTATCTCATTTCCTTTAGTCTGTTTTATGGGTAAAAGGTTTTTGCATAAAGGTCTATTTGGCGATATCGTTGTCGCACTCGGTAACGATACTGGGGGTCTATTCTGAAGATAAATCCGAAGTATCGGCCGTTTCCTGACTACGGCTAACTAGGGCTGACTACGACAAAAGAAAAAATAAATAAACGACAGTCAAATAGACAAGTCAAAGTCAAAATTGTGACTTTAAATCGGGTAAGAACTCAAAGTCAAATAAGGACACTTTGGAAGTCAAGAAACGGCAGAACATTCGGCCGATACTTCGGATTATCGTTTCGGAGTAGACACCTTTTTTTCTTTTTTTTGGGTGGGAAATTGTCAAATATCTTCTCCCGCTCTGGGCGGAGCGGGAGAGCGTGTCAGACTTTTACTGACTAAAACCCAACCGTGTTCCTTCAGATGCTGGTTCGCCTTCTAGTTAGTCAGTTTGGACCAGTATTTTAACCTTCAAATGCACCTATCAGTGGAAAAAAATACACACACACATAACATAAGATCACGCCTGTATTCCCCGAAGGGTTTGGCAAAAGTCATATTTCGCCAGTTATGTTTAAGACCTATGTAATCGGGGGCGAGCCTATTGCAGTCAAAGTTGCACGTAAGTAATTATTACTTACTTCAAAGTTTTTATTCCTTTCAGAGCTTATTGTGGAGTCGTTTTAATGAGGGTGTTCTGAAATGACGTTCACTAGGTGTCAGCACTGAGACGACAGGTCCGGTCACCTGTTAAAAGTGTCAAAGCGCCTATATTTTCTTTAGTCGTGACTAAATGATGAACGAATGAATGATGAACGGCATCATATTTTATATTCATTGTCTAAATGGAAGACCTCTTGCCAAACTGGCACCAAGTGGCGTGAATTTTCATGAAAACCCTCATTATAAAAAGGTTCAAAGGCTTTTAGTAAATGAGCCCACTGCGTCATAAAACAATTATTCTTCCAGATTGTACTTTTCGTGTTTGTGTTATTTCTTTTTTTATTTGTTTAGTTCTCAAAATCTTATCAAAGCAATTTCATTTTAATTCAATACACTTAGTTCCTTTCGAAGCGGAAAACAAAATTAGTTCTGGGTCATGAATCAAGCAGTGATAAAGAACATCTTTTATCTGAGGTTCATAAAATTAAGAACTGCTATCGTAAAAGGCTCTCAGGGAAGCCCGGGCGAATTTTATGTACCAATCATACATACAACACACATACATACAAACATATAATTAAAGTACATAATTACCTTAATTAAGGTACATAAAATTCAAAGATAATTTAGGTTTTCATTAAAATCGTTTATGTAAACTACATACCGACCTATTGTTTTTACTCAGTATTGATTTTAAGTATTTTTTAAGCGAACAATTTCTGCTATAACGTGTACATAAAAATTTAATTTTTTGATGTTTGTACGTTTCGTAGTCAACAAAAAAAAAAACTGACTGAAATATCTATATGTTCCGTGTAACACGTTTTATTTTCTCAACATCGGATATACTCATTCAACATTTGACTCCAACGCCCTAAAAACCAGTCAATGTCTGTAAGCTATTATATGGTGCCCTATTTAAAAAAACTCAAGCTCTCACCCATTTCGGCGCATGTTCAATCTCCATGGACTAATTCAATTTGCATTTATTTTTTGGAAAAGAAATAATCAGCAAAATAAGCTCAAGTAGAGTAAGCACAACAAAAAAGTTTCACTATTTCCTGCTGACTTGTGAAGTAGCAAGAATTGTTTTCACTATTTCTTCAATTATGATTAAGTCCCATGTGATCCCCTATCACATCAAATTGCTAATTACCATTGACAATTAATCAAGTAAATGTTGTAAGGTGGTCCAATGCACTCTCTGATACATACAGGTTGGAATGTGGTGTGAGGCAGGGGGGTCTGACATCTCCGAGGCTTTTTAGCACATATATAGACGGCCTAATCGTGAAGCTCAGGAAAATGCGGGTGGGATGCAGTGTTCATGGTGTAAAGATAAACAGTATCAGCTACGCTGATGCCATGGCGTTGCTGGCGCCGACGGCAGGTGCAATAAATGAAATGCTTCGGGTCTGCCAGGCGTATGCTGCCTCACACGGACTTGTATATAATGTTAAGAAGTGTGAATACATTGTCTTTAAGGCCGGCGGCGAATGCCCAGATATTATACTGGACATTACCCTAAACGGCTTGAACGTCAAAAGAGTGACAACATTCAAATATCTAGGACATCTTCTCGCTGACGACCTTAAGGACAATGTTGATATTGAAAGAGAGCGTAGGGCACTGGCGGTCCGAGGTAACATGTTGGCCCGAAGATTCGCTCGGTGTAGCAATTTAGTAAAATTAACTCTGTTTAAGGCATATTGCCAGTGTTTTTACACGGGGAATCAATTGGGTCAACTATACAAAAAGAACGTTGGATGACCTACGCGTACAATACAATAATATTTTAAGGATGCTGTTGGGACTGCCGCGATGGTGCAGCGCTTCTGCTATGTTTGCGCAAAACCGAACTGACGGCTTCCACGCCGTCATTCGTAAGAAAACCGCGTCGCTGTTGTCAAGGTTGCGGGCGAGTGGCAACAGCATCCTAAAAACTATTTCGGAAAGTATTGACTCTCCGATTATTAAAAGTTTTGTGAGAAGGACAATCACAGAACATTAATCTGGGGATGCCCTTTTCACAATACTATTAGTTACTCTGCCTTTTATAATGTATCTCAGCTACTAACACTACAAATAAGTTATTTTGTATTGCTTACTAACACAATGGATTATTGTTGTCCGATGAATAAAGAATTATTATTATTATTATTATTGACTGCTCCCACTGAGAAATTCCTCATGAAAAATCCGAAAACTTTGCCCGATTTGTGAATCGACACGGACTCAAACGCCCCAAAAAAAATAACAATATCCAATTAGGTAAAACCCGAACTAGCTATTTAAATTCAAATTAGCGCTACAAGCACACTTAAACAGTAAATCGTAATATGATTCAGGGTACATAATTAACATATGTTCTCTAATCACTGTAACAGAAGTTCAAACCACAAAATAGATGGATACAGAAGGTCAACTCCAAATAACGAGCGAAAAGAGGCGTACGCACACAGTCGCTTGCGAATGGGCGGCGGCAGCGGCCTTATCACACTGGCGGTTTCCAATGAGGGGATTGTTAAACGCTCTCGCAACGTGTGCGTAGCGAGCACGCTACGTGTGATCAACGTGTTCACTGCGTTTGCCGAACGAGAGCGATTGACATGAGTGTACAAGAAAGCCAGACAAGCGAGAGCGTTATGAAAATGCGGGGAACACGTCGCGTAGTCCCGGCTAGCTTGCTTGACGCCCGCGGAGAGCGTGTTCACAAATCGCCTCGCTGAAAACACGCTGGGTCACTGGCAAATTGTCAGTGTGATAACGCTCTCAAACGGAAGCGAATGCCAATCGCGAACGCGCTTGCACTATACGTGAAGCGCGTGCATTTATACTCGTCGTACAAGGTGGCGCAAAAGTAATGTCATGACATTACTTTTGTTGTAAATAAAAAAAAAAATGGGGTGTGTTGTCACGAAAAGTTTATGAAAAGGTGTAAAATCCGATTAAAAGTCGAAAAAATTAAATGACCACCTCCTGAGTTGGTGATTTCTTCTTCAACGTTGGCTTTCAAGACTTGCGAGGTTTGAGGTTTGTTGTGGCAAACGCGAGATTTCCAAAACGCCTCTGGTCTCTGATCTCTCTGGGATCTGATCCACCAGTTCAAATGGCCAAAACGAGAGATTACACGACCCGGAAATAAGTGTTTCAAATCTCCATCGTTGCCTGAGCTGTGTGTATCGCTCCATGGCATTGCTAATTAATTCTCTATGAGTCTATAACATAAGTGTCCAATCACAATTATATTATGACGCAATTTGCAACAATTATGGCATATTCACACTATGACATTACTTTTGCGCCACCTGTTATAATGGAGCCGACCTTCTGTGGGTTCTATTCTGTGTTCAAGCCTACGGTTCAAGCGCTCCCACGGCCCAGTCATAATTACCGCTTGTTATTGGTATCACACCTGCTGTTCCATTGTTATTTCTGAGAATATTTTATGTTCGCTGAAGAGTTTTCATTTTAGGCTTACCTGTGTTCATTAATTTGGGATACTTAGTAATAGGTATGTCCACACTGTGCCTTTTTTCGGTCATCACTGGCATGCGTCAAAGTGCATTCAACAGCGCACGTGAGGCATGCTTCGTTTTAGTTGAAAACGTAGCGCACGCTGTAAGCACGCACTCTCAGCACTCAGTGGGTTTCTGTGCAATAAATCTTTCAACATCTCAAGATGGCGGACAACGATAAGGAATCTACTTTAAAGTTTATAGAAGTTTCGCACAACTTTGTGATCAAAATATTATTATTTTGATCTATAAACAAATAAAATTAAAAGACAAGATGCTCTGCGAGTTTTGGACCACGAAATATAACATGAATATTGACGAGGTAATTCGAAAGAACACGACAAGACATTACCCTCCTTTGCGTCACGCACTCGGGTAAGAGCGGCGCTGGAGCTGATGAGGTTTATCATTCCCCATAGTTCGCCTATAAGAATATATTATTTACTGCGGACTCTATAACACCAAGGCCAACAAAAGAACAGATGATAAGTAGAATGCTCTCGTCACACATCTTCACAAGTTCACCGAAACTCGGCGACTAATGTGTGTGTGTGTGTGTTGAATGCGCTAGACGAAAATAATATTGAAAGATTAAGATGAAAAGGGTATAGTGTGGACATAGCTAATGAGCAACAGTTTAGAATAGGTCGGTAAGTTTTGCTCCGAAAACAGCTCTTCTTTATTTCTTTCTTTCTTTCTTTCAGAACTGTAAAATTGAACTGTTTTTCAAAAGTATTTTATTTGGGACACGCACAGGAAATAGAAGCAGTAAAAAAACCGGCCAAGTGCCTGTCGGACCACGCACAATGAAGGGTTCCGTAGTTGGGATGAATTTATCCCAAAAACAAAGTTAACATACTTAGTTGAAAAACATATTCTCCGATACATCGATATACGTCACGGTTAATTCTCTAACTGCAAATGTAAGTTAGTCGACTGTTACTCGTTAACTTGTGAAGCCTACTTAGGTGTGATAGTTTTCCTTTTAATTTCTTTATATATGTTACGGCTAATACCCGAAGTGCGGCTACACCTAGTTTTAGCCGGTTAGAATTATAGGTCCAGACAATCCCTGTTGGATAAAACCAATTTACCAACAATAGAGGTGATCTGGCGCTCGGCGGCCGCTGCCGCGGCACGCTCGCAATGATTTTACCCGAAAACAATCGGCTCGTACTAGGTTTAACCAAGAGTAAGTGGCTACACCTAGTTCTAACCGGCTAAAACTAGGTGTAGCCGCACTTCGGGTATTAGCCGTAACATATATACTACTGCCATGAATTTTTCCACGTATCCAAAAATAACCGTTTAGCTGGCAGGGACCCCGGGCTTGACTAACAAAAATAGCACTTAATATTACGCTAACAGATCCCTGAATCGAAAATCATGTGCAGTACTTATTACTAGGTACATAATTAATTATATTCTATAGTCTTTTGAAGAATTTCTAAATAAGTAGTAACTTATTTATTAGACTACTTATTTGCTAGTTACTAATAACTAGCTATTTATCATCCTCCTCCAGGCAAGCAGTAACGCCACCAACCAGAACAGTACACAGATTACATAAAAAACTGACATTCTGACCTCGCCGCCGAGGTCCCACGCGAAGACCCCGACATAATTGACCCCCCCACCCTTGCTCGACTAAGTGCCAGCCCGCGAATAGCTGGGCCTGTAGTTTTAAATTCCTTAGATAATAATAATTATCCAGCTATGATCCTTTTTTGTTCCCGGGGTGAAAAACCTCATGGATGTGCCGCTCTGGGGCCGGTGGAGGGAACTGTCAGACTCTTTCTGACTACAAACCGCCGCGGTGTTCCCTTCCGACACTTACACCGGGGATCATGGGCGACTTCTGCGATCCCCGGCTTGTGCCGCCCGCCTCAGCGGGCCACATCAGTGTTACTAGCTAGAACTAGAGCGCCAATCCGGAACATGCAGACAAACAGACAAAAATTCTATGTACTATTTTATTATATAAATATATATAGATATTATAAGGAGACAACACTGATTTTAACGTTTGACACTGACAGCTTGCACTCAACTTACGTCTTATAGCTGTCAACCGAGGTTATAAGGACATCACGTCGCACATTGTGCGGCCACTTTTGCTCGAGACAGCGGCCTTCACGGTCATATCACTGCGGTATCGTTATAATCAGCTATCACTTGTTCATATTTTAAATTATTGTGTTCTGTTGTAATCAGGAGTCAACCAATGTGTTAGTAAAAAGTTTTGTTGATTAAAATCTTTTTTTTTTTTAAGTATAATTGTGTTATTTGCTATTAATATGTATTCTCCATAAGGCTGAATAAATTAGCACTTCGTTACTAGGTAAACTTACAAGACAATTTAACTTTTTTTTCAGTTCATTGGTAAAATTAATATCAGTTTTGAAATTTTAGTTTATTCCTATTGATACTTGTCCTATTCAATCTTTGTTGATTTATCTATATTTAATTCATAATTATTATAAAAATCCTTACTCAAATTTCTAACTTCATTTTCCTTATTAAATTACAGCATCCATTCGTTGAAGAGTGTAATATTAAAAGATATTCCGCTAAAAGGTCGGAAATAAATTTCATTCCTCGTGGATCAACATTCAAGTCGTGTTTGTGACAGATGATATTGTCAGAATCGGGAAACTCTACAAAGAGTGTCAATTTTGACAGCATGGTTGGCGCAGTGGTTAAGCGATTGACTGCCGCGCTACGTGTCGCGGGTTCGATTCCCGCACGGAACAAACATTTGTACGACCTACAAGCAGTTTTTCCGGGTCTGGCTGTTTGTGTATGTGAGTTTAAATGTTTGTAAACGCACCCACGATAAAGAAGAAATTCTTAGTGGGCCAACGTTTAAAAAAAAATTACTAGTTACTATTTTTTTTTAACAAATTGTAATATCGTATTAAGTTCCGTAGTCAACAAGGAACCCTTATAGTTTCGCCATGTCCGTTTGTCTGTCTGTCTGTCCATCCGTTCGTCTGTCCCTAGCTTAGCTCAGAGACTCTTAGTACTAGAAAGCTGTAATTTGGCATGGGTATAGATATTAATCACGCCGACACTATCGTAAAAGAAAACCCTAAAAAATATATTTTTTAGATTACCTTAATTGCACGTAAATTGCGGATGATATGATTGAACGGCCTATCCAATGATAAAATCATCCTATCCCACATCATGGAATAGACGGGGAAAACTTACTTAACCACTTTACGTGAAAGGGAGGTACCGTAAAAATTTTTTTTTTCAAGATTTTATTTTACGAGTTTGTCGGCGTAACAAATAATTACATCCATGCCCAATTACAGCTTTCTAGTACTAAGAGTCTCTGAGCTGTGACAATTTTCTGTCTTACTATCGCGGCGGTTTCGCATCGACGTTTTTAAGCCTATCAAAACATAAATAACCAGGTATTATTCTTCGGGTCGAGTCTAAGGTCATAGCGTGATGTTAAATAGCCTTCTTCAAGAATTGGGCTATCAAGTGCAATAAGACATTTTCAAATCCGACTGGTAATTCCAGAGATTACCCCGTACGTACAAAATTACAAACAAATACCTGTTTATAATATTACTTTAAAACATGCCGAAAGAACCCGCCTGTAATCCCCGAAGGCTACCTATATTAGTCCAACATTTCGCCAGTTATGTTTAAGTCCCAAGTACTAGGGGGCGTGCCTATTGCCATCAACCGGGCACTACCTACATAAATACGCGCTTGTAAAAGTGACTTGACTGATAATATTTAGCTAATAAATACTCTTGATTTTCTTGAAAAGATTCTACTGTTAGGTACATGAGAAAACTGAATCCTCTCATTACAATAGAACATAAAAAGATGTTATTGCAGAAAATGTAGGCAAGAACCGTCTTTTTCAATGAAAGATAAATGCTTGACACATATTGGATAGCTCTACGTACTGGCATAAACAAAAATGACCAGAAGGTTTAGAACGAGAAAACGTTTCTACGAAGTCGTATTTTTTGCATAGTACGCTCCTACAAGAGCAATGGTGGCCCAGTGTTAACGGAAGAGCAGTGGTGGCCCAGTGTTAACGGAAGAGCAATGGTGGCCCAGTGTTAACGGAAGAGCAATGGTGGCCCAGTGTTAACGGAAGAGCAGTGGTGGCCCAGTGTTAACGGAAGAGCAATGGTGGCCCAGTGTTAACGGAAGAGCAATGGTGGCCCAGTGTTAACGGAAGAGCAGTGGTGGCCCAGTATTAACGGAAGAGCAATGGTGGCTCAGTGTTAACGGAAGAGCAGTGGTGGCCCAGTGTTAACGGAAGAGCAGTGGTGGCCCAGTGTTAACGGAAGAACAATGGTGGCCCAGTGTTAACGGAAGAGCAGTGTTGGCCCAGTGTTAACGGAAGAACAATGGTGGCCCAGTGTTAACGGAAGAGCAATGGTGGCCAGTGTTATCGAATGAGCAGTGGTGACCCAGTGTTAACGGAAGAGCAGTGGTGACCCAGTGTTAACGGAAGAGCAATAGTGGCCCAGTGGTAACGGTAGAATAATTATTCAAATAAGGATCCCGCCCACGAGCGATTTTTGTCAGAATGTATTATTATTATTATTTATTATTATTATTATTACATCTGCCAAAAATCGCCGAGAAAATCGCTTGTGGGCGAGCACCCTAGTCATTTCAAAATTAAGCTTTTTTAAATTTTGTGGTTAGTTTCTGTCGTTACTCAGTTTGATTATTACCAAGGTGAGATGTCGGATGTTACACATCATATGCGGCGACTACTCTTTTTGTCTTGAGTGTCTCAGATTCTTAGGGTTCTCAATTGTAAAATGAATCTGGATATAAATTCGTTTGCTATGCTGAAATTGAAACCGTTCCCGCGTTGATATTATAAACGACCCTTGAATCGACGACTTACCTACTAATATTTGCTCATTGAAGCATCCTTAGCATGAAACATAACAGCCCGAAGCTACGCGAAACGCGTGTCATAGAGTGGATCCTCTGTTACTACATGTTTCTCGTGGCAACTAAGCAGAATTCTCGCTTCCAATTCAAAGATCGCTAGCTCCGTGTCTTTGCTGACAGCTTAACTTCATGAAGCAATGTGCCCCATATTGAGGGTAGAAAATTGCGATTTGCGGCAAAATCAAATTATTGCGAACGTTTCTCGAATCTCGCACTAGTTTATTAAGATTTCTTTTGAGTTAATTCGTTGTTATTTTTGGTTAAACCTAACTTCACGCCTGAATTCACACAAGGTGTAGGTAGAAATGTGTAATAGGTACATCTATATTTCGCCAGATAAGTTAGGAAAGAAAGATATCTCAAGCGGTCTAGAAAAAAAAAAAAACGAGCGAGCCTTACGGTGTGTCTTTGGTCAACTGGACCCTCACGAAACGGAACCGCGGGATCACTCAACCTAATCACATTCGGAATAGGACGACTGGACACTGCCCAATTTCATTATTAGAAACAGTCACGGAGTAAAGCCAAATCTTTTGGTTTTATTTTTATGACTTAAAATATACCAATATTTTTCAATTAGGTATTTACACTTACGCACTACACTTATTCACTAACACTAAAACTAAATATTTTTTACTGTAATAATACCTAAATTAAGTGCACGAGCACCGCTAATAGTTGTTATGTAACTATTACGTTGATTTGTATAATTTTATTCATAAATGTTCTTTTATCTGTCGGAGATTTTTAAAAAGTACTTATTTTTTTCTGTGTTATTTTGAGTATTACATTTAGTTAATATTCTCGTTATAAAAAGGTTTGTATTGATTTTACTATGTACCTAATTTAAAAAGATTTTAGATTTTGATTGAGAATAAACGTTTGATTGTGAATAACCAATTTTGCACTCGGCTGTATCAACTGGTAGCTTTAAACAATAGATGTTTTTATGTGGATTCAGTTAACCAATAAAAATAAATTATGTGGTCAAGTGGACCCAGGGTCCAGTAGCGACTGGGTCCAGCTGACCGAAGACTCCTTACGGAGTGTAGTCGCATATGACACGTGTGACATCTGACATCTGACCTCCCCTCTACTTTCAATCTATATAGTACTGACTAATTTTATGCTATTATAGTGTACCTACTGATTCCATGCTCAAGCTGTCACTGTTACACACTTCAGTCCCTTTTCACGAAATCACTCCCACAGAAAGCGATAACAAAGATGTTACACATCAACAATGACTTACACGACGACTTGATAGAGTCCCTTACCAATTAATGACTATGATAACCTCAGACAAAAGATTTCGCGCCCTCACGCCCCTAGTCGTAGTCGCCGCGGGAGACGTCCCGAGTATTGGGAGTCGCAGGCTGATTCCCGGCCACCGTTGGCGCGGGCTTGCAGACGGTGAGCGATGGGTAGATCGCCGTCCGATAAGGATCAGGCCCGGGTCGACGACGGCGCGTTGTGTTCCACGCGCGCCTCAAAGAGATGTCAGCACGAACTGACGGGGTCCGATAGGGCCAATAGGCCTGACAGGGTTGCGAGTTTGTCCGAAACGGATATCGTGGCCCTGGCACACAGGCATCTGAAGGAACACGGGTGGGTTTTAGTCAGTACAAGTCTGACACGCCCCTCTCGCTCCGCCCAGAGCGGGAGAAGTTATTTGATAATATCCCACCCAAAAAAAAGGCAAAAGATTTTCAGGCCCAACATAGACAATTTTAACACAGAGTTTATTAAAATTTGACATAACTAAATTAACTAGCCCGGCTGAAGACACCCACGACTTGTCCCTATTTTATTTACTTAAGTAATGAAAGAAAACATTAATTGCATCTAAGCCCATTAATTTAATACTGTTTGTTTCTACTAAACCTTGGCTTAATTTGATGGCCTAAAAATAACTCCAATCAAACTGTGTTATCTCCTGAAAATCGTCAGTTTTAATTACTTTGTCGTGACTAGGACACGGGGACACTTTAATAGACCGGTACGTGGATTGACCTAGATCTAGGGTTGCCAACCATACGGTTAAGGCGATACCAAAATAAATTGGGGCTTTTTCGTAACCATTTATTTCATTATTACAGTATGTACGGATTTATTTTTTGGATATTATTTCTATTAACTATTTGAATAATACTCTGACTGAAGGAAAACACAATTTGGTGAAATTTCCTCGACAAAATTTCATTCCGAAAAGACATCCAAATTATTTTTGTCTGTAATTCTAAATAATTTAATTGAAAAATTGCATACTAAATGTGCGGATTAGATAATTGAAAACTGTGGCTGTAAATATTTTTGATACATAGCTTAATTTATTTTTAAACAATCTTTACTTTGTTTGGCGCTTTAACGTTGTTTTATTTAGGTGCCAGCGCATTGTTCATGTCAAGTCTCCTCTTTGAAGAGTGGCTAGAGAGGCACCACGGCGTTCTCACCTTCCGTTTGGCGCAGGTCCTCACCGGACATGGTTGTTTCGGGAGGTTCCTGTTCAGGATAAAGCGGGTGGAAACGCCCGAGTGTTACCACTGTGTGGATCGCTCTGAGGACACGGTGGAGCATACGGTGGAGGTCTGCCCGGTTTGGGTGGAGCACCGCCGTGTCCTCACGGAGGCGATTGGTGACAGCGATCTCTCGCGTCCAGCCCTTTGTCAGGCCATGGTCACCTCCTTCTACGAAGCAGTAATGCTCGCAAAGGAGGAGGTGGAACGCGTGTGGGAGAGGCAAAATTCACACCCTCTCGCCCCTAGTCGCCGCGGTAGACTCCTCGGGCGTCGGGAGTCGCAGGTCGATTCCCGGCCACCATAGGCGCGGGCTTGCGGACGGTGAGCGATGGGTAGCTCGCCGTCCGATAAGGACCAGGCTCGGGTTGACGGCGCGTTGTGTTCCATGCGTGCCGGGGTTGCAAGTTTGTCCGAAAGGTATATCGTGGCCCTGGCACACAGGCATCTGAAGGAACACGGGTGGATTTTAGTCATTAAAAGTCTGACACCGCTCCGCCCAGAGCGGGAGAAGTTATTTGATATATTCCCACCCAAAAACAAAAAAAAAACGCATTGTTGCGCTCTCTTTTTTCGCATGTGGAAGTAACTGACTCTGTCACTTTTTATGCCCGCCCAGTTCGCTATGATTTATTTTGTACGTATCACTTTACAAACAGTATTATTACTGTTTTTTTATCATAAAATACTGTTTACTGTTAAACAAAAATCAAGTATATGAATATACTGTTTTCACTGATAACCACTTCCAGAGCCTAAATAAAAAGTTTCGCCTACTACAGTAGAACATCATGCATGAACCTGGGTATGGGCGCGGTGGTTGAGTTAGCCTTCATTTTAGAATGAAAATGTCTCTAATTTTCGGGACATATCAAGTAGATCATAATTATCAGAATACCTTTTTGATACTACTTAGTATTAAAGTTAGTTCTGCCACCTCAGTGTTCACAGAATTAGTGTTTTCAGTGATTAATGTTAAATGGTGGGACAACAGAAATAGAGGACAGGAACAACAGGATTTTTTTTATACAACGTATTGAACATTGTATAAAAAAATTGCTCCTCGTCTATTCGGTGAGGCTTACCAAGGCTTCAAAATTAGTGCTAAATTGATGAGTTGCGCGAGTAGCACTAATGAATTATGTAAAGTATCTATTTAAAACGTTAAAAAAAATACTTAAAATACTGTCTATTTATCCGCGATACGGTTTATTTTCCCACTTTGATCTTAATATTATACTTTATTTCTTGTACAAAAAGTAGGCAACCCTACCTGATCCGAAATTGGACCCTTAGACGTTCATGTTTTGTAACAGTTACCTCGAAGGCTTTTCAAGCAGGTCAGAACTCGACAATTTCAGCAATAACTTACCATTTCATATAACACTTGTTGAAACAACCTTACGTGTGAATTTTCAATTTTCCTTTTTATGCACGGTCAGTTACAATAAAAATGAAATGGTATTTTTTGTAGCGCATAAAAATTCCGGAAGCGATATCTACCCATTCAGCACCAGTTTTATGTTTCCATAAAACACCAGAAATTGCATAGATACCAGTTTATTTATCGTACATATATTTTTCGAGCCCGTGCTTGTTAAAATTCGTAGTCAACTTTTATCACTTTCACAATCAAATAGAGTATTGACATCACAGTGACGAAATGGCGTCATGTACAAAAATAATAGACCCATAAGCAAATGCATCAAATTCGAAGGACCGTAACAGATGTCACGATTGACGGAGCAAATTGAGCAATGTGCGAATGTACCCTGTGTAGGTACCTATCTATTTTAACCGCTGTCCATTTTAAGACCAGGGTACCGACACACGTGCACTTCTGCATTCGTTTTATTCGATTCCAAACCGTCTGCGGCGAGTTTTATTTTTGTTCCTTTTACTACGGTCTATCGGTTAACTTCGTGTGAGATCGGTAAGTTTCGTTTTTATTGTGGCCGCCGAAGAATCCAGATGTTGGTCCATTCACGAAGTTATGGGAGCGTTAAAGTTTAGGGTTGTTTTAATTTGGGAGAATTTTATTTGATTATTCAGACTCCATAACAGGTTATAAAACTTATGAAAATTTGTTTTTAAGTATCGTTTAGCTGTTACACTATTTTGTGGTTTTAGAAGGTTACAGAGAGTTTATTTTTAGAGTAAAAAGTATTAAAAGTGGGAGTATCGGAATTACGAGCTATGAAAGTTAGTAATAGTTAGTTATGTAGGTATAGTTTACGATAGGTTGAAGGTAGTTTATAATAATTTAATTAAATTAGTTTGTGACGAAGGTAATGTCAAAGCTCTGTATCAGAAAGTTTCTGGGTCTAGAATGACAGCCTTAGAAATTCATTAAAGTTGTCTTTGAAGTTGTTTGTTTATCTACTAGATATAGGCCTCTAAGGGTAACTTTCAGCCTTGGTTCTTTATTGGGATACACATGCCATCTAGGTTAAATTAGGTACAGCCTACTTAATAATTTGTTTGAATTAATGAGGGTTTTCATGAAAATCCACGCCACCAGTCGGCGCCACTTTGACAGGAGGTTATCCATTTCGAAAATGAACATAAAATATATGATGATGTTCATCATTCGTTTTCGTGACTAAAGAAAATATAGGCGCTTTGACACTTTTGACAGATTCTGACTTGACGTATTAGTGCTGCTAGAAAACCCTCATTAAGAGACTAATTAGGTAAAAATTTATTGTGAATGTGAGCACTATGTGGGTCATTTTTTTTTTTTTTCTCTTTAAATATTTTCCTATTATTTTATGCTTTTTCTCAGTTTTAATGGTGGTCTGGCATTTTGAGTCCTTTATGAGGCCTACCCAAATGTACTTTCTTTGGTATTGTTCGTCGAGTCGTTGAGCTCCTTAAGTCTTGAGTCGAGCTGCACGATTACGACAAATGCTTGCACTGATTGGACAGGTCCACTCAAAATTGTGTGGTTCTTTCCTCAAAAGACCATTTCAGACACAGATCTACATGGTCCTCACATGATCTGACCAAGATTATGTCTGGACTTTAAAAGAGACTTTGACCCCTGAGTTTGTTTCGCCATTTCTTCTCACGGGTAGTCAGATAGGAAATGTCGACTACATCTAGCTTATTTTTTACTTTTTAATATGACGTGTAAAAGTGATTCCGATATCCTATTTACAGAATAAACGATTTCATTTCATTTCATTTCATTTCATTTCACGATTTCATTTCATTTCATTTCATTTCATTTCAAAATAGCCATTATAGCCAGAAAGTGGCAATAAATTAAACTAAAAATAATGTCAAGGAATATAGGCTTTTCAAAGTAGAACTTATAATTAGGACTTACATAGACTTGCTTTTGTAGGGATCAGTCAACCTACTCTATTTCAATGGGTGGCTTTTGGAAGATACCTCATTATATTTCTTATTAGCTGACCCCACAGATGTCCTGTCCAAATTTCAATCATTCATACAAAATTCCCATAGAACACATACTTTCAGTTTTCCCGAATTATCCAAATTTCCGGCAACTTTTCCAATTTTACAAGATTTTTATATAATTTGCAATGTTTGTATGTATGTTCGGACCAAATCTTGCAAGCTGAATTAAAACCACTTCCTCTTACCCTACGGAGTTGACATTTTACATGTTGGTTCAGTTCCAAATATTTTCTCTTCTTATGAACCGTCCTCGGACAGAAGAATAAAATAAAAAAAAAATAGCGACCTGCCCGACCTGCTTCGCATGGGATTCTACTGATGTGGCGACAAGTCAAAACATCGAGATTTATGTGCAATATCTAAGTTAAATTTCGATTTATTATCCTCCACAAACCTTCCGGATTAAATTCTCTAAATTATGGTAAAAACTGCATCAAAATCGATTATGTAGTTTAGAAAAACTCATGCGACTTTCTATAATATGAACAAACTACTCAATCACCGAAACTAGCTCACGTATTACGATATTTTACAAATCTGAATTGAGGGGGCTTTCATTATTTCAGCCGAAAGACAGAGGCCTCCCCCAAAGGGGCCGGGGGGGGGAGGTTCCATAATTGCCACACTTGGCCGGCCAGTTGGCGATCGCAGTATGGTGTCAAAATGCATAGAGAACGCTGCTGCCCATTTCAACTCGAGCTGAATAAAACGTTTGTTTCTTCTACTATTAGTACGTTTTGAGTAGCAAAACCTTTCATGTTCTATACAATGATAAAAAGTAAATTGGAAACAATAATGCAGCCCCCGATACCCAAGAAACTCGAATATCTAACACGTGAAGCGAAAACTTTGTACCTTTTTACGAAAATTACGCGGACGAAGGAGTATGAAATTTGGCATAGTTAAAGTTTATGTGGAGGAGTGCAGAAAGCTAATCTATTTAATAGAAAAATGAATCCCTATTTCCCTTGGTCACGCCATAACTTGAGAATGACTTTACCGATTTCATTCATCTTTTTTTAAAGTTTTCTAATACTTTTTAGAAAGTTCTTACGGAAAGAAGAATTAAGAAAATTGCGCAGAAAATTGGAACATTTCAGAAATCGATATTATATAAAAAATGAATCCTTATTTCCCTTGGTCACGCCATAACTTGAGAACGACTTTACCGATTTCATTCATCTTTTTTTTATTTTTCTAATACTTAGTAGATGGTTCTTACGGGAAAAAAATAAAGTAAATTGTGCATTGGAAAATTTCAGAAATAGCAAATAATAATTTCTCTGAGCAGTAGGTAACCTAACATAAAGTACTAGGCTTACATGAATTCAAGATAGTATTTCAATCATTAGTAATTATCCCACAAATACTGGAATTCAGCTCCATCCGGTTAGACTGGAAGCCGACCCCAACATAGCTGGGGAAAGGCTAGGCAGATGATGATGAGTATTATCCCACTAATTAGGATTTTGATGAAATAATTTATAATCGGGATACTTTTTATCCCGGTAGTACCTAAGTTGCATGCATACAATACGGTATTCTGTTCACGAACCACACATTGTGCAAAATTTCGGGCAGTAGACCTAGCAAAAAGTACTAGGCTTGCATTAATTCACGATAGTATTTCAATCATTAGTAATAAGCTTCTTATGGCACACAGATAGGTTATAGCCTGGATTAACACATAGGATACTTTTCACCTCGGTAGTACGTTGCCGTGGGCTCTAATTTCCAATATCCACGCGTGCGAAGAAGCTGGCAATTTAAATAAATTCTATTGTTTGAAATTTTGAAAAATGTATCGGGACATAACATAACATCACGCCTGTAATCCCAGAAGGGTTAGGCAGAGGCACCTATAGTACACCCACATTTCACCAGTTATGTTGAAGTCCCATGGGGCGAGCTTATTGCCATCAACCGGGCACAAATCCAGATTCCGGGCTGCTGCTGAGAAATTCTCAATGGAAAATCCCAATAACATTTTGCCCGACCTGGACATCGAACTCAGAACCTCATGCTCAGCAGTAGCGCTTTCGATCGGGACTATTTATATAAATGACATCTTATATATATCACATTATAAGGAAATAAATTATTTCTATTTCCAGTGTGGTCGTTTTAGTCTAGAACAAAGGGATAAATTTCAAACAGTCGTATGAAGCGTACTTGATAATGAAGGGAAGCTATTTTTAGTTGGACGCCCCCGGCGGTACTAGAAAAACTTTCCTAACAACTGCAATTCTCGTTGAGATCATGCGACATGGTAAGATTGTCCTGGCCGTGACTTCATCAAGAATTGCAGCTACTCCCTTGCGGAAAAACGGCCCATACTATGTTCAAAATCCCAATCGATTTAGACAGTAATGTATCACCATAAGACAAAAGTTTTACAAGATTGATGTCTAATCGTTTACGATGAATGCACGATGGCAAACAAATAAGCTTTGGACAGAACACTAAGGGACAATCGGCGTGAAACGTCTGAAACTTCAATGAAGAACGTCACACTACACTTGTCTGGAGATTTTCGGCAAATTCTACCGGTTGTAAGTCGAGGGACCGGTTGTAAGTAGAGCCGATGCAATCAAAGCTTCACTGAAGCGTTCTTAACTCTGGCCTCAAATAAAACAGCTGCAATTATCAATTAATATGAGAGCACAGCTGGATGGTAATTTTCATGCCCAAGAATTTTACGGTGTTTTGTTTAAAGTTGGAGAAGACACCCTCCCTGAGCAACACAGTCAGATGATGCTTCCGAAAATACTTGGCAGAGTCCTCGGAAGACGAACTCATAAGTTCGGTATTCGGAGATCAGTCAAATATACCGTATCAGGAACATTCTTGGTTATGTGAACGCGCCATACTCACTCCAAGAAATGACCAAACTGCTGCAGCAGTCAATCAAAAATTTTTTACCGTAGGTATTGGGGATGAAGTGGTTTACACATCGTATAACTCAAAGTAACTTCTGTACATACCTAATGTAGGTAATATATTTCGTTCAAGCTGAGATTCTTACTGGATGTGGCTCAGGTGAAGCTGTTGTATGCCCTGCGTGTGCAATACAACAATGCTTTTAGGATACTATTGTCGCTGCCGCGTTTCTGTAGCGCGTCAGGGATGTTCGCAGCAGCGCGTACAGATGACTTCTTTGCAATCATGCGTAAAAGATCCGCGTCACTGCTGCGTCGGACGCGAGGCAGCGACAACAGTCTCCTAAGTATTGTTGCTGATAAGTCGGAAGGCCACCTGATGGGACACCTGTGCCCAGTGCATGTATTGCTGCCGGGTGTCTCCAGGTGGCATAATAGATATAATGTGTAGTATTTCATAAGTTGTGTTGTGTTGTATTATTATGTTTGTGTCTTAATTAATTATACATACTAATATAGTTTAAGTAATAAGTACTAACAAATTATGGGGAATGTGCCTGAAGTAAAGATAAACAGTTCAAAACAGTTTAAAAAGATTTTTTTTTTTTTGTTGGTGGTGGTGTCTGATTGATTTTTGGGTGACGGCTCTCAGTGTGGAAATTATGACTACATTGTTATATTGGGATCGCATCTGTAAAAACAAATGTAAGTGGTAATACTATAAATAAATAAATAAATAAAATTTACTTTGTGAAAATAATTTCATCAACACTGCTCTCAATACGGTGAAGGAAAACATCGTAAAGAAACCAGCATGCCTTAGAACCAAAAATTCGAAGACATGTGTGACGTCTACCAACCCGCACTGAGCCCGCGTGATAGATTACAGTCCACTCCCTCTCGAAGAGAGGAGGCCTGTATCTCAGCAGTAACATGCTCCTGATAGCACACATCCAACCTGCTTCAGATAGCGCGTAAACCCGTTGGTCCTGCGCCTGATCCCTTCTCGTTCGTGTCGGATTGCCTTCCCAACGGGTTATGAGCGCATCTCATGTCCAAAGATCTAATTTTAAAGTTGAATTTTGCATTAATTTAATCGTAGACTTTCGTTGCTTTCATAAAAAAATCTGTATGACGTAACTACAGAAATATACCTACAGAAATTCTTGCTAAAATTTCATTAAGTATCGACTTAATTAAAAATATTTTTAGGTAACGTTTCCTTAGACACGGGTTTCTCATTCGGAAACAATTATGAAATTTAATCCACATAACAATCAAAATTAAAAGTAAGCAAGGAAATTGGTACACTGTTTTGAGAATTGGTAACCGAATCTTTGAAAACAGACGTGATTTGAAAACATATGAGCATGTCATGCTACGGCTATCCTGCACTACGGTATTTATTTTTTAAATATCGCAACATTATGCTGAGATAGGAGCCTTTTTGGCGTCGCACAGGTCTGGATTATAATGTTTTTTTGAAGCGAAAACTTCTTTAAGCGCGTTGAACCCTTTTTTGGTGAACAAAAATCATGGAACTCGCGTCATCGTCACCGAACGCTTTCCATGAGCTATATGTATACTGTGTATATATGTGTACTTTTGGGTAAACAAAATCATGGAACTCGCGTCATCGCCACCGAACGCTAGTTTTCACTTCTATCGGCAGTCCCCAAAGACTGCCCCGCATGTTTTTTTTTTTAATAATTAATTTATTAAAAAACGTTAACAAAAAGTGTACATTTAGCTAACAGTAGTAACTATCCTATATAATTATAGTGCCTATTAATAAACTAAAGCTAAAATATTTTTAATTACAGATGCAAGTAATGATGGTTTGGAATTAAAATGTTAGGTAGCGACCCCCGCCCGATCTAGGTTTATTCAAACCTGTGTTTCAGGTCATTTTTCTATGGTTTTTTTATTTTGTTTAGTCGAACAAATATTATGTCAATTTTGTTAGTTTTAAATGCTCCTTTTTCCACTTTGTATTTCTTTTGTGTGTTCCAAATAAAATATTTTTTTACACACCTAACATAGTACAGTCCGCCTCAAAAAGATGTATAAATCGATAAGAGTTCATTTAATTACCTACAATCTTTGTTCCAGAATATTGTATCAATGTGTAGCCACAAAACATAACATGTATTCTTTTTGAGGCTGATTGTGCCTATCAGTTAATCTGCCAATCACAATTTCTACAAACTACGAAAAAAATATTTTCAAAACTAACGAAATTTCCGAAGCGTTTCAATGCGGAAATTTTACCCCGAAACGGAGTCTGTTATTGAGGCACATATTTCAAAGTTTTCGAGTAGTACCACTTACCCACTAATTAACGTTCAAACTGTACAAGTTTCTTAATTAAAATCCACTCCAAAACATAGCTGGAATAGTATTTCAGAAACTAGTAATAAACCTGCGGTTCTGTGCTCAAACCATAACATGACGAAAACTTACTCGGAAAATGTTTTGTGAATGTTTCTATGTGTTTGAGAAAAACGGGCTTAAGTGGTAATAAAGTACCTATTTTCTTTCCAAAATAAGTTGGTAAGTCTTTTATTTGCATGGCCTTGGTTATTATCACTATCGCCTTTTACTGTTTTGACATCACGACCATTTCCAAACTTTTTAGTTCAGCTTGGATTTGTAAATATTTAAAACAGAGTTGCGACGTAGCCCACTAATAATTTAAAAACCGGCCAAGTGCGAGTCGGACTCGCGCACAAAGTGTTTCGTACCGTAATCTATAAAAACGGCAAAAAAATCACGTTTGTTGTATGGGAGCTCCCCTTAAATATTTGTTTTATTTTAATTTAATTATTTTTTTTAAAGAGAATATATAACTAAATATTCTGTGAATATTTCAAGCGTCTACCTGTTGCCGTTATCAATATCGAGAAAAAACGAGCAACAAAATCACGTTTGTTGTATGGGAGCCCCCTTAAATATTTATTTTATTCTGTTTTTTACTATTTTTTGTTATAGCGGCAACAGAAATACATCATCTGTAAAAATTTCAACTGTCTAACTATCACGGTTCATGAGATACAGCCTGGTGACAGACGGACAGACAGACAGACAGACGGCAGAGGCTTAGTAATAGGGTTCCCGTTTTACCCTTTGGGTACGGAACCCTAAAAACGTGTTTAAGTATGATTTAGTAGATAATAATTTCACATAATAATTGCATGGATTTGTACAGACGCCAGCACATCAAACTACTACAATCTGTCAAATTTCTTTAATAGATTTTTAATTTTATCCCTACAGCATTAGGTTCAAGGCTGATTGGGAAGATTTGACAGTTTCGGGTGGCTTGACGTGCTGGCGTCTGTACTTAAAGTTCAGAGTCAATCAACTCAGCCTATCGCAGTCCACTGCTGGACATAGGCCTCTCCCAGGCTGCGCCACAACACCCTGTCCTCCGCTTTCCGCATCCAGTCTGCCCCAGCTACCTTTTTAAGGTCGTTGGTCCAACTAGCTGTGTGGCGTTCCAAACTAAGCTTGCCGATACGCGGTCTCCACTTCAGGACTCGTCTGAAGTCGTGTCGTCTCGTCCGATACATTCAGAGTGTCACGTTTCAAATACAAAGCTAAAGTCACCCGTTCTTTAATAAACATATAATTTACAAATAGCTTTGCAGCAAGCAGTAGCTTCCACACGACCGCTAGACAATCCAGGCGGCCCAGTTGAACTCCTAATTACCTAACTTGGTTGTCCGGATAATAAACCGAACCATTTCCTAAGACCTATTGCGGTGTCTTAAGATAATAAATAGCAGGATAATAAAGGTCCTGTTTATTTTTAATTACGACATTTATTTTGGTTGGTAGTGTTAATTTTAGTTCATTTGTTAGTACTGATTTTATTTTTCAGACGGTTTTTATCTTTGTGTGATATGGGAAACGGACGCGACCTAAAACTTACGATGTGTGAGTTTGTGAGGTTGAGGATTCCGGACATTGAGGTTGGAAAAAGTTTTTGGTTACCCTTTGAGTTAATCGATAAAAATGATATTCTGTTACATGATCAGCCTATAATGTTCTCTCTTGTGAGAGGGAGTGGGCCGTGATCCACCACGCGGGCCCAGTGCGGGTTGGTAGATGTCACAATGTCTTCGAAATTTTGGTTCTAGGACATGCCGGTTTCCTCGCGATGTTTTCCTACATCGTTTTGTTTTGAACCGTATTGATATTTTTTATTTATCAATAACCGGTGTGCGTGGCCAGATATAGTTAGATGTGTAGGTAAACGAAGTAACGATGCAAGGATCGTAGCAGGTGGCATTCTGTTGTTTCTGCCTACCCTCATGGGAAGAAGGCGTGAGTTATATATGTATAGATTGAGGTATGAGGAGCAGGGTGTAAAGTTCACTCATTCTCCATAGGAAAGGGAGGATCCTCCGACCAGACGGGTGTTGTGTCTGGGACTACTGCCCGACGAATTGATGTCAGGACTTTGTATTGCCAGTCGCGCGGTAAACTCTGCTTGCGCGATGCAGGATTTGTGTAACGTCAGGTCTTTGATGCGTAGTTCGCATGTGGCGTTGTAGATGCCGCCACATCTGTACGTATTTATTTATCAATAAATGGTCCAACCGTTAATTAAACGCTTGTTTAACGCTAACAGTTTTCTCCACATCGGCGTTTAATCTTCTTCTTTCACTTCAATTCGGTTCGTAGGACTTTTGGCCAATTGATCACAATCACTAACATGAGATTGGACAGCAGAGACTTGATTAGATTTCTGGTGACCGGATGTCCCTTAACGAAATCTTGTTTATTTATTGTATTCTATAAAGTATTATAGATTATACAAATGGCGATTGTTTACGGATGAAAAATGGTACCTACAGAAGATAATAAACAAATCGTATTATTTTAAAAGTCAATCATCTTCAACATTCTATCTCAGCAGAGTTGTCAATACCAATCCTTGAGAAATAAAGTTCAACTTAACTTCAGTAGAGCCAGCTAGATTTATTCAATATCCGAAATTGGATCCAAATACAAAATTAAACGCTTTACTTTCAAATACAAACAGGCACGGATTTCAAACTTTACGATGATCGATTTGTTTAAAGATCAAGGATCTTTCACGCGATATATCCTGTGAATTATTTTAGAAAGAAAAGAGAAAGAAAGAAAATACGTTTATTTGCGGTAAACATAACGCAAAAAAATAAAAACACAAACACGAAAGAACAAGTTGAGGGAAAATATGCGTCACATTCACGCAAAACGGCCATCGCTCAGCATAATGCTGCATAATATTTTCTATATTTTGTTACCAACAGCTTTGAAATGATTGCAGCTTTCGTGTTCAAAACCCGTTGGCTCAAGGACCACATATCGAAGATAAACAATTTTGTTTCATCATATTGAAACTGTCTGAGATTATCTTGAACTTTACTGACATTGGTGAAGAAAAACATCGTGAGGAAAGCTGGTCTTAAACCGCTAACACACCGGGATGCCATGGCGGCGCAGCCAGGTCGCGTCGCCAACAAAATGTATACAGCTCTATAGTGGGTGACACACGCAGCCAATCATACATTTTGTTAGCGACGCGACCTGGCTACGCCGCCATGGCGTCCGGGTGTGTTAGCGCTCTTATAGTAATTAGAAGTCCAACCCATCATGAGCAAGCGTGGTGAGCAATGCTCCAGCCTTCCCTATATGGGAAAAAGCCTTTGTCCTGTCCAATAATAGGCTAAGGTATAGATATTATTATTATACTAGCTTCTGCCCGGGGCTTCGCCCACGTGTCTTTTTCTAAAATAAAAGTAGCCTAAATGACTCCTTATAACATTAGCTATCTGCCAGTGAAATTCCCGTCAAAATAGGTCCAGCCGCTTCGGACATTAGCCGGAATAAATAGACAGACAAAAATTTAAAAAAATGTTTTTTGGTTATAAGTACCGTATAAACTTTCTTATGCATATTATTTTGCCATTCAAAAAATACACTTCAATTTTATTTATTTGCGTAGATTGAAGTTTGAAAGAAATATGATAATTCTGAACAAAAATTCTACACCTCGACATCTCTAAATTCATCTCTGGGCAGAAATACTATTGGGCTGTCAATATTTTATACAGCAACCGAATCAATCAAATACGTCGACAAAGTCGTTTCCATCTTCGTGTCTGAATAATTTACAGAAGAAAATTTAATTTTATACACTCAGTTACAGCTAAGATTTTTTTTTTGCAAAAGTACTTAGGTGTCTCATGAAATATTTTTCTCGACATGAATATCGCGTTCAGTTGTCAGACACAATAAGCGTACAGAATTTTTCGTACGTCGCGTTCAAATTTTATAGCCCATTCACCATTTCTTTATAAAATATATTTGCCTGAGTTTTGGTACCGCAGTATCTCGTTAAGTGAATGACGTCATTTCGCGTAATATAATCGTGAGATTGTGGTGTTTCGCCTCTTTATTTTTCTGGACGGTAGGTACTTAAAATCTTAATAGAAAAATCTGAGATTTTACTTTTCCGCAATTTTTTTTTTTGCAATAAGAGCAGATACGTTAAATAGTAATTTATTTCGTGTGTCTGCTCTTTATTTCAATACATTTTTCTTACGCATTTGAAACAACGGGAAACTATATAGGTACTTGATACCTTCATTAGTAACAATTTGAAAGATTTCGCCGGAAAATACCTACCTCACGTAGTAGTGTACATTACACGGTAGGTACGGGGTAAGCATATTGCTTTAATATAATATGGTTAAACTTATGAAAGGCTTCCACTATGCCACGTGTAGGTACTAATTACGATACAAATTATATTTCGAATTCATGGAACGGGTGCGATTGCCTTGAACTTTCGGGGCCTATTGAACACTTTAAACTTAAAGAGGGCGAAAGATCTCTACAATGGTGATATTTCCAAGTAAACAGGAAAGGGCCCAGTAAAAGACCTTGTGGCGCACCATTCTAACAGCAGACGCGAAAGTTCAGGCCAACGAAATTATCCCAATAAACTCTCAATATTATCACATTTGAAAAGAATTAATGAAATGCACCGACTCCAGCGTGGTTGTACCATACTCGATTGCTCGAATGAACCCAAAGATTCACCCTAGCCCCTGAACCCTCATGAGACTACAGAGGCCATTGTATATCAAAGAATAGACCCGGGGGCGCGATAATGCTAGGGAAGACGTGCCCTTGGGATATGGAAGGATTGTTAGAGCCTACCGGATATGCATCCTTGAGGAAGCATTGGAATAGTGGAAAAACGGGTGATATTTATCTAATAGTTTTGCCATCAGGTTGGCCCAGGTCCTCTCGTCTCTTGTCTGTGTCATTGCTATGAGAGCATAATTATTATGTAACTTAGAATATAAATAACTGGCTTCTGCCCGCAAAATGTCTTGTTATAACATAAAATAAATATCCTATGACAATTGGCAATACTGTAGCTTCCCATTAATAAAATAATTTTCGGAATCGGATCAGTAGTTCCGAAGATTACCTCCTTCATTCAACTCGCATACCTTTTTATAATATTATTAGTACAGTATACAACAGCTTTACGTTTCTACTTCAGTGTTGGAAATAAATTCATCAGTTAGTTGAAGCCTCTTAACTATGTAAATTGTAAATCCTTCGCCAGCAAGCCCAAGTGGATGCAAGACACGTGATAAATGGTTTATACTGTTCTTAATTAGCTTGTTTCTAAGAAAATTTCTATTCACTTAGCTCCTTACAAAGAGTAAAAAGATTTAATCTTTTTCAATAGCTTCAACGTTAGTAAGGCTATTGAAATGTTTAGTGTGCTTTTCTTTCCTGTGATTAAAGCGACATTTTGACTTGACTTGTTTACGGCTTCCGCTTCTATGATCTACAGTTTAGTTTATAAGCCAGCAATATAACCATGCTTCATTGTTTTAGTTTAAGCTTGCCGTTTATTAATCTGGCACTGAACATTGATACTGTCAATCTTGAGTCAAGGGAAAAAAAAACCAGAAACAAATAAATTAGTTTATTTTTATGCTACAATTTAAGCATTGGTGTATGGTGTGACAAAAATGGATAGAATAAGAAATGAGTACATAAGAGGAAGTCTGAAAGTGGCACCGGTGACTGAAAAGTTGTGCGGAAATTGGTTGTCATGGTATGGGCATGTGATGCGGAGGAATGAGGAAAATGTCGCGAGGAAAGTTATGAGTATGCATGTCGATGGCTATAAGAGTAGGGGAAGACCAAATAAACGATGGATGGACTGTGTGAAAGATGATATGGCTAGAAAGGGAGTGACTACCGAGATGACGACTAATAAAGAAGTATGGAAGAAAGGGACATGTTGCGCCGACCCCAAATCAATTGGGATAAGGGCAGGAGAATGATGAGTTCCATATTTGAAACAAATCATATTTGCAACTGGCTAAACATTTTACGAGCAGTGTATTTTGACAGATGGCACAAGTTCTTGTAAACTCTTCGCTTATACCCCATAGTCATCTTCTCTCATTAGGCGGTCTACATAAGTCACTTACTCAGTATGACAAGCCAAGAACACTACCATATCATTAAAACGATTGAGCAATTATCGTCCTTGATTGCTATTGCTATCATAGAGTTCAAGTACCTTTAGAATCATGTAGTTAGTAGATAATTATCTATGGTTTAATTACTAGTCGGTGCGTGATGACGCCTATAAATTAAAGCCAGTCAATGCTAATTGATCAGTATGCTTCATGATTGATGCACATAAATCGATGGTAGGTATGTAGTACTTTAGAACCAATTTTAATAAAATTCAGAGGGTTTTAGTAATTGAAAAAGAAGATAGGGTACAATTAAATACCACAATATGCATATTCAGCTTATAATTATCCCACTGCTAGGGCACAAACCTCCTCTCGGTGAGAGGGAGTGGCCGTAATATACCACGCGGGCCTAGTGCGGGTTGGTAGATGTCACATATCTTCGAATTGTTGGTTCTAGAACATACCCGTTTCGTCACTATGTATTCCTTCACCGTTTCGAGAGCAGTGGTGATGAAATACTTTACACAAAGTAAAGCGCCTGTATGGGTTCGAACCTACGACCTACAACTGGTGCTTTTAGCACTGGGCCATCTGTGCTCTACTGCTTTCTTGCTCTTTAAATATTATTTAGGCTACGATAAAATTATTTAGTAGGTAAATAATTAAAAACGGATTCTTTCCTTTTTGCTCGGGTTTTAATGAAAAAATATTAAAATAAGAAAAAGAGGACCACAATATTTCAAGCAGGTCCCAAAGTATTTAAATTTTAATAAGGATGAAGTTTACGAGTTACGATAAATGGAAACAACGGTTTTATGTGTGTAAGCAAGAAGACGGGACTAGTCTGTTTTATTACAACAGCTTTTCTTGAATACTGATTCGAGTGTATTGTCTTTGTTGGATTCATTGTGTTTTCTACATTCTGTTTGAATATAGATATAGTTGACACTATAGAAATAAAAAGTATTTAGAAAGATTAAGGACATTATTATAGTGACCTAATATAATGATTTTCAGAGAGTGTGTTAAGCTGCGGTCCCACGGCTCGTTATCTGAAAGACCTTACTAGACGTTGCTACGCCTGTCGAGGCCCGTCGCGGCCCGTGCCGAGGATTCCCACGGCGTGTGTCAGCTTGGTATGGCCTGTTGGCCGCTATTCCAACTTGTCAAGCGATACGGAACGCATGGCTGCATGTGCAGCCGCTGTGGTTTAATTTAGTGGTCAACATGTGATAAAAAAGCAAAAAGATATCAGAAGAAACGCGCCCATACAAGCTGCGACAGGCACCCTCGCAACGCACCACGCCCGCAGGCAGCGTGGTGCGGACGCTGCCTCTTTGAACCTACCCACTCCCAACGGATCGAACGGGCAACTAAAAGCCACCGAAGGCCTCATTGGATGCGACATGGCTCCCACGGCCTGGCTTGGCGCGATCTGGCCTGTGAGAAAGTAGGCCGTGGGACCGTAGCTTAAGAATCTTAGCAGGTGGCGGTCTGTAGTTTCTGCCTACCTCCACGGGAAGAAGGCGTGAGTTTATGTGCTTTTATGGATATAAATAAAATGTACTAATATTATTACAAGTACGTTTCTAAACACTCTTGATTGTTTATTTTCATTAAAAGTTTTGCAAAAACCTACAATCTTCATTTTAAGTTTTCATTGATAACATAACATAACATCACGCCTTGTTTTCCCAAAGGGTTGGGCAGAGGTGTCCCTGTAGTACACCCACATTTCGCCAGTTATTAAGATTCGAATCGAAAACTAGCGCTAACGCTTGTCAAGAAGTGAAATAACGATAGCGATTTTAGGGATAGAATCGCTCCGAAGCGAAGGCCATTTGTCTAGCTAGGCCCTCAGGTCTACTCCGCAATCTTCTGTTATAGGTCATCCACCCACCTGGCGCCGGTCTGCCAATGCTCCTTCTACCGTCAATTAAGTCTAATATTCCACTAAATGAGACATAATGAGAGAACTTTTACCATTTCTGGTGTGACTCGTAATGAATGTGTCTCATTTACTCCTATTTTACAGCTTAAGTACTCAAGGAGCGAGGACCATAACTTTTGGTTTCAAGAATGAACACCTAGCTAACACATTTGTTATTTATTCATTTAGGTTTTGTTTAGCGCAAAGAGGTTTTCATTCTGCCAAATATTTATCTAAATGAATACAAGTAGGTACTCGTAATCTCGTATAGCAAGAGATGTAGGTATCTAACTTAAGATCTTATCTTGCTGACTTGTAAGTTTGTAACAGCCAATACTATCTATAAAAATAAATAAAATTGAAATGTCTGTTTGTACGTCAAAATAACAGCTTTTTACTAAATGTTCATGAAAGTATATACTTATAACAAAAACAATTTTTGTCTGTCTGTAGGTTTGTTCCGGCTAATCTCCAAAACGGCTGGATCGATTTTGTTAAGTAGCTATATGTATAACCAACCTAATTGTATTTGTCTGTGATGAAAAGACATAATAAGGATGAAGTGTGTCAAGAGAGTTCTGTACAAGATGGCTCAAGCGAAATAAATATTGTGAACTATAAAAATATTTCTCTAACAGTAAGCCCTCAGTAATAATTATCATGACGGGACTTTCACAGATAGCTGATGTTTTAAGGAGTAACTTGGTTACTTCTATTTTAGAAAAAGTCACGCGGGCGTAGTCGCGGGCAGCAGCTAGTCACATTAATATTATAAAAGCGAAAGTTTGTGAGTGTGTGTGCGTGTGTATGTTTGTTACTTCTTCACGCTCAAACGGCTAGACCAATTTTGATAAAATTGTGTATGCAGGTAGCTGACACCCTGGACTGAGACACAGGCTTACTTTTTATCCCGAAATTCCCACGGGATCGAGACTTACGCGGGTGAAACCGCGGGGCGCAGCTAGTTATAAATAATCCAGGCCGAGAAACCATAAAACTCATGTAGTTAACAAATGGTAGTACAGACTTAGGTCATAAAGTATTATAGGTTATGAAGACATGACCTTGGCTTATTGGCTACGTCTTAGGAAACATAGATTTTGTACAAACACCATAAAATGGACGTAAGACTACAAAATATTCGCGAAGATCAGTTTAAAACATGCAATGGATAAATTATTGTGACCTCTGTGGTCAGAATTAGGTAGGGAACAGTTGATTTTTTTTTCGCGATTTCAGGTTTGGTCCCATAGTAAAAGTTGTTCATAATGATGAGTACAATGCCCCTTTAAGAGGTTGTGCGTTAATTACGGGACATGTTGTATATGCCAGTCGCGCGGTAAACTCTGCTTGCGCGATGCAGGATTTTGCGTGACGTCAGTGTAATGCACAATTTTCTTTCACGATCCTAGTGACTAGTTTATAACGCATCTGAACTTTTTGGACGACGACGTTACTAAAAAGACCAGCATCCCAATTGCGTAAAACACTTTCAAACACAATCCGAAAGATTGTGAAGAAAATTGCTAATCCATTGCTTCTTAAGTTTGAAAAATTCATATAATGCTCAACAACGTTAATAACGCAATGAATGTCAAAATGAAAGGCCAATGCTATTATAAATGTGTTAATTACGTCGCATTAGGTACCTACTACTGGTCACTTATCTCCAGATGATAAAAAACTAAAACCCGACTACTGAAAAATCACTATCTAAAGAGTATGAAACAAGAGAATATTCTCATCTGAAATTGTCATGTTACAAACTATTAAATATTTATCGTCTATTAAATAAACAACTTAGGCACGTAATATGTTTTTATTTTTTTTATGTAATAAATACTCATAGTGATGTTCAGAGGATAGCCGTGGTCGTATTCACGTTGCCCTAAAGATTATGATCGCTTCATCATCATCATTTCAGCCGAAAGACGTCCACTGCTGGACATAGGCCTTCCCAAAGGGGCGGTTTACCATAATCGCCACGCTTGGCGCTTGGCTTGGCGATCGCAGTATGGTGTTAAAATGCATAGAGAACGCTGCTGCCCATTTTCTAGTAAGTCCTTTAGTCGCCTTTTACGACACCCACGGGAAGAAATAGGGTGGTGCTATTCTTTGCGTCTGGCACCACACAGACAATCGTTTACTACAGTTAGAATGTATTGTTTTACTATGGTATGTGGCATACGACCACGGCTATCCTCTGAAAAACACTATGAATATGTATTAAATACACTTTTTTTTAGACCATGACTTTATGTAACGTCACGTAGCCTAGTAGCCACCAGCGGACGATCAAGACGATACATCATTTGTCAAATTATGGTTAGGAGTTTAGAAGTTATTAGGGAATTAATGTACTCAAACAAAATATTGTTAAACATTTTTAAAAGAGTAACGGTGGAGTTTCTTGCCCTTTCTTCTCCATACGAAATTACCTTTTGGAAGGGGCAACTAGAATCAATTCTATTTCTTTGTAACTTTTGACGTCCAAAAGTGCCTCTTATGTGCCTATTTAAAATAAATAATTTGACTTTGACTTTGGAACAGATGAACAATATACATACCGGTCAAAATCATAACCCTCCTTTTTGCTTCGCCGTATTTGGGTAAAAATTTAAGAAGTGAGAAAAAAGTAGTAATAATCTGTTATTGAACTATGAAAACTCCTCAGCGAATTCACTAGAAGCTAGATGGATGGACTGTTTTACCTAACGTCCTAGTTTTACTATCTAAGCAGTAAAAATTACGCAGATTCAAACTGAATAGTAAAAGTGATATAGCACATAAAACTAACAACAATAAAAAGGCGGAACGAACACAGTAAAGACTTCATTCTCCTTGAAGGGAAACTGGTACAAGTCAGGGAAGACTTAAAAGGGGTATTTGAGGCTTTATACAGAGGGACCAACATTTACAAAGTTGGTGTTTAGGTCCAAACTTTACATTTCGTTTTGTTCTAATGACTCTGTAGTTCAGTTAATGCCAAATTAGCTAAGTTTGAACTCATCTATAGTTTGTCTTGTCATATTTTTGACTAAATACTTAATTATGAAAGTACATATAATGGTACATAATTATATAAAAAAAATACTTTTAAATTTGTTGTCTTTTTGTCTGTCTGCTTGTTCCGGCTAATCTCCGAAACGAATGGAAACTAAGGCTACTTTTATTTTAGAAAAAGCAACGCGGGCGATGCCCCAAGCAGCAGCTAGTACCTACTAAGATTATGCAGAGGAAAAATAAAATCCAATATTTATCATTGTTTGCTGTAGCTTTTTATGCGTATAATGAAATTGGAGCAAACATTGCCATCATCGTAGTAAGATAATAAAGGTACACCAGTTAAAAAAATACGGACTGACAGATCTGAAATACCTGAAGTAATGTCTGATAGTAAAAATGTTTATGAACCTCTATAATAACTCCGTACTTAATGTAATAACTTTTTTACTTTAATTAGTGTCTACCTAAACCATTTTTGGTACTTATTTTTTTTATGTTGTTTTTTTCACTATCCATGGTTGAGGTTAGAGACCTTGATTGCAGATAATTTTTCATTTAAATGGATTTTTTTTGTCGTTCTTTGCTAAATTGTTGAGTGCTTTTAAATGTTGAAGGATAGCGGCTCATTAATTGCGGCGGGACCATTTGGCGGCTTCGTATTTCATTCTGTAATAAATTTCAGCAATAGCTGATTTATTTTTTCGAATTTTATTGAAAAAATGAAATTTAAAAAAAAATTTAATTGAATTGAACAATTGAAAAATTAAATTGAAAGAAAGAAATAAACTTTATTCGGATCCCACTGTTAAGTTTTCGAGGTATTTTATCGATCGGCCGGTCTGATTACAGTTTGGAGCGAAATTACTCACACCTGGATAATTACTAGAAATTGTAACCAGCAGGTTCCCGTGACTTCGTTCGCGTATTGTTGGCTTAAAGAACGAAACGTTCATGAGCAGAAAAAGTCCACACTTTGAGCCGAAAGTGATGATCCCGAAAGCAATACATGCGTTGTGTCACTTTAAAAATTGCCATATTTTTTCGTTTCTTGAGACGTTTCTTAAATTGGGCCTATCGTTGTTACAGTGGATTAAAAGACTAACAAAATAACATACAGCAAACAATCTGTGGATTCCACATTTAGGCGTTGAGCAGACGAAGGACAATTTGTCCGCGGACAATTTGGAATCGTGTGGAAATCTAACGCGCACGTAGGACAACATTTTGACAGGATTTCCATACAATTCCAAATTGTGCGCTGACAAATTGTCCATCGTTTGCTCGGCGTCTAAAAGTTACCCTGCGATCAGTTTTAACACCTTCTTTGTATGAAGTAGGCAGTAGTGCTTTTTATAGTAGAAGGAAGTACTAACTTACCTTGCTTCCTGTTACCATAAAATATGTACAGTTACAGATCGTCTTTGTCAAGTATAGGTAAACTAAAAAGGCATGTATTGAATCGAAACTCTAATAATTCCCATTTTGCACTCCTAAAAATATTATTTAACGCTCTATTATGATGATTGTGCCTCTTTTTTGAACCTCTAATAATTCCTAGAAATACTAAATAGCCATTAAGAAATTAACTGCGACCAACTGTCAGTAAAGGACAGAAGCTTAATTATTTTAAAAAGTGTGCATTAGAAGGTCAACAAGTTTTTACTGGATCAGTTAAATATTTTCTAATTAAAAAATATCTGTACTTAAAGTCGAATAATTAATTCACTGGGGTAATCTGACACGTGCTAGCTGTCACTTTGTGTAATAAAATGGATCGTTTAGTTTAATCGATTTATTTATGTGTAAAAGTCTTAGAACACAATAAATATGACACGTGACCAGAGGATTGGCTTATTTTTTGGCCAAAAAATCAGCACTGCCATAATACCACGTGGCAATGCTGCCAGCCTTTTGGGCACTTTTTCTGTTGACAGCGATGTGGACGAATTTGTTGATTATTTCCCCTCCTTTTTTATATACTTGTACATATTATTATTATAACTCTGTTAGTGACAGCTAGCACATGCCAGACTACTCCAGTTAATTATTATTTCGACTTTAAAGAGTACTTGAACCTAAACATAGCCTAACATAACACGATGCCCCGAAGAGTAGTTTATTAGTTAGTAAGTTCGGGGATACACAAGGGTGAAATTCTTTAAGAAGGCCTACAAGACATGTTTGCATTTCTTACCGAACTAATAGTGCCTCTTTATAAATTCATTTACAATGTATGGCTTTATTCGATCCCCGTACAAACGCGTAAGTTACTAGAATATTAATTGGCGATTTATTTAATCGACCATCTATTTTCAATTTTCCTTCTGATCCAGGATTATCCTAAATTACCATTTTATCATGAAATCGAGAAAATAAACCTGCAAAGGTGGAATGGTAATAAATTCTAGAAAAATAAAACTGTTATGCAGTTAATTAAATTGAATGGGTCTACACATTAGCCACTTTATTGAATTTGGCTTATGACTAATTTAACAATGAATTTACTGGGTGGAAATAGGCAATCTGGCTGTGGGTATTTATAACCCCACTTCGTCTTCGAATTTGTTATCCTAAACTCACATTATACACAAAAATTGATTACCAAACTTAAAAAATTTGATGTAAATAAATAAGAAAAACAAGTAAGTTTAATAATAAGGCAATATGAATGCGTACGCACTTAATCCTGTAACGGACGCGGGCTATTCTGAAGGGCTATTTGTGGTCGGCCCATAACTTAGTTTGTTTTATGATAGACGTCCATACAGCATCGAAATGGGGAGGTTATTTTTAAAGATCCCCCGTAGACTTCCGATAGCCAGAGCAAAGAAACTATTAGCGTGATGTTTTTATACAAACCATTAATTAAATGGGGGTTATATGAAAGAGATCGGGAACAGTCATGATAGCCTCTGATGGTGTGAGATTCTGTAAGTGGTTAAATGATAATGACTATGTATGGTGAAGGCCGCAGGAACCCGCTGGATGTGGGAAGCACAGAACCGTTCGAAGTGGCGATGGCTATCCTTGGAGGAGGCCTATGTCCAGTGGATGTCTTTCGGCTGAAACGATGATGGATGGAGACGTTTTTGTGGTCCAAATGGCCATCTGCGTGTTTTGCTCTATATCAGCACTATGGAGGAGATTGGTATAATTAATCTTAAGGAACAGAAAAGGGATACTTGCAAACTTTAAACAGTTGAATACGAGGCTTTCAGCTACTTTTTTAAGTGTGTATTTTATTTTTATTTTTTTAAATAAGTATACCTTATGTTTGTTCTGAATAACATATTTCTTTCTTTCTTTTCTTTTTCTTAATTTTAGTTAGATCAGATTACAAAAACAAGGGTCATTGAACTCTTATCTCGAAGAATGGCTACACGTTTTGGCTTTTCAATAAATAATGTAGAACCTAAGCTCACGCTGTTTGTCCAAATCACTGAAAGTTTGCGTGTATACAAAACTAATTTTGGTAATGGCATCCCGCATGTTTTTGCAACGGTTTTAATAACTTTGTTAATTAGGTGACTGGTCTCGACGCACTTAAACAATAATGGATGTAATAAAAGAGTTATGGCATCAGCCTATAATTATTTCACTGCTAGGACCCAGGCCTACTCTCGGTCGGTGAGAGGGAGTGGGCCGTAATCCACCCAGTGCAGGCCCAGTGCGGGTTGGTAGATGTGTGTTTGGTTCTATGACATGCCGGTTTCCTCACGATGTTTTCCTTCACCGTGTTTTAATTTCCATTTATACTCCATTTGAAATAAGATTAGAAAAAATAAACCTTTTTTACAGTCCGTTCAACCAATTTTGACGTATACTTGTACTTTTATTGCGTTGGTGGCATGACTAATATAATACTCGTAGCTGTAATAAACAGTTGATATTGTAACCACGTTTTTGCTTTTATTGCCGTCCTCATGCCTACGGAATAGAAGACAAATTCGGTTGAACGGACTGAAAAACAAAGGCGACTAAGGGACTTACTGGAGAATGAGCAGTAGCGTTCTCTATGCATTAACACCATACTGCGATCACCAACCCGTCTGCCAAGTTTGGCGATTATGGCAAACCCCCCCCCCCATTTGGGGCGGCCTATGTCCAGCAGTAGACGTCTTTCGGCTGAACTGATGATGATGGTTTCAAATGGAGTATCTTCCTTACTTAATAATAAAGATCGCAACAAAATAATTTCCATTCCATTTACTAGTTACCTAAATTATTTGAAACACGTACCTACTAATAAACTATACTTAAGTACTAATAACTCAATTCTCTTGTAGACAGAAGCACTAAAATATTCTCTGTGGCAGTAAGACAAGACGAACATACTCCAGACATACGGAGAGATGAAATTGTATACGGTAAGGAACTACAAAAGGACTCTCATACAACGGCTCATTATATTGACGCTGTGACCGTGAACACTAACGTTTACATGACATAATGTCATTATTTAAAAGTGGAACTGTTTTCTTCTGCTTATGTTGGGCGTATGATGTCTGAACGTAAAAGAAAGCAATTGTAGCATACAGGATCTTGGGTAGTGGCGTTCCGTAGTTTTTGTATGTGTTTTTGAAAGTTGGGTTCAAAAAAATGTTTTCAATCGCGTGCGCTCTTTGATCGTGTTCAAGCACGAAACTAAATAGCGTAAGTCTCAATTATAATTTCGTTTATAACTAAAGTAATTACTGATCTAGAGAAAAAATATCTTGTGTCGGGATAATAAACTAAGTATATTTTCTTGCTGTGAATATTTATTTTAGACATAAAAGCTAAACGATCTTGTTTGTTTTTTATAATTAACCTTAAAAAAGACATGATTTTCGAATAAAAAAATTGTTAAGAGAAAATATTACAATTAAATAACTGTCTTCAACATACTCGTAGAAAGAAAAAGATCCAATAAATCATATACTAAAGTTTAATTTTGGTTGTATGTGTGACTGTTTCAGAATATTCTTGCAAATTAACATAAAAATAGGGAGGGGGGGGGGGGACACGGAGGAGTTTCGGTATGTAAAGATGGTCACCCATCCACGGACCAACCCCGGCAAGCGTAGCTTAACCTGAAGGATCAACTCGTGCGGCTGTTATTACTTAGCCACGAACTCCTCCTTCCTTTTAAAATAAAATAATACTCATTTAATTAGTGATGATGCATAACTTGTATGACAGCTTGGTAGGTGTTATGTAGATTGATATTTCAGAGATAGGTTTAACTTGGATTTAAATTTAAAAGTAAATAGTTTTGGATCTTTGGAGAGAAATCGAGCTTAGCTAACAGCAGAAGCTTCTCTCTTTAGTTCTCACTTCCAAGAAAAAACTTACTGAGACAATATTAAATCATACGAATCTCTCTTGTATCGAG